>JARBWK010000005.1:72668445-73868445 GCA_030556195.1 Anolis apletophallus
GTGGGACCAAAACCTTTTCATAAACTTGTTACCAATATGTCACATGAGCTTGGGTCTGAACGACTGCTGGTGTGCACACATGGGCCTTCAAGTCATAGACAGGGCTGGCCAATTGTGACAAGTGCTGTGTTAACATTGCAAGGTTGGAATGACATCAAGGGTACACCAGCACACATAGAAAGGAGCACAGATGAGGCCCAGTTCATGCTCACGCACCGTTCCCCAGCCTTGGAGGCACCACTGTGCTTCAGGTGGAGAAATGATGGGACAATATATGAAACAGGGAGTCAAAAGTATGGAAGATATGAGCTCTTCAACCGAATTGAGCTAGGGTCCTACCCCGTGTGCAATCATACTATTACTATTCATGACAGATACAGACCACACTGTGGTCAAAAGAGGAAAGGCATTTGGACTTGGGGGTGGGAAGAGTCAAAGTGCACTCACATATTGTATGGAAACCATCAACAGGATGCTATTGTCAACTTAGTTGTCACTACATAAACATGTCAGGACAGATTGAGACTGATGTGGAAAAGATTCAGAGTGTGGCAAGCCAGGTGCAGAAGACATATGAAACTCCAAGTGATTTCTGGAGCTTTCTAACGAGTTGGCTGCCAAATTTCGGATGGTTAAGGTCCGTTGTGATGCTAATAATAATAATATTCTGTTCTGTAATGATTTTGCTATGTTGCTTACCCTTGATTTTGAAATGTTGTGCTTCTACAGTGAAAGAATCAACAAATGTGATCAAAACTATGCATGTTGTGACAAAACGTGATTGGAAAGTAAATTGGGCTGCCTAGTGAGGGGTCCACTTCATGCTGCGTTACTTACAAGAAAAAAAGAGTGAAATATAGCAGAGTTGGTACTTTGAGCAGGAGTACGGTCAGAGGAGAGTGATGCACAAGCAAGAGCTTTAGAGTAGCTGGCTTTCTGTGCCAGAAATCACGCTGGCATGCATGCCGTAAATGCTGTGCCCTGATTGGTACGCCAAGAGTATGCAGCGATTTGCCAAAGTACATCATGTGTCTTCAATGATAACAAAAGCCTTGATTGGCCAAAGCAGTACATGGCATGGGTTTGTTTACCTGAATGCTAATAGGATAAGAACTACACAAGCACAGAAGGGTCTGCCCCCTCCTTTGCTGGCAGGGAAGAGGCAGCAGCAAATGTTGCGATTTGGGTACAGGCTGACCAGAGCTACTGATACTGTTCTATGGGAAATGAATTTCTTGCTGCGCCACAATGCTAAACGAATAGAAGCTGATAATGATATGATGCTAATGAAAGTATTGTGTTTAATTGGATAATGAAATGTATGTGGATTCACTGGCCAATGGGGGTCATAAAGAAGGGGGCCAAGATCTGCCGCCATGAGGGTATATAATGACTGCTCTTAGAATGTATGTTAGATTTTGCCCGGAGCAGCTTGTTCTGTGGGTGAACCCCACCAGCTGGTGTCCAATTACAATAAACTTGACTTCACTTTGAAAACAGTTAATTGTCCGTTCTCTCGTTCCTGTGCCCGCGCGTCCACGTTGCCTTTGGTAAGAAGGTATTTGCCAATCCGGAGTTCTGGGACTCCTAATTTGCTGCTACAATATAACTGGAGTGTGCTGAGAATTAACTGAAATGGTTTGAATTTGAACTCGGGGCACTGAAACAAGAAGGGTAAAAATTCTAATCTTTTAGTTGATGCTGCCACCAATTGTTAAATACTCTTCCCAATATGTGGATGTGGGAATTCTTGGCTAGAGAGATACACAGAGGCAATGGGTGTTCAATAATAAAGATGTTTATTTGTGCTTATAGAGCAGGCAATAAATCGTAATGGTTGCAGAGATGTATGAAGCTTGATGGATTGGTTACGTTAAACAGTTCAATGCTTGAAAACTTCAGGTTACAAATTAACTTTCCAAGTTCCTAGAAAACTAGTAGTCTACAGCTAACGAGATCCTATTTCCTTAAACAGCCCTATCCCCGAGTCTGTTCTAATGTATTATCAAACTACTTTTCCTCCACAACTGCCTACTGAACTTTGCTAACTAACCACTGGCTTCCAAACTTCCAACTCCCTCTCTCCACTCCCTTCCTCCAACTCCCCAACTGTCTCTTGTCAACTGTCAGAATTCAAAATTCCACTGGCTCCTGTTTTTCTTTCTCCCTTGAACCAGCTCCACCCACTTTCTCTCAGCCAATCAAAATGGTTCTTGACATTCCCCTGGGCTGCCTTCAAGCTCTGCCCCTTTTTAAAATGTCTCTAACCTAAGATGGCTTCCTCCAGCTTCCATACAAAATGGATGCCAGCTTCTAGGCCTATTCTGAGCTAACCCTGGTCATCTAAGGTCGGGAAATTTGTCACAACCACCTTTTTCAAGACCTTCTGCCAGCAGGCATTTGGGGAAGAATAAGGGGATGCTGCTGAAGTAGTGTAGGTGGGATTCTTAGGGGAGGGGGCAGTTGTTATTTTTAAATGCTATTTAAGTCTATTTATTTCAATCCTATCTTTTTACCTTAATCCACACTGTATTATTTAATTGGTTTTTAAGTTTTGTATTGCACTTTTCAAACTATGAACAATATGTGGGATTGTTAGCCACCTTGAGTCCTGATGGGGAGGAAGGTGGGGTATAAATAAAGTAAATAATCAAAATCATAATGTCAGATTTTGTATCAAGAGTCCATACATAGGCATATATTCATAGAAGTGTATACAAAAAGGCAAAGAGGCAATGTAATGCAGCAGTTAAAGCATCAAACAAAATGTATTTAAAGCATCAACATTATAATGCACAAGCATATCAACATAAACATATAGTAAGGTGTAATCCTCTCCCCATATACAGAATCACTAGCCGTTGCGTACTCACAGTCTCCCCGTCTTAAATAATAACAGTAAACAAAAGTCAGGCAATACTGGGAAATCCCAGCAAGGGTTGTCTCATAAGCTTCAGGACCCTAAATGGGTCTCCAGTCAGAAAGTAAATAAGCCCCCCGTGTGACTTGTGGCTAAACAGCCATTGAGCCCGGGATTCCGGGCAAGAAAGTAAACAAACAGGAGCGTCGGGCGGGATGTGACTCCGCCCTCCCAAAGGTGGGGGCCGGAGCAGGATGCTCTGCAAACCAGGATGCTTGTGAGCGTAGCAAAACGGCTTGGCGAATGCAGCGAAGGAGAGGTCCCCAAACGAAAAATGATTGCCACACAGGGCAAGATGTGTCGTCAACGGGATGAAGTACTGAGATCTTTCCCGTTTCGGGTGCTTCCTCAGGACGATCCATAATAGGGAAAATGCACAACTATGTAAAGATAAACACAATATAAGTCCCCTAAAAGGCATAGATGGGTTGACAGGCAGGGTAGGAAAGAATGCTTACCAAATGTTGTCTTCAAAAGTCCCCCCAGTGGGAGAAGACCGCCAGTGCGGTGAGAAAATAATGAGCCAAATGGCTAGCAGTGACTGAAGATCCAGTCCAGGCTTAGGCCTCACTGAAGGCTTTATCCTAGCAGGTAAATGGGACACAGCTGCAGCTGTTACGGAGGAGTCTTGAGGCAGTAATTTAGTGTAGTAGAGCATTTAAACTGACAGGCTCGTTTAGACCAAAAGGTTGCTCACAGGCACATCGTACAATATGTTTCAGTTCAGTCTTCAACAGGGTGGATTGTAAGTCCATGTGGGGTTGCATCTCCACTTTTTCTAATCCAACGAACTTAAAATCCGGGATGGATTTGTGGACTTTTTGAAGTGTCTATATAAGTACACATCTTCATTACCAGAAAGTATTTTCAATCTGTGTTCCCTAATCCTTGCCCTCAGTTGGCGTTTGGTAACCCCCACATAGAGTAGCGGGCACGAGCAATAGAGAAGATACACACATTTTTCAGTGGCACATGTACAGAACTGATGGAGTTTAATACTATTCGAGGTGCCAGGAATTTGAATCTGCTTCAATGGGCTCACAAAGTCACAGCAAATGCAATGTCCACACTTAAAAGTTCCAGCTTGAAAGCTGCTGGTAGTTTTTCTCCTGGCCCCCAGATCTGAGTGGGTGAGCCAGTCCCCAATGTTGGTTGTACGTTTGTATGCTGGCATCGGTGATTTATCCAATCCTGCAATGTTGGCAACAAGAGGCCAATGGCGTTTGACCACATTGAGTATGTCTTTACTTTGAGGAGTAAATTTGAGAGGCCAAATCAGCCTGTCTGGTGTGGTTTTTCTTTATATCTAAGGAGATCCTCTCGTGGTGTGACATCTGCTTTGTTTTTGGCACGATCGATCAGGTTAGGAGGGTAACCTCTCTTTCTGAAATTATCCATCAGGATGGTGGCTTGTGTCTCGTAATCCCGGTTGGAGGTGGAATTCCGTTTGATTCTGATAAGTTGTGAATACGGGAGATTATTCTTTAGTGGTGTCGGGTGGAAACTGCTATAGTGCAATAGAGAATTCTTTGCAATAGGTTTCGTGAATGGTTTCACTCCCAGCCCATCCTTACTTTTAAAGATGGTTACGTCTAGGAAATCCACTTCCATGTTGTTATATACGGTGGTAAACTTAATGTTGGGGTGCCAGGAGTCTAGCCACTGATCACAGTCACTGTGTCGGGTGTCGGGTTTGAGAAGGAGCAGGACGTCATCGATATACCTCCACCAGTGTAAAACTCTGGTGGCAGTTGTTCCGGATGCCGCCTGGGAGTGAAGATGTTGTTCCTCTAAGGACCTCACAAATAAGTTCGCAATGGTGGGAGCGGCCGGGGACCCCATGGCCACGCCCCCTTTTTTGGATATAGAATTGTTGATCAAATCTAAAATAGTTTTATTCCGTGATACAGTCAAATAAGTCGAGAAGGAAGCCGGTGGGGGGTGTGAGAGGTCTAGGTCTACTGTTGAGAATACTTTCTACGATGACTCTGGAGTCTTCCAGTGGGATATTGGTGTAGAGCGAGGTGATGTCCGAGGTTGCCAGAATGGTACCTACAGGGATTTTGATGTGTTCTATCTTTGTAACCAAATCCGTCGTGTCTTTAATATACGAGGGCATGGACCGCACAAAAGGTTGCAGAATGTTATCGAGGTATTTGGCCAATGGTTCCAAAATACTCTCTCTTGCCGAGACAATGGGTCTGCCTGGTACTGGAAAGGAACCCTTATGGGTCTTCAGTAGGTGGTAGAATACCGGTATCCTGGGGTTCTCTTTAATCAAGTATTTAGCTAGTTTCGGGTCGATGTATCCCATGCTCTCACCGTAGTGCATGATACTGGAAATATTTTTCAAAAATCTCTGTGTGGGATCCGTGTTCACCTTCTCATAGAACCTCTCATCCTGGAGTTGTCTCTCCGCTTCAATTCTGTAGTCAGAAGTATTTTGGAGGACAATCCCCCCACCTTTGTCCGCCTTCTTGATGACAATGGCACTGTTGTTTCCGAGTTCTTTAAGAGCTGTCGAGTCCTGCAGGGAAAGATTCCTGTGATGGTTCTTGAAGTTGATCTTCTGTGTTTCTCTCAAGACCACATTCTCGAACGCCCTTACGTTGGCAGAGGGGTTCGGTGGTACAAATTTACTTTTGATGTAGAAGGAGGGTAATTTGTCCTTGGTAGTTTGGTCTTTAAAATGATCCCTTAATCGGATATTACGAAAAAGGGTGGCTAGGTCTTGTCTGAGGTCCAGTTGGCTGTAATTGGGGGTCATAACATAGGAAAGGCCCTTGTTAATAGTTCTTTCTAAATGAGGAGATAACTGAACATCAGATAGATTTGCTATCATGTTGTCTTTTTGTTGCCGGGACCCTTGGGAAAACCCTGTTTGTAGAATCCAGCCTGAGGTCTGTTGCGTTTAGGGTATTGTTTCGTTTGGGGTTGAGAGGTGCTGGAGGAATCGGATTGCACATCCCGCCCGACGCTCCTGTTTGTTTACTTTCTTGCCCGGAATCCCGGGCTCAATGGCTGTTTAGCCACAAGTCACACGGGGGGCTTATTTACTTTCTGACTGGAGACCCATTTAGGGTCCTGAAGCTTTGAGACAATCCTTGCTGGGATTTCCCAGTATTGCCTGACTTTTGTTTACTGTTATTATTTAAGACGGGGAGACTGTGAGTACGCAACGGCTATTGATTCTGTATATGGGGAGAGGATTACACCTTACTATATGTTTATGTTGATATGCTTGTGCATTATAATGTTGATGCTTTAACTACATTTTGTTTGATGCTTTAACTGCTGCATTACATTGCCTCTTTGCCTTTTTGTATACACTGATTGATAGAGGGTTGACTGTATTATACACATATATTCATAGAAGATTATATTATCTTTTGTGGAAATTATGTGTGTGATCATATGTGTGTGATACTATACTGTAGCAGAGCCAGGAGGCTCGTCCCCTTTGAGCAGGCTGCTCCATGCAGGCAGCAGGAACACAAGAGACAGGCAACCAAGTTACCCTAGAAAGCAGTTTTATTGATCCACAGCTGTAGAGGTCCCAACCTTGCGCAACAGGGCGCTGAAGGGTCAGAACCCCGATTGACTCCAGTCATTCACATTTATACAATCTCCGGTTTCAGCTTAAGGCCGCCCCTTCATTCAATTCATTGGTTAATTTCTGTGGTGCAGTTGTATTATCATCCAATTAGTAAAGCTTACGTTTGCTCTATAATTCATTGGTTAGTTCCTGTGGCGCAGTTGCATTATCATCCAATTAGTAAAGCTTTTGCCCTTTTGCATGCACTGTCCACGCGTCGTTCACTGGCTCCTACTTCCTGGTTGAATCATGTGATAGCCTTCTAGCCCAATCATGAAGCGGCTGGTGACCAGCCCATGCATGGCTGATCATGTGGTGCCCCTTTTGCCCAATCATGGAACAGCAGATGCTGATCATATGGCATCCTCCTGGTCCAATCACAGAACAGCAGATGCTGATCATGTGGTGCCTGTCTGGTCCAATCACGGAACAGCAGATGGCTCACATGTGTTTACCTTAATAAGTCTGCCTCAATACAGCTCCACAACTTTGTTTTTAAAGCAATTTAGTGGATGGGTGGTTGTATAAGGAGAAATGGGACCTTTGCATTCACTTAATAGGTTTTACATATTTCCTTTTTTATTTTAATGCAGTGTAGTCTGTGTTTTTATTGTTTCACGAAAATTTGCCTGCAAGTGAGTGACATTAAGAATGAATAGCTTGCCACCATTGAGCCTTCTTCCAACCTTGAAAATAGTCCTGGGTTCCCCAGTAATAACAATAACAACAGCAATAATTTAGTCGTATTCCTATCTCCCCAAAGGGACTCAGCGCAGATTCCAGCATATACAGAGACACAAGACATATATTCAATGTCTCAAAACAATGAAACACAAACACACAGATAAAGGTAAAGGCTTCCCCTTTCATATCTGGCTCTGGAGGTTGGTGCTCATTCAAAAGAAACTGGTGAGTTAGTTGCCAACCCTGCATTAGTAATGCTATATGCAAAGCCTCTTCTCTTTTAACCTTCCTGTTGCTTTTCTGCTCTCTGGATCTGAGACACTGCACTGGTGCATTAGCCATGCTGAGGGTTACCTCACTCTATAGTGCCACCACTTCTCCCAATAATTACTTCTAAAATTTATTTATTTATTTATTTGTTTATTACATTTCTATTCAGCCCTTCTCCCCACAAGGAAACTCAGGGCGGCCTTACATAAGCATCTGATGATGTTATCCACATATATACCAATAAAATTACAATAAAATCAATTTAAAATATCATATAGATTCAACAATAACTTCATTAACAATAAATTAATATGCAAATACACCAAAGCCAAGCAGGGAGAATCCAGTGTCGCAATGTCCAAAAAAAATTTCTTTCATATTGCCGTTCCCCTCTAGTCAAACGCCTGGTTCCAGAGCCAGGTCTTCAGTTGTCTTCTAAAGGACAGGAGGGAGGTGGCCAACCTGATGTCCTTAGGGAGGGATTTCCACAGACCGGGGGGGCACTGCCAAAAAGGCCCTGTCTATCGTCCCCACCAACCGTGTTTGCGAAGGTGGTGGGATCAAGAGCAGGGCCTCTCCGGATGATCTTAAGCTTCATGATGGTTCATAGCAGGAGATACGTTCAATCAGATACAGAGCTCCGTGTGAGCTCCTGGCCATTGCAGGTTTCCCATTCTGACACTAGCAGAGGCACTCGTGTGACCAGGAAGAAGGAGGAGACTGGTATCTCCAACTTCTGTGTCCATCTGGGAATGGTGGTGATACAGACATGATTCATCCCCTCTTCTCTGTGATGAGGAGTACAGGGCACGGATGATAGCACCAGTGACCTGTCTAGACAGTGAACTGGTATGAATTGGACATAATCCAGTTGTCCACATTGCCGCTTAACCATGAGATATTCTTGAGTTTCCAGCTAACTCCAGATTATTACCCAACTTTGCCTGCAGTAGACTACAGCCAATTTAACTGAAGAAAACCTGTGATATTCACCAGCAGTAGAACATTCAGCAGACATCCAGGAGTCCATTCAGGATGAGTTCAGGTTTTCTCACCCATGTGGACTTGTCCTAAGACTCTGAGAGACCAAGGTTTAAATCACCCATGGAAACACTGGGTGACCTTTGAACAATCTTCCCAAGATAACTCAGTAATAAGTTTGTCTTTGATTTGCCATAACTCAGAAATGACTTGGAGATACACAAAACCAGCATGAGACATTTACTAATGAAAATAGATGTGTTTTGTAGGTGAGCTGTATTATTTCAGTGAAGCAAGCTTGGTTTGGTTTTATTTTGTTTCTTTGTTTGTAAAGCATGTGAGGGAGCTATTCTTTCCTGATTGTTTTTTTTAATCAAATGGCAAAGACCAATGTGTTGTGTTAGCCGAACCTCCCACTTGCACTGAAAGGAAGTTATAATTTGAATGCAACATGAAATGCTTTCACCAAATTTGTGTCAGAGAACATATACTTCAGCTCAGCCTTGTGGATAATTGAGTTCTGTAACAAAGCCTGTTTCAGGGAAAGAATTTCTTTCAAGAAGAAATTCTTGCTTGTTTAATTTAAATTTTATGCTATTTCTTAGCAACTGTTGTCAACAGCATAGGCATTATGGGGTCTAATTCCTCCCTAGTGCAACAGGGTTGATTACAACATGGTTGCATGGGCATTTGATTTGCACGAATATGTAGCTTACACATTTAATAACCACAGAATGAAAGGGTATTTATTCAAAGTAATATGAGTTTCATGGCTGACTAGGGAGGATGTAAGAGGTGGCTTTCCAAGAACAAGTGATACTAAACTGCAACAGATATCTCCTCTTTTATTCAAAACAAATCAAACCCATCATATTTTATCTCCTAAAACTGTAAGTCTGTTATATTTGTGGTATGTTTCTCATTCATTTCTGTTCTTTCCTCAAATGCACTTGGGGAGGGGGGAACCATGTAATCAATACTACGATAATATATGGAAATAAAATATATGGGAATACAGGAGTCACATTGGGAGGACTTTGGGCCCTTCCCCACAGCCCTATATTCCAAAATATCAAGGCAGGAAATCCCATATTATCTGAGTGTGGACTCAGATAACCCAGTTCAAGGCAGATATTATGGGATTTTCTGCCTTGATATTCTGGGTTATATGGCTGTGTGGAAGGGCCCCTAGTGAGAGGGAATGGTTAGGCAACAATTAAGGCCCTTCCACTCAGCCTTATATCCCAGAATATCAAGGCAGAAAATCCCACAGTATTTGCTTTGAACTGGAGGTCCATCCAGACAGTACTTTTATTGTGGTATCTACCTCAATAAAAGAGGGGCTCTCCAGACAACATTCTGGACAGTCCCAAATTAATTCTCCATAAACCAGGAAAACCCTGGTTCATGGTGAATTAATTAGATAGCTTAGAGAAGACAATTATGCTGGGGGAAATGGAAAGAAAAAGGAAAAGGGCCAACCAAGGGCAAGATGGATGGATGGATGGTATCCTTGAAGTGACTGGCTTGACTCTGAAGGAGCTGGGGGAGGTGACGGCTGACAGGGCACTCTGGCATAGGATGGTCCATGAGGTCACAAAGAGTTGGAAGCAAATGAACGAATGAACAACAACAAAACATTAGATAGTGGGTTTATTCTGTGACTTCTTGGAAAGCACGGGATAAACTACTTCCAGTGTCTGAACTACAGTCCAGACATCATTCCCACAGTTTACTGGGCTAAATAAGCCTGGTAAACTGTGGGAATACCCACCTCCTCCCCCAAAGCCCCCAGACCCCTTTGAAAAGTAATGAAAACTTACTCGGCATCCATTATAGGCTTGGAGCACCTTTCCCGGTGCTTAGAAATGACGTGCCAGGAGAGTTGGGGTGGGGAGAGGAAAATGGCTCCCCCCCCCCCCGGGCGAATCATTCCTACACACTAGGAAAGGTGCTCCAAGCCTGTAATGGAGACCGGGTAAGTTTTCATTACTTTTCAAAGGGGTCTGGGGGTGGGTGTAGACAGCCCTCCAGGAACATCCACATTTTAAAAACGTGAATGATCCTGGGATAAACGGCTGTCTGGAAACACCCTGGGTTATTGAAGTCCACATTCAGATAATGTTGGATGTCCTGCCTTGATATTCTGGGATATAGAGCTGTGTGGCAGGACCCTTAGATGGGAAAGACTGCAGAATTAAGGATAAGCAGTATGATGTCTGAATTATTATTTAGGAAGTTAAAAAATCCAGATTAAAAATAACTATTACATGATCCCACAAAGAGCCCTTCCACACAGCCCTATATCCCAGAATATCAAGGCTGAAAATCCCACAATGTCTGCTTTGAACTGGGTTACCTGAGTCCACTGCTATACATTCCAGTTCAAAGCAGATAATGTGGGATTTTATTCACCTGTGTGGAAGGTGCCTCAAAGCAGATATTGTGGGATTTTCCGCTTTGATATTCTGGGATATAGGACTGTGTGGAAAGGCCCAAAGTGAGGGTGTGAGGTGGGCAAGACATATAAAAATGTCAAATAATCCAAAATGTGAAGCAATTCCTCTCTATGAAACAATTTTGTGGGCTGTCTGGCCTTTGTTGATATTTCATTCTTTTATTTATGTCCCATATTTTTACAATTTCAAACTCAAGCATGTTGAAACAGTTAAAGCAAACACAGGGTGCATCTACACTGTAAAATCATACTGACTGACTCCACTTTAACTACCATCGCTCAATGCGAAGGAATCCTGGGAGTTGTAGGGCAAGGCACTGGCACTTTTTGGAAGAGAAGGCTAGAGGCTTGTGAATCTATGGGCCCTTCCACACAGCCATATAACCCAGAATATCAAGGCAGATAATCCACAATATTTGCTTTGAGCTGGATTTTCTGAGTCCACACTGCCATATAACCCAGTTCAATGTGGATTTTATACAGCTGTGGGAAAGGAGCCTATAACTGCTATGATTCCATAACCATGGTGGTTAACTGGTGTCAAACTATATTATTTTTGCAGTGTAGATGCACCTACAGAGAAACATTCTTATATAAAACGTAAGGTTGTAACTAAATTATCAGTAAAATTAAAATGTGCTAAACAATCAGTTTTCAAAGGCCTGTTGAAGTAGGAAAAAAATGTTCACATCTGTAGGAAAATAGCAAAGACCCCTCTTCTAACTTTGGTTGGAAGAGGGTTGCAGGTTGAACCCATATAATGGCTATATTCCAGCTGCAATCTGCATTATCCTGTCCCAGATTAACGCCAGTAAAGTCATGCTCACCTATTTTAATCCAAAGCCAAATATCCATTGAAAACCACACTAAGAGCAAAGGCTTAAATGGAGTATGAATTACATAGAAAGGATGAGGTCAGAAGAGGCATTTCCAATAATCTCAGCTGCATACTCTTACAAGTAGATAATGCCAATTATGTAATACAAAAGTGCATGTCCAGCTTTCTGACTGGCCAATGTATCCTCATCCCCTAAAAATACATTGGACCACATAGATGCAGTCACAGTAGCTTACAAGAAAACTTCACTCACAGGCTATGGATATAAATATTTATGAGACCCCCCCACTCAATGTCCCTGTTCAGACACCAGACAGGATGTTAACTCCCAATCCTGAACTGGGAGTTAACAACACAGTTTCCCCTACTGGACATCATCTCAGTATAAAAAGACATTTCTTTGTGTTCACTGTCTTATTATATGGATTATTTTAGGTCCTGGCATGTAGACGAATATGCATGTTTCTATATAAATCTAAATTGAATGTGAATGTATTTATTTAACTGGACACACACACACACACACACAGGACAGAGGGTTGGTGATGTGTGGGTCAGTTATGCAAGGGCAGAAGGAAAGAATTTCAGTATCATAATCATTGGATAAGTGAAAACCAATTATGGTTTTTTTAAAATAAAAGAAGAAGAAGAGGGGAATATTAAGCACCTAAAATATGCATGCTGGTTCCTCTTGTCTTTGACTGGAATTCTCTTGGAAGTCACATTAGCACAATTGCCTTTCTGGACATTTCAGAAGGAAGCATTCGGTTCCTTGTACAATTTGTTTTAAAACTAGGCCACATAATGGCAGCTAGAAACTCTATACTAAACGTACACTGTTTAGCTTTATAGGCATCATGGCAGTCTGTCTCAGGCTGGAAAAAATTAGTACCTTTCCAAAAATGGTATCCCCCCCCCCTCAAATGGCTTGATACAGGGCTGTCCAACTGGCGGCCCTGGGGCCGTACACGGCCCCCCAGCCTGTTGGCTCCGGCCCCAGCTATGCCCCGGCTGCCATTTTTAATTTTTTTAAAAAAAATTTTAAATGGCGGCGGGGGAGGGGGAGGAGGAGGCGGGGCAGGGAGGAGGAAGTGAGCCAGCTCCTCCTCCCTGCACCGCCTCTTTCCCTCTCTTGCCGGCGCCGATGCAAACCGGTTTGCATCGGCGCGCCGGCGAGAGGGACAGGGGGCGGTGCAGGGAGGAGGAAGAGAGCTAGCTCCTCCTCCCTGCACCACCCTCTTCTTCCCTCTCTCCGGAGCCGATGCCTTGGAAGGGAGGGGGGTCCCCCGCGGCGCCTCCCTCCCTTCCAAGGCATCACGGCAGCGGCGAAAACTCCCCCGCCAGCCTGGATGGCTGGCGGGGGAAGCGAGAAGCGGCGCTCACTTCCCCCCACGAGCCTTCCCTGGAAGGCTGGCGGGAAAGCGAGCGGCACTTCTCGCTTCCCCCACCAGCCATCCAGGCTGGCAGGGGAGTTTTTGCCCAACTCCTGTGTTCCTCTGCTCAGAGGGACACAGGAGCCGAGCGAAAACCCTTCCCCAAACCTGGAAGGCTGGCGGGAAAGCGAGCGGCGCTTCTCGCTTCCCCACCAGCCATCCAGGCTGGCAGGGAGTTTTCACCCAACTCCTGTGTCCCTCTGCTCAGAGAGACACAGGAGCTGGGCAAAAACCCTCCCCGAAGCCTGGAGGCTGGCGGGGAAAGCGAGCGGCTTCTCGCGCTCCCCCACCAGCCATCCAGGCTGGCAGGGTTTTCGCCCAACTCCTGTGTCCCTCTGCTCAGAGAGACACAGGAGCCGGCAAAAACCCTCCCGAGCCTGGAAGGCTGGCGGGAAAGCGAGTGGCGCTTCTCGCTTCCCCCACCAGCCATCCAGGCTGGCAGGGGAGTTTTCGCCCAACTCCCGTGTCCCTCTGCTCAGAGAGACACAGGAGCTGGGCAAAAACCCTCCCCAAAGCCTGGAAGGCTGGCGGGAAAGCGAGCGGCTTCTCGCTTCCCCCACCAGCCATCCAGGCTGGCAGGGATTTTTCGCCCAACTCCTGTGTCCCTCTGCACTGTGAGACACAGGCGCCGGGGAAAACCCTTCCCCAAACCTGGAAGGCTGGCGGGGAAAGCGAGCGGCGCTTCTCGCTTCCCCCACCAGCCATCCAGGCTGGCAGGAGTTTTCACCAACTCCTGTGTCCCTCTGCTCAGAGAGACACAGGAGTCGGGCAAAACCCTCCCGAAGCCTGAAGGCTGGCGGGGGAAAGCGAGCGGTGCTTCTCACTTCCCCACCAGCCATCCAGGCTGGCAGGGAGGTTTCGCCGCCCAACTCCTGTGTCCCTCTGCTCAGAGAGGCACAGGAGCCGGGCAAAAACCCTCCCGAAGCCTGGAAGGCTGGTGGGGAAAGCGAGCGCGCTTCTCGCTTCCCCCACCAGCCATCCAGGCTGGCAGGGGTTTTAAGCCCAACTCCTGTGTCCCTCTGCTCAGAGAGACACAGGAGCCGGGCAAAATCCTCCCGAAGCCTGGAAGGCTGGCGGGAAAGCGAGCGGCGCTCGCTTCCCCCCCACCAGCCATCCAGGCTGGCAGGGGATTTTCGCCCAACTCCCGTGTCCCTCTGCTCAGAGAGACACAGGAGCTGGGCAAAAACCTCCCGAGCCTGGAAGGCTGGCGGGAAAGCGAGCGGCGCTTCTCGCTTCCCCACCAGCCATCCAGGCTGGCAGGGAGTTTTCCCCAACTCCTGTGTCCCTCTGCTCAGAGAGACACAGGAGCCGGGCAAAAACCCTCCCCGAAGCCTGGAAGGCTGGCGGGGAAAGCGAGCGGCGCTTCTCGCTTCCCCCACCAGCCATCCAGGCTGGCAGGGGAGTTTTCGCCCAACTCCCGTGTCCCTCTGCTCAGAGAGACACAGGAGGTGGGCAAAAACCCTCCCCGAAGCCTGGAAGGCTGGCAGGGAAGCGAGCGGCGCTTCGCTCCCCCGCCAGCCATCCAGGCTTGCGGGAGGGTTTCCCTGGGTGACGTTAGGCTGGGTGACGTCAGGCGTCACCCAGCCTAACGTCACCCAGGGAAACCCCTCCTGAAAATGGGCGGGCGCGCAGGAGGCCGGCCATGCCCCCGGAGCAGCCATGCCCCGGAGCAGCCACGCCCGGAGTGGCCACGCCCGCTCACTGATCACCTGCGCCCCCCAGGTGATCAGTGACACTTCTTCCGGCCCTTGGGCCAGAAGAAGTTGGACAGCACTGGCTTGATAAATAAGTCAGCTTATAGTTTAAAACTAGTCTATTTTACATTACAGTTACAGGACAGGTATTTCATAAATAGGTCACCTTTGATTGAATGGACTATTGCCCAACTGTTTTGCATTGCTTGCAGAAAAAGGGACATAAGTTATGAGATAGACCTAAGGCACAAGAACATGTCAAGGTGATGTATAAGGATGCCACAAAGTGTTATTTCTTCAAATATGGAGGTGAAAGGGGGAGGTTCTGGACTAAAAGAATGCAATGTTTTAATATGTTTCAGCAGTTTGGTTTGAAATGGGATTGCCAATCTGCATGCATACTGTCCCTGTTGTTTAAAGGTATAATGAAAAATAAGTCTAATATCTAGCTTTTTTTCAAACTACACATTATCAGTTTTCCGACTCCATGATTTTTCCAGCTGCACACTCAGAAATAAGCAAACAAATAAAGCTGTAGGTGTGATGCAGATGCACTAAATAACTGTGTAGTCATTCTAAGTAGAACAAAATGTGACTCAGTTAAAGTGATTGAGCCAAGCCTTAGCTGTGGTTTCATTATTGTTGCTATTGTCTTAAAAGTGTGCCATTCTGAGAGCACAAAAGGTCATCTGCTTACCCTGCAAAATCCACAATGACTCCACTCCTCAAAGGAATCTAAAGTTGGGGGGGGGAGAGAATTGTCCTTTTGCGTGATTTGTGAACACTTTGTTTGGTTTAAATATTATGTTTCCTTGGAGAAAATGTTGGCAGCACTTGAAATAAGAAATGTTAATTAATGAAGGAGACACTTAATTTAGTCTTAATAGGATAATCCTTTGCAGTGTTACATAAATGCTAATTGAATACTAAGAACATATTAGTGGAGAATTAACTGCTATGAGAGAGAGGCATATTTTTATGGCATTGTTTTGCAATGGCAGTAGTGTCTTGCATCTTTTCCCTGCTGGACACAGAATAGCCGTTTCACAGTGGTGTGAGGTAAAAGCATTCAAAATGAGTTAGATATTTGTAACGCTGCAGTGTTTCAATAAATAAATTATTTGCAAATAGTTGGAGTTTTTTTGTCATGAAACTGCAAGTTGCTTCTGGTGTGAGAGAATTGGCCGTCTGCAAGGACGTTGCCCAGGATGTTTTTTGATGTCTTATCATCCTTGTGGGAGGCTTCTCTCATGTCCCCGCATGGGGAGCTGGAGCTGACAGATGGAGCTCATCCGCTCTCTCCCCAGATTCATATCTGAGACCCATCAGTCTTCAGTCCTGCCAGCACAGGGGTTTAACTCACTGAACCACCGGGGGCTCCTGAAAAATAGTTGCAGCTCCTTGATTTGTTGAGTGTGATTGTAGAAGGCAACTTCCACTTCTCGCTCCCACACTTCTAAAATGGTGCCTTCCTTCCTCTAATCCCCTGCCTGTCATGTGTCCTTGCATTGCTGTGGCTTAATTTGTGGAATAATATATTCAGCAAAGGAAAGAGAGTGATTAGCCACTTTGATGTTCAAGTATTGAAGTAAGGCATACACCAGATATTCCTGAGCAGGTAGTGCTCGAGTTTTACAGATTTCCTTTGTATGTAAACTCCACTTAAATCTGTAAGACTTCGCTTTAAGAAACTTGAGATAGAGAGTAATTATTTTTCTTTAGCAGTATTGGGTTTTGCATATAGAGAGGGAGGCAAGTTGGATTAATTAATCAACAAATTCTTATAATATTAAGCAGATAAGATTTTGTGCATGAGAAGTAGTAGCTCTTTCTTTATCCAAATCCAGTGTGATGCCCATTCCATTGAATGGATACCCACAGTTTCATTTATCCATGTTTTCGAGAAGTCTTTTTCAAACTCTGCTCCTCCGGGTGTTCTGGTCTTTAGCTCCCACAATTTCTAACAGCTGGTAAGGTGGCTTGGATTTCTGGGAGTTGAAGTCCAAAATAACTGGAGGAGCAGAGTTTGAGAAATACTGTTTTCTAGATTCTCCAATGCAACTCTATTGTATTAAAATGAACAATTTCAGTAGGGTTTGCTAATATCCAAGGTTTTGCATATCCATGTGAAGTTTGGGAACACATTCCTTATATAAATGGAGGTCATACTATATTGCTTGTCCTACAGGGTAAGAAACTTACATTACTGGGTTGCTGTGAGCTTTCTGTGCTGTGTGGCCATGTTCCAGAAGCATACCCTTCTGATGTTTCGTACACATCTATGGCAGGCATCCTGTGGGCGAGCCATCAGGAGAGAATGCTTCTGGGACATGGACATACAGTCCGGAAAATTCACAGTAACCCAGTGATTTCAGCCGTGAAAGCCTTCGGCAACACATCAAACTTATATTATATGCTGCTTTGGGTCCTATATTGAGATAAAATGGGTTATAAACTATATGTGTACATACATATCATGAAAAAATTATTGGTCTGATTTTATCTCTCCTTCTGGTATTCAAGGAAGGATGACTGGCAATTTTACCTATTCAGTTTTTCAAAATCTTACATTTGTTCCATTTTGCTGTATTAAAAGTGCTTGCACATATGCATACACCATTTTCTCAGTTGAAATCACATATGTTGTGAAGCTATTTACCCTAAAATACCTGAAAATTATGTCTCAAAGGGCAGATAACCTTATTTTATAAAACATCATTGAAAAAAAGGGTTCAGTAAACCTCCCATAACTTTCTTGCTGTGACTGAGTTGACAGAGCTCTGTGAATAGTTTGGTCTTTTTTTTAAAAAAAAAAAGAAAAGAAAAGAAAGGGAAATGCCTCTAGCATTGTTCCTAGTGAAGATTCTGGAGGCATATGGGAATATTTTAATTCTAGCAACGTTGGTCTCAAATTCCCTTGCATCATAAAAAGGGTTCAGTGGGTTAAACAGCTGAGCTGCTGAACTTGCTGACCAAAAGGCTGGCGGTTCAAATCTGGGGAGTGGGGTAAGCTCCTGCTGTTAGGCCCAGTTTCTGCCAACCTAGCTGTTTGAAAACATGCAAATGTGAGTAGATCAATAGGTACCGCTTCTGCAGGAAGGTAGCAGTGCTCTGTGCATTCATGCCAGCCACAAGACCTTGGAGGTGTCTACAAACAATGCCGACTCTTCAGTTTGGGAATGGAAATGAGCACTACCCCCAGAGTCAGACATGACTACACTTAATGTCAAGGGGAAACCTTTAACTTTACCTTTACCATATGGGTCACACTGACTTTCAAGCTAGCAGTGACACAGGGACTGAGGTCTTTTTTTTTACCAGTTTAAACTCATGTCTTCAACAATAAAGAAAATCTTCCTTTATGAAATGGTCAATCAGCATTTTGAACACTGGTTGGCTCTTTGGATGTTGCATTGCCTCATTCCTCAATACACACAACGAGCACTCTTAGTACTTCAGTATCAAAAATCAAGTGATATATTATCATTTACACATAACATTATACATATCATATACATGTAGAATATAAAGCGCCCGGGACGGGCTCCTACCCTTCAGAGGGTTAATATAGGTAAGTTCAAAAGGAGTGTATAGTCTGTAACAGAGTGGGTTTTCAAGGAAAGGTTTGCGAAGGAGGTCCCGGGATATCAAACTGAGTCCAAACGCCTGTGGACGTCTTCCAAAGAGACGAAGATGAGAGCCGAATTGTAGAGAGGAGTCAAGGTGCTGGGCGGCTTAGATGTGTGAAGTCACAACAATATATGGGGCATTCCCGTTTTGCTAAGTCCGTCCAAGTATCAGAGGCTGACGAGGCTATATATACATGATGGCACCAACTCTCGTTTCGACCCAATCACAGCGGGTCTTTCAAGGCCATGATTCAAATTGAAGCTCCTATTTTTTACAGTGGTGTACACAGATGCATTTTTTTCTGTAAAGAAGACATAATAATATAACATAGAATACAACTCAAAAAGCAACTCCATAACAATTATAATACAATGCATACATATTATTTGCTAGTATTCAATATTCAATACATCATAAAATACATACCAAGGCCATAGAGGCAAATTCATACTTCTATGACCGGACCAGTGGCCGAAGCAAATGGATATGCCCAGAGGGGCAGAAGATATACTGTAGTAATCCCCGGGTTAACAGGTGTAATTTATCTCAATAGGTCTGCAATGCTTAATTTTTCGTTTCACCCGTTGGGAATTGCTGTTTTTAGGATTTGAACCCACCGGGTTTCAGGTCTTAAAAGGCAAATATCCACATCACTATGTGGCGGAATAGTGACTCTCTGGATGCCAAAGAAACTCAAGTCGTTAGGTCCATGACACATGGTTTTAAAATGCGTATACAATAGAGAATCCTCAGATTTCATTCTAATTTTAGAACGATGTTCCGAGATTCTCACATTTAAATGTCTTTTAGTTTTTCCCAAATAAAGCTTTCCACATGGGCAACAGATTCCATAAATACACAAATCAGTTTTACAGTAAAATAATTCCTTAAAGGTAAACATACGTCCCGTACCCGGACTAAATATTTCTTTCTCCTGATACACAAAATCACATTGTGCACAGTTGCCACACTTGTGCATGTTAGGTGTCAAATTGCTTTTCTTAGGTGGCATGCGCATGCTTGAATGAATGAGGATGTCCTTAATATTTTTGGAGCGTTTGTTAGCAATAACGGGCATTTTGTCTAGATCCGGTATGTCCTGTACCAGGGGCCAATATTTAGCAACAATTTTACGTAGGGCTGAACTGTTAGTAGTAAGTGTAAGTGGCCATACGATATTATTAAGAGGGGGTCTAGTTTTTTTTCTGTAGTAACGACTCACGAGAAACTCCAGCGACTCTCCTTTCAGCTGTAGCTATTATTCTATTAGGGTAGCCTCTCTTGGTTAGTTTATTTCAAAGCAGTGACACAGGGACTGAGGTCTTTTTTTGACCAGTTTAAGCTCAGTTTTAAATCTTCCTTTATGAAATGGTCAATCAGCATTTTAAACACTGGTTGGCTCTTTGGATGTTGCATTGCCTCATTCCTCACCACTGGCTATAATGACTTGGAGAAGTTTAATCCTTGATTATGACATCTTTGGATGCAAAAATGAACAATTGCTATCGTTTTTTTTCTCTTTTGTAGGAAATAGAATATTCTCTTCAGTATTCTATTTGAACTATCCCAAAGTACTGTCAGGAAATTATTCCATGGAGAAATACATCATCAGAAAATATGTATGTAGAAAACATATGTTGTGTGTGCAGGAAAGCCATGTTTTTTTCACATGATAATTCTTCCAAAACTTTTAAGGATGCTTAGATGCCAAAAGTCTCACTAATCTATTTTATTATTCTAGCAGGATTTCTTGACTGATAGGAAAACAATTTTCTGACCTGGAATCAAAGAATTGTGACTATTTCTCCCATCCCTGGCTTGGACTGAGGGAAGCTACACCCAAACAACATGATACAAGCCACTCCTTCCCCATCCCTGGTGTGGAATCAGCTATCGCAGAGAGACAATTCCAAGTAGGAAACCTTACAAATATTCCAAGCAGATTGTACAAGGATGGTGCTTACAAGTTAATATTTAAAATATTAATGAACTCTGAAAAGGATACAGAACATCTTGTTTCAGACAGAAGCTAGCCATAAATTAAACACAGAGAAGGGAGGGGAAAATTATCTTGGAAGACAAGTTTCTTGCTCGTTTCCATATACCATCCCACACAGCAGTTAACACATGCCAATTCTGAGAAGGGATCATTAGATGAGATGGAGGAGATTTTGACCTTGTATGGCCTTTCCTACAGCTCCATCACAATGCATTATAGAGGGCCCTATATTTTTATTTCTTCTCCCCCTCCTACATAATGAAATCTACTACCTTATATTAGTATGAGATTTATTGCTGCTTGCTCAATTTCAATGCAGCAGAACCCAAGAGATAAAACTCTCAAATTAGTCAGAGAGCAACTTGTTTTCAAGAAATAATTACTGTGTTTCCAAACATAGAATGATTCTTCACTAGGGGAAATTTAGGCTTGAATTATGCCTTTTCCCAGTGATTCAGGCCATGCAATAAAATAATTGCACAATTAGTGCTAAATAATCTAAATACTCAGTCTCTCAAATACTTTGCCCACTCTCTCCCCTTCTTTTTTTCAACTTCAATCTCATGGGATGTTTATCTGACCTGTAGGCGATGTTTTTCTTCTGATACAAGCTGAGGTGCATAGCTTTATCAGTAAACCTCTGTGTTCTTTATAGCTGGCTTTGACAAGTGCACTTTTTCAGCTGGCACATCCAGGCTCAGAATAACATTTTTTTGCACCCTAGGCCACACTTTAGAGAGAGAGCACGCATGAGAAAGAGAGAGAGAGAGAGAGAGAGAGAGAGAGAGAGAGAGAGAGAGAGACAGCACACAAGAGAGAGAGAGAGAGAGAGAGAGAGAGAGAGAGAGAGAGAGAGAGAGAGACAGAGGGGACGGAGCAGAGACTTTGCCGGGAGAAGGAGCGAGGAGGGGCATGAGAAAGGGGGAAAGAGGGGCGCAGACCAGTTTTTTTTGGTCCATGATCTGCATCCCGCCCTTGGCTTGCGCACCTAGGCCATGGCCTCGTTGGCCTTATGGGTAATCCGGGCATGGGCACATCCCATGGACAGCAGGAAGAAGTAATCTTCCCATGTGCATTCAGAAGTTGTCGTTGTTGCCCTCATCATCCTTACCCACACCTTCATATGGAGAATTTACCAGCAGCTTTGAGTCAATCACCACTATTGTTTGAGTATTTGTACACCACATTGGTTTATATAATAAAATTTCAGTGATTTTAGTGTTGGACTGGAAAACAAGGGTTTGAAGATTTGCTCGCCTATGGGTAACCTGCGCAAGTGACACCCTCTCATCCTCAGAGGCTGGCAAAAGCAAATCTCCTTTGAACAACTGTCACCAAGAAAACCCAAGGTGTTTAAGATCAATTAAGAGGGTTCTGTGGTTTTTAACTTTGAATGTCTTTTAATGGTTTTTCACTGGGATTTTTAAAATACTGATTTTATTTAATCCTGTTTTAATATTCATATGTTTTAAAAATGTAATTGTTATGCTGATGCTTTTATGTTAAGCTGCCTTGAGTCCCCTTCGGGGGAGATAAAGCGGGGAAAATAATAATAATCATCATCATCATCTGCCTGCGACAAAGAACTGGTGGGATCACAAGCCTGAAAAAGTTACAGAAAATGAACACGTCAAACTACTCTGGGTCTTCCAAATTCAGAGTTTTGGAGCACAATACTCCTGACCGTACAATCATGTTAAAAACAAAGTATGGATCATCAATGTTGCAATCCCAGTGACAACAGGATTGAAGAGAAACAACTGGAAAAGCTGACACAATATGAGGATTTGAAGATTGAACTGCAAAGACTCTGGCACAAGCCAGTCAAAGTGGTCCCAGTGGTGATTGGCACACTAGGTGGAGTGCCTAAAGACCTTGGCGTGCTCTTAAACACAATCGGCGCTGACAAAATTACCATCTGCCACCTGCAAAAGGCCACCCTGAGATCTACACACATTATTTACCGATACATCACACAGTCATAGACACTTGGGAAGTGTCCGATGTGTGATCCAATACAACAACCAGTAGAGTGATCTTGTTTGCTGTGGACTCACTTTGCTGTGTTTCAAATAATAATAAGAAGAAGAAGAAGAAGAAAAAGAAGAAAAAGAAGAAGTTTGCCTTAGGGTCATTTTATGTACAAACAATGCCTTCTGAAGTGGCATATAACTGGAGCCCTTGCAAACTATGCATAGATCTAAGATTCCACGTCAACTATCCTATGCAATCCTGGGATTTGGAGTTTAGGAAGGGACATTTTAAATTATAAAACAAATAACTCCAGTGCCGTACCAGGCAATGAATCTCTGGATTCTATACAATGCATCAATGGTAATTAAAGTAGATTATACTGTTATGGCTGTGTGATATGAAAGATGCCCTGGAAGACCACATCATGTGATATTTCCCTCATGCTCAATAAATGCTTCAGTTTGTTATGAAAGTGGGTGTGAGTACATTTATGGCTTTTAAAGTAATTGACTTTCATTTCTCTATGTTCTGAAGCAAAGTTGAGTATTACCTGGACAAATCTGACTTTTCTTTTACTTTTAGTATTCTTGGAAATGTTTTGGAAGCTTCTACCGCTTGAGCTACAGATGAGCTACAGATGAATAGAACTCACTAGACCAGTGGTTCTCAATGCTGCGACCCTTTTACCGCAGTTCCTTGTGTTGTGGTGACCTGCAAGCATAACATTATTTTTGTTGCTACTTCATAACTTCGTTCCTTAGGACTGTCCATATTTGTGTGATGATGTTCTTCAGACTACAGGGCATTCCTGAGTTACAAACAATTCCTAGTTAAGAATGGGGCTGAGACAATAGGGAGGGAGAGCAATCTATCCTTTGGAAGGGAAGTTCACTCCTGAAAGGGTTATCAAAGGCAAAAGTTTATCCCCTGAAGCTTTATCTCCAATCTTTGTTTACAATTTCTTCAAAATCTAATTCTCGCAGGGATGGAAAATGAGGTGACATCTTCTGAACAGGGGCATAGACAGCAAAACAAACACCACAGGTGTGTTAACTCTTCCCTATGCTGGGTTGCTGTGAGTTTTCCGGGCTGTATGGCCATGTTCAAAAAGCATTCCCTCCTAACATTTCGCCCACATCTATGGCAGGCATCCTCAGAGGTTTAGGAGTCTGTTGGACAATTAGACAAGTAAGGTTTATATCTGTGGAATGTCCAGGGTGGGAGAAAGAACTCTTGTCTGCTTGAGGCAAGTGTGAATGTTGCAATTGGCCACCATGATTAGCACTGATTAGCCTTGCTGCATCAAAGGCTGTCTGATTGCTACCTGGGGAAATCCTTTGTTTGCAAGTGTTAGCTCACCATTATTGATTCATGTCTGGAATTCCCCTGCTTTTGTGTGTTGCTCTTTGTTTACTGTACTAATTTTAGCGGTTTTTTAACACTGGTAACCAGATTTTGTTCATTTTCATGGTTTCCTCCTTGAAATTGTCCATATGCTTGTAGATTTCAACGGCTTCTTTGTGTAGTCTGACATTGTAGTTGTTAGAGTGGTCCTGCATTTCTGTGTTCTCAAATAATTTGCACAGCTTGCCCCTTCACTAGCTACTTTGCCGCGTCCCTTTGCTGGCCACTTCTTTGGCTCCCCTCTTTGCTGGCCCCTTTGCATTGCCTCTGCCTCCAAGCACCTCCCTATGCTGCCAGTTCAGTGCAGAGGGGCTCCTCCTCCTCCTCCTCCTCCTTTGGCTTTTCCATGTTTTGCCCCCACTGAAAATAAGTGGCATCCATTAATTACCAATTCATCCGCACTTCATGTTTCCTGGATCGATATGATGTCATGCTGAGAAAGGAAGTCTGTAAAGCAAGGGTCTTTGTTGGATGCAAGCCACCCAGCCACATTCCATGTTAGAAGAATGATATTAAGCTGGTCATCTGGCTGTTATACATCAGGGGGAGTAGGGACAATGACTTTGAGTTCCTGTTCTTTCTCCATTAGCTCCTGTCCTTTTATGAGAGCAGGGAAGGGGGCTTGTGCTTCTGGTAGAGAGCCTGGAGGAGTCAGTTCCACATGGGCAACATCATGTGGATCATTGGCAAGCAAAGATCCAATTTCTTTGGTGGGGAGCTTCCTTGCCCAATGAGAAAAGAGGTGAGGGATGTTGTTTCTCCTGTGAAATGGGCTCCTTTTGTGTCCAGGAAGACTTCACAGAGTAGGGAACAAATGGGAGTATAGCTCCAGTCTGATTTTCTGAAGTGCTTGAATGAGGTTTGCACTGCCTTTTGGTTACTGCTAGTGTTCTGAAAATCTCAGAGGAGTCATTGTCAAAATATCTTACTGAGAAATGAGTATAGTGAACTGATAATTTCCTGTGCTTCTTTTTTCTTGGGTAGGAGCTTCAAAGAGCAGCTGTATTAGGGTCATGATGGATTTCCATGTCACTATGAGCATTAGTTGGCTGTGCAATCATGTTTTAAAACTGTGCTAATTTAATTTTTGGGTTGCTGAGTTCTACCTGAATTTTGAAATCAGAAACCTTTTGACAGTGGGTGGCAGGATTATGATACCTAATTGCAGCATTGTGCTGTCTTCCAGTGATAAATCTTTAAAGGCCCTAGTAACTGCAATAAAATGTCTGAGCCACAAAAAGTATTTCAATTGGGTCAGTTGATTAGGAATTGAAGAATTGTGAAATGTCAAAAGTATACATTTGGCACTTGCATGACTTGGCAGATAGTGATGATTTTTAGATCGATCTGTATTGATAGTGTAATAATTGGGATAACGAGGTTAGAATATGTTGCCTGTTGTTCAATTTGCAGACATTTTAGTGACTTTGTAGTAAAAGCTTGGTAGTGGTTTGTTTTGTAAGACACACGGATAGCTTTTTGCTTCAGCTAGTGATTTACAGAGGTTGATAAGGAAGCTCCAGAGCTGACTTCTGTGCCCATGTGACACAGTATAGCTGTCTTGTTAACCTTTTAGGAGGAATGCTGATCAAGCAATTTTTTGAAGTTTTCCACCTTGTCCTCAATATCATTTAGCCAGTGCAGAATAAGAATCACAGTTTCTGTCAAGAGCAGACATGTCTTGTGGCAAAGTTGAGTGATGTATTTTGTGGGAGTGGTTCATTTTTTGGGAGGAGTCCAAAAAATCTCAATTACTTCCCTGCTTCTGGAGAGTGTCCTGGGCTGGACCTTCAGAGGGTGTGGGGTCGGGGGTGGAGATGGAAGGACAGTCTTGCTATTGCTAGATTTATGGGAGGTGACTTGGGAGATCTGTTACTCACAATTTTTGTCCTCTCTGCCGTTGGAAGGTAGGAGTCAATTCTCAACTGTTTTGGATTATTTGTGGGTCCCTGTTTCATTGCAGTCTGGTTTCTTGCCCCATCATCCACACAGCTGAATAAAATTCCACTTTTTCTGCTCTGGAATATATAGCAGTTTGGAGTCAGTTAACCCACTTCAAAGCAGATATTGTGAGATTTTCTGCCTTGATATTCTGGGTTATATGGCTGTATGAGTGGCATTTTGGGCTGTGGTCTTGGGTGAGCTGGAATGATGCTGGTCTCCACTCAGGAGCTCAGTTCAGGAACTGCTAGTTGATCACAATCTTGGTTCTATGTCAGCACATAATGCAGCTCTGAATCAGCTGTATTATAGACTCATGGGAGGCTGACATCAACCTCTGTGGCAGGACAGTAGTCCCCGCCATCCAGCTGTACTGAAACTAATTCAGTATGACTGGGAATGGGGCAGGATCCTATCCCCTCTGCCCAACACTTCAAATTACCTTGCCTTGATCAGTCACATGGCATCAAACAGAAAGCACATAGTCCTGAACTCTGATATGTGTTGATTATCTGTCTTTGTTAGGTGGGATTTGGGGGCACTAAGGGCCAGGAGAGACACTCACCTCACCTCTCTAGGCTGCCTCAGCCTGGGGAGTGCATGATGACTGTAGGCAGGGACAACGATTCAGTATCCCACATAGGGGTACAGGATCAGTGTCTCCATTGCCTCAACATGGTGGAAATTCTGAATCTTGGAGCAGGACCCAGACATTCCTCTGTTTTGTTTTGTTTATAACCCAGGATAAAAATGCATTAGCATTTTCATTTGGGGCTTTTGAGTAAAGTGCATTTTCCCAACAAAGTGACAATAATGCACTTTTGATAAGGTTGACATGAAGCTAATCTGTGTGGTTATGCCTTACATGTTAGTTATACATTTTCTAGCTTGGAAATATGCACATCAGTGGTTCAAATGCTTACCTCAAATACAGGAATATTGCTGCTGAGTACTTCTCTGTTTCAGGGAGTCCTGCCTCCTAGACTCCTACCTCCCACAGATCCACTTACCATTCTTTCTCCTCATTCTGTATGTTATCTAAAGACGAGAATAAAGCCTCTCTTTCTCACTATGGTACTTGGCAAGCAGGTACAGCTGTGAGATAGTTGCCAGGAGAACTGGGAAATGCAATTCTACTACCCCAAAGACCACAACAATTTTATAACACTGAGGCTCCTTTAGCTCTCACAGCACTGAACTGACATCACCCCATATTCATAAAATTCTAACTTCTGAAGGGGAAAAAATTCACAACACATTTATAATTTATTAAATGACTGTGGATAGAAATTGAATTGCTGCATTGAATGAAAATGGAAGGAATATTTGGAGGATGCCCAATTTGACTAGCACTGAGTTTTCATATAATTTGCTTTTGGCATTAGACTCATAGAATAATTACAAATTCAATTTTAAATTCAAGTTAATAATTACACAGGTTTCAAGATATTCAGGTTAAAATCATCTGAAATCTGTCATACCAGCAATAACTTCTTTGTGGATTTTCTTTTTATTGCCATACTAAGAAATTATGAGCAAGACATAGAAAAATGAAGCAGCCTAAGGCTGCAGCATGATTGGTTTAAGACACAGGATATTTGGAACTGTGGAAATTTTTAAGTTTATATCACTGTCCTTACCTTCTAGAATGGGGTTTATAACACATTTTCATTGAGGGCCCCATTAGTCTTATGGTTACCACCAAATTTATTTATTTATTTACTATATTTATATCCCACCCTTCTGATCCCGAAAGGGAGTCAGAGTGGCTTACAAGAGGCAACAATTCAATGCCACATAAACAGACATACAAATGAAAAACTGTTGAAAAACAGGGTTTCATTCCTGACTGCACAAGTCCCCAGTCCTCAATGAGTAGGTAGACTAGGTAGCCTTCCCCAAATTCCTATGCATGTTTCTCCCAGAAGGGGCTCTGCCTTCACTTTTCTTCCTTGCCACTATCTCCTCCCCCCTTTGATGATGTAGCAACGTGATCTCTGTGAGGAATGAGGTAACTTCCTCTTTAAAGGTATTTTTATTGCTCTGGGTTTGGCCATGTGGTCATTCTCCATTTTGGCCCTTCCTCTTCCTGCCCTTGTCTTCCTTTGGGTAAGGGCACATCTTGCCTTTTCTCATGGCAAGGCGTAGCTGCATGGATACTTTTTGTTATTCTATTCTTTTACATTCTTTAGCAGATAGCTTAGGAAGCTAGTTAGCTCCAAGACCTTTTCTAACTGGAATTGATTTCTTTTTACTTTAATAAACATATATTTTCGAACCTAAAGCTGTGCCTCCTGAAATCCTGATCCATCCTTTTGAATGGAAGGTTATCCTGGCTCACTACATATAAGCTTCTGTTGGTTATGAACTGTGCTTCTGGCACTCTGCTGTATTTTTGTGGAATCACCTCAAGTGAGGGTTATTTTGAGCCTAACAACTTTGATTCCCATCAAAAACGTACACATTATAAATCCAAAAGTTTAAAAAATCTAATATTAAAATCAATTAAAACCACACTGTCCTTCAAAAATCAGTTGAATCCATGGACAGACAATCCATGCATACAGAGGACCAACTAGATAGATAGATAGATAGATAGATAGATGATAGATAGATAGATAGTAGGCATGAGAAAAATGAAACGGAAATTAAAAGGATTCGTAAGAGATTCGTATGTAATGGGACTTTTAAGGTTTTACGTATCGCTGCCCCGAACCAGGAAGTAGACTTCCTTTTACGGTCCGTGAGGCCAACAATTTGCGTTAGGATCGTTAGAAATTCTTAAGTATTAATTAATTAATTATTGTACTACTCACTTCTCCCTGTCTTCTCCCCCTCATTTCCTTCCCGCCTTCATTCAGCTCAGCTTCTTCTTTTTCCCGCATTTCTATGGGGAACTGGAAGTGACGCTGCTGTTAGGTAGGCAATGCATTCTGGAAAGTGTAGTCCTCCAGGCTCCCCCCCCCCCTCCTTCTCTTCCCCGTTGCTCTGCTGCCATGCATGCCCCAACGCAGGGGCCTGCTTCACACACACACACACACGCGCGCGCGCACGCTTCTCCTCCTCTCTCTCCCGGCGCTCTCTCAGATGCTTCTCTTCCCCATTGCTCTGCCTTGCCCCATCGCAGGGGCCAGCTTCAGCCCTCCAGGTACGTGTTTTGGACTTCAACTCCCACCATTCCTCACAGCCTCAGGCCTCTTCCTTTTCCTCTCAGCCTGGGCAAACTTGGGCCCTCGCTCCCTCAGGATCGGGGTGAGAGAGAGGCAGCGAGGAGCGAGGGGAGGCTCCTCCTCCTTTTCTTTTGCTGCTTCCAAGAATAGAAAACCCCCTCCCTCCCTCCCTCCTTCCCTCCCTCCTTCCTATTTGGAGAGTCCCATCTAGAATTCAGTGTGGTTTATTAAAGTTTTGGCCTACAACTCCCAGAAATCCCAGCCAATTTACCAGCTGTTAGGATTTCTGGGAGTTGTAGGCCAAAACCATCTGGAATGTGCATGCTCTGGCATACGAATTTCTAATGAATTTCGTTAGTACTTAAGTTACATTTCCGAAATTTTTGGGAAATTTTTTGTAAGTCTTTGATATACTAATCAAAAAAAATCCCCCCCCCCCCAATTTGATATAAGAATCGCCATTTTAGGATTCTAAAACATGCCTAATAGATAGATAGAGATATACTGCATTGCATAGTGGTTGGCACTCTTTATTTTACTTTATTTTACCCCATTTGGATTCCAGGATGTTACTGCATGACAACTCCAATCACTTTTGATTATCCATCAAGTGTACTGGGAATAATGGGAATTGTAAACCAACAGCGCTTTTGACTCTCAGGTTGATGAAAGGTTAAAGGCCATTTTAAAGTCAGACATCATAGTCACACACCTTGTACCTAAATTCGAACCCCACTAACCTGGCAAAACAGAACAAACAGTAGCCTTCCAGGTTTTCCTGTATCAGAATTCCCATCAACTCTTGTCATTATGTATAATAATGAGTAATACAGAAGTTGTATCCCGGCATCTGGAGGGCCACATAAAATGACATGGTGGATCAGATTTGGTCAGCAGGCCTTGGATTTGACACTTGTGCTCTAGACAGTTCCTCAAGTCCCATGATGTATCACATGCTTGAGTACCAAAGGGGCTGATTTTCTGCCCAAAATTCAATACCATGTAACAGACAGCAGAACTCCCTGTATATGCTTAAGGTGCTTCTGGGTGCTTAATGATAAATAATTCACTATGTGTCTAACACACACTGCCCACCGCATCCTGTCTATCAAAGTCCAATTCATAGCCAATTGTACCCTGTGTTCCATTCTGGGATAAGTGCCAAATGGCATAGGAATATAGGAAAATTACTTATGTTTTAATAATTATAATTATAATAATATCTGCTGGAGTTTGGTTCCTCAGTCCTCTGTAGATACTAACTTTTGTGGATGCTCGGGTCCCATTATATATTCAGGCAGTCCCCCAGTTACATACATATGACTTACATACAACTCATATTTAAGAATGGGGTTGAGACAACAAGAAATGAGAAGACATCTACCCCTAAGAAGGCAAATTCACTCCTGAAAGAGTTATCATGGGAAAGGTGTATTGATTGGAGCTTTATCTCCAATCCTTGTTTCCATGACGACCCAATTTTTTCAAAATCCAATTGTCACAGGGACAGAATATGAGGGGCATAGTCACCAAAACGAACACATTCCCAATGCTATCCAGAACAAAACAAAAATTTGGTAGGAGTTACACTTTAAAAATGTACCTGTTCCAACTTATATACAAATTGAACTTAAGAACAAATCTACAGAACCTATCTTGTTCATAACCCCGGTTCATAACCCAGCATAATAAAATGGATTGACATGTCCTTTATATGACATAGCAAAATCATGGTCTACTTTTTTGGATTTTTCAAAAGTTATTTTAGAACTATGGATGATTGAATCCGTGCTACTACTGTATATCTATGAATGGGAGGACCAACTGGAATAGAAAGTTTACAAAAAAAAAACAAGAAAAGAAAGCTCCCATATGGCCTTTTTTGTTACCCTCACTCCTTGTCCCAAGGTGAGATCAAAAGTGTCAGTGAAATAACAAATACACCAACTAGAAAATAGAATTGGCATTTAGATCCTTTCAACCCCCCCCCCCCCCACACACACACACACCCCTTCTGCACAAGGTAAGCATATGCCCATATCTGTGCTTGCCCATTTCAATTTGGGACTGTCTAAAAAAGCTAAATTCCCCCACATATTGCTCTTGCATAGACTGGGGAATATGGCCATGGAATTCTGGAATAGCAGTACTGGATTTGTGGAACAGTACTATTGTTGACAGATTTGTATCTGTGATATTTTATATCATTCTCTTTTACATGTGTCCAGGATTTGCCTCAACCCTGAACCATTTGCCTCTGTCACTTAAATATAATCAGGATGAATTATGCAGCTCAGCAGAAGGTGGATATTTAACTGTTGTTCTAAAAACAGATGCAGGAAAACTGGAGGGGAACGTGTGAGGTATGGAGACCTGTTTCATTTGAAATTCAGATCCTGCAATCTGGGAGTGTTTAGGTGACAGACTGGGCAGACTGCAGGTAATTAATCTACTGGGCTTAACAACCATGGTACTCTTAGGCATTGGTTTTGCCAAAAGGTTTATATCATTTTGGCTGATATGTTTAGATGTATTGGCTTTATTCTGAGACAAAACTACAAATGGCATCAATGGAAAGGCTGACAGCAGTAAGACGTGACTCGCTGATTTGTTAGGGGCTCGAATGATTGTTTAATTTAACAGCATACATAATAAAATTGAGATGATGGCTCCATGCAAGACCTTCTGCCTTTGTACTGATAATTCTGTCTGAAAAAATTGTTTAATGGTATAAAGGGAATGATTTCGTCTGGTCTCATTCATGCAAGATCAAATCACATGATCAAATCACAAGATCAGTCCTGTATTTCTAGGACAACATCTTCTTGTTTTAGTTCTGTGCTTGAATTTGGTTATTATGTGAAGGTCCTGTTCAGTGTTGTTCATTTGGCTTGAATCAACATGTGACAAGGGGAGTTTTCATGTGGAAAGCTGTGGCAGGCAACTATTAACACACTGAGAATCCACTACTATTTTTGTACACATTTTAAAAGAGCTGTCCATGGTCCTTAACACAATTTAAGGGGACATGCTAAGCTTTTCTTTCAAGTGTAGTTCCACCCTATTGATATGGAAGCCATCAGGTGCCACACCTGAAAAGTGACATGTTTAAAGAGGATGTTTCCTGTTGACATGGAAGGCATCTCTATGTAAAATCAGAGACTGGAAAAATCTGGAATCTTGCTCAAGAGGAGACTTCACACATGGAACATCCCATCTTCAGACTTATTCCATTACATATGCAGAAAACAACAATAGAAAGGTCAAGGTTTACTGCTTCCCACTTTGTGTGTTCATTCAAATTTGGTAAGTAATGCCTGAAGAGAGCTCAGATGTAGAAATTACGCAGGTGAAGTAGTAACATATGCTCTCATCTAGGAATAAATTTGTTACTGATCATGAAGCAGTTAACTCTAACTGACACTGAAGCAGGGTTAGTCTCCCTTGCCGGATCAAAGAACTGCATTCACTTTTTCTGTAGCCACTTCACACGGAAGGCTCAGAGTCATAATTTGAGGTTAATTAGCAGGTATTTTTATTTATTTATTATTCAAACTTGTTCGCCGCCACTCCCATCCGGCTCGGGGTGGCTCACATACTAATCACAATAAAAACAATTAAAACAGCACATTAAAACAGCATAAAAACACATTAGCAACATCAGCAATAAAATGGCATTAACAGCAGAAGGGGAATTCAGAAATTATTCAGGGCCCAAAAGCTTGCCGGAACAATAGTGTCTTGCAGGCTTTCTGGAATGCTGGAAGACTCTGAAGGGCACGGGTTTCGGAGGGCAGCGCATTCCAAAGAACTGGGGCTATGATTGAAAATGCCCTTCTCCGTGTTGCTGTCAGATGATAGGCTGTCAGATGAGCTCTTTCTTTCCTTCTGGTGAGTTTCTAGGCAGGAATAAACCACCATCACAACAATAATAGCAACAAAAAGAAACTTTGGGTCCACAAATGCATGGTTTTTCATTTTTGGTACATTGCATTTTTATTATTCTAGTTACCATCCAATTCACAGTCTACAACAGTGGTTCTCAATCTGTCAGTCCCTAGGTATTTTGGCCTACAACTCCCAGAAATCCAAGCAAGTTTACCAGCTGTTAGGAATACTAGGAGTTGAAGGCCAAAACATTTGGGGACCCACAAGCTGAGAACCAGTGGTCTACAACATTATGCAGAACAGCCCAACAGAAAAAATGAAAGTGGGACTGAAAGGGGCCAACACATATTAAAGGTCATCCTGTTCCATTGTAGATGTTTTAAAACTGCTGTCTAAATGGTGGCCACTGTACTGCATGCTCAGACCAATAACAGAGCTAGCCATGAACACAAGGCTTAGATTAATATCCGCAGAATACTAAAATCAAAACAAATTCCTTGAGTATCTGTCTCATTTCTATTTAAAGCTCCCAACCCACTTCCTCACCACCATTCAGCCTTATTTCCATGCAATTAAGCAGAACAGGAACATAGAAACCAGTTCTTGGTAATGAGAAATCAATATCTTAGTATTGATGTTTGGGCTGCTACAGCAACAATTAAGAATCTAAAAACTGCCAAAACAGATCAGATAAAAGTCTCATCTTGTCTGTTCACACAGTGGTCAAATCAAATTTCCATTGGAAGCTCACAGGCCCAATATGGATGCAATAGTACACCCTCCCACTATTGCTCCCCAAAAACTAATATGCAGAGAGAAAATGTATTTCTGGTAGTATATATATATATTCATCATGGCTCATAGCAATAGAAAGCTCAATCCGCCATGTCCAATCCTATTGTAAAGCCTTCCAAAATCACAGCCAACTCCTCATGGCAACAACTCCCACAATCTGACTATGTGGTATGTGAAAAAGGAAATCTTTTTATTTATCCTGAATAATATATCCTATGATTCAGCTTTTGTCAATGAGATTGAGTAGGCTTTGTCTGTGTGACAAATATCTAGTCACTTATAGCGGGGAATAAATTCAACGGCTCCCTTTATGATTATACATGTACAGGAATTAACTGTTAAAACTGATCTCCCAATTAACAACAAAAACAAGGGATCAAAATATTTCTGTGAATTGCATAAGATACTCGTATGGAAAAAAAAAAAATCAAAAATGAAGAATCCAGATATTAAAAAGTTTTCTAAGTAGGTCAACATTTAAAATATGGTTGAAAGGAATGACACACTCTGATTGTAACAGTTTTAATAAACCTATCCAGTCTTTGCTCTTTCTTTGAAGAAATGTCCAGCATTGTACATGTCTTTAAATAAGATGAGCTGCTGAAAGAGTAATTCCGTCATAAATGTACTGTATATTTTGAGGGTTTTCAGCTGCTAACCAGCATATTTTCATCCAATCATAGGAACACCTCTTTATTAATAATAGAGACTGGTAATTTGAATTTCTCAAAATCCAAAAAGCAAACCAGAGCTTTTTCAGGGGCTGATAATGTTGGTGGTTGCTATTCTTTTTACTTGCAAAAATTCATCTTCACCCTGAAATACAACTGAAATAAAACAACTGGTTTTGAAATGGATGAAATGGCTGAGAAATTGTCTGTCACAATCAAATAGACCCCTCCAGTTACTCAATAAGAAATTATTCATTTGGTAGTTTTAAATTTGTAGCCTCATGTAATAAATTGCCCACATTTCCATTTCATCAATCTGTAGTAAGGCTTCACAAGCATACAGAGGACCTTATCACAAGAAGCTGTTATTCCACAGTAGTTAAATGATCACTAAAACCATATATTTACCCACATAAACACCCTCACTACCAACCTTTCTCTATTCATACAATTGTACCGATTCATTTTTGGCCCCATGGTCATACTCCCATTTACTCTCATAACCCCAATTTGGGAATAGCAAAGGAGAGCCAAGGAATAGGGAGAGGAGGAGAATTCGACTCCCTGATAACACTTCAGTGGCAGGATGCAAGCATAGCAGTTTAATGGGTCCACCACACAAGGTAGGTGACAGGAACACTGTAGGATTTGCCACTATTGGCAGGTTTTGTCAATCAATATTGAGGGTCAGATTAATCGAAATGAAGAGACAGACTGGCAGTGGGCTGCACATGGCATTTCATTTCAATGCCAGTTTGTGTCCCTCATGTAATAAAATCAGAGAGAGCTTATGGCAGTGGAAGATTTCACCATAGATCTCCAAAATCAAGGATGAACCAAGTACTGTTCACAGACCACATGTAGCCCACAGTATCTCAATTCATAGCCCCTGAAGTTCTCAATGGCTCCAGGCTCCTCCTCAAAATTTAACATATATATTTTAGATGATTTTAGACTTCACCATTCCAAATAGATCAAAACTATTGCAAAATATAGGGCTTGTCTAATGTATATTATAATCTTAAAAGATTTCAAATACGTCTGAAAATTGGCCAAAAACAAAATTGGAAGTACCATGACAACACTTCTGGTGGTGCAAAGGCAAAAAAAACCTATTCTCTTCCCATTTGCTTACCTCTGTCCTAGATTCATGTCATTCTGTGATGTAGATTTGGTGGTTAAGCCTAACTAGGGACTTCTTCACATATCCCTCCCCCTGTGCTGTTTCACCAGCAGTCACTGGCAAAAAGGCAGTTGTGTGGTGCATCTTGTGGCACCCTGTGCACCCTCTCTCCTTTCCCATCACATTGGGAGAATGGGAAAGGTGCATTGGTGTCCTGTCCCTTTCCCCATCAGATAGGGCAGGGCTGCCCAACTGGCGGCCCGGGGGCTGTACACGGCCCCCAGCCTGTTGGACACGGCCCCCGCTATGCCCCCGGCTGCCATTTAAATTTTTTTTTAAAAAAAGTTCTAAAATTTTTGTTGAAAAAAATGGCGGCCAAGGGGGAGGGGGAGGCGGGGAAGGGAGGAGGAAGTGAGCCAGCTCCTCCCTGCACCACCCCCTCCATCCCTCTCTCCGCGCCGCCGATGCAAACCGGATCGCATCGGCGCCGGTGAGAGAGGGACAAGGGATGGTACAAGGAGGAGGAAGAGAGCTAGCTCCTCCTCCCTGCACCGCCCTCTTCTTCCCTCTCTCACCGGCGCCGATGCCTTGGAAGGGAGGGGGTTCCTTGCGGCGCCACCCTCCCTTGCAAGGAATCGCGGCAGCGGCTGAAGCCGGCGCCGGCTTCCGCGGCTGAAGCTGGCGCTGGCTTCTGCGGCTTCCGCGATGCCTTGCAAGGGAGGGGTCCCGGCGGCGCCTCCCTCCCTTGCCAGGCATCACGACAGCGGCTGAAGCCGCCACCGGCTTCCGCGGCTGCCGCGATGCCTTGCAAGGGAGGGAGGGTTCCCCGGCGGCGGCCTCCCTTGATGCCTTGCAGGGAGCCGCCGCCAGGGGGCGATGCCTTGCAAGGGAGCGGGTCGCCGGGCGGCGCCCCCTCCTTGCAAGGCATCGCGGTGGCGGCAGCGGCTGAATGCCAAGGGAGGGGGCCGCGGCGCCTTCCTCCCTTGCAGGCATCGCGGCAGCGGCTGAAGCCGCCGCCGGCTTCCGTGGCTGCCGTGATGCTTTGCAAGGGAGGGGCCCAGCGGCACCTCCCTCCCTTGCAAGGCATCGGGCAGCGCGGTGCCGCGGCTCGCGTGGCTGCCGCGATGCTTTGCAAGGGAGGGGGGTCTCGCGGCACCTCCCTTCCAAGGCATCCCAGCAGCAGCTGAAGCCGGCGAAACCACCAGCTTCATCTGCGGCCAGGATGCCTTGGAAGGGAGGGGGTGCCCTGTGGCTCCTCCCTCTCTCCCAAAGCATCCCGGCAGCCGGGGCGGGCCGGGGCCGGGGGCCGGGTGGCCCCCCAGGTCATCAGTGACTTGGAATCCGGCCCTTGGCCGGTTAGAAGTTGGACAGCACTGAGATAGGGGAAAGGGTGACAGTGTGTGTTGCCACATTGCTGTGTTGTCATTTCCCCATCAGATGGGGGAAATAGGTAAAAAAAATGCTTACCCAAGCAACACTTTCTTGGCAATTCAAGCATCAGTGGGGTCGGGCCTGCCAAGCTTCATGTGATGGAGCTTGGCAGGCCCTGTCCCCAAACTGCTACAAAGGGGCAATTTGCCCCAGTGTGCTGAGGTGGGTTAGTAGATACATTAGACTTCAAAGGAATTTACATAAGCTTAAACTTCACAGATTCCATAAGAACCCCAGTCGGGATTAAGAACAGGATCTAGACTTTTGTGTCCATCTACCAATTATTCCCATTCCAACATTTGTTCTGAAACATTTATAAAAGTCCAGACTTTCTCTATCAAAGGGTAGGGGCAAACTTTCTTTCTAAATGCAAAGGGAAATAATATGCTAACGCATCATTCTAGCAGTGTCCAAGAAAATGCATAAGAAAGATGTCATGTAAGGCCAGGTTTGCTGAGTGGCCTTAAGAGGGAGGAAGATTAGGTTAGCAGTAGTAATGGACAGTGAAAAGCAAAGAAGTCCCAAAGCAGACCCTCTGGAGTCATAATTATCAGGGATGGTTGGGTAATCAGGCAGAAATTTGGGGGTCATTCAAAAAGCAATTAAATACTGTCTCGGGGAAAACAGTGCATTAGACAGAAGGATACGTTTTGAACCTTTCTATTTCCTGCTATCATTAATAAGCTTCTGCAAATATGTCTTAGCCAGCAGCTGGCCTCCAGGAATTTCAAAGAAATAAAGAATGTTGATAACAGGTAAGAATTATGGTGGGAGGAATTCATACTGTTTTGATAGTGAATAGGATAGCAAACTGCATATAGAGAGACTGATTCAGGTGAAGTCAAGTGTTTAATTGGATGTTCCTGTCCTAATTCAAAGGTATGCTGAACAACTCTTGTGTATTTCTTGATGATGAAATTGTGTTGGTGATGGAACCAGGTTTGAGATCAGAAAACCAAGAGCCAAGTGGTACATACAACACAGTCTTCCTTGTACCATTAGAGTCCTCGTCCAGGAATAAATTCTCTGAATAATCTAATGGTGGGTACTGCTAAACCTTTGGAAGATTTGTTTGTTTTCTTTTGCTATGTTTTGGATACCTTCTTATAGAATGGTTGTATAAATCTTAGACAACTGCCCCATTAACTGACACCCTCCAGATAAGTGGGCTCCAGCTCCCATTTTCCTCAGCCAATGGCTTGGAAAAATACAACTTGCTGTCACACTGATCTGGAAGGCACCTAGATTCTGGAGGGAGAGATTCTGGTCATCAACAAATAAAATTAGGTCCGTAGATAGAAGGTTCAACCTAACTTAAAGGAATGGCTAGAACACCAATGTGATAAACAGGGATGCTAATTTGATTCTCAAAAGGAGCAATACAGTCAGTCTTCCACACAGGCCCAGATTAACACTTTTTTGCGCCCTAGGCCACACTTTGGAATTACGCCCCCTTTAAGTCACCCTCTACCACCCCCCACATCACTCAGACTCACACTAAAAATAAAACCTTATAAAATGCAAGGGGGAAACTCCGCCCAAGCCCCCGACAGGCCTCTGTGAGATGAACCCAAATCCAAGTCACTGGAGGGCTAGAAGGAGACTCCCTCTCCAATGAAATGGGCAAAACAAGGCAGGAGTGCTGCTGGTGGGTTTCGGCCATCGAAAGGGAAGAGTCTCCCCCCCCGCCCCTCCCCCTAGAAAAAGAGAGCACCCTTCTTGCCGTGAGCGGGATTTTGCACCAGGAAGGAAGACCACAACCGAGGAGAGCAAAGGTCACCGCCACACAGGGAATTTGGCAGCTGTGGGTGACCAGGTGCCACCTCAGGCTCGCTGGCCGGTGATGGCCCACCCCTCCCCCACAGGCAGGGGTAGTCCCAAAGCAGCCCTGAAGGGAAGAGGCCGGCTGGCCGGCAGGCCGGGGGCTCGGTGCCCGGAAGTATCTTGCAAACCCCAGTTGTCACAGCAAGGGGGCAGAGAGGAAGGCGGGGGGGGGGGAGAACACCCATGCTTCGACCTGCGAGTCAAATTATTCTGATGCATTTATTATTGCGGGCACGGAACGCAGGTCTGCGAGGGGGAGGGATAGCGCCAAAGCTGGGCGGGAAGGAGGGGGTGGGGGCTCCAGGCAGGCCTCCCCCTTCACCCCTGCACAGATGCAGGGTCACAACCCTCGCCAAGGCCAAGGAGGTGGATGGGCCTTTCCTGCAGGAAAGTGGTGGTGGTAGCAGCAGCAGGGCCCGCGGGGTCTCTTCCACTTCGAGGATGATTCTGGAAGCAGGAGAGGGCCCAGGACTCCCCCCTACCCCCTTGGTCTCCAAGGCCCCTTTCCACATCTCAATGTGTGTTGCGTTTTTATTTGTTTCTACCTTTTTTTTTAGTCCGTGATCTGCGTGCCCCCCTCGGCTTGCGCCTCTAGGCCATGGCCTAGGTTGGCCTTATGGGTAATCTGGGCCTGCTTTCACATTCATTCACAGGACTCCTATGAAAGTGAAAAATCACAAAAAGAAAAAGCATGTTTTTACCTAAGAGAATAGCTCTTTAGGAATTTCTAGATCTTCAAGCATGGCTCTATGATTAACTTTTGTTGGAAGCTGATCACAGAATTGCATAGAAAGATCTGGAGATGTTCTTTCTAGAAATCTCCAGGCCCTGCAGCATGACTGGAGGAAGTTGACCATAGTGACACTGGAGAACTTATAGATTCCTAATGAGAACATTTTTGATTAAATCCATAAATAATAAAATCCACAAAAGGCAAAACTGTTACTGTGGGGGGACAACTGTAAGCAATTTTAGCAATTTTCTTCCTACCCAGAGAAAATATTCAAAAACTAACATTTTTTGTACATAATAAATTTCAAAATGTGAATTATCTTGCTATGTGCAAATTTGTACATCGCAAGTCCTAATTTGTGAGCTTTCAAAAATTGCAAATTTTTGAAACTTATTCACAATTTGGGATTTATTCTGTACAAAATTTGGATGTGTTTTTAAAGCATTTCTGCTATTTCCTGCTCCTAAAATGACATTTTTTGGAACTTACTCTGTACAAAATCAACAAGTACAACATTTCTCCAAAGAATATGTCCCAAACTTTGAAGATTCATATCAGTCCAGGATTTTTCCTTTCAGGGTTTATAATAATTCAAGAGCATATTTTTCAACTAGTTTCTATTAAAGAATTATTTCCATTTAAAGTGACACATGAATTACGAAATCATTTGTACTATTGATGCAGTTATGAATGCATAAGAATGGAATCTGGTCCAGAATATATATATATATATATATATATATAGAGAGAGAGAGAGAGAGAGAGAGAGAGAGAGAAGCTGTTACAAACTTTCTTTTCCTTTTTTTCTTGAGAATTACTACCTGTCCCTTCTCATTCAGTCTACCATATTCCTTTCCTTTTTCCTTTCTCAGCATTGCAAAATATTTGAGCTTAGAAGCGGAATAAACTATGTATATACAAGCACATACATAGGCATGCACATACCAAAATTAAAGAGTTTAAGGGTCCGAGTTTGGAAGTTTAAAAAAAGACTTATATCCAACAGTGTTTCCACAAGGCTAATTGCTAATCAGCTTCTTAAATTTATTATATTTATAATTAATCAGACATCTGGTACTGGCATCATGCAGAAACCAAGGAACACTTTGTATGTTCCAACCTTGAATAAGATAATACAGACATTACAGTTTTGTAAGCAGGACTGGAAAGAACAACACAACCTTTATTGACCCAATAAGAGGGACAGTGCACCAAGGGCAGCTTGCATCTCACTGAAACTATTCAATCCACTAAAGACATAGATGGGTGATTAGATGTGTTCTGTGCTACTGCATGGGAACAAGGGATTAGCTGCTCCTAGATGAAGCTAATGATGCCATCAAAGTTCATTATTACTTGGATTGGAATACAGATTTGTCCAGCTCATGATGTCCCACAGCAGTTCATCTCTGGCTAGGCAAGTAAAGCAAACTTAGGTAAGATTTAACCCATGTTCAAGTCATACTTGGGAGGCCTAACTGCTGGGTAGGTGACATGCACATAGGGTTTTTAAAATTGTTAAACAGTATATTCCCATCCAGTACTTTACTGATTGCCATATGTGCTTTAAAAAACCCAGCATTGTCAGTGCCAGTACTTTTTAACATCGCTGATGTGGGAGACTGGAAAGGTTTTTCCTAGTGGCCTAGGACTGGCAACTTGTATGTGCCCATGAACTACAACCATTTCCTTCTTTTCTGGAAACCTATCAGAGAAAGGCAGCCAATAGTTCACAGAGTAGCGCTGGTCTCCATGAACAGCATGAATCTATACTGACATTCTCCATTCTAGCAGTCTATAGACTACAACTAGATGTCAATGCTATCTGGGGATGATAAAAGGTATAGTCAACTCCTCTTGCAAGCATCAGGTTGTGGAAGGTTAGCTCATAAATGGGAATCTTTCCTAACCCAACTTGATACTTTAATTGATTGCCATAAGCAACCTGTAGTGAAATATTTGCCCTCCCATACCCCGAATAACGAGCCGACAACAATAACGACACTGACAAGTAACTTTGGGTTCAAAACTTTGGGCAACATTTATTGTTACCTATTGAGTTCCTACCACTAACTCAAGGGGTGTTAGGAATCAATCAACTTCAACCAAATTTGGGGGCGAACACCGAGGCTGGTCTGCCAAAACACCAGATCCAGCCACAACAGGAAAAAGGGTAAGGGGCCAACTCACCCGAGCTTGAGAATAGCCCCCTACCCTTCCAGGGCCATCCGATCCACCTCACTCAACAACAGAACTCAACTGTGAGGATTTAACTAACTGGCCCTCACCCCTAAAGGGGATGCCTCCAGGTGAACACCAATTAGGGAATTTCCCTAACAACCAACCGCCACAACTTGGGGGCAGGTGTCTACCTTGTCCCCAACCCCCACCAATCTTCTAACACCCCTACTAAACCTTGCTGGATGTCTAACAGGAACAGGTGGTTGCCCTCATCCGACAAGTGGACCCCATCCCTCCGGAAAATACCATGATTTTCCGGATGCAGAAATCTATGAGGCACATAAGAGCCGTTGGCACCATGTACCACCGACCTCATGGCCCTGTTCACCCGCTTCAGCGCCCTGACCAGGAGCCTGAAGTCGCCACCACCGGGCCAGCACAACCTCGGCACAATAGCCGACCACACGATGTGCACTGCGGGCCATGCCCGCCAGATTGCATACAGATCGGCCCGAGCCTGCAGGTACAGCGCTCGGCCGGTCAGCAATCCCAGGTCATTCCCACCCAAATGAATGACCAGAACATCCGGGGGTGGGACTCCCCTTCCTTGGAACAACAATGGCCAAAGCCCGTCCCACCGCAGACCTCGTCTGCCCAACCACTGCACATCCAACCTGGATGCCAGGCCCAACTGTCGTCCGAGGGGTGACTGGAGCGCTGCCTTCTCCGCCCAGTACACATAGCTGTGCCCGCAGATCAGGACCTTCAGCCTCCCGGCGCATCCCATCGGACCTGCAATGAAAAGAAACTGGGCAACATCAAACCGCTTACAACTGAACATTACGAACATAAACTTTGTAAGCGTCTGACCGCCACCTCCCGAGGGACCTAATTGCTTCGGTGTCATACCCCATTGCAGCTGCAGAGGACGCCGCGCCAATTCTGAAGGAGTGGGTTCCGAACTTCACCCCTTCCAAGCCCAATAATTTCAGGGCCTTTTTAGTTACTGCCCAAAACTGAAATTTAGACAGTGACGGGAGTCCAGATGGCAAAAAAGATAACCGGTACCCGTGCCACGAACAGCCAAATATTGTGACATGGCACGCACCGGACACAGCTCGCCGTCACTAGCTCTCCCCAATCGGACCAAAGAGCCCTTACCAGCCTGATCAGTTTTTGAAAATCTGACATTTACGGCCAAAACGTCCTGATCCAAAGAAATGTCAGATAGCAAAAAGGCCCTGTGAGAGAGGTCTTCCTTTGATGAAGCCACCAACTCACTGATTCTAAAGGCCCCAAAAAATGCGGTCAGGGCAGCCGAATGGAACAGAGCCTGCTCGTAACGGGAGTCACATACCGATGACCACACCCGGCCCAAACCCTTCAAAATATCAGGGGTGAAGGGTTCCCTGGAGTCAACAGACCTGCCAATTTGTCTGGACCACCCAGCCATCAATTTATGAAGGCGAAAATCGTTAGTCGGGTCTTGCAAGCCCTGCGCCTTGAACCAATAGGCCAGTGCTGACAGTTTAACCCGAATGGTACGGGCAGCAAGACCCCGCCTATGATGATAAACACAAAACTGGGCGATGTGGTCATACGGCACAGGGAAGGTCTCAGGTAAACCATAATACTCCCTGAATTCCGCAAACTCCCGGACGGCCCTGAAGTATCCGCGTCGGGAGCTGGGGGCTAACGCCAGCGCCATGCCGACCACTACTTCGTCACTCCAACCAGCCAGAGATGGTCTGGCATGTTTTTCGGGAGGACCTCTGCGTCGGGCGCCAATTGCCTGAAGCGCTCCATCTGCATACGAGACAGAGCGTCAGCCAATGAATTATCAAGCCCTGCAATGTGGAATGCCCGAAACAATATGTTCGCCTCTAAACACTGAAGTGTAAACGCACGCAACAGGCCCATTACCCTTCTGGACCGAGAAGTGAGTGTGTTGATAACATGCACCGTGGCCATGTTATCACACCAAAAATGCACAGTGGAGTTGGCAAACCTCTCAGTCCAAATGTGCACTGCCACAAAAATAGGAAAGAATTCCAGAAAAGTCAGATCAGATGTAACACCCAAAGTGTGCCAAGCCTCAGGCCACAGTTGTGCACACCACTGACCCTCAAAAAACACTCTGAAACCCAAAGATCTGGAGGCATCCAAAGCTACCTTCAGGGCATCTTTTACTAGCAAATCCTGCCGCCAAAAGGAAATGCCATTGAAATTTGAAACGAAACTCAGCCAAATTTCCAAATCTGCTTTGATGTCCCTGGTGACCCGGATACGGTGATGCGGCAACACCGTGCCAGAAATTGCATCACACAACCTGCGCAGGAAAGCCCTGCCAGGAGCCACCACTTTGCAAGCAAAGTTCAGGTGACCTATCAGCACCTGGAATTCTTTCAACGTGGCCTTTTTCTTGAGCATAAACTGCTCAATTCTGACCTTCAGGTTCGTCACCTTCCCCAGTGGCAGCCTGGAATATTGGTTCACCGTATCCAACTCCACCCCCAGGAATGTTAGAACCGAGGCCGGCCCCTCAGTCTTTTCCACGGCTAAGGGCACCCCCAAGCTTAGGGTAAGGCGCTGGAACGCGCCCAACAGCGACTCGCAGTCACCTGACCCAAAACGGCCCACAAACAGGAAGTCATCCAAATAATGGACCACCCCGCTAAGGCCCGCCTCGGTTCTGACCGCCCATTCCAAAAAGGTACTAAACGTCTCGAAAGCGGCGCACGACACAGAGCAACCCATGGGTAATGCCTGATCGATGTAAAACAAGCCATCGAACCGAAAACCCAACAAATCAAAATCCGCTGGGTGGACCGGGAGCAATCTAAAAGCGGATTTGATGTCACACTTAGCCAATTCCGCTCCCGGCCCGTGTCGTTTTACCACGCGCACAGCCGCATCGAAGGACGTGTAGTACACCGTGCACAACTCATCCGGTATCACGTCATTCACAGAGCTGCCCCTTGGATAGGACAGATGATGAATGAGGCGATACTCGCCCGGTGCCTTCTTAGGCACAATTCCCAACGGGGAAACCCTCAAACTAGCAACTGGGAGAGACTCAAATGGACCCAACACCCGTCCCTCCCCCAATTCCTTGGCAATTTTTTGCCGCACCACGTCCTCCATCCCAATTACAGACTTTCAATTGGGAGAAAGACGTGGCGCCCTAGGACCCAGGGCTGGAATGCGAAACCCAAAAGTGAACCCGGACAACAGATATTGTGCCGCGGTTCGGTTCGGGTAGATCTTCAGCCACTGTCCTAGCGGGCCCAGTTTAACCGGGCTGGGACCCTTTGGGAAGGGGTGGCTGAGCCGAAGCCTTTTGGCGTATCCCTCTCTGGGATTCCCTCCAAGGCTTCCCCTATTACATTGTTTTGCCCCGTGCTGACCCCCGGAGGTTGATCAGGCGTGCAGATTCCTGCACTCCTTCCTGCTGCCGGCCCCCTGGGAGGAGAACTCCCAGCACACCGGTCGCTGCTTTTGTGACTACCCTCCCTGGGCGACCGGCCGAAAGGGCTGCGCACCCTTGGCGTTCTGAACCAGGTGCCCACTGTCGGCCGGCTCCCCCGGGACCGCCTTAGCGGCATTCATCACGGCCAGCCAGAGCTGCTCGTGAATGAGGTCCCACCGGATCCGCGGATCACAGGCCGCCAAGGCCCGAAAGCGCCTGTCATACTCAAGCCAGGCCTTCCCGATGAACCTGACCTTGGCCCCATATATTATATTAAGGTAGCGCACCAACGATTTCGCCCTGTAGGGCTGGGCATCCACCAGGATGCCCATGTAAATCGTATAACACGCTAACCAATTCTCCCAATTCTGCTCGACCTTCCGATGTTTGAGCTTTTCTTTCCCCTCTTCGTCGAGCTCCTCCTTCTCTTTCTTCTCGAGCTCTTTGTAGAGCAACGAGAACAGATCCACGTACTCGTTACGAAGGATCTTCTCCAATGTCTTAGGGGCCAAATGGGCCCCCAAAACCCCATCGGTTGCGGCCGGCAGAATAGGCGCCGTCCACCGATCCGTTCCCCAGTACTGGGTCAGCTCCCCAGTACGCGCCGCCTCCAATGAAACCGCGCCGCAAGTGGCCACCGGTGCCGGCCCCCCCAGGGACAAACCCGCCGACGCCGCAACCGCCGCCCCAGGGGATACCGCGGGGGCCCCCCGGACCAGCTACCACTCCTCCCCCTACCGCAGCCGCGCTACAACCCGGCGCCAGCGGGGAAGAAGCTCCGCACGGCGCCCCCAGGCCACCCCCAAGCCCGGGGAACCCACCCCAGGGCCAAATAGAGCTGGGCTCCTTACCGTATCCAGACGGACCGGCAAATTCCGGCGCTGGCCCCGCCGTCTGCGTCGCCACCGCCGGGACCACCCGTACTGGAGGTGGCTCCGCCACCCTGACTGGCTCAGCCTCCCGTGCCCGACCTTCCGGCCCGCCAGCCCGGCTCTCCGTCTCTTCCTCACGGCCGCACGGCTCCGGCAGCTGGCTCTGGCACATCACTTCTTGCACTTGAATCCCGTCCGTTCCCTCCGTGGTTGCCTCCGGTGCCACCGCCTCTAAAACAGCCAAACGAGAAAGCATTTGCTTGACGAGCCGGGCCTTACTCACCCGACCCGCCTCCCCCGCTTCCCTAGGCCCCCCGAGCAGCCCCCTGCGCCGCTCGAGTTCCTCGATCCTGGCCAGCATGACGACTCCTCCACAGGCGGTGGGCGCTTCTCTCTGGGCCTCTGCGCCGGTCCCTTCCCTTTCTTCCCAGGGACGTTCTTCCTAGGTTCCATCTGCAAAAAATTTTTTACAACACCCATGAGCGCCCCGCTTCCAGAGTGCCGCCGTATCCGGGCCCCTCGGCTAACCCGGGGCCTGTATGTCGAACTCATCCCAGCCCAACATTCGTCCTAAGGACTGGTATCCTGGCAGCCGTGCCGCTCACCATCGACCGAGCAGCCATAGGCCAAAACGGCAGCCGCCTGCCAAATGGCAGCCGAGCAACCAACTGGCGGCCCCGCCATAAAATAGCGGCCGCGCAACTACACCGGCGGCCGCGCAACAAAATGGCGGCCACGCTCCAATTGGCGGCCGCGACAAACTGGCGGCCGCCCTCAAAATGGCGGCCGTCCCACAAAATGGCGGCCGCACACCAGAAAGCCGGCCGCCGAAAAATTGCCGACCGGGCAACAAAATGGTGGCCACGACAAAATGGCGGCCGCGCCAAAATGGCGGCCGCCCCACCAAAATGGCGGCCGCGCTCAAAAATGGCGGCCGCCCAACCAAAATGGCGGCCGCGCGATAAAATGCAGGCCGCCGACAAAATGGCAGCCGCGGAACCAGGTGGCGGCCACCCACAAAATGGCGGCCGCGCTCAAACATGGCGGCTGCCCAACCAAAATGGCGGCCGCGCGATAAAATGCAGGCCGCCGACAAAATGGCGGCCGCGGAACCAGGTGGCGGCCGCCCACAAAATGGCGTCCACGCTCAAACTTGGCTGGCGCCCAACCAAAATGGCGGCCGCGTGATAAAATGCAGGCCGCCGACAAAATGGGGGCCGCGGAACCAGGTGGCGGCCGCCCACAAAATGGCGTCCACGCTCAAACTTGGCTGCCGCCCAACCAAAATGGCGGCCGCGCGATAAAATGCAGGCCGCCGACAAAATGGCGGCCGCGGAACCAGGTGGCGGCTGCCCACAAAATGGCGTCCACGCTCAAACTTTGCTGCCGCCCAACCAAAATGGCGGCCACGCGATAAAATGCAGGCCGCCGACAAAATGGCGGCCGCGGACCCAGGTGGCGGCCGCCCATAAAACGGCGGCCGCGCAACACATGGCGACCGCGCTCAAAACGGCGGCCGCCCCCAACCTGGCTGCCGCGCAACAAAATGGCGGCTGCCCAACAGAATGCCATTTTGTAGGGGGCCGCCATGTTGACGGCGGCCGCGCCCGAAAAATTGCCGTCTCGCTGTCCACCGGGTACCAATGGCGGCCGCGCACCCAAATGACAGCCGCATCCACCGCCCTCGAAGGGCCCATAGCCGCACCGCCCTCCCCATGAGGGAACCACCACAGCCGCCGCCACCCCCCGGGCGCCCCGAGATGGCGGCCAGGAGGCCGATGCCTGCCTCCTGGCCCCACCCACGCAACACGAGGCCACCATGGCGGCCAAGATGGCGGCCAGCCGATTAACAGCCGGCCGGGCCTACCGCCGCCGCGCAGCTCCTGCCCGGCCCCCCACCGGCGCGGGAACGACACGCAGGAGCCCCCAGGTACCGGGAACCACACACCCCCGGGGCCCACCCGCGGACGCCACCCCGCCTCCGAACGAACCAGGGGGAGGAGGGAGGGGGGTTGAGAGAGGCCGCCGTGATACCCGCCAGAGTCCTCCCCTGTCCCCCAACCGACCCGGGGTACCCCCGTCCACTGCAACCCATGCGCGTCCCGGAAAAGGGGGGAAGAGAGGAGGGAGATCGAACAGGGAAAAAACACCCCCGCCTCCCCCTTTCCCCAATCCCAGCACCGACCTTCCACTGCTGACCAACGCACAGTACCACCGCTTCACCTCCCTGGCCCGGTCCTGTCCTGTCCTTCGATCAGCCGCCGCAGTTCCGCCCGCTCGCCGCCTCGCTCGCTCCCTTCTTCCTTCCTTCCTGCTTCCACGCTTTCCCTTGACTCTTCTCTCCCACTCTTCTTTCTTCACTCTTCACTCTTCTCTCTATCCTCTTCTCACACTCTCGCCCTCTACTCTCTTCACTCTTCTTTCTTCAATGTTCCAGTCTCTGCAGCTCCTCTTCTGCTCTTTTAGTTCCTGAAGCCGGTAGCAAGCAGAGAGGGGAAAAACCAACCTCTCTGCACGCAGAACAAGCACGGAATGGCTTGTTGGGGCGGGGCCTCGCTGAAAGCCCCGCCCCCACGCCGAAAGGTTCCCCCAGGAACCTTTGCTCCCATCAGGGCAGGGAGGGGCAAATCCCTCTCATCCCAGCAAGCTGGGATGAAATGTCGTTATCCTTCTTGCTCTGCAAAATTCTCTGACCAGACCAATAGATTACACTGCCATTTAAGTATTTTTTATTTGACGCATTTATCTTAATTGTATTCACATAATCAGAGCTACATACAATTTCAGTATTATTTTACTTCTCATGTTAATATGATAGCAAGAGAAGAATTGAAAGCTTGCATTTTATATTTTTAAAAGTAGAACTTTAATAATATATTAACACAGTAAATTAATGGGACACGGGAAAAGCTTCCTATAGGATGGTAAAACATTTGGGTGTCCCTTGGCCAACATCCTTGCAGACGGACAATTCTCTCACACTAGAAGCAACTTGCAGTTTCTCAAGTTGCTCCTGACACACACCTTTGATGATCAAACATTCCATCTTATTCAACGCTCTTATCTGGCGCCCCCCTTTCCTCCAGCATTTCCCCTTCAATTAAAGGAGTGCTCTTCACTCTCTCTCTCTCTCTCTCTCTCTCTCTCTCTCTCTCTCTCTCTTTCTCTCTCTCTCTCTCTCTCTCAATTCCCAATAAGTGAAAAATGCAAGAAGGCGGAAAGGTGGAAAAGAGGCAGGACCAGAAACCAATTTCCATACTCCTCTTCTGCATCCAGGCACTTTCTGCTGGGCTGCTCTTGTCTTGCCTTAACCCTTTGAGTCCCTATTGTTAGTTTTCTAGGTGTTTAGCACCACATCGGATAGGTAACAGTAGGAGACTCCATATTATCCGACATTTTTGTTTATCCAACGTTCTGCTGACCTGTTTATGTCTGATAAGCGAGACTCCACTGTACTCCATCAGGCCTTTTGTGTTGTGAATAGCAGGATAAGGAGAAAATGTTAGGATTAATTTGGAAGCACCTCCTTGGAAGAAGCCCCAACAGGAGATTCCAAAGTAAACCTGCTAGAGCCCTCAGATGCAAGCTCATTTGCATATACATGTAATTGTTGATATACAAAATTAGTCAGAGGGTTGAATGTGCTGGGTTGGCAGGAACATTAATGTCTTGAAATGCCCTTCCCTCGTACTTGTGTATCTAAGACAGAACACAGAAAGCAGACAGACTACCACTCCTTCTCTTTCTCCTTCATGGAAGGCTGATCCTGGAAACAACTCGAGGCGTAGAACCACGACCAGGAACAAAATCTTGCAAATTCCCTCTTGCTAACTTCTTGGGATTCTAAGATTTTGGACCTTTCCTGTGATTATTGAAAATATGAACTATACTTCTTTTTTTTAAAAAAATGCTATATATTGATCAGTCCAGAAACGGATGCCACACTCTTAAATGTATTTTTACCTTAGGTAAAGGTAAAGGTTTCCCTTGACATTATGTACAGTCATGTCTGACTCTGGGGGTTGCTGCTTACCTCTATTTCTAAGCCGAAGAGCCAGCATTGTCTGTAGACACCTACAAGGGCATGTGGCCAGCATGACTGCATGGAGTGCCATTACCTTCCCACTGGAGTGGTACCTATTCATCTACTCACATTTGCATGTTTTCAAACTGCTAGGTTGGCAGAAACTGGGGCTAACAGTGGGTGCTGTGTGTAATTTTAGGGCCTTCTCGGTGGTGGCTCCCCGCCTGTGGAATGCGCTTCCTATTGATGTACGATCCACCACATCCCTCCTGGCCTTCAGGAAAAAAGTAAAATCCTGGCTGTGGGACCAGGTATTCGTACACCAGCACAAGGCAGCATTTTAGATTGGTTTTTAATGAAAGTGGGTAATTATGGCCAATGTTTTTATGGACTGAACATTGTTTTAATCCAGAGTGAATGTGTATGGTGCTAATGTAGTTGTATTTTAAGGTATTTTTAATGTATTTTAATTGTTGAAGTGTTTTGGGGTTTATATTGTTATTATGTGGGCATCGAATTGTGCCGTACTGTAAGCCGCTCTGAGTCCCCCCTTGGGGGTTGAGAAGAGCGGGGTAAAACCCCGAAATAAATAAATAAATAAATTTTAGTGGGGGATTTAATAGTGTGTGCGTTTTAAAGCTGGCTATGTGACTATGTGTGTTTGAAATGCTATCCAGCATAGATGTAGTTAAATGGATCACAGAGTGTTTCAGTGTTCCTAGCGTGGACTGTAAAATGTGTTCCTGCTTCCTGATATGACCAGACTTTCGTCATTACCTTTGGAATGCTGGAGGCGTGAACTAAGACTGATAACAAGAGACAGCAATCGCCATTATTTCTCAGGATGTCTACCTGAGCGATTGGACGTGTTTGCTATCTGCTGTTGTAAATAAGATGTAAATAAACAACTTAATTGATTTATGACTGCAATTCATCAGTCCTTTTATCACCGTGCTCTGACAATTTCCTACATGCCTTGTCTTTCCTGTGATTTTGATGAGGTGCCATTTCCTCTGGCATCTTTACTGGTCATTACGTTCCCTTTTTGGTGCAGGATTATTTTAGAGATCATCTATAATGTGAAGACAATAATTAAGCATTCCAAAATAGCATCCATGTCACACATGATATCTAAATCCTGTTATGAAATTAAGCTCTTAAGACTGACATATTTCACAACATGAGCCTTGAAAGGAAGTAATTGGATTCAGAAATTATAAAACAAACCCTAACCCATCTCTCTGTTTTTGTTCATTCATTGATTTTTTCAAAAGTGTTCAGAGTTTAGCCCTCTTTCTCCTCCATCTTGAGAATGATTGGTGCACCTTTCTTCTTTCCCCCGTTGTGCGAACAAGTATTTCACTTGCATCGGTGGCCTCAGTGGGGACACCCTGGAGCTGAAATTCAAGGCACTGTCTCAAAGAGTGTAGATTCACGGGATGTGCTTCTCTTGAACAGCAATTTGCATATTAACAAAAGAAGCTGGAGTTTTGTAATTTGCATTTAAATAAGCTGCTTTTCAAAACCCATGCATTTTTGCAAACATTCTCAAAGCTTTACCTGGTAAATGAAAAAGCTCAAGGGACCTGCTAGGGATGCAACAAAAAGATGGGAGAAAGGATGGGGCTGTAGCTCAGTGGCAGACGTCAGATTTTATATACAGAGTCTCCCAGGTTCAATTACTGACATCTCAATAAAGAGATCAGGCAACAAGTGTGAAAGCTTCTGTGGAGCCGGTACCAATCACAATGCACATTCCGGGGAAAGGGACAAATTATCTAAGCTGCTGTGAGGATATTTTTTTCTATTTGAAAGCTTCTAGATGAAGCATTTGTTCTGAAATTGCCCTAACCTCATGCACAAAATGTTGAAGGGCAAGGAGTTTTCCAGGGGACATTGACTTCCTTGTTAATCCTTCCTGAGATTGTCCATCCCCCCCCCCCCTTACCCTGAAGTATATCTGAGAGGAAAAGAAGCTGTGAAGTATCATCTAGTTGTTTGAGTAGCATCAGGAACCTTCTTTCTAGAAGAGCACATGTTCAGATTAGCATGGTGTGTCACAGATATCTTGGTCATGGTCATGTATTTTGTTATGGATAGAATTTAGAAGGCAAACATAAAAAGGGGTCCAGCTTGGACACAATAGTTGACACCCAAAGCCCCACCTGGAAGTGTTTGAATATACCCCATACAGCTTTTTTTCTTCCTGCACACAGCAGCACCCAGACTTACTTATTTGCTTATTCTCATGTTTCTGCCACATCCTCCCATGACTTTAAGATTTCATGCTTCTTCCTCCAGATGAGGAGGGAGTGAGGAAGATGAGAAGGAGGGAGTTGAAGGAGAGATTACATTAGACTGAAAAAGGCCAAATATGAAGTTAAGAGAACAAAAGGAGGAAGACAAGACAGCACAAGGAGTGACAGGCTCAGGAAGGCTAAGAAGTTAGCTGTTGGGAGGAAAAGGAAAAAAAAGGAAAAGCCAGAATCAATGAGATAATAGCTTATTGGAAGATCCCAAAGCCACACTAATATTTATCAGAGAATGCATGGTATTGATATCCCTTCACCTGGAATAAGCCAAAAAAAGAGCTTGGGGGATAGGGGTGGGGAGTTTTGGGGAAAGCTGTGTGATATAAGAAGGCAGTGTGTGCATCTGTGCACGTGTGTGTTTTGTGTGCGAGAGAGCAAGAACTTCCTTGGGAGCATGCACTGCTGACTGCCCATCAATGCAGTCCATGAGGATTCCCCAGAAACATTATAATAATCACAATAGCAATAATAATAACCATCATCATCATCTGGGGGGTATAAAGAGCTTTAAAGGATTTCAGGAGTTGCATATATAGGGTCAGTAGGCCATATGTGGCCCATGAGGCATTCTTTTCCCAACTCCTGCTCTAATGCAACACAATATCCCACAATGTCACCTACCCCAAGGCAAATCTTTCTTTAGTCTGAATTGTGTTGGTATATGCATTCAAGCCTCCCTCCCCGGTTTATTATTATTATTTACCTTTCTATTTTCCTTTCTGTGCACGAGTGCATAATTTGTTCAGTAAAAATATAATAAATTGCAAATGACCCCCCCCCCCCAAGCTGCTGCTCAGCCCTGACAAGACCCCCACCATTCATTTTTCCCACCACTCTCCCCTCCCCCTCTCTCATCAAACATTATACTAAGTCTGTACTTCTCCTATTTCACTATTTTATTATTATATTCTTGCTTCATTGAACTCTATTAAAATGAAGTCAAAAGTACATGAGCCCATGAAGTCTAGTAACTTCTTCTGAGTCACTCCAGATTCCACCTTTCGTGCCCAGCATAGGAACCTGAGATGAAATATAATCTCTGTGACAAAAGACCTTCCTGGACCTCAAAAGGGGTTCTAATACCAGCTGCCTGTCAGTTCCCCTTTGGAGCTCCTTCCCACTAATAAACAAATGTCAAAGACAGAGCTATGATTATGATCCCATCACTGAAACTGGTGACCATTCCTTTGTATTCTGGCATAAGGCAATCTCCCATTCTGGAAAGAGGCATCTACATAATCATGTCATGTCAAATTCCTTTTTCTATCACATTCCATCACTGTACACTCAGAGGTGGGCACAGCCCCCAGAGCTCCATCCCTCCCTTGGAATGCCTCTCCAAGTCCATTGGGTTCCTTGGGGCTTCCCTGCCTAGCAGGGAGGGGATCCTCGGCCATGTCACTGGTGTTTCCAGCCAATCAGAGGAGATTAAGAGGCAGAGGGTATTATTAGAAAATCCTCTAAATTTCGGCATCAACATCACAGCACTGAATTGTAACATAGACTTTAGATATGCTCCTCATTGTCAAATCTCCTCTCCATTTACAATGGTGTTTCCCAGCTTTGATCTGACACTTGGCATGTTCTATGAATGCCAGGATATCATGCATTAAAATGCAGTGATCATAAGAGCTTAAAAACTGTCATGCGGGAGTAAGCCACCTACCTCTGTATTCTGCCAACCAGATGCCCCCAGAAAGGTTTCTCAAGCAGAATGCAATGCTAACAAGCCTGGCCACCTTTTTGCCAACAGCAGAGAGAGAGAGATGAAAATAATTAAAATTAACAATAGAAATAACGCACCCAAGAGGATTTGTGGGTGATAATTAAGGAATAAGAATTAGCAGCAGTCATAAAAATAGCAGTGTTGTCATGGTTAAAGAAGCCTTAAACTGTAGATCGTTCCTTACACTCATTATATGTGCAATTTCATAATTTCATATTAAAATAATATATCAAAATGTGTATGTGTAGAATAATATAAAAGAAACTGATAGCTGTTTCAAACCCTGAACTTTCATCTCTTGCTAAGCTGAAGCATCTTTGTGACAAATGCAATCCTGACTTAGCTGCCTCTTTCCAATTTGTTCATCATTTCCTTTTCTTAGGTCATAGTTACAACACTCTCCATCTCCCGTAGGCCCCAGTCTGCTTGGCAGTCAAGAGTCTGAACAGTCAGAAGAATCGTTGAGTGTTTTCCCACTTGCATAACATTCTCTTAAAACAATTACATTCTTGTATCAGAGTCTGGTCATGATTCTTTTAAAAAAAATCTATTGGCATATTCATTACTATCTGTGCAAAAGGGATATCGTACACACACACATACATATGCGCACACACAATAAATATAGGAATAGCTTTAAATACAAGGAACACTAGTGGCCTTTACAATCCTCCTATGACTGGCTTTATTTTGAAAATAAGAGTATGGATTGAATGAACTCCTCAGAAGAATGTAAGGGCCACATGTTGATGTTATCAACATCTCAGAACTAAATTTTCCAACATCATTGGTGCCAACATGCACAGTCATCAGTGACTCTTGCTTTAACTATTTACCACACAAATAAAGCACATGTAGCCAGATGTTTGGCATGACAGTGTTGTCTGAAATCTTGGAGTCCAACAGATGTGTTGAGCTCTGAATGATTCCCAGTGAAAAAAATGCAAGGATGAAGGCAGAAACGGAGACCATTATTCACAAATGGCAAAAGTGTATGCCAGGGAACAAGGTAATGGTCAAAGCTGACATGCCTCACAGTTACAAACATGGGCATTTTATGAACAGTTTACATATATTAAAAGTAATGGAAACATGTAATTATTAGTGCAGTTTAGCTTTTGATTGGCAGTGAAGTCTGGTTGGATTTTCAATGAACTGTCATTAACTTGGAAATCATCTGCTGTCTGGTGTATTTACCCATGCTGGGGCAAAAGGGTTGGGAAAGAATATGGGTTGGGTCAAGGGAACAATAGGTACTTGGTGTATTTTTCCCTGGGTGGTACCAGATTTGGGGAAATGGGTTCCACAAGCCCTTGATGCAGTGGATCTCAACCTATGGGTCAACTGATGTTTTGGCTTTCAACTCCTCGAAATCCTAACAGCTGGTAAATTGGCTGGGATTTCTGGAAGTTGTAGGCCAAAACACCTGGAGACCTACAGGTTGAAAACCACTGCCTTGATGAGTCCCAGCGATGCATACAAAAAGATGTGAGGATAGCCTGATGAGTTTAAGGATGCTGCCTGACATGGGTCTTTTGTGACACAGGGAAACTGGCTGGCGACCAATCACTGTTCATTGTGAGAAGTAAGAGGAAATGGTCATTCATGTACATCTATATATATAAATTTGCTCAGTCCGTTTAATGTCGTATATAGACAAAGAAACTATGGCTCGCAGAACCACCAAACTTTACAACCGACTGGACCATTACACTGGGTACAGACAACGCCAAAAAAACCGACCCTACGTACCTCGCAACACCCCCAAAACGAACCCCCAAAAACTGACCACCAAACTCCCACCCCGGCCACTTCGCTGCCAGCGCAAACGTTTAGAACGTTCGCACATGGAAGCCAAAGCGCCTCCTCCGCCTCCTCCTTTGATCAGGAAGAGCGGCGGGGGGGCCGGGAAGGAGGAGGGGACACCCCTCCCCTCCTCCCCAGCCCCTCCCACCTCCTTCCGCGCCACCTGCCGCCGCCCGGTAAGGAAGAGCGGGGGGGGGGCTGGAAGGAGGAGGGAGCCCGCCTCCCCTCCCCCCAGCCCCTCCCACCTCCTTCCGTACCCCCCCGCCACTGTCCCGGTTAGGAAGAGTGGCGGGGGGGGCACGGCAGGAGGCGGGGACACCCTCCCCTCCTCTCCAGCCCCTCCCACCTCCTCCCGCCCTCCCTGCCGCTTTCCGGTAAGGAAAAGCGGCGGGGGCGTGGCAGGAGGCGGGGACACCCCTCCCCTCCCCCAGCTCCTCCCACCTACTTCCGTACCCCCCCGCCGCTGTCCCGGTTAGGAAAAGCGGCAGGGGGCGTGGCAGTAGGCGGGGACACCCCTCCCTTTCTCCCCAGCCCCTCCCACCTCCTCCCGCCCCCTGCCGCTTTCTGGTTAGGAAAAGCGGCGGGGGCATGACAGGAGGCGGGGACACCCTCCCTCCTCCCCAGCCCCCCCACCTCCTCCCACCCCCCTGCCGCTTTCCGGTAAGGAAAAGCGGCGGGGTGTGGCAGGAGGCGGGACACCCTCCCCTCCTCCCCAGCCCCTCCCCATCCTCCCCCCCCCTGCCGCTTTCCGGTAAGGAAAAGCGGCGGGGGGCGTGGCAGGAGGCGGGGACACCCCTCCCCTCCTCCCCAGCCCCTCCCACCTCCTCCCGCCCCTGCCGCTCCGGTAAGGAAAGCGGCGGGGGCGTGGCAGGAGGCGGGGACACCCTCCCCGCCTCCCCAGCCCCTCCCACCTCCTCCCAGCGGCATCCTCTCCTCTTGACGATTTGGTGCTGCTGGTGCTCCCTGGGCAGCCACTTCAGGTAAGGAGCCCCCCCCCCACCACCTTATCTTTCATTCAGCCCCAGTCCCCTTCCAAAGGCCTGGGCTAACTTGGGCCTTTCAGGGGTTTTTGGACTTCAACTCCCACAGGCCCAAGTTTGCCCAGTTGTGGGAGTTGAAGTCCAAAACACCTGAACGGACCAAGTTTGCACAGGCCTTTGAAAGGGGCCTGAGGCTGTGAGGAATTGTGGGAGTTGAAGTCCCAAAACCCCTGAACGGCCAAAGTTCTGGACTTCAACTCCACATTCCTCACAGCCCCAGTTCCCTTCCAAAGGCCTGGGCTAACTTGGGCCTTTCAGGGTTTTGGACTTCAACTCCCACAGGCCCAAGTTTGCCCAGTTGTGGGAGTTGAAGTCCAAAACACCTGAACGGACCAAGTTTGCACAGGCCTTTGAAAGGGGCCTGAGGCTGTGAGGTGTGGGAGTTGAAGTCCAAAACCCCTGAACGGCCAAACTTCTGGACTTCAACTCCCACAATTCCTCACAGCCCCAGTTCCCTTCCAAAGGCCAGGGCAAGGGGTTTTGGACTTCAACTCCCACAATTCCTCACAGCCCCAGTTCCCTTCCAAAGGCCAGGGCTAACTTGGGCCTATCAGGGGTTTTGGACTTCAACTCCCACAATTCCTCACAGCCCCAGTTCCCTTCCAAAGGCCTGGGCAAACTTGGGCCTATCAGGGGTTTTAAGCCACAGCAACGCGTGGCCGGGTACAGCTAGTACCATGTAAAAAGGTGAGGCATGACCTGGAGAAAATTGTCCTGTTTATTTCTTGGAATTTTTTAGTGGTGGCTGAAGCATCTCTCCAAATCATCCATCCAGACCCTGATTTGGGCTGCATCGGCTGAGTTTTCAAGTAACAACTGGACGCCTAAAAACCCGAGCCAAGTTCCAATTTTGAATTCTTTTCATACCAGATAAGGCCTTATTTGGTTGGGATATGACATGTGGTAGACAGATTAAGAGGCAGAGGGTATTATTAAAAAATCTAAAATATCAAAATGGATAACAACAATCAGCAACCTTGGCTCATCAGATATAATATTTATCTAAGACATTCACCTTCTAACCAAAATCCAGAAGCATTCATTTTATTTGTGATCCTTTTACACAACCTGTTACACACTTTAAAGTGGGATGCTCATAACCTTTGACTGGCACGGCATGTGCTGCACCATAAATACATCCTCTTGGCAAATCTGACTTTTCTACTAAGATTACTTTATTATTGAAGTAGGGTAAAGTGCAATTGTTTTAATGCAATACTTTGGCTGACTGCACAGCAAACACATTCATAATGGTCCTACTATTCCTCTTTTGCAACAAGCCAAAATTTACATTTTTTCTTATACTTTGCTACATTTGGAAGCATGATCCTCATTTTTCTTTAATACAGAATTGTGCTGATAATTTAAAGCATCCCTACAATGAATCTGCCAGTTGGGTGAGTAGAGTAATATTTATTTATTTATTTGCTTCATTTATATTCCGCCCTTCTCACCCCAAAGGGGACTTAGAGTGGCCTTACAAAATAGGCAGTAATTCAACGTCATAAATAAATATACAATAAATAAACAGTTGTATTAAAACCAAAAACATTAAAGCAATACCATTTAAAACCAATTATTAAAATCACACCATCCAAAAATCATAATCCCTTTGTCATATCACTATTCCTTATCCAAAAGCTTAGTCCCATAACTACGTTTTTACTTTCTTCCTGAAGGTCAGGAGGGAGTAGGTTGCTCTAATTTCACTAGGGAGGGAATTCCATAGCTGAGGGGCCACCACTGAGAAGGCCTTTCTCTTGTTCCCACCAGCCACACCTGCGAAGTGGGTGGGACCAAGAGCAGAGCCTCCCCAGAATATCTTAATCTCTGAGGTGGGTCATAGAAGGAGATATGTTCGGACAGGTAGGCTGGACCAGAACCATCTAGGGCTTTATGGGCTAAAGCCAGCACTTTGAATTGTGCTCGGTAGCAGAAAGGCAGCCAGTGGTGCTCACATAACCGGGGGGCTGTTGCCTGTATGCTGACCCATTAACAAATCTGGTTGCCGCTCATTGGACTATATCCAAACAGTCTTTAAATGCAAAGGCAAACCCATGTAGAGTGCATTGCAATAATCTATTTTAGATGTAACAAGAGCAACCATGGCCAAGTTTGACTTCTCAAGAGTAGGCTGTTCTTTCTATCAGGAGCTGGAAATACTCCACCCTTCCAGCTCCTAAACTGTCTGTTATGTGGCAGGGCAACTTTCTTTGGGAGTGGAGATAGCTCTCTCTTCTGCTTCCACTATAAAAGGAAACTGTTTACATTTATGTGCATTTCTTTTCTGAGTACTGTAATTTGATAGTGTTTACTTTGAGGCTGATTCCATTGCTATGGGTGGCATATGGGGAAGAGAAAGAGAAGAGGCAGGAAATGTGTCAGTGTCAGAGAGTCACAGTTGGATCACACTGCCACATAATCCAGTTTCAGAATGCAGATTAACTGCATTGAACTGGATGATATGGTAATTTGGTTTCATATAATCCAGTTCAATGCTGCCAATCTGCATTCTGAAACTGGATTAAATTTTTATTATTTATTTATTTCATTTCATTTCTAACCCGCCCTTCTCTACCCCTGAAGGGGAACTCGGGGCAGCTAACAAAGGCATACACAGAAACAAAAAACAACATATCAAAATCACAACAAAGCAGATTAAAACAGTTACATATAAAAATACCCACATAATCCCCATTCCACATTCATAGACTGTCCAAACCAATCCATAGTCTGCCAACACAACCCTATCATACTCAAATTGTGCATCCGCTGCTCCACATCAACCAAACACCTGGTCCCAAAGTCACGTGTTTAGCTTTTTTCTAAAGGAGGAAAGAAGTTGAGCTAATTTCGCTGGTGAGCAAGTTCCACAGGTGAGGGGCCACTACCGAGAAGGTCCTGTCCCTCGTCCCCACCAACCGTGTTTGCAACAAAGGTGGGATCGAGAGCAGGGCCTCCCCGGAAGATCGTAAATTTCGAGGTGGGACATTAGGGGAGATACGTTTGGATGAGTAAACTGGGCCAGAACCATAAAGGACTTTAAAGGTCAAAACCAGCACTTTAAATTGTGTTCGGAATTGGATAGGCAGCCAGTGGAGCTGACAGTGTAGATCCAACCCTAGATAGATGTAAGCCCCATAGAAATCCAGACACCTGATCTGGCCTTAGGGAACAGTAATACTGGTGAATATAAATGAGAGGTTGAGAAGAAACAATATGCTGAGCAGTAGCAAAAATTAATAGTACAGTGTTCCCTCGCTACTTCATGGTTTGCTTATGGCAGGCTTGCTGTTTTGCGGGAAGCAGCAAGGGAACACTGTATGGCTGGTCCCCATTCCTTCTTTGCCAGGCTGGAGACCCTTGGGCACCCAGCCTGGCAAGGAAGGGGCCTCCAAGGCAGGGAACAGCATAGGTGGCAAGGAGGAGTAGGCTGCTGCCGAAGAGGGCCTTGGAAGCAGCCTGGCAAGGAAGGCACCTCTGAGGCAGGAAGCAGCAGAGGCGGCAAGGAGGAGGAGGCCGTTGCTGAAGAGGGCCTTGGTGGCGGTGTCCTCCTTCTCATCCCTCCGCTGCTCTGCACTCCTTCCTTGCCAGGCTGGGCGCTAGGCTTGGGTGCCCAGCCTGGTGAGGAAGGGACCCCCGAGGGAGGGAGCCACGGAGGTGGTGAGGAGGAGGCCACTGAAAAGTAGGGACACTCCACCCACTCGAGAGGGCAGAACGTCCCTACTTCGTGGATTTTCACTTATCACGGGTGAGCCTGAAACAGAACACCCATGATAAGTGAGGGAACACTGTTGGTGCAGCAGGGTGAATGGGGAGATCTGATTTAAGTTAGCCTTAACCAGCCTTTCAGGTAGGTAGATTACAACTTTTATTACCATTAGCCATCTTTTGCCATTCTGGCTAGGCATGATGGCAATGAGATACTGGTATCTACTTTATCTGATTGGGGAGGGATTCAGGCCCCTTCCACACAGCTGTATAAAATTCACATTGAACTGGATTATATGGCTGTGTGGAAGGGCCGTCAGAGAAGGATAAACATCAAAACTCATGTTGGATCTTTCTGTATTTGACTGGTCTGAGACACCTCGACATCTCACTTATATTTTTGTCTTTCATCTTTTTGATCTGAACATATTTCAAGACTTCCAATTAAAGGGCAAAATAATTGTTATTTACATATGATTGATTAAAATGTCAGTAACTGATATTTCTACAGTGCTATGCATATAGAGGCCCTAATCTGGATCACTTTCCAGGTGATATTTGGAGTCTCTGATAAATGGCACCTCTTTTCCGGCTCTTTAAATTTGATGGATGGCTGAGGTTAAAGTGTGACCCAATTGTCACCTAGCTTCCAACATGCCATTAGCTAGATGATATTTAAGAGTCTCTTAGCTACAGTAGCTTTTTATATTTTATATACAAGGATTAAACCTAGGAACTGGAGGAGGAGACTGAATGAGAGTCACATAATTCAGCTTAATTTCTTTTAGGGTTCCTTATATTCCTTCTGCATGTCAGCCGTAGAATTGTATATGCAGGCGTGACACACTAACTTACTGCAGCACTTGGCCATAAATAAAGAAAATAAATGTTGTGACTCTGTTAATCAGTTGATGCTTATCCAAATGAGTTTCCTATACATTTTTGGTTCCTTAATTACTTGTCACCGACTGCTAGTTTGTAACTCTTCGGTCCATGATTTTGTTAGAAGACCTTTCCCATTCTGTCTTCCTGACAGAACTAATCTGCCTTCTGCAGGGAATGAAGGAAACATTTTTAAACTTGTATTGATTTGTACTGGAGGTTTGTCTTGAGCTAGTGTCTGAGCAAGGAGGACCAAACTGGAAATTAACTACCTATGCCTGAGATCTTGCAGAAAGGTTATTTAGCTTCCATAATAGCCCAATCCTAGGATGAGGCATGTCTTTTTTGATGAGGGTGTTTTTTTAAATTTGGATATCATTTGAAAAAACTAAAAACTTTGAAAGGAATTACTGACAATGCTGACATAATCATAGCTTAAACCAGGGGCAGACAAAGTGCAAATGTCCAGATAGTATTGGACTGTGATGACTCCTATCAGCCCTTGACAGTATAGTCCATGGGAATTAATTACTTACCTTCCTTCAATTTAAAATCTTCCAGGGAGGTCCTGCTCTCACTCCCTCCAGCATCCCAAATGCGGCTGGCTGGGATGGGGGACAGGGCCTTCTTGGCTGTGACCCCCCACCTGTGAAACGCGCTTCCAAGCGAAATATGCTCGTCCCCATCCCTCCTGGCATTTAGAAAGATGCTAAAATCTTGGTTTTGGGACCAGGCCTTTGTACAATAGCTTAAGCAACATTTGACTGGGATGGATTAGTGTTAGCAACAGATTTGAGGTTATGGCTTATTGTTCTTATCAATTCAAAACTGTGAACGGAGTATTGTTCTGATTTAATTGCTGTTGATTATTGTTTTAATCATACTGCTATTGTTTAACTTGTATTTATGGTTTATATTGTATTGATTGTGGCATTTGATTGCCTTGTTAGCCACTCTGAGTTCCCCCCTCGGGGGTTGAGAAGGGCGGGGTAAAAACGCTGTAAATAAATAAATAAATAATGTGGAGAGCTGCATTCTAACAATATGTTAGTGACTATGCTTTGACTCACTAGCTTAAATAGTTCTTCATTATCAACTGTCAGAGAAACAAGATCCTGTTGGATTACAAAATAAAAGTCCAACATGTTCAAGTAGAAATTTGCCTTGTAAAATAAGGAGTTGAACTTTAGAGTTGAACTACCACCCTTAGTCGCCTGTGGGCTGAGAGGAGTAATATATAAATATAGTAAATAAATAAATAAGATTGTTAGAGTGCTCATTTTCATTTACAATTTTGAAACACAAAGAATGGAAGAAGGTCACTTAAGATTACAACTGTTGCAAAATCTAGAAGCCATTGATGTTAGTCACAAAACAACAAGGCACTGCAAACCATTGAAATCAATGGACTTAATTATGCTGCTATATTTACATTTCCAGATTGCCACCCACTTAGCATTAGCAGATGGCAAACTAGGAGCACGTTTTGGTGATATCTCAGGGATGAGTGGAGTGCAAAATTAGTGACTGGTCTAATATCAAAGACCCCAAACCCCACCCCTAATAGAAATTGTATCCCATGATTTGTAGTTTTATCAAGGAAGGAGGACCGCATTAATGGAGACATCCGCCATCCCCACGGTCTCCTCAAGGCCTCCCCAGGACCAGCAGCAACCTAACCAACATGGTCCCCTGAACCCCAACACGCGCCCCAACCCAGCTGCTGGTATTCCAGGGTAATCTTTTATTCCATACAAGAGGCTATAGCGATGGGCCACATTGATGATAAATTAGGCCAGTTTTTGATAGTGCAGCATCCCAGAATTCCACGTTTCTATGTTTTGCCCAAAATCCATGAGCAAATAACCCCTCCCCCAGGAAGACCCATTCTTTGAGGTTCCGGAGGAATTTTAGAACTCCTTTCTAAATATATTGACTTTTTGTTTTGCAGCCATTCGTTAAACAATCACAGGCTTATTTACAGGACACGACTGATTTTATTAGAAAATAACTGCTGATGTTGTCTCATTATACATTCACATTCCTCTGGAAGAGGCAAGAACCATTGTAACAGATATCTTAGATTCACGTCCATCACCCAGACATCCTCCCACTCATTTCTTAATTGATCTTCTGAATTTCATTTTTGATTATAATTATTTTTCTTTTCAGGATGAATTTTTCTTCAAATTAATGGGGTCTCAATGGGGTCAGCTGTGGCACAATCTATCGCAAATCTGTTTATGTCCCAATTGGAATCAGAATACATATATTCCACAACACATAATCAATTTTCCTCCAATATTAAATGTTATTTTCATTTCATTAATGGTGTTTTTTTGGTGCTAAGCAGGGAGGCCAATTTTCCTTCATTTGTTGAATGGCTAAATTCATCGCACCGTTCTATTTATTTTAATGTCACTCATAATCATCATGAAGTTAATTTGTTAGACGTAACTGTTTTTGTCCAAGATTCACAACTTCAGATTAGAAACTACCATAAATATGTTAATAAGAATTCTTCTTTACACTTTACAAGTTTTCGTACACATTCGGTTAAATATAATTTACCTTTCTCGTAGCTTCTTAGATTAAAGAGGAATTCTTCACTAACTACTGACTATCATAGTAGGGCTGTGTGATCCCCCCCCAAAAAACCATTTCAAAACTTGTTTCAGATGTAGTCATAGGTTGCGTTTCAAATTATTTAGACTTCCGAAAAAATTCCAATACATTTCAAAATTAATTCGGAAGTATTTCCAAAATTCGGAAGTCTTCGGAATTCTTCAAAAATGGTGTCTGCTTTCAAAAATGGGCAAAAAAATCAGCAGAAGGGAGAGTCAGCTGTTAGCCATCAGCCAATGAGCAATCAGCAAGAAAATTCAGAAATGACACCCAAAATTTGGAATTCGAAACTCCAAAATTCAGAATTCAGATTTTGGAATTACTGTTGGGAGGGCTGCTCTCAAAATTGCTTAAAAAGTTGGAAGTATCCGAAAAACTTTCAAAATTTGGGCATATCTGAAATTCGATAACAGCCCTATATCGTAGGGATGCTAATAAACTCCTCGATCATTTCATTGAAAGGGGTTACCCTCGAACCGTAGTATCAGCTGCTAGATGAAAAGCTGATATTATTCCTAGAGATTCCTTACTCCAACCAACATTAAAAGAACCAACACAATGTCTAGATTGGCCATTGACATTCTCCCCACATAGTAAGGATTTAGTTAACATTGTCCAAAGATATTGGCCATTAGTACCAGGGATTCAGCGTTTAGAAACTTTGCCACTAATTGCTTACAAACGTACGAATAATATACGAGATTTTTTAATTCATACAAATGTAATTCAATCTTCCAAAAGCACCCTCGCCCCAGGCACTAGACCTTGTGGGCATTGTTCGGTTTGCCCTCATATAAACATCAGGAAGGAAATATATAGCCCATCGAAACATCGAAACTTTAGACTAAAATAATTTGCAACATGTTCCACGACAGCCTTAGCATACACAATCTCATGTGCTTGTCAAAAAGTATACATGGGACAGACAACAAGACAGGTACGTCAGAGATTTATAGAACATAGTTCGAAGATTAATAATGTGTCTGAAGATTCAGCATTTTACATACATTGTAAATGCTTAAAACATGGAGCTGACACTTTAAAAGTACAAATTCTTGAATGGGTTAACTTCCAGCAGCATATGGACTTACAAAGGGCTTTAAGGAGGATTGAAAACAAATGGATAATCAATTTAGATACCGAATGGCCTCACAGTCTTAATGACCCTATTAGCATTAATTCAATTTTAATTTGAAATTCATGCTTATTCCATTGTATATATTTGCTTCTGCTGCGTTGATTCCGCACCTTTTGGTCATTTCAGGATATGTTTATAATCATGTGTATTATATATCTATGCTATATATTGATTGCAAGCAGTTTTACATCCGGCTACTTTTTTTGGGTACTACTAAAGTGCGTAATTTGCCATAGTTATTTTAATATATTGTCTTACAGATCTCATATGGACGTCTAATTGTTGTGAATGCCTTGATAAAGCCCATAGAATGGGCAAAACGGTTGTACAGGCCTTCAAATGTGTATTATACATTCCGTCGGCTTAGATTTGAGCCCTCCTCATCATTACGGAGACTCCGATCCTGTGTTTTCTATGTCCATTGGATTGCGCTGGAATATTGCATCACATGTTTGTTATTGACTACTTACCCCGGAGGTTACAATATCTCACACCTTAGAACCCTAAATTCATATCCTGGAACTGTAATGATACCCTGGATTTTCCCGGATCTTACATACTCTCCGACTGGTGAGCTTGGGTACTTATCTGTCTGTGTTAGAACTCATTAATTGTGCATTTGAACTCTTTTTTGCGCTGTGAGTTCCGAGTGGTTTGGATTTATTCCGGATTTTCAGGGATCATATCGGTGTATTACTGTGGCAGTATCCATGCCCTTCTATCCACACTCTGTATTTATCTACTTACCATGAGGTTTGGAGCGTTCTCGGATAATTGTATTTATGTATGTGGTAGTCAGGCGCTTCTCACTTCGTGTGCATTTTTGTAATGGTTGCGCATATTTAATACATGATAATATATTGCATTAATACATGATAGTATTGTTATACAATTATTAGCTATTTCCTTTACCCTTCTAGTTTGCTTTTTGTGTTTGTGGTAGCCCACCCCCAGTTCTCTATCAACAACCCCCATTGTGCCACATTGCTGTGGCACAGGGTTGACTCTGACTCCCTGACAATTAACACCAGGTGCTATAGATTATATTTAAAAGTAAGGAACAGGTAAAACTAATTCTGAATATTTCTCGTCTTAAGAGGCCCTCTGAAATTATTGGGTTACCATAAGTCAACAGGCTGTTTGAAGATACATACACAAAAAACATTTGATAACTGAAATGTAATGGTATATTACACATTATAGCACTAAAAAGACAACATGTAATACTAGTATTTCAGCATCTTATGGGAATTTGTACAGAAACTTGCCAAAATGGAGAAAAGCTAACAATACTTTTAAAAAATGGAAGGTAAATCTAAAGTTTAAAAACAAACATTTTGGTGGTCAAAATTTCCAAAACAACATCACCCTCGTATAAGAAAATGGGGATGGGGTGATGAGGTTTCCAAAAATATATGAAATTAATGGCAAGGCTGCAAAAAGACCAATAATGATGAATATGCCCAATCGCTATGGAATGAACTGTTTGAGGGTAGAAGTGGAAAAAAAATGAGGGGTTTAATAGAAAAAGAAAAGAATGAATTGAATCCTCATCTGTTCCACTTTAGGCAGCAAAATTTTGTAGAATGTCCCCAATTGCATGTCCCGCTGTTACAAATTGATTGCTTTGGAACTAAGGGAAATGTAGTCTCCACTCTTTGATTTCCCATGAATTTTATTTTTGCTGATTGCCAACATATTCATTTTTGAGATCACTTATATGAGCTTGTCAGGATAACTTCATGGGTAGAGATACAACACACATCTTTCCATCCTGTTAAGCCTCTAGAATCTAGATCAAGGCAAATCACAGAGATTTGATTCCTAATTTACCAAGTTCTATAGAATAACCACTTTATCACATTGAGAAATTTCCAAGTCAAAGGACACTTCCATCTCTTTTCAGAAATGGAGAGGCACTGAGCTCATCACATGAGTTAAACTACTTCTGGCTGTCATGTATAGCATTCTGTGGTTCAAAAGAGGCAGAAGTGTCCTGAAAGGAAAGAACTTCAGCAATCACCTTCATCACACTGAACATTTCCCCCGTTAGGACACTTCAGCGTCTTTTCAAGAATGGAGAGGCACATAGCTCACCACATGTTCCAGGGTTGAAAAGGGGCAGAAATGTCCTGAAAGGAGGGAACTCTGAACACGTGTCAGCAATCCTACCTCTTATCACACTTTACTTATAACTGAAAAACAGGTGTGATGGGAACCATCACAGTTTCCCCAGCCATCAGCAATGGTGTTAACTTAAATCACTGACTCTTGTTTCCTATGGTCTTTGATGCAGAACCATAGGATTCAATTGAAAGCAATGGTTTTAACCTGGATCACTGTCTCTTGTATCCTATAGGCTTTGATGCATAACCATAGGATCCCATAGAAAACATTGTCAGTCTCCTTAATGTAAGGGCTTTGGGCAGGGCAAGAGATTACTTGGTTTTTAGAAATTGTTTCTCCTGATTAAAAGCAAAAAAGTAATAATATCTTTGTGATGAATGTAAGATGATTGTATTGCCAACTTTTAAGTTTCCACGTGTAATGCAGAACTCGAAATGGGACTGCTGACTATATAAGAGGGATGATTCTCAATTCTTAAAGGAACAGTCATCCAGGCTTTCCCCTCTCAATGTGATGAAGCGTAAGACTTACCAGTATGTCATTGACCACTACCGGATTTAAGCATCTTCATAGTGCAAATCACATTATCAGATACTAATCCAAGAGTGTAGAGCTCTGAGCTGGCTTCATTTAAAAGTTGCTAGTTCTTTGAGAAAGGCATGTGATAATGTTGCTGAAGGAAACAAAGCAACATGTCTGAAAAGTAAGCAATGGTGTGATGTGTCCAGCAGCAGAGGGAAGATTTGAACCTGGCTTTTCTAACAGCCATGTTGAAAGTTATATCCAGGTGTCATTTCTCTGTTGAGTAGTCTGGCTGGGTGTGTGTGTGTGTATGTGTGTGTGTGTCATATGTTGCTTTTAAAAACTGAATGATTATAGTTACATTTTCAAAATATACAACTTAATCCCCCATTTAAAAAAACCACACATTAGAATCAAATAAACAAAGTAATGCTAAAATGCTCTCCAAGTCCTCCCTCCATATAGCTTCCTCGCCCCTATATCCCTCCATTATATATATATATAGGCACGCACGCACACACACTAAAAACACAACTGAACCCCCACCCCCACCTTCAAGACAAGGCATCTATCAAAATATGGTAAATATAGACAAATATATTTAAGATCAGTCCATATCCACAAGTAATATTTTTTAAATGTCATTTCATTTTTTATATCCAGAGCTGTGATGGTGTAATGGGTTAAACCCTTGTGTCAGCTGGACTACTGATCTGAAGGTTGGGTTGCTGACCTGAAGTTTGCTGGTTCAAATCCGCGAGAGCTCCCATCTGTCAGCTCTGGTTTGCGGGGACATGAGAGAAACCTCCCAGCAAGGTGGTAACACATCCAGACATCTCCAGGTAATGTCTCTGTAGACAGCCAATTGTCTCACACCAGAAGCAACTTGCAGTATGTTCCCAAGTTGCTTCTGAAGCGATACAAAATATTTTGTATCAATACCCGCACACACTTTTGTCCCTTGAATCCAGATTGATCTTATTGTATTTCAACATTCTATATAATATCTTATTGCATTTCCCCTTTCATTAGCTTCTGTTTCCCTCCCATCTCAGGAATTTCAGAAGGAATAAGAAATGTGTTGTATGATTACTATGTTTGATAATATCCAGAAAAAAGCACACTTGTCAAAATACCTACATAGTACTAATGTATATTTTGTTTAAAGGTGAAAAAGAATCATAATATTATGTTTCAAAACTTGCAAGTTCACACATTTCCGCCCCATATTTTGACATCAGATCACAAATATTCAAAGGAAATATTAATTTTGAAACTTGAGCCATCAATATCTGTATGTTCAGGGTAACTTTATCTTGCCTGGGTCACGATATAACAAAGTAGATAAGTCTTTTTTATATCTATTCATCAGGAACATAAACGAGGCACAAAATAATATTTTACATGGCATATACATAGTATTACTATAAAGATTGATATATGGATCTTTTTTGCCTGGAATAGACAAGCCCTGCAAATTATAACTTCTCTCATGGTGCCTTTGACCTCCCTTCCCAATTCATAGAAAGCATGAATATGATGATTTGGGGACAATAGTTCCAGCCTAGCTATGCTTAACTGCAAATCTCAAAGTAGTGAAATTGTTCAAATTCATATCAGCAAAATGTCACAACATTGCAATCCAAGATACATTACTCCTAGTTTAGGCTATTTAATACATCCTTTCATTCCTGCAGATATTCTGGAAATCCTTCATGTGAAGTAATGCTGTGATTTATGAGTATCTCACTGCCATTAAATCATTGCATTGTGATTAAATTGTCTTCTGACTGTACAGGCATGTAGCCAGGGGGGGCTAAGGGGGCTTCAGCCCCCCCCCAAATTCTCAGGGTGGTCCGCGAAAAGGCCTTACTGGTACATTATTTAAACTGTTATGTTTATTCATATCATGATCTGATCACCATGCTCATTATATCCCACATTCATGGGGTTATTGGGATAACTATACAAAAGGTTTGCTAGGGTAGACCCTCTTCCACCCAGTCTCAGCTCCCCCCCCAAACCAAACTCAGCCCCCCCCCCCCCCCGAATCAAAATCCTGGCTATGGCCCTGTGACTGTAAGTGCTTTCAAGTCACCTGCAATCTTATGGCAACTCTATGAATTTTACAGGGTTTTCTTAGACAAGGAATAAGCAGGTGTAGTTTTGCCAGTTCTTTCCTCTTAAATGTACCCAATTACCTGGTATTTGTTGATGGTCTCCATTACAAGTTCTAACCAAAACTGATCCTTCTTAGTTTCCAAGATCAGCCTTTAAGGTATTCATGTTAAATTGCCTTAGGTCAGCCTTGCTTTTAAGCATTTCTTGCTTTTTCTTTCACCCATGCTAAATAGTGTCATCTAAAGAATAACTTTATTGTCATTGTACATTGCACAAAGAAATTAAATGCCTTCCCCAGCACACATCACAAAAACAATACACCTATCCCTCCACACTCCAACTACCACCACACAGCCCCCAATGCCACATCAATGTGAAACCATGAAGTTTAACTTGCCACAGTTCTGGGACAAAAGCCATATTTCAGTCTATTTGTCCTTGCCTTTGTCAACCTGTACCATCTGCCAGATGGCAGTAATTAAAAACAATATTATGCCAGTGGAGACGGGCTCCCAAGAATGCTCTGAGTTTTCTTAAGGCTGCGGGATCTGTAAAGTTCTTCTAAAGCGGGGATAGGGCAACCAATGATTCTCTGGTCAGAAGTGGTGACCCTTTGGAGTGCCTTCCTGTCTGCCACTGTGCAGTTATCAAACCATGCCGTAGGTTAGGACACTCTCTATAGCATAGTGGTAGAAAGTCACAAGCAGTTTTTCATTCAGTTGTTGGTTCTTTAGAAGTCTCAGGTAGTCTGCTGGATCCTCTTAACCAATGCCCCAGGTCAGATCCTCCTTAACAGTGACACCTAGGAACTTCAAACTGATCACCTGCTCCACTTGGTCTCTATTTATGACCAAGGGCTGAATTTCTGATCTATTATTTCTGTAATTCACTATGAGCACTTTGGTCTTATTGATGTTAAGAATCAGCGTATTGTCCCTGTACCACAAGAGTAGTTGATACACCTCATCCCAATAGGCAAGCTCATTCCCTTCAGAGATAAGCCCCACCACTGTTGTATCGCCTGCAAATTTGGTACTGATATTGCTATGATGGACGGGAATGCAATCATATGTGTACACAGAATGAAAAACAGATAACTCCACAAACAGCCCTGTGGCATCCCAGTGTTGAGAGTGAGAGCTAAAGAAGTATGATTACTTAATCTAACCCTCTGGAAATGTTCAGACAAGAATCCATAATCCAAGAACAGACTGAATATGAGAATCCAAGATCCGTAAGTTTAGACATCAGTCTATGTGGAAGGATTGTGTTAAATTATGTGAGGATATACAAAGCATCCTTACATAGTTCCCCTGTCATTCCAGGTGGGTCAGACCAGTATGGAGCATGATGGCTATGGTGTCCTCTGTTGATCAGTTAGCATAGCAAAATAATGTTTATCCAGTGTATGTGGAAGGCAAGAAATGATATGCCTGAAGATCACTTTTTCAAGGCACGTCATGGTGATGGAAATGTGTGCTATGGGTCTGTTGTCCTGAAAATTATGTGTAGGGAACTTTTTTGGTAATGGAACAATGATGGAGACCTTCAAACAATGTAGAATACTAGACTAAGAGAAAGACTTATAAAAATCACAGCAAAAACACTGGCCAATTGGTCAGCACAGTCTTTAAGCACCAGTCCAGAAATGCCATCCAGTCCCGCGGCTATCCTAGTATTTGCAGCCCTCAAAACACACTTTACTTCACAATGAGGTGGGAGCTGTAACTGCCTAATGGCTGAATTCCAGCTACTGAGCATTGTTTCTGTAAAAATAGCCTTCAAGGGTGGATACAAGATGGCAGAAGAACAGTGGCCATGATTAGAAGTCGGATTAAGATGCAAATTTGAACTTCTTCTGTAGCTCAGGGACATTTGGTTGTACAAACATGGGCTGGACTCATGACCCTGATTAAAATGTATTGAAAAATTGATAGGCCAGACTCTCATCTGGAAAATGCCATCTGATCTGTTGCACTGGAAAATGGCATTATACCACAAATGAACTGTGTCTCTGTAGATCCTGCAGAAGTACAGATGTTGTAAACTTTATGGAAGAATCTTCGTTCTGTGCAAAAGAGTTTTCACCTCTACTGGAGCATCAGAGTACATATCCCACAGCAAGAGGAAAGTAGCAGGCACATTTGAGAGTCTGAGCTTGAACTATAGTGTCGTTTGCATGATCCCACTAGATTTCAGTTCAGCAGGAGGCATCAGCTGCCAACCCATCTGGCCATGCAGCTGGAGGCTGGAGGGCACAGGGATTAGAAAGCAGAAACACCTCAGAATAGAATCACAAATCAGAAATATTTAGACTGGAGCAGTTGTCTGCGAAAGAGCAAAAAGAAGAATAGGGCAGGCAGGCATGCCCTAGCTGCAAGAAATGAATGGCAGTGATCCCGCTGGGTAGTGTAACCAGAGTGGCGTGGGTGACAACCATGCCACAGGAGGTGGTTCATAAGCAAGAGCAAAATAGCCACATGGACAAAGCAATGGGAATTGTATAACATAGGAAGTCATCTTTCTGTCAAGGGGGAAATATGACCTTCCTCTGGTGGAGATAGCGTTCTCTTCCATCTTTCTGTTGCTGCTGTTGCATAGTGGTTCAAACAGCGACACATTGACCTTATAGAATATTATGCTGGGATAAATAAAAAAGGATTCTGTCCTTGATTCACTAGAACAGAACAGTAAGATTGTCATGTTCCCCAAGGTGATGTGAAATTATAATTGAATGCATTACTTAGGCACAAAATTTGAAAAACCATACTGACTGCAGGATTCTATGAGCTGTAATCTGAAAAAGGATTTCTGAATGTTTTCTGCATAGGCAATATGTTTTGCAACCCTTCTCAAATAAGATACATTCTCAGCACCCATGTATAATTTGCATTTTTCTTTTGTTGTTATGCGCTTGTAAGTTGACTTGACTTATGGCAACCATAACATAGAGCTTTCTTGGCAAGATTTATTCTGGGGAAGTGTGACATCGCTTTACTCTGAGTTTAAAATAGTGTGACTTGCCCCAAGTCACCCAGTGGGTTTCCAGAATACCAACATGACTATAGGATTTAAAGGCACTTTACTTCTTTGTTTTGGTAAGAACATTAATTTTTTTGAAAACTCCTTGTTTTTGTAAAGGTAAGGACAATAGCTATTTAAAGTAAAGTAAAATAAATATCCCACACTATGGCCAACTGGATGTCCCCCAACTATAAAATGATAAAATGAGAAGAAAGGAAAGATGCTTCAGAAAGCCTAATGCTGACAGAAGGTTGCTTGTTATTAGCTCTATTATCACTGTGGCTAAATATCCATGGGCTTTGGTCCCAACATGCAGTTCTTCACGTTCCACAATGCTTCTCCAATACAGGCAGTTCCCAAGTTACGAACAAAATTCTGTAGTGCCCAAGGATTTCATGACCAGAATCACTGGGTTGTTGTAGGTTTTTCGGACTGTATGGCCATGTTCTTGAAGCATTCTCTCCTGATGTTTCACCTGCATCTATGGCAGGCATCCTCAGAGGTTGTGAGATCACAACCTCTGAGGATGCTTGCCATAGATGCAGGCAAAATTTCAGGAGAGAATGCTTCAAGAACATGGCCATACAGCCCGAAGAGCCTACAACAACCCAAGATTCTGTAGATTTGTAGGTTTGTTCTTAAGTTGAAACTGTTTGTAAGTCAGACTTGTTGCAGAAACAAGGATTGGTGAGAAGACTTTAGTGGAGACCCCTTTCCCCCATGATAATTCTTTCAGGAGTGAATTTCCCTTCCTAGGCATAAATTTCTCTCACTCCCTATTGTCTCATCCTCGTTCTTAACTGTGAGTCATTTGTAAGTCAGATATTAGTAACTTAGGGACTGCTTGTAATCAGTGATGAAGCCTGCAGTGGATTTTGAGGTGAGAAATGAATTGGTCAAAATTGAAATTTTGAGTACAGTTTGAGCATCCCTTATCTGACATTCCAAACCCAACGTACTCAAGTATTGTCCACATGAGTGGCTGCGATGGTGATGCATTTGCTTTCTGGTGGTTTAATGTACAGAAACTTTGTTTCATGCAAAAAGAAAATTAAAAATGTTGTATATAGTTACCTTTAGAGTATGTGAATAAGATGCATATGAAGCATAATAAATTTCTTGTCCCATCTCCACTATATCTCATTATGTACATATATGCAAATATATAAATTCCTGAATTTTTTTTAAAAAATCCAAAATCCAAAATGGGTAAGGGATACTCAGCCTGTTCTGTCCTGAATTTGACAAATGTCAAACAAAGTGATACAGTTTTACACTTCGCCCTCCAACAAGTTGGGGGGTGGAGCAATTTTGTCTCCTCCCCTCGAAGCAGAGATAGGCTTATTTCGCAGAACTTTCTGGTAGGGGAGGTAGGGCTGGCATGATTGGATGCCAGCTCCTTCTCCCTCATTCTGCAAAGAGCCATCGTCGAGGGAGACAGCTTGCAAAAAAGGCCCCTACTCGAGTGGAATGAGGTTGGTTTTAGGCCTGCCAGGGAGTAAGGGGGCTACTGGGTGGTCCCAGCCACTGGCTCGAGCTACCTCGCTCCCTGGGGTGGCAGCTGCCTCGAGGGCAAGGGCGAGTTAGGTCCTGACCCCTCTTTCCAGCCCTTCTTCAGGGGAGGGTGGGCATGGGGGTTAGAGCGGGGGCCCCTCCCATGTCCCCATTCACCCGGGCCTAGCTCACCTGAGTGGCTGGTGCGCTCGCTGGGCTGCGCGCGCTGGCCCACCACGGTCTGCCTGTCTGGCGGGTGGTCTGGGGCGGGGAGGCATGACCCGGCTCTCCCCTTGTCTCTTGGGCGCATGGCTCTGGCCCACCGCGGCCTCTGTTACGGATGGGAGGCGGAGGTTGCCACGTTTACCCGGCCAGGACAGGGGCCAGAGGTGCGGCCGTTGCACCTATACAGTTTTGGGTGTGCCCGGGCGCACATGCCCGTCTGGTGGGGGGGGGGTCCACGCATTCGGGGTGCCTCCTGAGGCGGGGCTGCCGGCGCTGTGGCCTTGCTGCACCGGTGAGGGCACCGCGCAGCTCGTTCGCCGGCTGACGCTTGCTTCTGGCCCTTCCAGTTGCGCACATGTGCGGGAGGGCTATCCCCGGCCGCCATCTTGGCCACATGGCAGCCTCCTATGGGGGCCACCATCTTGGTGTACGGCGGCCTAGCTTGGGCGCCGCCATTTTGGCCATCTTGGCCATCTTGGCCAAAATAATTAAATTTAAAATAATAATAAAATTAAAATAAATAAATAAATAATACAATTTTAAAAATGAATGAGAATGAATAAAATTTAAAGAATACACACACACACACACACACAGGGATACCATATATATATATATGTATATACATAGATCAGTATAAATGATAATAAAGGTATGCAAATAGGGAACTAGCACCATAGATGGTGAATGCATAGATATTAAGACATGGATGCATTTCACATATTTAGAACAAAGAAATGTATATTTGTTTTCAAAGGTGCAATCACGTATAGGGTTTATGTTTCCTAAGCTGGCTTGGGTGGGGGAGAGCCCACGACCAGTGTGTGCAGCTCGCTACTGACCTAAAATTCATATGTATATGGATGGGTTTGAGCGTTGGTAGATATTTATTTATTTATTTATTTATTCAAACCTGATAGCCCGCCTTTCCCAGAGGCTCGGGGCAGCTCACAACAATTTGAAGAGACATGAGATGAAAACAACATTAAAACACAATTTAAAAACACAACTGGATGAACACAGTAAATAGGTAAAAACAGATGGACTCATAGGCAGCAGTCGCGGACTTAGGTTCATCCTGCTTCAAATGCTTGTCAAAAAAGCAGGGTCGAAAAAGCTTGTTGAAAAAGCAGATATGTGTAGATATATATATTGTAGCAACTCTGTCCCCATCTGAGCCGAGGGGGCAGGGTGCAAATCAGCCCCCACCTCAGCAGGGGGGGCAGGTTCCGGCCCCGGGGATTCCGTTTGCTTTGGACCCAGATGAAGGTGATGCAGGGGATGATGGTTCCGCATCACCAATGGACAGCCTGCAATGGGAAGACACCTGGCCGGAGGCTTATTCGGATGACGAAGGCTCTCCTGATTCCGGACCTGATACGGAATATGAGAGACCGGGAGGTTTCGGTTCTCAGGAGCGGTTGTTTTCACCAGATGTTGTGGAGGACATGGAAGCCGAGTCCGAGCCACTTTCCCAGGAAGATAACGGCGCAGGTGGTGCCATTCCTGAGCAGAGATTCGACCGTAGGGGGAGTATTGTGGCTACACGGAAAGATTGGAAACGGGGCCTAGAGAGGCTCTGGTCCCACAAAGGGGGGAATTAAGTAGACATTCGGTGGGAAAGTTCCTCAGTTTGGTGGCCACGTCTGAACTGGAGAGACGTTGCGGTTTGCTGTCCTCCTGGAAGCCATAGTTTGACTTGTTACTACGTTCCTTGGACCTTGCTGATTTCCATGAACTTGGGATTACCTTGTTGTTTCCCTGGATCCTTTTGAAGAGACTTTGCCTTTGGATTGTGCCTATGAACATTGCTGATTGCTACCTATTTTGGACTATTGCTTTTTCTTAATTGGACAATAATCCTTTTCACCTGCTTACCTTTTTTGACTTAATAAATAGTTAATTGACGTTGTCTGTGTGTGTGTGATTACGGGGTGGAGTTAGGGCCCGCGTTGTGACACATATATATGCATATGCATACATATAGTAGAGAGTTACAGCCAAATAAAATTGGTTGATTCAAATAATTAATATTTGCAGTTGGCCTAGATGTTACTTACAGATTGATATGTCATGCTGATTATATTAACACTTTCACACTAAAATCCAGTGTACATTTACTACTGCACTGGTATTAGCTTTTAAGAAAACAAAAGAGATATCTACACCTGTAATAGCTTGATAAAGGAAGGAATTTCAGCAGAAGTATGTTATCAAGCCAAGGTGAGGAAAGCTTCGCCTATTAAAATTCTGTTTTTACCACTTGTTGCTACATTTGTAAAGTGCCGCAAAGTGTTTTGCTATTTTTATCAGCTCTGTCTTTAAATATTTATATTCTATAGCTTACCCCAATCCCAGATATGAATCTGTCTTTCTATGAAGACAGACTTTCTACACATATTGCATATTTTCTTTCTTGTTATTGACCTATGTTAATTGGGCTTTTAATTGTGTAAATCTGCTCTGGTGCTTCCCCATTGAAGTGTAAACTCACATTATAGAATAAAATATACATATGGCTATCATTTATCACTCACAATTGAGAAATACAGTGCTGAAAACTACAGTATATTGCTCAATCTTTTTTTCAATTTGGAACTCAAAGCATCTTGAAACAGTTAAAGCAGATATCGAGTTCATCTACAGTGTAGAATTAACAACCATGGGTCAAAGCTATGGAATCATGGAAGTTGCAGTTTTTTCAAGTTCTTTAGCCATCTGTGCAAAAGAAGGCTAGTGTCTCCCCAAACTAACAAAAAAGGGGGGTGCTTACTTAAGCAAATCTAGTCAAATGGTGGAACTGCATTCACATTACAATTACTTCCTTAAGTTTCTAATCCTTTATCATTATAGGCAATACCAAATACAACATTAAAGTATTTTTCAGGGCTTTTTTAGTGGTGGCTCCTCAGCTTTGGAACGCCCTCCCTAGAGACATCAGATCGGCCCCCTCCCTCCTGACATTTCACAAGAAAGTCAAGACCTGGCTGTTTGAGCAGGCATTTGCTGATGAAATATAAAGGTTTAATTAGATATATGGAATGACGATGATGTGACGGAAACTGATTTCAACATGACGCTGAGACTGCAATTGTATGTTTTTAATTGTTAATTTGTTGTTATATGGTTATTTTTTTATTTGTTTGCTTGTGTTGTATTGAGGGCAGAGACTGCCCTGTGTAAACCGTCTGGAGTCGCCTTCGGGCTGAGAGGGGCGGTATAGAAACGTGGCAAATAAATAAAATAAATAAATAAATTTCAAGTAGACATTCAAAACAGTTACCAGGTCTATAATCCAAAAACATATGTCAATTTCAACTTATTAATATTGCCGCATATATTATTAAAACATCCTATGAATAAGCATTCAAAACCTTTTCCAAATCTACAGTCTGAAAAACATATGTCAATTTACACAATAATTAACCAACTCCACAGTGCATATCATCTGTTGTTGAGTATCCTCATAATTCAAACCTAAATTCTATGTTTCCATTTAATTTTAAAGCGGATTATTCTCAGTCAAATTTTGTCGCAGATTATTCCCAGTCCTTGTGCCTTGTATGTTTCCAACTGCACTGGGGTAAAGTCCCGGATAACTATCAAAATTAATCTTTAGTTGTCTCACACTCATGGATGAGTGGTTGTATCTTATGATTGTCTGTGATTGCGGCAAAAGACAGGTCCCTCTGTGTGGGGAGCCGGTGCCTACGGCTTGTGTGGTCTGAGTGCCTTTTTTCAGGCTGTTTTGCGCTCCTCCGCGCTTCTTTGGTGCGTGTTCGGGTGTTCTTCACAGACATTAATATACAGCTGAGGAGCACAAAACGGCCCAAAAACAAAAGGCACCCAGACCACACAAGCCGTTCCACAATGTACAACCCATGGAACTCCATCTTGCCATCATGCAAAGATGGAGAGATGAGTCCATTTTCAGGAGCAGGGTGTTCCAGGACTCCTGAGTGAAGAAAGGGACAGGAAGCAGAGTACAGCCGGGAAATCATAGAATCATAGAGTTGGAAGAGACTACATGGGTCATTTAGTCCAACCCCTGCTATGCAGGAAAAGCATGTCATGAGAGAGTTCGCCATCCCCGAAGATGGACCTTGCTAGGGTAAGTTGGGTTCCCACTCTCAAGGATGCTTTTCCCCACTTTCCTCCTTCCTGTGGGATAGAATCCATATAGGCCTGTTTCCGATAATCGGATACTTCCGATTTTCAGATGTTTTTTGGGAACTTCTGATAATTGAAGCAATATCGAGAACAGCGCCCCAAACAGGAAGTGGATTTGCCATTCCGAGAGCTCTGTTGCCATTCCTGGAAAGGGCTCGGATGTTATTTTAATTTTATGTCTCATTTTTTAAATTGTTTCTTAATGTGTTAACAGTGCTTAATATTTTGTACCAGTGGCTAGTTTTGTCATTACTAGTGGTCAAAAACAGATGAAAATGGGATTCCCTTAATTTTGACTCTCCCTTCTGCTGATTTTGACTCTCCCTTCTGTTGGTTTTCACGCATTGCGTAATTGCGGACGCTATTTCCAAATACTTCCGATTATCAGAATATATCCGAATCCATTTTGATAAAATCACTTTAAAAAATGGAAGTGATTCACATCCGAAACCAGAGCAAAACCAATATCCTATTCGATTTCTTTTTTTAAAAAAAATAATGTTTATTAATTTTCACACATAAAGTTTTAAAAAAGACACACTTACAGCACTCCACATAAGCACTGGTAACGTACATAAAACAAAACAGACAGACACTACATGAGTACTTCCCACCTATAGACCCGCCTCTTGTAGCCCCCTACTTGGAGTTACCTATATTCATTTCTCTTAATTAAGAAACAGAAAAACCGATGTACTCTAACATGGCATCCTAACATAAAGTCTAAGTCCTTCAATAGCCTAAATCGCAAAGTACTTCCATCCTTCAAAGTTATGTTGTTTTAGGAATATCACCACCCCCTTCCAGTCTGTGTTCTTGCGGTTATGTCACGATGCAAGGACTCGGCCGGCCCCTTAATCACACACACAGAGACGGTAATCAGCTAACTATTTATTGAATAATAAAGAACAGGTGAAAAGGTAATTGTCCATAAAATATTGAAAAGTTCAATCCAAAGAAAGAGTCTGTAGTAATCCAATCCAATGGCTTGGCAAAAGCTTGGTAAAAGGCTTGGCAAAAGGCTTGGCAAAAGGCTCCGCAAGCAATGCGGATCAAGGAACAAGACAAAGTTAAAACAGGGCCCAAGAAACTTATTGGCAAGACACGAGCCGGCAACTTGGCTCCGTGGTCCTTTGCTCGCTTCACTCCTCTTAGAATAGAAGTGGCCGAGCTACTGAGGATCCGTTCCCACGGATCCTATACTTAATCCCCTTGGCGAGGTCCCCGACGCTCTAGGCTTCTGCACCAATCTGTGCTACGGGATCTTGCGCTTCTCTGGCACTCTAGGTTGCGGTGCCAACCCCTCCTGCTGGACTCGATGCTCTCTCTCCTATCGAAACCCCGTCCTTGCCTCCCAGCACCTGGTTCGCTATCTTCATGAGAGCCAGACTCCCTTTCAGCTTCCATGGGCTCATCCTCCACTGTTTCCCTGATTCTCTCCTGCGACCCGAAACCACCTGGCTTCTCATAACAATCGTCATTATCAACACTTTCTGAATCAGTCTGACCTTCCCAGTTATCGTAGCCGTCCGGCCATCCATCATCCCAAGCCAAGCTCTCGGTGGGAGAGGAAGGCCCAGCTAACTCATTAACCCCTTCCTCCATTTCCTCATCAGCTGCGGCTGGCTCCAATGCAAGTGGGACCCCCGGTGCTGCCCCCTGCCCCCCAGGCACAAAAGAGAACTGGGTTGCTACAGGTTATCTGTTTGCGGCAATTTTTGAGTTAGCATGTCCATTTTCATGATCTCGGTGAGTTTGGCGGACCAGTCTTCGATGCTCGGTGTAGTAGCTTCTTTCCAGGACCTTGCCAAGGTCAATCTGGCTGCAGTGATACAATACACAAAAATTATTTCAGTATTTCTATCGACATCGAAATCTAATAGGCCCAGTAAGAAATATTCTGGTTTTAATTGAAGCTTCAATTTCAGCATATTAACCATTGTCTTATGTAACTTTATCCAAAAAAATTTCACTAACTTACAGCTCCACCATAAGTGCATAAGGGTTCCCACCTCCGACTTACATTTCCAACATAGATGGCTATAATTTTTGTTATATCGAGCAATTTTTTCAAGAGTATGGTACCACCTATGAAATATTTTTATATTATTTTCCTTTAAGTCGTAAGAGTATGTGTAGCCCCAATGTACTTTCCATATCCTTTCCCATTGGGCAAGGGGGACTTCGTGGCCAAGGTCTTGAGCCCACCTAACCATGCAAGTTTTTATTGTTTCCTGCTCGGTTTTTACTTCGAGCAGTTTCTGATAAAGTATGGTTAATTTCTTTGTTTTTTTCTGTAATAATTTGTCCCAGAATTGTTGTTTTTTCACGAAGCCTAGTTCTTTGTCTCTATTGAAGATCTCTCTTATTTGTAAGTAGTGTAGCCAATTCATGGAACCATCAAGGTCTCTTAGTTCTCTAAAGTCTTTTAGAATCCATACTTTGTTCTCTTCCCTAAGTATGTCGCTATACCTTAACCATTCCCTCCTCCCATATTGTCTCCTAAAGAAAGCTTCCTGCGGGGATACCCACAGTGGGGTTTTTTCGTACAGGGACTCTTTGTATTTCAGCCATATTCTCAAGAGCGACCTTCTTATGGGGTGGTTCCTAAAAATTTTCTCAATTCGAACTCTATCATAACACAGATAGCTATGCCACCCCACCCTGAGGTCGTGGCCCTCAATTGCGAGTAGGGTTTCTTTTTCCAACTTTGCCCATTCACTTATCGAATCCAAGGCACATGCCTCATAGTATAATTGGAGATCGGGGACCCCCAAACCACCTCTACTTTTTACATCATATTTAACCAGTTTATTCTGGGGTGTTTCCCTTTCCAGATAAACTTTGTTATGTCCCTTCTCCAACTGGAAAAGAGCTTATCATTACTTAGGATGGGTAAGTTTTGAAAAAGATAGAGCATCTTTGGGAGGATATTCATTTTAACTAGGGATATCCTACCGAGGAGGGATAGGTTCAGGTGCTTCCACTTATCCAAATTTCCCTTGACTTCTTTCCAAATTACTTCGTAATTGTTATTGACCAGATTTATATTATTTGGAGTCAATACAATACCTAAATATTTCACTTTATTGGTAATTTCCATCCCGGTTGCTCTTTCAATTTCATCTTTCTCTTTTTCTGAGATGTTTTTAACTAATATTTTTGTTTTCTTTCTATTTATGTTTAGACCCATTGCTTCACTGAAATTTTCTATTTTCTTTAGCCACTTGTTAATATTCTCTACGGGGTTTTCTATTATGCAAACGAGATCGTCGGCAAATGCCCTAATCTTCATTGAATCTTTGTTTATTTTCAATCCCATCAGGTTTTTATCTTCCCTTATCTCCTGTAGCAGGAGTTCAAGAGTCAGGATAAATATTAAAGGAGAGAGGGGGCATCCTTGCCTCATACCTTTCTCTATAGGGAATGACTCTGATTCTTCCCTGTTGATCATTATCCTTGCCTGCTGCTGTGTATATATTGCCTGTATTGCGTTGCAAAAGTGGAAGCCTAAGTCCAGCTCTTTTATCAGTAGGGTTATAAAGTCCCAGTTGACTCGGTCGAAGGCCTTCTCCGCATCCAAAAATAGGAAGGCTACTTTCTTCTGGATGTTCTGCCTGTAATATTCGACCGAGTCAACTAGGATTTGGACATTATCTTTGCCCTGTCTTCCCGGCAGGAAACCTGTTTGTTCAGGGCCTATCCATTCACTCAGGAATGGCTTCAGTCTTCCCGCCAATATGCTTGCATAGATTTTATAATCTATGTTTAAAAGGGAAATCGGGCGGTAGTTCTTCATCTCTGTCATTGTTTGTTCCGGTTTTGGAATTACAGTAATGGAGGCCTCTTTCCATGTATTTGGTATTGTTTTTCCATTCATAGCGTTATTCATTATTTTGCAAAGCTGGGGGAATAACTCCTCCGCAAATAGTTTGTAATATAAGGCAGTAAAGCCATCAGGATTGTATTAATAATCTCTTGGGTAGTGATTGGTTTGTTTAGTTCCTCTCTTTGTTTTTCTGATTCTTTGTTTAATTTTCTGTCACTGATATACTTTTGGACTGTTTCTTTTTTTTACATTATCCGCTGCATAAAGTTTTTTGTAAAATTTGTTAAACTGGTCTTTTATTTGAGCTTCCTCATTATATACCTCCCCCTTTCTATAATTTGTGTGATAAAATTGTGCTGTTTCTTTTTCCGGATTCTTGCCATGATCCAGCTATCCGGTTTATTGGCATTTACAAAATGGTGTTGTTTTAGGAACATCAAGTTCCTTTTGATATTGTCTAGATCTAGAAATTCTTTTTGCTTTAAGAGAGACTCTAGGGTGGATTTTATATTTTTATCTTTTGGATTTGACTTCAACCTTTGCTCCTCCTCCTTGATCTTATTTAGTAGGTCTTTTTCAGTCTTGCTCCTTTCTCTATTTAATATTATTCTATCCTGTATCAAGTGGCCCCTGATGACCACCTTTCCTGCATCCCAGACTATGGTGTCCTGTGTACCTTTATCTACATTTAGGCGGAAGTATTCTTTTAGTATTTCCTTATACCTTACAACCTGGCTTTCATTTTTCAAGAGGTCCTCGTTCAGCCTCCACCTCCTCTGGTGTTTTATCGCCCCTATTTTGAGATCAAGGAAACAGTGGTCAGAATACAGTTTCGGATTGATAGATACATTTCTAATTTTAGGTAAAATAATCTTAGACAACCAGGCCATGTCGATCCTTGACCACGTGGAGAACCTGTTGGAATAAAAGGTATAATCCCTCCTACTTGGGTTAAATTCCCGCCATACATCCTTAACTCGAACATCTCGAATGGATTTGTTCTTTCTAGAGTAATTGGTAGAAATTCTGAAAGTCCTGTCCAGTTCTTTGTCTGTTTCTTCCACTGAAATTTGTAGGAGTTTTGCGACTATCTCCACCATTATCCCCCTTAGTTCTTCCTGGTCGTCTTCCTCCACACTTCTAAAGCGTAACTGAAACTCTTTGTCTTTAAGATCCAGCATTTCCTGTTGTTTTTCCATTTGTTTATTTAGTGCCTCCAAATTACCTATCTTTTTCTTGAGACTCATCTCCAGTTGGGTGTGCTTGGATTCTAACACAGACTCTTTTTGTTGGATTATTTTTATTTCCTCTTGCATTGAGTCCATCTTTCTCTCAATGTTTGCTATGTCTCCTCTTATATCTTTCTTTAGGACTGCTAATTTGCCTTTTATAAGTTTTTCCTGTTCCTTTAGGAGTCTATCATGTTCCTCCTGTCTGTTTGCAGCCACGTCTTGCTTCTTAGACATGTTTTGGATTTCGAGGAGCACGTCCTCTAATGTTAGTTCCTTAGGATGTGAGTCTCTTCTGACTGGTATTTTCTTGTTGGCCATTTCTTTCGAGCTGTCCTTAGATTTCTGATGAGACATTCCTCCTTTGTATTGTATTATTCTTGGACCTTAGACTTTAGACTTGTCTATATTTCTATAGTATAAGCTCACACTGGCTTCACTTCTGGCTTCACTTCTGGTATTGGGTATTGAATATTGGGTATTGTGGTATTGGGTGGTAACTAAGAGTTCTTACTCTTTTCCCTTCTCCTTTCTTTGATTCCAATATTCTTTCTTCGTTCCCTGTTCTCCGTACCTCTGTTCTGGGGGGCCCTTGGTTACCGCTCCACCAGGCCCAGCAGCTGTTGTAGGAATTGTTGTAGGGAGAGCGCAGGGGACGCGGGGGACGCGTAGATGCAAAGAGAGCCCGCTTCGTTCTGTGGGTTTGCGTGGGATTGCTTGCTTGCTTGCTCACTTGCCTGCTTGCTCGCCGAGATCGTACGGCCCGCCTTGCCTTGACATCTGTCAATCACTTCTCTTCTTGCTTTCCCATTGGGCCGGGTCCGCCAAGCAGTAGCATCATCTTTCTTCTTCCGCCTCGCTGCTCCTCCTCCCCTCTCCTTCTCTCCCCACACTGAGCCAAGTATGGCGCTGTTAGCGTTTTCAAGGTCGCTAGGAACCACCAATACAGCTCCTGCTCACTCGTTCCACCCTCTCACACTCGGCACGCTCTCATAAATCCGCGAACCACGTCGAGATGCGTCTTTGAGGTATGTTCCAGGATAGATTTTCCATCACATCACTGGCTATACTCAGGGTCTATTCAAGGTTTCCCTCCGGGGTGGGTCTCTCTCCCCGCCTTCTCACCTTGCCACAGGGTGCCCTCTCCAGTTTCTAATCCATCGGTTCCTGGGCAGTCTATAGGATCTTCCCGTTCTTATTGTAAATGGTGCAGTACTCACTTAAAGTTAAAAAGGTCGGTGCCGGTGAGCGTAGTCAGGCTGAAAGCCTGTTTGGCAGGCCTGGAGCTGCGTCTCTGCCTATGTCCCGGTCCCGCCGTTGACCACCGTGGCACAGTGATCTTCCAGCGGGTCCCTCGGATAGCTTGAGACTTACTCGCCCGGGATCTACATCCAATCCTGAGGGGGGGCCGTTTCCACCCCACCAAAGCTCCAGTTAAACTGTCACCTCCGCGGAGTAGCTGGAGATGCGACCGCTCACCACGAACCGCCGACCGGAAGCCTCCTATTCGATTTCTGAAATGCATTTGTCCATTCGTTAACAGGCCTAGAATCCAAGGATATTGAACCATGACAGTTAAAATGATAGCAAACCACATTATTTCATCAGCAGATCACATTGATGCAATTATTTGATGTTTTAATTCTGTCTTTTAATGTAAATGTAAATGTTTATTTAATTTTATGTTTCATGAATTGTTGTCAACCCCTGAGTCCCCTTCAGGGCTGAGAAGGGTGAGGTACAAATGTTGTAAATAAATAAATAAACAGAGGAATCCAGGACAGAGCTGGATATTAACTAGGATCTCGCAGAGCCAATACATTAATAATCAGACATCATTGGCTTACCTCTTAAATGGACAAGGGAAATTAAGAAAATATAGTGAAGTTGGTCCAAAGTATATGTGTGTGATGTTAGATGGCATAACAAGGTCCCAAACAAAATTAAAACCTCAGTGTTTCTTGAAGCATGAATCTACAGTACCTTTTGAATTTAAGTTTGGGATTAGTTCATTGAGCATGAAGGAATTCATGATGGATTATACAGTATATATAATCATGTAACTTGAAGGCCAGGACTTTTCAAAGATAATGAATGGCATTTTACCCATGATTACTACAACGTAGCATTTAAGTTGATAATTTGTGGTAATTCTTGGATATTTGATATTTTAAGAGTATATATGTTATTTTCAAGGAACAAGCTTGAATTATATTTCAAACTGGTTTTGAGCATATATAATCTTCCTCATTTCATCTGCAAGGAATGAGCAGCCCAGCTTTCAGTTAGAGTAACAGAAACTAACCAGATGCCTTCTGTTTACATCAGTGCTATTTTGCACATAGTCCTTGATATATCTGTTGAATGACTGAAATAGGTGGTGTAAAAGGAACCTGTGAAATACCAGCCACCTACACTCACTTTCATAATCCCAGGATGCTGCTGGAGCTCCAAAGACCCAATACTTCAAGGGGTTGATGTCAAATTGTCATGACAGGGTTTGTGACAAGGGTGCCCGTTAAGAAGAGCCTTTCTCTGCAAAACTCAGACAAAACATGGCAGGCGACAGCCCTGTCAAAACTCTTTGGGATTAAAATCTGTCATTTTTGGGCTTTGACATTTCTATTTCACACCAATTTCTGCATTCTGAGACTCTTCACTCAGGGACCATGGCTCGATTGCTTTATGCTGTCTTTATCTTCAGTAATTATTAGCCCTCAGTGGAACTTTGATTAAGAAAATAGTGAATCTAGAGAGAAGAACAATGATATTGCATAGCCTTCCCCCATAGTTGACAGATTTATAGAAGGCATTGTCTTTAATGAGAAATAAATCATTACACTTTATGTCTCTCTATTTACCTATGACTAAATACAAACATGTCATGATGTGCATGTTACAGTTTAGAAAGATGAGTGCTTCAAGCCACCTAGATGACCAAATTCCTCACAGAGATTTGGCCATCTTTATCATTGGATGGAAGACTTTATTATCACTGGATTGGAAGGCAGGTATGGGAATCATGTGGCATGTGGACATACGCAGCAACAAACTTTGCCAAACCCAGACTATCACAGATCCTATCACGTGCCAACATCACCCCCCCACCCCCACCCCGGCTGAGAGAAACACCTTATATACCTCAGCAAAAAATCAAATGCAAATATCGGTTTAAAATAATAGCAGTGTGGGCCTTGTGGGGTTGAATCCTCTAACCTTCCATGCATGGTCACTCCTTTTATTCTGAATGAATGTTCAACTCAAACTAGAATCTCTGGCAACTATTCTCTAGCAACACTTTACATTCTTCAGTAAATGGATTTGGGCTGTTCTTTTCCCACCTTTGGATTAGTTAGATCAGAATTTATTAGGAGCGGTATCATATATATTGCAGTACCAGCCAGAAGAGAAACAATTGATATCACAGTTGCTTCTCTTTTTGTAGGATTCTCCAACCTGATTGGGATTCATAATGCCTTGAAGGAACCTTCAGGCCAAACCCATTCATCAAAGTCATTTGTGTGAGAGTTCTGTCCACCTTCTTCTTCCTGACTGCTACCTTAGATTCCTTGCTTGATCTTGATCTCATTGTTGTTTATGATCCCGCTCCATCCCTCAATTGCTCTTCCAGAACTAAATATTGTGCCTTGTCAGTGGCCGCAAGAGGGAAGACATGTCTCTCCGGGGCTCCGGGGGATACTCCAGGACAATCGCTAAAGGATCTGATTTCCTTTCCCTAAAGTAGCGGTACGAGGCTCAATAGGGTGCGATCCTTTCTCCCCGACCGGCCGATGGTGCCAGAGACGGGTTTCCCTCAAGGAAACTCGCCGAGAGCGCCCGGCAACGGCGGGAGAAGGGGCAGCGGTTGATCCTAGGATCTGAAGCCGACAGGATTCCGTAAGTTCCCTTGGCCACTGACTCACCGACCAAAAGAAAGCTTTTGAGACAACTTTATTCCAACAGAGCAAAAGTGTACTGAGACAACAAAGAGAGAGAAACCTTTCTCCAACATGACGAAGAAAGGAAGAAGGACACCCACCGGGAACAGCTCCCTCCACAGGCAACGGCAGTCCGAACCCACAGAAAACCCACGAGAAAAAAAGGAACTGACCTTGAAAACGCCGAGCACCGTAGGCCGGCGCCATCTTGGGACCACGTTGAGAAGAGGTGGAAGCCGGAAGGCAGCAAGCGGAGCGAACGGAGACGGAAGCGAGATTGCGACCTGAGTAAGAAGGCGACTGCACAAGATTACAAGAGAACACAGGGAGCAAGATCTCGCGAGAGCAGCAACGAGGCCGAAAATGTCACTCCCCTCTCTCCAGAAAGCACCGCGAGACTTGCTGCGAGAGCCTGCCGGCTGCGCAGACCAGAAGCAACATCAATCAAGTTGGTTTCCGGGGAAACCAAGAGAGAAGCCGGATATAGCGGCGGGACTCGAGCGGAGAGTGGAGAGCGCTGTGCCTTGAAAAGAAGACGAAAGAAGACAGAGAGAGATAGAGAGGAGATTCTAATCAACCAGTCAACGCGAAACATGGACTAACTAGAGGACCTGCAATACTAACAGAAGTATCCAAACAAGAGAGCGATAAGGTAAGACATCCCAGCTCCACTTTACCTAAGATCTCAACATTCTAACACCCCAAATACCCCAACTCTCTAACACCCCAAATAGAATAAAATCCACAGTCTACAAGATGCAGTCCAGAGGCAGAGGAAACCAGCTCGCCAGAACTCAAGTGAGAAGAGGATCAAATGAGGGCTCCAATGAAGATTCAGGCTTCAAAGAGCTTCTACAGGAGATACGAAATCTCTCCCACAAACAAGATAAGCAACATCAGGAAATGCAAATAGAAATTCAGAACTTTAAAAAGGACCTTAAAGAAGACCTAAAGATGATGAAAATAGACCTGGACAAGGTCAAAGAAGATAACAATAAAATATTGAAGTCGCAAGCAAAGCTAGAAAGTAAAACGGATAAGATAGAGCTAATCAACCAAAAACTTCAAAAACAGGTGGAGCTCATCGAAAACAGGGCGCTGGAGTATCAGTTAAGGATCAGGAATCTAGAGGAGTCCAAAACTGAAAATTTGAAATTAATAGTAATAGATATCATCGCAGAATTGACACAAACAGAGCCCCTCATCATCGGCAACAATGTAGATCGCACTTATAGGGTCAACACAGAATATGCCAGGAAGAATAAAACCGCTAAGGACACCATTGTCACCTTCGCCCGGAAAGGTTTCCGCGATGAAATTTTACAAAGATGTGCGAAGAAATCGGTATACTATAAAGAAAAAAAATTATTTTCATGAAGGAGGTCTCTCAAGACACACTCGCCAAAAGGCGGAAGTACGACTTTCTCACTCAGGAATTAAAGAAAAGAAATGTGAGATACCGATGGGAGAGAACAGAAAAGTGACATGGAAGTACTGGCTCAACACTGTTTCTCAAAATCATATGACCAAAGAAAGAAGAAAATTAAAGAAAAGAAATGTGAGATACACGAAAACAATGAGGAGGAGGAAGAACAGAAGATATAGGCTAACAGTGACATGGAAGGAAAATTCTCACCGGAAAATTATCAGATTACGGCCCTCCAGGAACAGCTGCCGCAAGACACCGCTGATGACCAGTCTTAAAATTTTTTCTAACAACGTGAATGGGCTAAACTCACCCAACAAGAGGAAAAGAATAAACGAATTTTTGAGGAAAGGAAATTACGAAATAATAGGACTGCAGGAAACACACATTGCAGAGCGACACGCAAAATATCTGAACCAACCCAAACTAGGAAAGTTGTATTATGCCTCGCTGGAGAAGAAGAAACGAGGAGTAGCTATTTACGTTAAAGAAAAACTGCAATCGAGTCTAGCTTTCAAAGACCAACAAGGACGCTATTTGGGGGTACAGATAGAAATGAATAAGCAGAAAATTTTGATTTGTAACATATACTGCCCCAACGGCCCCAAAATAAAATTCATGAAGGATTTGAAGTCACAGATTGAGAACCAACAGTATGAAGACTTAATCATCCTTGGTGACTTCAACGGAGTGGTCGACTCCAAGGCAGACAAGACTTGCAGAAACACCGGGAATGTCCCCAAAAATAAAAAGGGGAACCAACTTCCTAGACAATTCATCCAAGCTCTAGAGGAGATGAATATTATAGACTTGTGGCGGCATTGCAATAACACCAAAAGAGACTTTACCTTCTTCTCCGGGAGGCATAAGATATGGACGAGAATTGACATGATCTGGGCATCGAAGCATTTGGCAATTAAAGTTAAAAAATAGAAATCTTAACAAGCCTCTTCTCTGATCACTGCCCGGTGGAATTACTCCTGAAAGGGAGCAAACCACAGTATAGTTGGAAACTAAAAGATGGTCTCCTCAGACGGGAGAAAGATATAGAGTCTCTAAGGGGGAAATTAAAAGAGTATTTGGATCTGAATAAAGGAAAGGAGACAAGTAAAATAAATCAGTGGGAAGCAATGAAGGCCGTCATGCGGGGCAATCTAATTCAGTTAAATAACATTAAAAATAGACAAACACACAAAAGGACGCAAGAAATAATAGAGAATATCGGGAGAACAGAGGAGGAACTTAAAAAGAAACCGCTATGTAAAAAAATATTAAAAGAATTAACCATCCTAAAGAAACAATTACAGTTAATACAAACTGAAAGACTAGAGAAACAGATGAAATACATAAAAGTGAATTACTATCAAAATGCTAACAAAATCGGAAAATGGTTATCTAGGAAATTAAAAGAAAAGAAAAATAGAAGATACATCACCAAGATAGTTAGCGATGGGTCAACTCTCATGGAGGAAGGAAGAATTGCCGAAGCCTTTAAGAAGTTCTATCAAGAACTATACAGAAAGGAACATATAAAAGAGGAATCGATAATGGAGTATATAGGCAAACAGAAAATTCCAAAGCTAACAGAGAAACAGAGGGAAATGCTCAACTCAGAAATAACTATGCCAGAAGTGAATAAAGGAATCGAGGGCCTAAGAAACAACAAAGCCCCCGGCCCAGACGGCTTCACTGCTCTATTCTACAAAACTTTTAAAGCTGAATTAACACCATTATTAACAGATATATTTAACAGAATCAGACAATCGAAAGAAATACCAAAAACTTGGGAATTAGCAAATATAACACTGATCCCCAAGGAAGATAAAGACTTAACAAACATCCAAAATTACAGGCCAATATCCCTTCTAAACACAGACTACAAAGTCTTCACAACAATTATAGCAAGTAGATTAAAAACATTCCTAAAGGAGTGGATATCACCCGAGCAAACCGGCTTTTTACCAAACAGGCAGATAAAAACAAATACCAGAACCCTAATTAACATACTAGAATACTATGAAAAGCACAATGATAAGAAACTTGCCCTGCTATTCATAGACGCCGAAAAGGCCTTTGATACGATTAATTGGAACTATCTAAAACTATTATTAAGGGAATTGGACATGGGTCACTATTTTACGAACATTATCGAAGCCTTATATAATAGACAAGAAGCTATATTAACAATCAATGGACAAGAAAATAACAAGAAAATTCAAATAAATAGAGGAGTTAGACAAGGCTGCCCACTGTCACCTCTGCTCTTTATTCTTGCAATGGAAGTGCTAGTACGGGACATAAATAAGGACAGAGACTTAAGGGGCACACAAGTTCTAACACAAAGATAGAAATGTAGGGTATATGCTGACGATATAGTATGCATTATAGAGGACCCCCTCCCCAACATAGACAAATGGCTCAATAAATTTAAAATATTCGGAATGATATCTGGCTTTAAATTAAACAGATTAAAATCAAAAATTTTGACTAAAAATATGGACAATAAAGGAAAAGATGAACTACACACCAAAACCGGACTGCAAATTGAAAATAGAATTAAATACCTGGGGATAATCATCACCCCCAACAATACTCAAACTATTGAAGAATAACTACGAGCAACTATGGAAAGGTATCCGGGCCGACTTGGAGAAGTGGAAACACCAAAATTTGTCTTTGTTGGGCAGGGTTGCCACCATAAAGATGTCAGTACTACCCAAACTCCTCTTCCTTTTTCAAAATCTCCCGGTAATTAGGAATGACTTCCTATTCCGAAAATGGAATACGGACATTAGGAAATTCATCTGGAAGAACCAAAAACCTAGGATAAGTCTAAAATGCTTATCAGATGACACACAAAGGGGAGGGCTGGGCCTCCCAAATTTAAAATTATATTACGAGGCATGCAACCTAGTGGCGATTAGAGACTGGATCCTGCTGGAAAATAAAAACCTGTTAACTCTGGAGGGCCACGACCTCCGTGCCGGCTGGCACGCGTACCTGTGGTACGACCGGAGAAAAATAGAAAAAAACTTTAGCAATCATTATATAAGAACGGCACTGATAAAGACATGGGAAAAATACAAACGACACTTTTTCAGATTGACTCCGCTCTGGGTATCGCCGGGAGAGGCTTTCCACAAGAAAGAATTGGCAAGGGAGAGGTGGCTAACATATAAGCAACTCTTAAAAAAAAAGAAAATAAAAATTGGGAAATTAAAACAAGAGAGGAACTGCAACAAGAAGGACACGACTTCTCGTGGCTCCAATACCACCAAATAATGCTAAGATATAAAGAGGACAAGAAAACAGGCTTCCTAGAAGATACCAGATGGGAGTCAATCATGACAAAACAGAAAAACATCATAAGCCTCTTATATAAACATCTTCTTAAATGGGATACAGAGGACCAACAAATCAAAAACTGCCATGCAAACTGGGCTCAGGATTTGGGACACTCGATACTGTTTCACCAGTGGGAGGAGATCTGGGTAGAAAAATTAAAATACACAATCTCAACAGATCTAAAAGAGAATTGGATAAAGATGCAGTATAGGTGGCATCTCTACCCAACAAAACTGGCAAAATTTAATAAAGGAATCTCCAACATCTGTTGGAAATGTGGTAGGGAGCCAGGAACCTATCTACACCAATGGTGGAACTGTAGAAAAGTGAAAAATTTTTGGGAGACCATACATAAAGAAATGCAGGAAATCTTAAAAATTAAATTTTGTATGGACCCGCAACACTATCTATTGGGGCTCTCAAACCCGAGCTTAAATAGTAATCAGGAGAAAATATTCTTCATGCTGAGCGCATGCAGCCGCATTACACTAGCACGACATTGGAAGAGAGATACTACTCCGGACCTGGAAGAATGGACACTGAAGGTATTAGAGACAATCCAGATGGACGCTCTAAACCAGAAACTGATGGACAGAAAAAAAAATAACGGACTGGACGAATTTCAAAGTATACATGCAAAAACACTATCCAAAATTTACTGTCGACGTAAATGATATATGAAAAAAAAAGGAAAAAAAGGGGAGCATAAGACTGTACATACTGACAATCCTGACCAATGGACTACTATGAAATAATTGTAATGAGTTTTGAAAATATCTATATACAATGTACCAACGTCGGCACCATTTTTGGGAAGTAACCATCATGTGTTTTATGTTTTCCCCCACCCCCCTTACCCCAAACCAACAATCCACACACCCTCCCCCCCACCCGCCCCTCAGCCCTTTCCCACCCACCCCCTTCCACAACCCGTCCCATGTGAAAAATGAGAAAAAACCTAATAAAAATTATTTGGAAAAAAAATATTGTGCCTTGCTGTGACTGCACTTCCTTCTAGCCCTTTGACCCTCAACTGCCTGACCTGATGCCCATCTGTGACTGTAAACTTGCCTGCTGATGCCTGAAGTGAAACACAGTTGCTCCTATCATGAAACCAGGCCAAAGCCTGGCATGTTTTACCCACATTACTACATGGGCAGGATAATGCAGACTGACAGTTTGCTCTGGGGCAGGAAAGAGCAATCTTCCCTGCATCATTTCTTTTTGTTCTGTCTAAACTCACCAACTTTTGACAGTTTGACTAACATCAATACTGGACAGTCCCCTTTGATAGTACGTCTGCCACCATGGGACTTGAACTTTACCCCGGCCCCATGACCCTGTGCCGGCCTCCTTGAAAACTACAGGCCGTTTGACTTTGTATCCCCTTTTCCTAGTAGAGTATTTTGAATTGTAGATTAAGTTTCTTAATTGTTTTATTCTATATTATGTGCGTTTCTTTGTTATTCCTGTTTCTGTATACACCCTGTGAACTGCTCCGAGCCCTTGGGGAGTGGCAGTATACAAGTTTGAATAATAAATAAATAAGTCAAAAAGTATGGAAACTTCCCACATAACTGATATGTGTAGGTAACTGCATGGGGGAACAGTCATCTGTAAACATCGCATAAACCAGGCCACAGTGTGGGTGAAATGCAAACATTGTTAATGAGATAGAACAAATGAGGAGCAGTTTCCTTCTGCCTGAGGCTACTGGAAAGAATGATTTTCTCTATGCTTCCCTATTCTCTCAGTGTTTACTCAAATGCAAACTACTTTTACATTTTGAATTCAGTTTACAAAATTGAAGTAAGATGAGGACAATGGGGGAAACTTGGAGAAAGAGAGAGAAACTGGAACATTTGAAAAACAGAAAGTAGAACAACAGAGAATTAATTGGGACTGCCGCTGCCGAACTGGAATAATTAAAAGGTATGCTGCTCAGTGGTGCCAAATCTGAAATTTGAGCAAGAAGAATCTGGGCAAAATTCCAGTCATAATGAACTACGACATTTCAGGAGATCATCTTACTAAGTGTAATGGCATTTAATTTCCCTGCTGGTAAGCTGCCACATGGTAAACATTTATATATGACAATTCCAAGTGTTTAACCCACTTATTTCCTTATATGATTTTTATAGCATTGGTTGGGGACATGCAGGCCCTGGTCATATCTTTTATGAACCTGCCAGACATCCATAATCAACTGGGGAGGGCATTCAGCTGCTGAAGTACTTTTGGTGGGAACACGGGAGAGGGTCTTTTAAGTTGCTGCTCCTAGACTGTGGTACTTCCTTCCAAGAGAGAGCAGGTTGTCCCAGTCCTGCTATCCTTCCACAAACAGGAAAAGGTCTTTCTATGCCATCAGTCAAGCACTGGAGTAAAAATTCCCATTTAAGGGGCAATGGACTTGAGTAAAAATCCCATTTGGGGGCAAATAACACATGTATTAGAATTTGTGGGCACAATGTTCGTTTTAAAGGGGCAAACAGTTTCTCAAAGAGTTTTGGCAGTCAGGTATGTGGCTCTTAAAGTTTCAGAGAAGGGCATAAAATAATAAAAGCAGTAGCCCATGACTAGTATAAATTCTCACAGTGTTAAAATGCACATCATTATTGTTCACTTGTGTCTCATTTTTGCAGAAACATACCATATGCAGAAATTTGGACTACAAGTTGTTCCCCTGATATCTGTTGAGAATCCTATGACTAAATCCCTGCTGCTATTCATCATATTGAGTACCACTTATCTTCTGAAGTCATGTGTCTCTCTTTTAATACGTCTTCGCTATCCGGGCATGCTACAAATGGTTCCCTCGGCACCAAAGCATTATCCTTCCTAATGAGCAGGGGAACACCAGTGAACAGTATGGCTCATTTTTCTTTGTCACTCCTGGTAGATCAGAGCATGCCAATTTGGTAACCACTCTAATAAATTGATTCAATTTGGTGGTGGAAGTGAGAAGGGAAGCAAAAAGCAGGAATAATACACCATGCCTCTGACAAAAATGGTAGATGATGAATCATTGTAATGCCTGTCTCACATTCTGGGGGTAAAGAAAGACATCTTGTAAGTGTGGGTATATTTTGAACCAAACTAAATTACATTTGACTTAAATTGCATAAATCTATCTAAGTACAGAGATATTTTTCAAAAGTCTTGTACTCCCAATCTCAGTTGGGAGCTTACTATGGGGAAATATGCAGACAAGGTGTAACTTTTGAAAAGTACACAAATTGTTTACATATGCTATTTAAATTGATGCAATTTATTTAGTTAGCAATTTATAGCATTCTTTGCTTGAAAATTATCTTAGAGCATCTTACAAATAATTTCACCAGAGATATAATATTTTGTACCAAGGTAATATGTGTGTCTTCCTGCCTGATTTGCTATCCAGGAAGTTTCCAAGTGGACAGCTTCAAGGTCCTTACTCTCAGTTTTTTTTTCTGATTTGTTACCTTCCAAGGCCTGGGGCAGCTCTTAAAGTAGAGAATGCCCTCAAATAGTTTTGCCTGGTTATGGTTGGCCATGTTTTACGACAGTTCTCACCACAGGTTATTGGGCACTGTTTTGATTTTGAATGATTGTTTTATATGCTAGTGTTTTTATCTTTTACTGTATTGTGTGTTTATTTTATGTGTTATTTTAGGCACATTGTGTCGTACGTAAGCCACTCCGAGACCCTTTGGGAAGATGGAGGAGGGGTACAAAAATAAAGTTATGATGAGGACGATGATGATGAATTTCATAGATATTCTTAGCCAAGGAGTACTCAGTGGTGATTTTGCCAAGTCCTTTTTCAAAAATATAGCCTAAAACATCTGGATTCAGTAGTGGTGGGGGCCCTCCAATTACTTTCCAGGGCTATCCCTGTTTAGCCTCTGGCCTTCAGGGTATTTAACATAATTAGCCCTCAAATGAGCTGCACCTATAATATATATGGCCAGAACAAAAAGTCCCATTGAAAGCAGTGGAAATATTTTTGGCCATACACACTTTTTTTGTCGTGTCAGGAGCGACTTGAGAAACTGCAAGTCACTTCTGGTGTGAGAGAATTGGCCATCTGCAAGAACATTGCCCAGGGGATGCTCGGGTGTTTTTGATGTTTTATCATCCTTGTGGGAGGCTTCTCTCATGTCCCCGCATGAGGAGCTGGAGCTGATAGAGGAAGCTCATCCGCACTCTCCCCGGATTCGAACCTGCAATCTGTCGGTCTTCAGTCCTGCCGGCACATGGGTTTAACCCACTGTGCCACTGGTGGCTCCTGGCAATACACACTGCAAACACAGGAGTAGGAAGGGAAAAAAGTTAAATCCCCCTTTCTTGTCATCCCACTCCATTCACACATCAATGCTCGGGTCCCAATTTCAATCTTTTCCTGTGACAATATTATAGTAGTACTAGATGATTCAAGTCACACAAGATTTGGTTCAAATATGCCATGGATTCTGAAACCCTTGTTTGTTTTCTCAGTGGGGAACATTCAAATCACCTCAGCCATACATAGAATGTCTCTTTGTCTTATAGCTTAAATTGTTTACTAGAATGAATGCGGGGTGAATGCTGTTTCACGTTAAATTCATTGCTTCTCAAAGGAGCATTAACGGGAGAGAGATAGACAAGGGAGGCAAGGGCTAGTTTTTATTTTTATCCTGATTAAAGCTGCATTGCTTTGATGGGTCACGTTGGATTTACAATGCCACAGGCTTCAACACTTCTTGAACACAACGCTGAATTAAACCAGCTGAGGACCTGGCGAAGCAATGTGAGGGAGAAAACACAAATTGCTACACTGATTTGTACTCTGGCTTCAGAACACACCAGACAACAGCCCAATATTTTCCCCCATTTTAACAAAACATCACAGCATTTTTTATCATTTAAACATACTTTTCAACAACTCTGTTTGCCACAAGCACTTTCTGGCAGCCTGAAATTGGAAAGTGTCTGAGAAGATCCCATAGAAATTTGTTACCATAGGACTGTTGCTGCAGGGCTAGTTGTTTTTGTTTTGTAGGGCTATTCAAGAAAGTGGAACAACTAACATTTGAACTGTGGGAGATCACTTGGGAGAGGAAAAAAGCCCAAACTCCAAAATGTTTTCATTGACTAGATATACAATAAACCCTTATCACTAACAAAGGGCTAAATAGTCAGCTCCAAAAGGAAAGATTAATGTGCAGTGGATGGACTTTTGAAATCAGAATGAAAGCTAAGTTTTGTCTTGGCTTCCACCTTACCTATCCAAGAAAGTTTTTGCTTCTTCCAAGCTGACATGTACCTATTGTCTTGCTGAGAAAGGTGGTGTGCAAATACAGTAAGTAAATAAATAAATAAATAATAGTTAGAGTATTATTCTGGAACAAGCCCCGAAGGTCAGTGAGTAACATTGGGCATGATGGTGATGCACTTTGGCCTGAACCTCATAACTCCCAAACTATAGTATAATCCTTGGATTTCTTCACATAGCCCTTTGGGGGCAGTGCCATTTCACTAGCAGAAGGAAAGGTGCATGGGAGGCCGCCAATTTTAACCCTTTGTGATGAGGTGGTAGGAATAGAATTCAAGCTGTTGTATTTCAGCCTGATCTTCCTTACAGTCACATCTTGAGCTTATAGGAAGAAAGGTTAGATAGAAATGTGCCTAATAAAAGTAAATAAATAATACAGCCTGAGTATTGATTTGAAGCTTATGTTGTAAAAGCTTCATTGTGCAACTGCTCCATTTCTTGATTCTCTCCATTCTTCTTTTCTCTGACTCTGCTAGACTTCTGCTTGATCATAAAGGGATACAGATAATAGAAACTATGACATACATCCCTGACCATAACGTTGGTGGTTGTGTGTCGAGCCAGTTGTAGAGTTTTGGGCTGTACAATATTCAGAATCACCTTAACTGTTGGATTCTGTGAGCTGTAGTCTAAAAATATTAACTTTTCCATTAATCTGTAGCCAAACACTCCAAAAACAAAATGTCAGTGATTTTATGTTAATACAGATACACCACTAGGCATTAAACCAAAGAGTCATGCTTCCTTCTCTTTAACAATAACCTAATGGCAAAAACATCCTATACATAAAATGGCAGTGACATGAATGCAGCTGTTCTGAAGCATTTATGTGCACATTGCCACCACTTATTAATATGGGATGTTATAATCTGTTTTGTTTGGTATCTGGGGGTAGTGGTGTCCTGGAACTCTACTCCTGTGAATTCATATGGTGCTTGTGGCCCTTGATATCTCAGAATCACCTAATCACCCTTTCATGAACTGTCTCTCTCAACATCCTCCGGTAGAGGCAATTCATTTTTCAAGCATGTGTAAGGCCCTCCTTAACATTATTTAAAATTCCAGTTTTTACCATTTTACCATTTCCCCAAAAAATCAAAGATTGACTTTTATCTGTGTCCAGGCTTTCTGTTTGTTTTTGCATTTGTAGCAGTCGATGACCCCCAAAACAAGAATAATGGTTTGCAGGACTAGTCCTATTTCCTAGATTAGTGTTTCTCAAACTGTGCTTCTCCAGGTGTTTAAGACTTCAGCTCCCCAAAATCTCAACCATCTTACCAGCTGTTAGGAATTGTGGGAGCTGAAGTCGGAAATATCTGGAAGCGCACAGTTTGAGAAACAATGCCTTAGAATATCCAAAAATCTCTCAAGGATTCATGCCTTCCAATTGTCTTGATTTGGCAGTGTATGGCCCTCTGTCATCCCAGTTTTTCAACTGTTTTGAAATACTCCCAGGTATTACTTTAAGGAATAGAGGAAAAAGGGGAAGAATGAGGCAAAACCAAATTGCGCAGCCTCTTCTTGCTGGCATATGCTTCCTCATTAATACCTTTTGGCTTCTTCATCACTCTGATATCCTTTGGCCACATGTGTCCCAGATTTCCTCTTTGAACATTTTGACGGTATAAGGAATCTGAACAATGGAAAATGGAGGGCAACAGCCTGACTGTTTCATGTTCTATTAAGTATGCATAGTCTGACTCTATTGGGACAACTTAAAATATTAGCTCTTTCCCCGACACAGAGGTAGAAAACCAGTTTACTCTAGCATGCGCAGTCATGTGTAATTTTGAAAATCATCCTTCCTGGTTTTACAGATATTTAGAAATTTCTCACCCTCCCTAGGTATGAACTTGAGGATCAAGGCTGTAACTAAACTAGTCTAACTTGAAGGGAATAAAATTTAAAAAAGAATGGAAGAGTGATGGAGAATAACAGGAGTGATATAGAGACTGAAATAGGAAGCAGTAATTGAAACCACAGATGGACAACAGTGGGACCAATTACAAGGAACTGCAATTAGGAAAACTCTACCTGTGTTTCCAAACATTCAGCAGGGACGCTGAGAATTCATTGAGAATTCTGATTCAGATAGAGTAGCATTCTGAATTAAAAGATCCCTGGAAGCAAAGAGGAAAAATATGAAGCACCTTTGTTAACTAACCCTGATTCTGCATTAAAAACCAATTAGAGTGAAGACATTGCTGTGGCTGAAGTTAATGCCAACAGGCATCAGTGCTAAAAGCACTGTCAGTTTCAGATATTCCTAACTCAGCCATATCATTTTGCTTCAGGCTACGTCACATTGTTCAAAGTCTCAGATTGGGGTAGCATTTTTTAATTGCATTCCCAAGAAGACTTTATGCCAACCAATGCTTTCTTTAAACTGTGAAAACAAACACCAGAATTGAGATTCAACTCATGACAACCAGAAGATTAACTGCAAGAATAGTACAGCGCCTGGGTTGCATGATGCCACTACGTATAATGGTTTCATGCCATATTCTTAGGAGTCCACTAATGGTAAGAGGAGAGTCAAGAGGATGGTTCATAGCAGGAAGCATCAATGGGGGAGCTGGGGCCTACCACTGCCCCCTTTCTCTGAGGTTATTGCAGTCTGCCAGAGACCTCACCCACTCCAACAGGGATCTATTTTCTCTTTCAGGATCAGGGAGTAGATTTTAAAGCTGAGTGTGTCACCACCCTAGAGAAAGACTCCAGTGAAAAAAAACTGCATGAAAGAAACCAACTGCAGAGAACTGCAAGACTGCAAGAGCATTTAAATCAGCAGGAACAGTTCTAATGAGTGTTTGGCTCTTTTCCAGTGTATGGATGTGCATGTGCCTTCAAGTTGCCTGTTGATTTATAGAAACCTCATGAATTCCATGGGGTGTTCTTAGGTAAGAAATACTTACAGGTGATTTTGTCAGTTCCTTCCTTTGAAATACAGCTTACATGACCTCGTATTTGCTGGTGGACCCCCATCAAAATTTCTACTAGGGTTGACTTTGATTAGCTTCTAAAATCAGACAGAATCTAGTGCTTTGGAAATATTTAGACAAGTAGGATAAAGTTTGTTTAGCAGAGACATGGGATCAGTACATTTAATGCATGCCTTAAAGAGCTGTAACACCTTGTTTCCAACTACCTGGCATAGCACTAAGTTGCTATTTTACCAGCCATGGTAGAAGGTTGAACTGGATGGCCTTTGTAGCCTCTTCTGTTCTATCTGATTTCTATGAAATATTGTGATTTGCAGTTTATGCAGTGGTATTAGAGAGAGCCAGTATGAGGGAGTGTGACTACGACTCTGGAGAACATAGTCCAAAACCCCATTCAAATCCACTGAGTGACCTTGGGGAAGTCACAGCCTCAGAGAAGACAAGGGCAAACTCACTTTCAAAATGTATTTTTTAGAAAACCCCTGGAAATTTGCCTCAAGATTGCCAGAGGTCAAAAATGATTTGAAGAGAAAAGCTAAAAACCCTGATGGCACCAGATTCTGTCTTATTTTGTGCATTATTTTTAAAAATCATTTTTTTTGCTGTTGAATATAAAGTGAGGTGGTGGTGGCCATGAAAAAGCTGGTGCCCATCTGTCAGGTCTGATAGGAAGCCCTTAGTGACCATAAAAAGGCTGGTGGGAAGCTGTGCACTTCAGTCTGGCCTTCCCACCAGCCTTTTCATAACCATCAGCTTCCCACTAGCCTTTTAATGGCCACCACTGCCTCTCCATCCTCTGGATCTCTTGCCCAACAGTACAGGTGGGTTTCAGTGTGTGATTATAACATAGCATCAAATCTCATGCTCACTTCAATTTTAGCAAGGGGAGTGTTAGACCAAAGTAAATATGATAAAAATGAATGTGAAGCTGGCATCCTAGAGTGTCAAGATCCCCTTCACAAACCAAGACACCAACATATTAGTTACACCTCTGGTGTTGATGGTGGGAGGTTGCCCCAACATGCCTGTCTCTTCCGCATTACATTGCTTAGATATTTTCCCCATGACCCTGGCTGTTCCCTTTTTCGAGTGGCGCTTTATGTATTTATTAAGCTTATATGATATTTGCAAATTGTAATCTATCCGTATGGCTTTTATTGTACTTTTGTCTGTCTTTGCTGGTCACGGGGGTTCTGTGCTAATTTATTTGTTTGCTTTTTTGTCATGGGGGTTCTGTACTAATTATTGTGATTTTCAGTTTTCCAAATCACTATAAATCTTTTGAATGATTGGCAAGCTAGAGATATTTTTGAAATAAATAAATAGAATCCATATTGCCTTACAGTACAATGGGCAAGTTCAGCTCACACTGCATGGGATGCCAAGGAGCGTTTGCTATTAGCCAAGATGGCTGCCAGCTTCCCATATCCTCCCACTGCCCACTTGTGAAGCAACTGACGCACACTCCTTAAACCTTCAGTTGGTCTAGTTTCTGAGTTTTCCAGTGTTTATTTCTGGGTTTTTCCCCAGGCAAAGCACTGCATTCAGCATTATCAATTTAACAATTTACTTTAGATCAGCACCCTGCAAAATGCAGCACTTAAAGTCCAATTGCAGGACAAAGTATATATTTATTAAAGAAAGAGTATCAGATTGAAGTAGGAAATGAAAATAGAGAGAACTACTTCTCTTTACAAAAAAAAAGTAATACAGACTTCAATCTTGAAATGTACTTGAAGTTATGTTCTGCTTTGTCACAAAACAATGCAGTGGCCCTTGGCTTTAAGGATATAACCAGTCTTTATTCATCCACACGGATGACAGACCAAGGTGGAATTTAACAGCCCCAGTGTGTTAGCAGGGCCTTTCTTTGAGTGCTAGTGGTAGTGTCTCCTTGGGTGATATTTTCATGGGTAAATGTGCTATAAATAATACTGCAGGTCAAAAATAAGGGAGTGAGCAGAGGAGAAAATAAGACCACAATGTTATTATCATTTACAGATCTGTGAGGCTGAGATAACAAATTCAGGCATTGAAAATCATGACTTTTTTTTGATGGCATCAACCCCAGCCTACGTACTGTAGGATGACAATAAGTGACACCCAGAAAACAACATAAATATATGCCATTGGGGGGCTGTGGTGGGGAGGTAGGCTAATAACCACCAAGTGGAGCTTGACCCTATTTGTCCTAATCTTCAAGTCCCTTTTGGTTCCCCCAAAATGAGAGATGCTGGGCATATCACCAACCCATCCCCTGGAATTGACCCTATGTCATACTGCCAAAGTTGTGAAAACTACCAGTTACATCCCGTGACAGAACCAGCTCTTTAATGTTAAAAATCAAAATAAGGTGGGTGGTTAGACAAACTAGCAATACAAACAGTGGGGGGTCCGTGTCAATAATACAGATAAGAACACTATGGAACACCATATAGGCTATACACAGTAATACGAAGAAAAATAGGCAGACACTAAATGCATTAGTATGTAATATATTGCTTTAAATCACATTAACATGCACAATAGTGCCTGGGAAACGCCCAGGGTTCCTCCCGTCCCAGCAACAGAACAATACACAAATAAAGAATATGTGGACCAAGTTATATTCACTCAGAATGGTGTCTGTTGTAGTCCTGGGTCAAACTGATACAATGTCAGTGGGAAATACCCATAGAATACACTGGGCGGGGTGGAGGCTCCAGGCGAGGCTGCAGCCGCTTCAAAGCGTGGTGATGCTCTCCCAAAGGAAAATATCAGGCTGTGAGGCCGTTTAGCAGCGGCTTGACGGAGAAGGGAAACAGGAGGTGTTGGGAATCTGGGGAACGCCGACAATGCAAGGGATAAAGAGCTGTGAATCCAGCCGAATCAACCGCCCCTGTGTGCCCAAGCTCCGGGAGGCGAGGAAGCGTCTGTGGCCACTGATGGGAGGACCAACGAGGGAGTAAATACCCCGGAATTCCTCTCGTCTCGTTTCGACCAAGGTCTTTATCAAGGTCAGCAATTCTATTTTTAAATGACTATATTCAAGTATGTGGCAGACACAATGATCTGTAACATAAATATATAACACATCACAGCAAAATGAACCATACAGCATGGTACATAGTATAAAGTATTACATTCAAAACATTTATGCCAGGATAGCATATTTACCTGATAGTAAAGGCTCAATCATATAAACATGTAGAGTATCATGATGGCAAAGAGCAAAGGAAAAGAAAAAACCAACTGGTTATAACCCTTAAGCAATCAAGCTACCAATTAAGGGTTCACCTGAGAAGAGCAGCAAGGGGGAGTTTCTCATTGAGCCCATAAGGGGCCTCTGTGCGGTAGTTGATGATTTGACGTGTTTCTGCTCTAATTAAAGCTGTATCTAGGTCTCCATGTGCTGGAATGGAGACTTTTTGGATACCAAAGAAACATAGTGACTCAGGGCCATGGGACAGCATTTTGCAATGGACATAAAACGGAGAGTCCTCAGATAAATTCCGGACGCGTGACCTGTGTTCCGAAAAGCGCACTTTCAGTTTTCTACGACTTTCCCCTATGTAAATAAGTCCACAAGGACAACGGATTCCATATACGAGGGAGTGGCTGTCTAGTGACATCATCAAAACCATCCACAAATTCTGGCCCATCATCCAAGACATCCCAGGTTTACAACAACCCCCCATTGTTGCCTACAAACGTACCAGAAGCATCAGGGACGTAGTGGTACACTCCTCACTCAGATCTCCTAGGATCAAGAGTTCGTTAACATCCAAAACTCATCCTTGTGGGAACTGTGCCCAATGTCGCTTTGTATACTCAGATAAGGAGATCTATAGTCCGGGTCGCGCATGTACCTTTAAATTCCAGGACTTTTTCTGCTGCAACATTAGATTTTCTGCTGCAAGATTAGTCACCAATCTTTGGCCCCTGGTGAGCTCTATTCCAGGCCTGGAAAACCCACCACTTATAGCATTCAAAAGAACCCAAAATCTTAGAGATCTACTAGTACACACAAAAGATGACAGCTCTGATAACCGTCCCCCCTCTATCCCCCTCCCCTTTGGGACAAAGAAGTGTGGGAGATGCAGTATCTGTAGACACATTTCCCCCATAACTCAAATTCAGAACCCTTATAGCAAGAAAACATATAAAATCCATACTTGGGCAACCTGCAATTCCAAAAATATAATCTATTGCATAATTTGTGGCTGTTGTGGGGGCTTTTATATCGGTTTATCCATGAGAGAATTAAAAAATAGGATCTGTGAACATAGGTCACGCTTCCATACTGGGTATGACAATTCTGTGCTATACATGCACTTTAAAAACTGCAATAGCAGATATGACAACTTTACTGTGACTGTTCTTGAAAAGATCCACCCACAACCCCATTCTGACATCAAAAGGACCCTACTACGCCTTGAAAATAAGTGGATAATCACTTTAAATAGCGAGACCCCCATGGGCTCAATGACAAATTATCTGTCAGCGAATTATTAGTTTAGTTGGGGCACCTGTGTCTGAGACTATTTAATTCCTAACTACCTGAACCGCAGTGCTTTTTGCCCAGTATCTACGGATACTGCTTCCACCTGCGGTGCTCCTGTTGCTCCCGGCTTTGGTATGTACTTGCCTGTCTCTTCCGCATTACATTGCTTAGATATTTTCCCCATGACCCTGGCTGTTCCCTTTTTCGAGTGGCGCTTTATGTATTTATTAAGCTTATATGATATTTGCAAATTGTAAAATATACAATTTTTATGTAAAATATACATTACTGTAACTCTAGTGTCCAAATCCCAACGTGACGCTCGTGAGATTTCGGCATCTAGGCCATGCCCCCGGCCCTGAGGAAGCCCCCACGGGGGTGAAACGAAGCCGCGCGGGACCCTTTTCGTCGGCCCCATGACGTCCTCCCCTTCGCACCAGCATTATTTGTGAGACCACACTTGTGTATGACATTATTTTGGACATTATTGCCTCGCTGGGAAGGCGTCCGGGACTGTGCCTGAGCCTTTTCCAACACATTCTCTTCGGAGCCTGGGCGTCCTGGTTCACTTCTTTGTGAGCCCAGCCACCGCTTTTGTTTTGAGATCCATAATGATATCCATGCTAATATGATTGTATAATTGTGATGTATCTGTGATATAATACATATATTTGTAGACTCACTAGAGCAGACTCTATTATTGCTTCCAGCATTATATATAGTGTATTTAATTGCATTGCTCAGCGCTTTTGCTGCTTTTCCCTTTGTTATTGTTTATGTGGAACAGTTTGCCTTTGCTTGATTGTATCAGTTTGACCCAGGACTACAACAGACACCATTCTGAGTGGATATAACTTGGTCCACATATTCTTTATTTGTGTATTGTTCTGTTGCTGGGACAGGAGGAACCCTGGGCGTTTCCCAGGCACTATTGTGCATGTTAATGTGATTTAAAGCAATATATTACATACTAATGCATTTAGTGCCTATTTTTCTTCATATTACTGTGTATAGCCTATATGGTGTTCCATGGTGTTCTTATCTGGTTAGACAAACTAACTCAAAAATATGTTGTTGGTTGTATTATTATTGGTGTCATAGTTTGTTGTTATTAAATCAACTGCAGCGGTGGCTGGTGAGTCTCACATCAATGAGACAATAAATCTGCTTTTGGTTTTAGTTTGAATTTTAAAGAAATATCTGCTGAACCCTATCCCTAAAATAGGTTCAGCAAAATCGATAGCTTTTTTCATCACTTGGTTGGCATAGGAACCAATTGCTGCCTCTGATCTGCTTAGTTCTTCATGGTTCCCAGTAACCAGTAAGTTCAGCTCTGTGTTTGACTTTGAAAAGACACTTTGAGAAGCAATGTACCATACATGCAAAACACAGATCCTTGATACCAGAAAATTGCATTTGAATATTTTCAAATAGAACATGAAAACTTGCTTTAAAAAAAATAATTGATTGAAATTATAATTCTAATGGCCACTTCTATAGCTTTAAGTTTTACTTAGTTGCAGTTATAGTTGCAATTTTAAACTACTTTTCAGAAGAAACCACAAGTTTGTCCTTTCTTATTTGTCATCCCAATAAACAAGCACAGAGAACAGGACAGCTAACAAGGCCTGCCCAGAATCATATTTCTTCTCTGACATTTAGAGAAGCCACCCTCCTAACCATAAAACTGTCTTTCAAAATTTCAAGTTGCATTACAAAAGGATGATACGAGCCCCCATTAAATTTTAATTGCTAAATAATATAGTTATACCTTGGTTATTAGGGAAAGGAACTAATTACATGCAATAAAGAGAGACATAAAACCTCAATTATTATTATATAATCTAATCCTTGGACAAATAATGTAGCCTTTTCCCTAGAAAAGGAGAATGCTCTCCTTATTCCAGCATCCTGACATATTTGGGATAATTTTTCCACATGGAAAAAAGCATGTAGTGGGAAAGTAGTGGCTTGGACAATGCATTTTCTGTCCAAGGAATGCTGCTTTTCTGCACAGGAAATACATTTTCTGTGTAGAAAATGGCTGAAATGCTTTTAGTGAATTGCTGCAGCATACGACCAATTTATGTTGTCATATACCAATTTTCTGGAGATTAAAGAGGTTGGTATTTTTTCTGTTTAGTCAAGTGCCTAAATCCCCCAAATCCATTTTGAATTAATGGTTTCTGGAATGGCCATTTCTGCATCATGTACTAGGTGTGTGTCTGTGGGGAAGGGGGGATCATCAGAGACAAATCCAATGATTTTTATGTAACTAAATGTGCTGCAAAGACACAATCTACAGCAGTGGTTCCCAAGTGGACCACCAGTGGTCTGCAAGAACTAAAATATGGTCCACAACCTCACCATTACCACACCATTGTAACGAGAACAACTGATCTCATGCAACCCTATTATAGTGCTGAGGCTTATTAAATATGGGTTATTAAATTATTAAATTATTATTGTATTATTAAAATAATATTTTTTAAAAATATTAAATTTAAAATTTATTAAATCTGTGGGCAAGCAGGTGGCAACTACTGCATGACATAGGTTCTGTATTAGAAACAAGAGCTGATATGGTCTATCCAATGCAATTTTCTGAATCAGCATCCCAAATAACCAAAGTGAAAGTAAAGTTAACAAAAAAACCTGATTCATAACCGTTTTGTACTAATGTTGGAGAGCGGTCCCTGGTCAAATGGTCCCTAATCAAGTGGTCACTGGTCAAAAAAAGGTTGGGAATCATTGATCTACAGGGACTTCCCAAGGATCCCAGCGATTCCTTTAGATTTCTGTTGCAGCACATTCAACTACATGAAAATAACAGGACCTGTTTCCACTTACCCCCTCCCCCATTTTCTCTCCACATGGAAATGTCTATGTTGAGTTATGCTGCATCACCTGAAATGGTTTGGTGAGGTAGCACTGGGGGACCTAGTTGTGGAGATGTAGCTATGTGCTAAATGTATTCTCCATATGCAGAATGCCAATCAATGCATTTTCTGCACAAAAAATTGCATGTTTCTCTGTGTTTAAAAATCAGCTAGAACACTCTAGGATACTGGAACACAGGGAGAAAAGTACACAAAACTGTACTACTCTATTACACTTCTTGGGATTTCCCGAGTGCCATTTCATGGGAAAGAAAATAATCGAACATTATTTCTATCTCTAAAACAGTATTTGAAAGCAGTTACTTTCAAACTCTGAATTTTAATAATTTAGCATATGCAATGAAGTAGAGGCCAGTTCATCTCACTTTCAATTTCTTTTCTTCATTTTCCTCATCTGTAGCACATCAGGGTGCTCTGAAAGGGAAAGTATTGGTGGAATTTTATCATACATAAGTAAAGATGGAAAAGTCTTTTCTGAGATTCACATGTCCCTACAGAAATAACCCCTTCTACAGAAAACAGGACGAAACACAAATTGCATCAGAAATATGTATGTTTCTGAAACTTGTAATACATTTTAGAAAATAAAAAATGCACAAATATGTTTCAAATGCATATCTCTGAAATATTTGCAGAGATGCACTTTCATCAATGGAAAAATGAGATGTTAGAGAGCAAATGAAAGAAACATATGTTCATTTTCCAATGAGGGAAGATAAAATAAACAAATTAAAAATTGGGCCAGCACAACATTCTGGGAACTTGTGGAAATGGAATAAACAGATAGTGTTCTTCTCTTCCTAACTCACAAGGTGCTATTGCCAAGCTCAACCTTAGTCTCTGGAGCTCTGTTATGGGTATAATGTGTAGCCACTCTTTCAAAATCCAAGTGCCTTTAGTAGACATATAGTCCCATTGCTGTTAGCGGTGGAAACAGGATACAGTGCCACCTATGCAAGTCGAGTAATGCTTTCTAAACTCTAAGTAAATAATATATAGGAGCTATATCACTATTCTGTTTTTTTCTAGTACAGTGCAGCTAATATTGCTGAATGATCAGACTGTTTGTCTGACCCTGGCAGAGCTGCTCATTTAGGAGCTATGTTTTATTCATGTGTTTATTTATACATTTATACTCCCTGGGATAGTGTCTTCAAGAGACACATCTCATTTCCATGCATTGGAAACAAGGAGGGGAGCCATCAGATCGCCAATCTCAACCAACAAGCTTCAGAGTCATGCAGATGCCATAATGCAATTGGGCACAGTGTCAGTTCATTTCATGCTGATGAGATTTTCTCAGTGGAGGCATGTGAAACTAGTTAGAACAGCAGGCGGTGCTGGTGGTGTTTGGAAAAGAAGTGCAGTTCATTCCAGTGGCAGAACCAACTAACTCACACCACTGGAAGGTGACATGACTTTTAAATTCAATGCCAACATCCATAAGAGAACTTCTTGCCCATTCTGTCATTTTAGTGGTTGGCTTTTCATTAATATTGACTCCAAGTTGGATCACCAGGAATACCTTCATGGCAAATTTGGTTATCACAGGGTCAGAATATATCTATTAAATTGCAACTTGGTGGGTAAAGGAGAGTTGTTGGTGTGACATGGTTAGTGCTTTGTCATGGGGACAAAACCTAACAAATGTAAGTGCAGGGGAAATCCATTGAAAATTTCCCAAGCTTTTAGGGTAAAGCATTTTTGTGGTCCACCAGTGGGTACAATATGATGTGGGAGAATAGGCGAGAGGGCCTTCCTGGCCATTGCAAACCAATTGTGGAATGCCATCCCCTTGGAGGTCTAGTTGACACAAACTTTGGTATCTTTCTGATATCAAGTCAAGACATCCCTTTTAATTAAAGCCTTTGGGGGATGATTTAATTGAAAGGTTTATATACATGACTTTTTATTCTTTTAGCTTTTTAAGCTGCTTTAGGATAATTTGTGATGTTTATTTTTATTGTTTTAATTAATCTGCAATTGTTTAAAATTATTCCAAATTATTTATTGTCTGTCCAGTCCCCTGAATTCCCCTGATAAAGGGTGGGACATAAATTGCTGGTATCCTAAGCAATCTGTTATGTTATATAATTTCATGTATACCTTGCTGTGTAGCAAAACCACTGAGAAAGTTACCTACTGAACTGGAAAGATGCATGCTGGGACACTGTCAAGAGCAGCCTATCTGTGGCAGTAGATCCCAAGATGCATCTGAATGCTCTCACCTGGTGTCCCATCATGCATCAGACGGCCTTATTATTATTATTTAGAACTTTTATATCCCATTCTTCTCTATCTCCGTGGAGGGACTCGGAACGGCTAACAACAGCAAAAATTCAATGCTACACAATAAATAAAATTGGGGCATTCCTTTGGTCCCAATGGACATCATTCAGTATACCAGCCATACTGTGTAGTTAGTAGGCATGGTGTCACCACCTGGGCTCCTGGGTGCTTTTGACTCCAATAATATTTTTCCTTTTTAGGTAACACTGCCACCAACCTTGGGTAAATACCCAAGGATTTATTATAGATAATATAATTACTTCTAACCAGCCCCCTTATGGCTCAATTGCAAACATCAGCTTGATGGGTGCTGCGGTAAAGCAAATGGCTTTTCAGACCGCTGGCACTAGGTAGAGACTTCTTATGAGAGATGACACATTACAAGGCTTGGTTTTTAAAATGAACAGATAAATGTTTATTGTTTCAACTGTTTTCTTTAGAAAGGCACAAATGCCTAATGGTTACATTAAACTTGAAAGGGCGTAGTGGTTGTTTGGCACAGTTGTCTTAAAATCTTAGTTTCAAGAGATCTTCTTCAAGATATAACACAGAAACTATCTGACAGGATTTCCCTTCAGACTAGTAACTTCCAAAACTAACACAGATAGTTTAGTTGTCCCCAAACGTATCTGTCCTAGAACCTTCCCCACACTATCAGCTTCCCTGATTAGCTGTGAGTTTCCGCTAAGATAGTTAGCCACCTGAAGTTCCTCAGGCCGTCTGACCACGCTAACAAACTCTTCTCTCAGAGTCTCCCTGTTAGCTTTCAGTCCCTGAGCCAACCTCTTATCTCTAAATCCAAGAGATATCAAGGGTTCCTGACTGACTTCCACTTGTCAGCACTACAAGGCTCAAAACTCTGTCAGCTTTGCCAGTCTTTCCCTTCTGACACTAAGATTGGTCAGCTCCCCTGACCCTTAGCTCAGACAAATCACTGGTTGCTTCTGACACCGAGCTCAGACTGTTTCAGACTCCTTGCTTTCAGCAGACAGTTTTCCCTCCTCACCAGTTCAGCTCCTCCACTCAGCTCTCTAGCCAATCCTCAGGGCCATTCTGTTTCCACCCAGAGGAGTTCCAAACTACTCCCTCTCTCTAATAATTCCTTCCCATAATGGCTGCCCTGTGGACACTCCCCTCTCAACATGGATGCCAAACTGTTTACATAGCCAACTGGGTGAGTCCTTACACATGGTTAAGTTCATTCGGAATCTTTGTAATTTGAAGTGATTTCGAAGTTTTTAAGGAAACCGGAAGTCCCTTTGCCCTTCTGAAGCTTTTTCCGCCATTTCTCTTATGAATCAGTAAGTGAGTCAGAAATGATTCAGCTTTCCCTCCATTTCTGTTCCCTGGCCTCGGTTCAAGCCAGAGAAGCTTTCTAAACCAGTGTGGATGGATTTCCTTTCTTTCCTTTCCCTCCCGAGTCAGTGAGAGAAGCAGTTTTAACCAGTGTGGATGGGATGGATCCACGTCAGTTTAAACCATTGTGGATGGATTCCTTTCCTTTCCCTCCTGCCTCCCGAGTCAGTCTTAAGTGAGAGACGCGGTTTTAACCAGTGTGGATGGGCTGGATCCGCGTCAGACTAAACCAGTGTGGATGGATTCCTTTCCCTCCCGCCTCCCGCTCAGTCTTAAGTGAGAGAATCGGTTTAAACCAGTGTGGATGGATTCCTTTCTTTTCCCTCCCACGTTAGTTTCAACCAGTGTGGATAGGATGGATCCGTGTCAGTTTAAACCAGTGTGGATGGGATGGATCTGTGTCAGTTTAAACCAGTATGGATGGGATGGATCCGCGTCAGTTTAAACCAGTGTGGATGGGATGGATCTGTGTCAGTTTAAAGCAGTGTGGATGGATTCCTTTCCTTTCCCTCCCACTTCCTGCGTCAGTCTTAAGTGAGAGAAGCGGTTTAAACCAGTGTGGATGGATCCCCTTCCTTTACTTTCTCTCCCATGTCACTTTAAACCAGTGTGGATGGGATGGATCCGCATCAGTTTTAACCAGTGTGGATGGGATGGATCCGCGTCAGTTCAAACCAGTGTGGATGGATTCCTTTCCTTTCCTTTTCCTCCCGCTTCAGTCTTAAGCAAGAGAAGTGGTTTTAACCAGAGTTGATGGATTTCTTCCCTTTGCTTCCCCCCTTTTTCTGGAGTAAAACAACTACTTTCAAAGTAAAGACCAACCAATGAAACAGGAAATAACACTTTGAAACCATTAACAAAGGATTGAGAAGTCTCAAAAGTTTTGAAAAGTTTTGAACTTTTTTTTCTGTGAAAATCGGAATTGACTTTAGATCTGAACCACCAGCTCCCCCTACATCTGAAACGAGTTTTGAACCTTTTTTTAATCAAACAAGTCTAGTAGTTAGATACACATCAACCACCTTATGCTGGATATAGACATTATGCAACTACCCAGGTCTGATTCCCATAGATAAAAGTTCACTTACAAAGATGTAACTCTCCCACATAGCTGTAGTAATTAGTTAAATAAAATAAAATAATAAATAGATGGAATGAAACCAATTAATCAGTTTTGTGTTTGCTTATATTTTCTAAAAATATACAGTATATACCAAGTTCTGACAGTCTAACTTATGAAAACCTCTTCATATTTGAGAAAGTACATATTGGAAAGAAATGAACCAAAACAGAAGCCTCTCAACCATCTGCACTGGCCAAGTTCAATAAATACAGCCAATATAAATGCAGCTGGTGGCCTTCAAAGTCAACCCACATTTTTCTGCCTGAGTTGCAAATACCCATCACATTCAGTACACCTTTTTATATAAAAAATAATGTTTTTTGTTTTCAACACATATATAATCTCAATCAACCAGAGATAATCTCAATTAAGACAAAGTATAGAACCAGCCAAGGGGCATTTTCTCTCTCTCTCTCTCTCTTTCTCTCTCTCTCTCTCTCTCTCTCTCTAGCACATTCTACTCCTTGTTTTATATGATGATGATGATGGTGATGATTTTAACTGAAGATTTACTTAGTTATATATGTATATCCTAGGCATGAGAAAAATGAAACGGAAATTAAAAGGATTCGTAAGAGATTCGTATGTAATGGGACTTTTGAGGTTTTACGTATCGCTGCCCCGAACCAGGGAGTAGACTTCCTTTTACGGTCCGTGAGGCCAACAATTTGCGTTAGGATCGTTAGAAATTCTTAAGTATTAATTAATTAATTATTGTACTACTCACTTCTCCCTGTCTTCTCCCCCTCATTTCCTTCCCGCCTTCATTCAGCTTCTTCTTTTTCCCGCATTTCTATGGGGAACTGGAAGTGACGCTGCTGCTAGGTAGGCAATGCATTCTGGAAAGTGTAGTCCTCCAGGCTCCCCCCCCCCTCCTTCTCTTCCCCGTTGCTCTGCTGCCATGCATGCCCCATCGCAGGGGCCTGCTTCACACACACACACACACACGCGCGCTTCTCCTTCTCTCTCTCCAGGCTTCCCCCCCCTCCTTCTCTTCCCCGTTGCTCTGCTGCCATGCATGCCCCATCGCAGGGGCCTGCTTCACACACACACACACGCGCGCTTCTCCTTCTCTCTCTCCAGGCTTCCCCCCTCCTTCTCTTCCCCGTTGCTCTGCTGCCATGCATGCCCCATCGCAGGGGCCTGCTTCACACACACACACACACACACACACACACACACACTCCTCCTCCTCTCTCTCCCTGCGCTCTCTCAGATGCTTCTCTTCCCCGTTGCTCTGCAATGCCCCATCGCAGGGGCCAGCTTCAGCCCTCCAGGTACGTGTTTTGGACTTCAACTCCCACCATTCCTCACAGCCTCAGGCCTCTTCCTTTTCCTCTCAGCCTGGGCAAACTTGGGCCCTCGCTCCCTCAGGATCGGGGTGAGAGAGAGGCAGCGAGGAGCGAGGGGGCTCCTCCTCCTTTCTTTTGCTGCTTCCAAGAATAGAAAACCCCTCCCTCCCTCCCTTCCTCCTTCCCTCCCTCCTTCCTATTTGGAGAGTCCCATCTAGAATTCAGTGTGGTTTATTCAAGTTTTGGCCTACAACTCCCAGAAATCCCAGCCAATCTACCAGCTGTTAGGATTTCTGGGAGTTAAGGCCAAAACTCATCTGGAATGCGCATGCTCTGGCATACGAATTACTAACGAATTTCGTTAGTACTTAATTTAAATTTCCTAAATTTTTGGGAATTTTTTTTTGTAAGTCTTTGATATACTAATCAAAAAAAATCCCCCCCCCCCCCATTTGATATAAGAATCGCCATTTTAGGATTCTAAAACATGCCTAGTATATCCCTCAAAACCCATATCAAGTAAACAAAGCTGTAGGTAAAATCATCACCAGCAGTATCACCGCTATCATAATCAACAACAAGAATCAATTATTAAGGTCTGTTCCACAAGTTACACAGTGAAAAACATTTTCCACAGATAGACATGTACACAAACTGAAAAGATACACTCTAGTTACAATTATTTCTGGTTAATGTATAACATCTACACCACGTGCTAAACATTTTGGAGTTATTCTGTCCAGACATTCCCTTTATACATATACACTCTTTGCAAGCACATTTTTAAAACATAGTGAGTACCATCCATAAAACGCCTTATGACTGTGTAGTTTTGTTATGTTTTGTTTTGGGTTTTTCTTTTTGCATTTCTTTTACTGGGACTTAATTGGCATTATTTTAGCTGAATTTGCAACATGACCTTCAGTTCAGCTGGGTATTGAGGTTCAAGGAAGACCAGCTTTCCCTTCTGGTATTGTGGCATTATTTATAGCACTGCTTGTGCACTACAGCCCCCATATCCATGGTGGATACATTCCAACACACACACACACCATTGATATCTTAAATCATGGATAACAGTGAATCTTGTATTTTGGTTATACTTGAGCTGAAATGTACCATAAAAAGCATAGGAGGTCCACAGCCATTTCCCAAGGGATACTTTTTTTTCGTATGAGTAAGTGAAGCCATGAATAGGTGTATGGATAAAGAAGTTGTACTTAGGGAGCATGTTACATTTAGTCTGGAAAAGCAGCAGTTAAGTGGGGACATGATAGTCATGTTGAAGTATTTGAAAGGATGTAATATTGAAGATGAAGCCAACTTGTTTTCTGATGCTCCAGAGAGTAGGACCTGTTGCAAACTACATAAAAAGAGATTCTACTTAAACTTTTAAAAGAAATTTTGACAGGGAGAGCTATTTGAAAGTGGAATACACTGCCTCGGAGTGTAATGGAGTCTGCTTTTCTGGATGGCCAATTGTAGGGAGTGCTTTGATTGTGTATTTCCATATGGTGGGGATTGGACTGGATGATTTCTTCCAACTTCATGATTCTATTATTCTAGAGCAGTGGATGAGTAGCCATCTTAAGGCCCTTCCATACAGAATATCAAGGCAGATAATCCACATTATCTGCTTTGAACTGGGTTATCTGAGTCCATACTGCCATATAACCCAGTTCAATATTTTATACAGCTGTGTGGAAAGGGCCATGGTCCCCTCCTCCAAGTCAGCTTGGCCATTTCTGGCAGCTTCTATTCTTATCTGTATCTCTTAATGAGGCATTTATCTGAGGCTATAAAGTTCCTTTTAGGGGCAGAAATAAGGTAGCTAGATTCAGGCTGCCTCTGATCCTTGGGCTCATAGTTGCTGCTTACCATGTGATGACAGTTCACTTTTCAGAAAGTGCAAATAGTAATGCAAAATTTCTTCCCTGCTGTGTGAGGAATGAGCAAGATTAATTAAAGCATAATCTATTGCTAGCATTCCATAAAATAAAATCAATGCTAAGGGAAATAAGTCCCATGTTAAATAGCTGCCATTTGTGGATTCCTGAATCGCCACCCCTCGCATGAATCCTTTCTTGTGCACCACAGAACTCTGTAATGAAGTTGTCTGAAAGTTGACAGTGGCGGCATTTCTAGCCCACAGCACAGTCCTTCTGCCCCTGGGGTGTGTCATTTAATTACCAGGATGTAAACGGGAAGCTAGCTACCTCCTCTGTAGGTTAATAATATTTGGTGACTTCATTATTTCTTGGGAGATCATTCAGATTTTGTCGAATGAGAGAAGAAAGATAAAAGAGGAAGTGTGTGGCTGGTCTGATCTGATGTCACAAGTACCCTGTAGGATCAAAGAGGCCATGAGCACAGATTTTCATTGGCTTGGTTACTCTGATGTCAGAGGAGGGTCATTCAGCATTGATCTATGTAGTTGTGTACTGCAGGAGGAGCCCTAGGGAACTCTTAGAACTTGAATTCAAAGGTACACCAGCTTTTGGTAAATTAAAGCATGTAATTATTGCCTGCAGACTGTGACTTTCCAAATGACACCTTGTGAGTACAAATTAGCCAAGTAGTTTCAGTGTCCTTTATTGAAACCAGTCGGACACATTACATATACCACTTATGTATGAGATCAAAACAAAAAACATTTGCACCGAAACCTTTTAAATCCCTTTTAAGTGCATTTGCTGAAATATTTCCTGTTCAAATTATATAGCTCAGCCAGCAAAATTAATGCAGCATTTCGAGCAGAATAATGTAGATTGAAATCCAGAGTTTGATAGAGTTTGCAAACTCTCAGCTGTGCCCCCGCCGCCTCTGGAATGCGCTCCCAAGCAAAATGCGATTGGCCCCATCCCTTCTGGCATTCAGAAGGAAGCTGAAGTCTTGGCTTTGGGACCAGGCCTTTGCACAATAGCTTAAACAACACCTGACTGGAATGGATTAGTAATGGCAACAGATTTGAGGATATGGCTTTGTTCTTATCAATTCGGAATTGTGGATGGAGTATTGTTCTAATTCAATTGGCTGTTGATTATTGTTTTAATCTTACTGCTATTGTTTAATTTTGTATTTACAGTTTTACATTGTATTGATTGTGTCATTGGATTGCCTTTGTTAGCCATTCTGAGTCCCCCCTCGGGGGTTGAGAAGGGCGGGGTAAAAACACTGTAAATAAATAAATAAACTCTGAATGACCATGCTTACTTATTGCTAATTTACATGTTTGCAGACTTCATATTTATTCTCATATATATATATATATATATATATATATATATATATATATATATATATATATATATATTTGTACCCTGTCCTTCTCACCTCTAAGGGTGGCTTTACACAGAGGCAACAATTCAATGTCATAAAAACATCATATAATTAAAATAAACATTTGAATTAAAATTGCAAATTAAAACATTAAACATTATATCAACTATTAAAACTATGCCATCCACAGTCATAATCCGGAGCTGTTCCGTAGTCATTGCACATATTTATTTATTTATTTACTATTTTTACATGCCGCCCTTCTCAACCCCGAAGGTGACTCAGAGCGGTTTACAGCAAACAATACTGCCAGAGTGGCTTACAATGTACATATAACAATATTGCCGGAGTGGCTTACAGCAAACTGAAAAAACAACAAATAGCAATACTGTCATAGCACAACATCAGCAATACACATCATATTGCACTACAACATATCGCAATATTGTTAGCAATATTGCATGTAATACAAATATACAAATTATAATATCACAATATAATTCTTATATCACATTATCATTGGCAGTATTACACTGTGTTACATTACAACAACACCAATACAAACCATACCGTAATCATACTATTATTATTTTTACATTACAATTATTATACTATAACATAAGAACATAAGAACATAAGAAGAGCCATGCTGAATCGGACCTCAGCCCATCTAGTCCAGCATTCTGTATCACACAGTGGCCCACCAGTTGTACACGGGGATCTCGAGCAGAAGGGAGGGCAAAACCCTGACCTGCTCCCGACCCCCACAACCAGTACCCAGGGAAATCCTGCCTACCTCAACCAACTCCGAGGTGGCACTTGGATGTCCTTTTCAGTAACTACCGATACACTTGGTATCCATGAATCTGTCTAATCCTGCCTTGAAGTTGTCCAGGCTGGCAGCTGTCACAACCTCTTCTGGAAGTGAGTTCCATAACCCAATGACCCTCTGGGTGAAGAAATATTTCCCTTTGTTAGTCCTAATTTTCCTACCTTGGAGCTTCAGGAGTGCCCTCTAGTCCTAGTGTTTTGTGACAAAGAAAACAGTTTTTCTTTATTCACCTTTTCTATCCCATGCATGATTTTATACACTTCGATCAAGTCACCTCTTAAACGCCGTCTTTCAAGGCTGAAAAGACCAAGGCGTTGCAACCTGGTTTCATAAGGGAGCCGCTCCATCCCTTGGATCATTCTTGTTGCCCTTTTCTGTACCTTTTCCAGTTCCGTTATATCCTTCTTAAGGTGCGGAGACCAGAATTGTACACAGTACTCCAAATGTGGCCTTACCATCGATTTGTAGAGAGGTAATACAACATTTGCTGACCTATTTTCGATTCCCTTCTGATCATGCCTAGCATAGAATTTGCTTTTTTCACTGCTGCTGCGCACTGGGTTGACATCTTCATTGAGCTGTCCACCAAGACCCCAAGATCCCTTTCCTGGTTTGTCTCGGAAAGCTTTGACCCCATCAATTTGTAGGTGTAGTTGGGGTTCTTTGCCCCGATGTGCATGACTTTACACTTGTTTAGGTTAAAATGCATTTGCCACTTTGTTGCCCATTCACTCAATTTCGAGAGATCTTTCTGGAGCTCTTTACAATCAGTTTCATTTTTAACTACCCTGAACAATTTAGTGTCGTCTGCAAACTTTGCTACCTCAGAATTCACTCCTACATCCAGATCATTAATGAATAAATTAAAAAGTAACGGACCCAAAACTGAACCTTGGGGTACGCCACTTCTCACCTCTTTCCACCCAGAGAAATGTCCGTTTATTACCACCCTTTGTTTCCTACAGTTTAGCCAGGTTCCAATCCAGGACAAGACCTGTCCCCTGATTCCATGGCTGAAGAGCTTGTTTAGGAGCCTTTGGTGAGGGACTTTGTCAAAAGCCTTTTGAAAGTCAAGGTAAACAATATCAATTGGGTCCCCTTTATCTATGTGTTTATTTACACCCTCAAAGAATTCTAACAAGTTAGTAAGACATGATTTGCCTTTGCAGAAATCATGTTGATTTTCCTTCAGCAATGCCTGTTCTTCTATGTGCTTAGTAATTTTTTCTTTAATAATGGTTTCCACCACTTTGCCTGGAACTGAGGTTAGACTAACTGGCCTATAATTTCCTGGATCACCCTGATCCTTTCTTGAAGATCGGAGTTACATTTGCCTCCCTCCAGTCCTCGGGTACAGTGCCTGATCTTAGAGAAAGGTTATATATTTTGGCTAGAATTTCAGCAATTTCACACTTGAGTTCCTTAAGAACTCTGGGGTGGATGCCATCTGGCCCTGGTGATTTGCTGACATTTAGTTTAGTAAGGCATGTGAGAACATCTTCCTTGTTTATCTCTATCTGGTTTAATTCATTTAATTCCTCCCTGAAAAAACTGACTCAGCTGCAGGCATATGTTGTCTGTCCTCCTGTGTGAAAACGGAGGCAAAGAAGTCATTTAGCCGCTCAGCAATCTCCTTGTCTTCGCTGATTTTCCCTTTCTGACCATTGTCGTGGAGTGGCCCAACTGCTTTTCTAGTTGGGTTCCTGCTTCTGATGTACTTAAAGAAGTTTTTGTTGTTTTTTTAATATTCTTTGCTATGTGTGCCTCAAAAATCTCTCTTGGCTTTCCTGACTGTTGCTTTGCATTTAGTTTGCCAGAGCTTGTGTTCCTTTCTGTTCTCCTCGGTAGGAAGAGCCTTCCATTTCTTAAATGAGTTTTTCTTCTTTCCAATCACATCTTTTACTTCCTTTGTAAGCCATACTGGTGTCCTTTGGACTTTCCATGCCTCTTTCTTTTTATTGAATGCATTTTAGTTCGGCCTGTTTTAAGGTATTTTTAAACAGTTTCCAAGCATTTTGAGGGATTTTATTTTTTTACTGCTCCTTTTAGTTTGTTCTTTACAATTTTTCTCATTTTGGTGAAATTCCCTTTGTGAAAGTTTAATGTCTCTGTGTTAGTTTTCACTGACAGTTTGCTATCCAAACTTACGTTGAAGGTTATTGTGTTATGGTCACTGGTACCTATGGGCTCAGCTACAAGGACATCTTGAACGAGATCTTGTTCATTAGTTAGCACCAAGTCCAGGATCCCTTTCCCTGGTTGATTCCATGACCATCTGCTCAAGGGAATAGTCAACTAGCATGTCGAGGAACCTTGTCTCTCTTTCATGCGTAGAACAAGAATTTGGCCAATCTATTCGGGGATAGTTGAAGTCCCCCATTATGACTAATGTTTTTTTTGAGGCCTATTTAACTTCATTTTCCAGATAGCAGTCTGCCTCTGGAGTTTGGTTGGGAGGGCGATAGCAGATCCCTAATGCTAGATTAGTTTTTTGTCCTGGGACTTTTACCCACAATGTTTCTGTAGGTGAGTTTGAAATTTCTTGAAGTTCTAATTCATGAGATTCTAGCTCTTCATTTATGTACAGGGCCACCCCGCCACCATTTTTCCCTCTCCTGTCTTTCCTGTACAGTTTATAACCTGGAATCTTTGTGTCCCATTTGTTTTCCTCCGTCCACCAGGTTTCTGTTATGCCAATAATATCAATTTTTTCTTTTGCCAAATATTCCAACTCCCCTATTTTTGTTCGAAGGCTTCTAGCGTTTGCGTACCGACATTTATATTTATTTCTCTGGTGCACTTTCAACTTTGGCTGTTTGTGAGAATTTGTAGAAGGCCTACCATGTCCTACCTCTCGACTACTACTATCTATCTTTTCTGTTGACTCAGTCATTTGTGTATGGATTTCGTCCTCCATACTTGGCATTTCACCCTCTCGAACCGGAAGCTGCCCAGCTCCTGTCGACTTTCCCCTAGGAATCAGTTTAAAAGCTGCTCTGAAATCTTTTTAATATTAGTCGCCAGCAGTCTGGTTCCATTTTTGTTCAAGTGTAACCCGTCCCTTTTGTACAGGTCTGGCTTTCCTGAAAATGTTCCCCAGTTCCTAACAAATCTAAAACCTTCCTCTCGACACCACTGCCTCATCCACGCATTGAAGCTCCTGAGCTCTGCCTGTCTGGCTGTCCCTGCGCGTGGAACAGGTAGCATTTCCGAGAATGCTACCTTTGAGGTCCTGGACCTTAATCTTCTACCTAGCAACCTAAATTTGGCTTCCAGGACCATCCGCTTAGCCTTCCCAATGTCATTGGTACCAACGTGTACCACGACCACTGGCTCCACCCCAGCACTATCTACCAGCCTATCTAGATGCCTCGTAATGTCCGCGACCTTTGCACCCGGCAGGCAATTTACCATGCGGTCATCACGTCCATCACAAACCCAGCTTTCTATGTTCCGGACAATTGAATCGCCTACTACAAGAAGCCCACCTCCTACCAATTGTCGAGAAGTATCTTCGGTGCACGAAGATATGGGCACAGCCTCTGAGGAAGGGGTCCCAACTGAGGGAGCCAGTCCCTCTTCCTCAGACTGATGTTCTCCCTGCCCAAGACCCCCATTTTCCAAGGCAGCTGGAGGGCTGCTCATCACAGAGTGGGATGCTCCTATTGCATCTCTGGAGATCTTATCCTCCAGCCTCACTTCCTCTCTGTGCTTCTCCAGGTCTGCTACCTTGGCTTCAAGGGAAGAAACACGTTCCCTGAGAGCCAGGAGCTCACTGCAGCGAACGCACACCCAAGACTTCTGCCCGGCAGGCAGATAGTCATACATGTGACACTCAATGCAAAACACTGGGAAACCCCCCTCCCACTGCTGGCTGACTACCTCAATTTCTTATTGATATGTTTTTTGTAGATTAACTGTTTTTTGTGGTCTTAGTTTACTTAATTTAATTGTGTACAAGTCTTTAGATATTTCTTTTCCGACTTGTTACAAGTTTATGCTCTATCGCGCGCCGATTGGCGCGCGGGCTGCTAACAAAGACCTAAAGCAATACTAAATCTAAACAACAAATTTACCCCAGGAACTTACCAGTGCTCCTACTTTCCTTATTTGAAAGTAGTCTGCTTGATCTGCTTCTCACAAGGACAGTTAGCTGACTGATTTAAAAAACAGAAACTAGGCTAACTCCTCCCACCTGGCAGGATGTGAGTCAGCTGGGAGCTGCTGTAGCAAGCCCAGCCCCTTCAAGGAATGTGCTTAAGGCAACTTGGGGGGGGAAAACAACTGCTTTTGCAGCTGCTAACAAAGACCTAAAGCAATACTAAATCTAAAAAACAAATTTACCCCAGGAACTTACCAGTGCTCCTTTCTTTCTCCTTTATTTATTTTCTGTTTTATTCCTTATTTGAAAGTAGTCTGCTTGATCTGCTTCTCACAAGGACAGTTAGCTGACTGTCCTTGTGAGATACATATACAATATATTGACATTATAATATATTATATTATATCAAATTATAATGTAATGTAACATTATATTATATCATATGATATTATGATATTATATTATTTATAAAATAATAAATAACATTATTTATTTAAACAAAATAAAATTACTTATTACTGTAATTAAAATAGAATTATTTTAAACACAGCAAGACTTAGACAAAACGGATATTCTGTATCCATTTATTGCATTACAATTATTATTTGAAGGCTTGGTCCCAAAGCCACATTTTCACTTTCTTTCTGAAGGCACGGAGGGAGGGGGCGGATCTAATATCACTGGCAAGGGAGTTCCACAGCCGAGGGGCTACCAGTGAGAAGGCCCTGTCTCTCATCCTCCCCAACTGTGCCTGCAAAGGAGGTGGGACCGAGCGCAGGGCCACCCAGAAGATATTAATTTCCTCAGAAGATCTTAATTTCTTTGCTTACTACACTAGCTCTTCTTGCATTACACTAACCTGCAGAGATTTTTCCTTTGCGCTCTCTCTCTCCCTCTCCCTCCCTCCCTCCCTCCCTCCTATTCAATTATAAATATGTATTTATTTCTGGATACATAATTGAAGCTAATTGTATATGTTTTATCATGAAGACCAAGCTTTTATTCTTTTCTCTGATAGACTATGTGTGTGGGTAGGTGGATGGGGGACTAGTTGTTGTTCAGCTTCTCCTTTTCCAGTTTGATTACACTGCTTCAGAGATCCAATACTATCTCTAACACTTTTCAATAGAGTCATTTCATTATTTATTTATTTATTATTCGATCTTGTATGCCACCACTCCCTGAGGGCTCAGAGCAGCTCACAATATGACATAAAACACCATAAAAGCAGAAATTTAACATCAGTTAATGCTAGATTAAAATGTCAAATTCAACAATCGAATGCTAGCCTAAATAGATGGGTTTTGCATGCCCTGCAGAAGGATGACAGATCTCTTTTTTTTATAAACAAGATTTTATTGGTTAAAACAACAACAACAAACAAAAAACACATGAGTTTGCACTCGTCCTCGCAGACTCTTGCAATCACAATAACCAGTGGGGGAAAAGGGGGTAGGGGAAAGGGCATGGGACAAACACAGGGATTTACCACCAAACATTACCAAAGGGGTTAAAAACAAAGATGGGTTGACTTCACCCGGTGGTACAGACGTAAGTATATTAAGCAACTATATTAATATCTCACTTCTCTCCTTCATAGTCAGTAGCCGTTTAAATCTATAATTTTCTTATTTTTATATACAGTAGAAATGGATTCCATACTTCTACAAACTTGGATTTTACATTTCCTCTTAGCATGTTCGTTAGCTTATCCATTTCCGCTATTTCCAATATTTTGGACAGCAGCTCTTCTTCCTCTGGGATTTCCTTCTTTTTCCAGTATCTTGCCCAGACTATCCTGGCCGCCGTGATAACATAGAAAAGTAGTTTTTCCAGGTTTCCCCCCATAAGGTTATTACCTATTATATAAAGGAGGACCCGTCATCGAATGACTGACAGAGAAACCTTCCAAGGCAGAGACACCAAACTTGCCAACAAAAATAGACCTCAGGCAAGGAAGGTTTTTAGCAAAGAAACTTTCCCCCAAAAACCTAGAAGGCCCCCAAACAACGATTAAAAAACAACATTTCCCAGCGTCCTCTGCGGCAGCCAGCGAAACCCATTGGCCAACATCAGCCCACACAAAATGCAGGGAGGCTGAATAACCATAGTAATGCTGGGCAGAGCCAGCCAAGGCTAGGATAGAATGCTGAGTGATTTGAGTTCAGTCAGTTGGTGTTTGAGGGTTAAACTGTCAAGGCCAAGATCTAGGAGGGAGACAAATAGGGCACCAGGGACACAGGCACCACTGACAAACACATGCCCCCAGAATAACACAAACTTGCAAAACCCACAAAAAAACCCTGCAACACAAAAACACACCCCAAATAAAATACACAACAAACACCACTGGAAAAAGCAACACCCCCTCCACATCACAACCAGCACACATCCAGACAAAGACGACTATGTCACCACAACACACACAAAATACACCCCACAAATACCTGACAACTTCCCCAACACAAAACCCAGGACTGCACTCACTCCTCATCACCACACACACCTTCAAATACACACATGTCCCAGGCACAATACTCCAGCAATTCCTACCCACACAACACAACACAACTTCCTATCACAACCCATCCCCCCAACCTTACAGGACCCCACACACACAACACCTACCACCACCTGTAGCAACCCAGTTCTCTTTTGTGCCTGGGGGGCAGGGGGCAGCACCAGGGGTCCCACTTGCTTTAGAACCAGCCGCAGCTGAGGAAGAGATGGAGGAAGGGGTTAATGAGCTAGCTGGACCTTCCTCTCCCACAGAGAGCTTGGCCTGGGATGAAGGATGGCCGGATGGCTGTGAGAACTGGGAAGGTCAGGCTGATCCTGAAAGTGCTGATAGCGATGATTGTTATGAGAAACCGGGTGGGTACGGATCACAGGAGAGAATTTGGGAAAACATGGGCGATGAGGCCATGGAAGCTGAAGGGGAGTTAGACTCTCATGAAGATAGTGAGCCAGGTGCTGGGAGGCAAGGTCGGAGTTTTGATAGGAGACGGAGCATCGACTCCAGCAGGAGGGATTGGCACCGCAGCCTAGAGCGCCAGAGAAGCGCGAGATCCCGTAGCACAGACTACCGCCGAAGCCTAGAGCGTTGGGGGTCAGGCCGTGAGGTTTAAGTATAGGATCCGTGGGAACGGATCCTCAGTAGCTCGGCCACTTCTAACCTAGGGAAGTGTAGTGAGCAAAGGACCACGGAGCCAAGTTGCAGCTCGTACCTTGCCAAGAAGTTTCTTGGATCTTGATTGAACTTTGCCTTGTTCCTTGATCCGCTTGGGTTTGCGTAGCTTTGCCAAGTCTTTTGCCAAGTCTTTTGCCAAGTCTTTTGCCAAGACCTTTGCCTTTGGATTTTACTACCGACTCTGTATTTTTGGACAGAACTTTTAATATCTCATGGACAATTACCTTTTTATATGTTCTTTATTCTTCAATAAATAGTTAGCTGATTACCGTCTCTGTGTGTGTGATTAAGGGGCCGGCCGAGTCCTTGCATCGTGACACCACCACAAACAAAAACCTACTCCACCTATACTCCAACCACAACACAACACTGCACTGATACTCTACAAACACACACAAACACCCAAAACACCCCACCCACACAAGCATTCCACAACATACTACCACCCACAATGCCACCACACACCCACTAACTCATCAAAAAAGTAATACCTACACACAACACAATACGCACATAACACAACCTTGTGCCTACTGCTCAACCCATTTGTATGCCATTCCTTCCTTCCACACAGGCATAAGCTGATCCAAAAGACAAGCCATGCCTCCTAAAAAGAACAGCATCGGACGACACACTCGCAACGCTACATACATCAAACAAAAAAGGGAAGAACAAACGCCAGAACAGAAAGACACTGCACTACACTAGCTTTTGCCATCACCATAAACAAGGCTCAAGGACAAACACTACAAATCTGTGGCATAGACCTTGACACAGAATGCGTCTCCCACGGACAACTCTACGTAGCGTGCTCCAGAGTTGGGAAACCACAGAACCTCTACATCAACACAGCAGACGGAAAGAAAAAAAACATTGTATATCCACAAGCTCTGCAGAACGCCAGGAACACCACACACTGACAACTCCACAGGACTTCAACATCCCACCCACAAGAACAACCCACAACAACACAGCCATGACCCCACCAAGACCATAAGTAACATCAATTCCAACCCTTACATACTCAGACTTTCTCGCATCTCCTTAATAGGGCACAGCAACGTGTGCAGGGTACAGCTAGTCTATAATATTCAGAAGGAAAAGCTCAGGTTTCAGTTCAAATTTAAGTTGTAACATTTCCTGTAAGAGCTTATGTACTTTACTCCAGTATTGTTTTATCCTTCGACATGTCCACCATTGGTGCTAAAAGGTTCCCCTTTCCCTCTGGCACTTCCAGCATAGGTCGTTTCCAGTTTTGTAGATTTTACATAGTTGTGTCGGAGTAATATACCACCTATATAGCATCTTCATGTGATTTTCCCTTAATGAGGAAGCATATGTGTACTTTGAAGTATACTTCCACAATTTTTCCCAATTTTCCAGTGGTATGTCATATGCTAGGTTGTCTTTCCATTTTACCATAAACTCTTTTATTGGTTTTTTGTGTGTTGATTCATTAATATATATTTATACAGTTTGCTTACACCCTTCTTCTCTGACTGTAATAGTATCTTTTCTCTGGCGGTTAGGGTTTCCTGCCAGCCTTTTTTTTGAAAGGATGACAGATCTCACAGGGCAATAACTTCAGTTGGTAAGGCATTCCAGATGGATGGCACCACAACAGAGAAGTCTCTGCGCAGTGTAGATGTTAAACGGATGGCTTTGAAACTGGGCACTTTGAGTAGGTTCAGATCTTCAGAATGGAGCGATCTCTGGGGTTGATAGGGGGTGAGACGATCCTTCAGCTACATCGGCCCTGGACCATACAAGGCCTTGAAGGTCAACACCAGCCGCCTAGCCTACCTCAGATGAAAAAAGGTGGTTTTGCTAACAGTATAGACCTGAGACTCCATTGTCAGCAAGGGGTCTAAAATGATCCCTAGGCTCTTTACTGAAGGTGACGGGCGTAGTGCCTCGCCATCCAGGGTAGGCAGCTGTACCACCCCACTGTCCGGTCGACCCAGCCACAGTATCTCAGTCTTTGCTGGATTCACCCTCAATCTGCTGGCATGCAGCCATCCAGTAACAGCTTCAAGGCACTGGTGGAAATTTACAGGTATGGAATCCGGCCGACCTTCCATCTTTAGAACATCTGGGTGTCATCAGCGTACTGATAACATTCCATCCCGAAACTTTGAACCAGCCAAACAAGTGGTCGCATATAGATGTTAAATGACAAAGGGGAGAGTATAGCCCCTTGAGGAACCCCACATGTTAGAGGGGACCTCTAGGAGACCAAACCTCCCCTTTCCACTCACTGTCCCCGGTTGTGCAGAAAGGACAACAGCCATTAGTGGGTAAGATGTTTGTTAAACCGGCAAATGTCTGCCAAATACAATTATTGATTGCAAACCAAACTTTAAAAGAAAAAAGTTCCCCTCATAAAAGTAGGTGGAACCAAACTATAGTTGATATGGCATGAGACAGACATTAAGAAGAACCATTTTCCAGAAGAAAATATCAGTTTTGGGGACATTTATTTAACCACCAGAGAACATAATCCTATCAATGAGATGACTAAAAGTAGAAAGAGAAGTCACATTACACATCCTTCTCTACTGCCATCTTAGAATAAACAATAGAAAATCCTTGCAATCTTTAGGTAGGAAAAAATAGAAACTGGATTCACGTCCACTTCTTTTTATTAATATCATTGGACTCACTGTCTACCATATTTCACTAACTTGAGTTTCTCTCCAAGATTGTAGGAATCAGGGAAATATCACTGGATAATGTGGCATATTCCAAGCAACACCACTTTTTGTAACTGCGCTTATTGTGATAGTATCTAGAGCAGTTTCATTCAGATGTTTTGCCACTCCATGTGGCACTGCTCCTGAAGGGCCTATTGTCACTGGAGCTACAATTGTTTTCCTTTTTGAAAGGTTCTAAATATCAGTTTCTAGGTCTTGAAATTTCATCATCTTTTCTTCTCTTTGATTCTGCTGTTCCTAGAATTGCAGCATCAATAAATCAAACCTTTCATATGTCCCAATATTTTGCCAGTTTGAACCTTATGTCCCATTGAATTTTTACCTCACCATTATTGACCACTTTTTCAGGCTTCGGGCTTCCACCAAATCTTTGTAAATAGAAAATCATATGCAAAATATGCAAAATATGCAAAATATTTTTCATGGATTCCATTGTATCTTTGCAGTCACTTATTCATGTTAAATCCTGTTGGGCAGTTATACATAACCTACAATAACTGCTATTTATTATCCCTACAGGATTCAACTAGCAAAAGTTATTTTAATGCCCTAAAGCACACTTTAAAAAGACTTAGCAGATTTACTATGGCCTAGTAATCTAGGGCTTCTTAATTATTTTTTTCCATTCACAATCCCTTTCCACCCGAGAAATTTTTATATCACCTTGAGTATATAATATATAAAATAGGTATAAAACCAAACATTTACTGATAATAAATCAGCATTTGCAAAGCTTGCTAAGTAGGCTGAATCCCCCTTTTAATGAATTACAGATGAAAGATTTTCTGCAGAGTCCACTGTAATTCCTGTACATTCTTGCCGATAGATTTACTGATGCCAAATTTTTCATGACCCCAACATTAAGCTAAGAGAACCTCATTTGGGGTCAGGACTTGGTTTAAGAAACAGTAGCATTGTGAACTTGAGTCTACTTCTCTGTTCCTTGTTGCTTTATTCATAGTAAATACATTTATTTATTCTGAAGGAATATAGCTTCCCAGCTATCCTCTCTGTAATTTAGAAGTAGACAAAATGTGTTCCCCTGGATCTTTTTGTGATCATTGACACTTCAATAGCCATACTGATCTTTCTCTGGCAAAAACAAAAAAGGATGATGACTTGTTAGACCTAGAATCCTCCAGTTCCATGACTGTATGTTGAGAATCCATATTGGAGTTTTTTTTAAAGTAGCTTCCCAAAGGGCAATGGTAGGGTCTCCTCAGGTCATCTGTAGCTTTTTTGGAGAGTGAGGTAAGCAGATCAAACGAGAGCCCTCACTCACCATTTGTTGTATGTATTTCAGTTGTTTCTGACTTATTTCAATGGTAAGAAAACCGATTATGGGTGTTCCCTGGCAAGATTTGGCCAGAGTTCTTTGCTGTTGCCTTCCTCTGAAGCTGAGAGAGTGTGACTTTCACATGGCTAACAAGTGGGTTTCTAAGACCATGTGGGGATTTGAACCATAGTGTCCAGGGCTGGCTTTCTACTCTCAACCTTACCTTCATAAAATTCTATGAATGACTTATGTTAATTATAAAAACATAAGCCTCCTTTGGAAGTCTACAATCCTGTACACCAAACTCAAACTGTACCCCTCCAGATGTTTTGGACTTCGGCTCCCACAATTCCTAACAGTTGGTCCGGGAGCTGAAGTCCAAAATACCCAGAGGAGCATAGTTTGAGAGACACTGCTGTACACAATTACTTGGGAGTGAGAAACACTAGATTCAATGCCACTTACTTCTCAGCAGATATTGCCTTGTAAGGGAAGCAGATTGGTTGTACAGGATCCAGATATTGTCATACTGAAAGCAGGCCCATAGAAATCAATAAGAAGAATTTAGTCCTGATTATCAAACCCCACTGATTTCTCTGGGTCTATGGTGTCTTCAGGACAAAAAACAGGCTTAGGTTGCTGTGAGTTTGATTAATCCAAGTCTCTGATATCTAAGTTCAGGTTTTTAAAAATCCACTTTGTTATACTTGAATGAGTGCTGTGTTTTTGCTAAAATTTATTTCACACATGGCCAGATAAGAGTTATGATAATCTGGCCAAGAGCAGAGTTTTTGTCATCATGAGTAAGGGTGGCCCAATGGGCCATTAGAGCATAGAATGAGTTTTATGACCCTGTATTGGAAGAATCTGCAGATAGGAAGGCAATGAGATTTAATGAGAACAAAGTATTAAATCTCTGTACTGGAAATAAAATTCACAACCACAGATGCAAAGCAGAAAACCAGAAAGTGCCCAGAAGCAGAACAGAGGACAGGCGTAGGCTCAATGGCTCTTGAAAAATTCAGTACCATTGTTTGATCATGTTGCAGAGCCTAAGAGGTAAACATAGCCTAGGGCTACATAACTGGAGGCATCTTTGAGTCTACAAGCTACAACCCGAACCATGTAAAACTCCTTCTAGAATAATGTTTACAGTGTGATGGCAACACTATACAAAAGCAGGGAGCAAGTGAGGCAAGAAACTGGACAGAGAAAATAGCTCAGAGAGACAAGAATGACATGTTATTATTGGGACAGGAAATCAACCACAGAGAGAGAGAGAGAGAGAGAGAGAGAGAGAGAGAGAGAGAGAGAGAGAGAGAGAGAGAGAGAGATTGGACACAATAAATAAAAAATAGCTAACCTACAAGTTCCCCATATGATCACATACAGAAGTCCTTTTTACTTAACAATATGCACATGAAAATGGAACTAGATGGAACAATAACACCTTGAAGGGATGTAGTAAAAGAGGTCAAGTCAGGACTGAAACTGGGATATACAAGAGAAGGTAGTAAAATGCACTCAAGGTATATTTATGTTTTCTAAGCAAATACTTATAGGTAGCTTTTAATGGGAAGGAGAGAAAACTATTGGACTGGGCAAGCAAGGAGCTTGGAGGATTAATCTTCCAGTGAATGGAGTCTGTCAGGCAGGTGGTACTATAAGTGTCATACAGCATCTTTTCATTTTTACGAGTCTTGAGTAGGCACAGATGATGTGCAACAGCATTTCCTGCAGAGTTGTGCTGTGTATCACTAATGCATAGAGTTTGATCACATCAGTCTCAAAGTACAGAAGAGTTCCCTAGGAAAGTGTCTGACATTCCTTCTGGCCAGTGCCCTTTGGTGTCAGAAGGAAAACTGGAGTGCCTGCAAAAAGAAAAACCACAACATATAAGAAGTAGCACTGGATCTATAATTGTTCAGATGACAGAATTTGAGGTGGTTTGGCATCAAAATATTTCAACTGAGTCTGCATGGAGTTATGACTTCTTCCCTCCTCTTCTTCCTCCTTCACTCACTTGCTCTTCCAAAATGATTTGAGTTCGAATTTTTCATGCAAGCTAATCAACCTTAACTGATTCCATTCTGACCACTTGTAGTAGTGTCCAATTTTAGTGTGCATTGCCTGTCCCTGTAAAGTTCTCCTCATCTCTTTAATCACAAAGGTGGACACTTAAGCTCTACACAACATTGATTGATCACCACAGTAACCTCAGTTTTAAAAGTATTTATTATATTTTAATCTGTTTTTACTTTAATCCACACTGTATTATTTAATTGGATTTTTAAAAATTTTGTATTGCACTTTTTAAACTATGACCAAAGTGTGGGATTGTTATCCACCTTGAGTCCCCACAGGGAGAAAGGCAGGGTATAAATAAAATAAATAATATAAATAATATTTCATGATGATACAGTTCAAGTAATTAACTATCCCATCAGTCAAAAGCAGGCCCACACTTCCCTTTGAAATACAATTTTATATTGGTTAAAATTATTCTTCATTCATTGTTCTTTCATATTTTTTGCATTACAAATAAGATATGTGCAGTGTGCATAACAATTTGTTCATTTTTTTCCTTCAAACTATAGTTCCCCCAGCAGTCTCGGGAACCATGAACCAGCCCTCTGCTTTAAAAGTTTGAGAACCCCTGTTGTGCAAGAAAATGGACAATACATCAGAATGCTAATAGAAATCCTAGCCAAGATGCAACACAGCCTTCTGTGATGATGCTGGAAACAGATTAGAAGATTGTCATTTTGTGTTAATTGATACCCTAATTGGTGCCTGACACTTCTGGAGGAATTTAAATAAGTGTAATGACCCGGGCAGTGTAAACAAGTATAATCTGCTACATTATTATAAGAAATCTGGTTTGTAATTATTTACAATTAATCAAGATGATCACTCATTTAGGGGGCTTGCATCAATTCTGCTGAATTGCATGTCTCAAATTATGCCCAAGGATCTCTTCTTAGCAGAACTCTTCTCTCATTCCTTCTTCAGCACCTCCTACCCCCTCCCTTTTTGCTATCAGGAGCTTTTATGCTCATTCAGTTGGATCCATAAAAGTTCATTCAATGGGAACCATTAAAGAAGGAGGCTGGCAGGAGGGAATGGATGTTGGGGTAGGGACATAACAGAAGGAAGACATCTAACGACTAAATGATTAAGTTGCCTTTTACCTGCAGTGAGCTTGTTCTTCAGGCAGCGTGGGCTAAGTACTCTCTTAATGAAAGAGGACTATTAATGAGCATCATACATCTTTGAATGGATTGCAGGAGATTCAGCAGCTTCGTTTGGGGTAGAACTCAATTGATCTTACTCTTCTTCCTCATTCCTTACTCTGGGGACAGTATGTGAGGCACTGTCTTGGGAACTGTTTCTTCTTGGGAATTATTTCTGTTAACTTTTTTAGAAGCTGGCTTCAGTCAGCAGAAAGTAGAATTGAACTCAAAAATGAATGCACACATTGCACAATTTTGAAATACAGCCAAAGTTTGGAATTCAAATGTAGTGCTACATGTAATTGCAACATGTAATTTTAGTTTTGGAAATTTGAATTTGAGGGAGATTTTCTTTCTTAAGAAAGTTAATATCCTATGCTATATCCTATATCCTATTTTAAGACACCTGTGCCAGGCCCTGTGCAAGGGCGACAAACCGATTCGAGTTCGCCCAAGGAGACTCATGGTACCCAACAGGTTCCTGAATGCTCTGAAGAATCTGGAGCCTGTCAGCAACTCGGTCGAGTAGCAAGTGGACGCATGGAACATCAGGTTGTCCACCGCACTTGATGAGATCGCCCCTAGGCTCCCTCTCCAACCCCAGAAAAGTAGGTAGTTCTCCACCAAAGTAAAGACAAAGCACAAAACGGGACAAAAAGTCCAAAAATTCAATCGATAATAATAATTATTATTTTATTATTCAATTCATTAATCTTCTGTTGAGTAGGTCGTTAAAGTGAAACAGAAAAAACTGTAAATGGGGAAATCCCCTTCCAAATAGAGTTCACAAAATCAACGCCGCAAAAAAACTCAAAGCATTCAATAAATTGTAATCCATATTTTGCGAGTTATTTGTGGGTGCAGCAGGTTGACGGTCACAAAAGGTCTAGCCGTTTCGCCAGAGTTCTCGGCTTATTCGGGACCTGATGACTATAATCCGCTATAAGTAGTTCAGTTCCACTGGTCCATGCCACGGTCATCTCAAGATTAGACTACTGTAATGTCCTTTACATGGGCCTACCCTTGTCCTTGATCCGGAAGTTTAAGCTCATTCAGAATGCTGCTGCTCGACTCATCGCTGGAGCACCGGCGAGGAGTCACATTACTCCCATCTTACAGCAGCTCCATTGGCTTCCTGTTGAGCACCGGATCACCTTCAAGGTGATGGTGTTAACCTTCAAGGCCTTACATGGCTTGGGGGCGACGTATCTGAGGGACCGCCTAACCTTCTATCAACCCCAGAGATCGCTCCGTTCTGAAGATCTAAATCTTCTCAAAGTGCCCAGCTTCGGGGCCATCCGTCTGGCGTAGGGCCTTCTCTGTGGCAGCCCTAAACATTTGGAACACATTGCCAGCTGAAGTGTGTGCCCTGCAAGATTTGTTGTCCTTTCGCAGGGCCTGCAAAACTCATCTCTCTGTCACGATGCACGGACTTGACCGGCCCCTTAATCACACACACAGAGACGGACTGAAGGCTAACTACTTTATTGAATATAAAGAAACAGTTCAAAAGGAATATTGTCCATAAAAATAGCAAAAGCAATCCAAAGGCTGTAAGCAATCAATTGTCCAAAAGCAGCTTGGTGAATAATCCAAAAGGCTTGGCAGAGCTCCGCACAGCAGTGCGGATTCAGGAACAAAGCAAGGTACACGATGCAAGGCAAGACTTGGTGGCCACTAGCCAACTTAGCTCCGTGGACCAACTTCGCTACACGTCTACCCAGAAGAGACGTGGCCGAAGTACTGGGGATTAGTTCCCACGGATCCTATACTTAATCTTTCGGCCGAGGTCCCTGACGCTCTAGGCTTCGTCGTCTCCAATCTCTGCTGACGGACCTCGGCCTGTCTAGGCTATGGTACCATCCCCTTCTGCTAGACTCGATGCTTCGTCTCCTATCAAAGGTTCGGCCTTGTCTCCCAGCACCTGGGTCTCTATCTCCATGAGAGCTCTCCTCCCTAGAATCTTCCCAGCCGCTTTCTTCCATACTTTCACTCACAGGATCTTGTGAGCCTCTCCCACCCGGCCGTTCATAAGTTTCGCTATCACTGCTTTCCATTTGCACCTGGTTATCTGTCTCTAAATAAGGGTCAAGCCAACCTCCTTCCCATGCCAAACTTTCTGTGGGCGAAGGAGGCCCACTGATGGGAAACTCTCCTTCTTCTAACGCTTCTAAATCCTCTTCAGAATCTATCTCTGCTGCTGCAGGCCCCAATGCCAATGGGACCCCTGGTCCTTGGCCCTGGTCACCAGGCACAAACGAGAACTGCTGTGCTACACTATCCCCCCCCTCAGGGCCCCCCTGAGGCCGCCCTCGAGGCTTGGGTTTGTCAGGGTACTTGCGGTGAAACCGAGCAACAATGTCCGGGGCGTGAACATCTCGAGCCGCCGTCCAGGAACGCTCTTCCGGCCCAAAACCTTTCCAGTCAATCAAATACTCCAGCTTCCGGTATCTGATCCAGGATGTCCTGCACCTCGAACTCCTCCTCACCGTCCCGCATCACAGGGGGAGGGGGCGGCTGCGTCACATCAGGTCGCACCCCCTTCGCCGGGCGGAGCAAGGAACGGTGAAACACAGGGTGGATCTTCATGTCCGCTGGGAGTTGTAGTTTGAAAGCAACAGGCCCCACCTTCTCCAACACTTTGTAAGGGCCCAAAAATCTCGCATCCAACTTGTGGCTAGGCCTCTGCGTGGGCAGGTTCTTGGTAGACAGCCAAACTTTATCCCCCACCAGGATCTCCGGGCCCTCCTGGCGCTGCCGATCAGCCATCCGCTTGTAATCCGCCTTGGCCTGGTCCAATTGAGTACGTAGCAAATCCTGAAGGGCAGTGAGCTCCCGAAGCCAGTCTTCCGCCACCGGCACGCCCCCCGATGGATCTACCGGAGGGTAGAACCGAGGATGGTGTCCATAATTAGCAAAGAAAGGAGTTTCTTTGATGGATTCCTGCGTCGCATTGTTGTAAGCAAACTCCGCCAAAGACAACAAGGACGCCCAGTTGTTTTGCTGATAGTTGACATAGCACCGCAGATACTGTTCCAAGGTGGCGTTAACCCTTTCGGTTTGCCCATCGGACTGGGGGTGATGAGCCGTGGACATCCGCACATCAATCCCCAGCAGCTTCTGGACAGCCTTCCAGAACTGGGAAGTGAATTGGGTGCAGCGGTCCGTCACCAAACTCTGTGGAAGTCCATGCAACCGAAACACATGTTGCACAAACATATCAGCAGTCTCTCTGGCAGTAGGCACCCCCACACAGGGAATGAAGTGTCCCATCTTGGTGAAACAGTCCACCACGACCAGGATCGTGGTGAAACCCTTGGACTTGGGCAGGTCGGTGATGAAATCGGCCGAAATCATCTTCCAGGGCGCAGAAGGGGTCGGAAGCGGCTGGAGCAAGCCGGCCGGCTTCCCCCCCTGGTTCTTGGTCCGCTGACACACAGGGCAAGAGCCCACATAGTCCTCCACATCCCTCCGCACTTTAAGCCACCAAAAATCCCGTAACACCAACTGTAGGGTCTTGAAGAGCCCAAAGTGACCTGCGGCCCGGCTATCATGGCAAAGTTTGAGACTGTCCTCCCTCTCGGGCCCAGGGGAAACATAGACAGAGTCGCGGTGGTAGAGCACCCCGTTCTTTACCTGGAAAGGGGCCTGCACCCCCTTGGTCAGCTGCTCTTGCACCCAAGGATCGTCCCGTTGGCGCGCCTGGACCCGGTCACTCAGAGGTCTCTTGTCCCCAGGGGCCGGCGGGGCCACTGGAGGGTTTACAGGGGCCACCCTAGCAGCCGCAAAGTTCTCCGCTTTCAGCAAACGCGCCTCGGAAAGCCCTTCTCCGCCACGAACATACTCCGGCTTCCGGGACAAAGCGTCAGCTTGCTTGGTCTGCTTGGGGGTCACATAGTGGATGCGGAAATTGAATCTCTCAAAGAACAGGGACCATCTCTGTTGCCTCTGGTTCAATTTGCGCTGGGTCTTCAAGTGCTCCAAATTCCGGTGGTCAGTGTGAACTTCCACCGGGAATTTGGCCCCTTCAAGGAGATGTCTCCAAACTTCAAAGGCTACCTTGATGGCCAGGAGCTCCTTCTCCCAAATGGTATAGTTCTTTTCCAGAGCCGTCAGCTGCCGGGAGTAGTAGGCACAGGGCAACAAGTCTGTCCCCTGCGGTTGTAGCAGGATCGCTCCCACTGCTACATCCGAAGCATCAGCTTGCACGATGAAAGGGGTGCAGGGGTTGGGATGCTGCAGAAGCGGCTGGGTGGTGAACAGCTGCTTCAACTTGCGGAAACCCACGTCCGCCTCTGGTGTCCACCGGAACGGCACCTTTCCCCGCAGGCACTGGGTGATAGGATCAGCCCACTTGGCAAAGTCAGGAATGAACTTTCTGTAGTAGTTGGCAAAGCCCAGGAATCTTTGAATGTCTTTTTTGCTGGCCGGAGCCGCCAGTCAGCCACAGCTTGGACCTTGGTGTCATCCATGGCAATGCCCGTAGGCGAGATGCGATAGCCCAGAAAGTCGACCTCACGGAGGTGGGCTCTCAGTCTCTGGAGCACTTCCTTGACATGGCGGTCATGGGTCGCCTGATCCGGAGAAAAAATCAGTAGGTCGTCCAGATAGACTGCCAGATAACGATCCAACAGGTCTCGGAAAATTTCATTCATGAAATGTTGGAAACAGGCTGTGGCGTTGCACAAACCGAATCCCCTCACCAGGTATTCAAAACTTCCCCACTTGGTATGGAAGGCCGTCTTCCATTCGTCGCCCTGACGAATCCGCACAAGATTGTAAGCACCCCTCATGTCCAGTTTAGTGAACACCTTGGCTCCCCGCATCCGCTCCAACAGCTCGGGGATCAGGGGTAGGGGGTAGCGGTTCCGAATCGTGATCTTGTTGAGCTCCCGATAGTCATTACAGAGCCGCAGTTCCCCGATTTCTTCTTGACAAAAGAATGGGCGCCCGGCCGGGGACTGAGAAGGCCGAATGAAGCCCTTCCGCAGATTCTCATCCAGGAACTCTCGGAGAGCCTGTTGCTCTGGTTCCGAGAGAGGGTAGAGTCTCCCCTGCGGGATAGGGGCTCCGGGTTCCAATTCAATGGCACAATCATAGGGCCGGTGCGGAGGCAAGCGTTCCGCCTCCTTCTCGCTCAACACATCCCAAAATCCGGCATATTTCTTGGGCAGCGTGGCAACGTTTTCCACCTCCTGCGCCTGACAAGCCCATGCCATCATGCAGTGGCTCTGGCAATGGTCAGAAGAAAAAACTAACTGTCTCTTGGCCCAGGAGATCTGGGGACCATGAAGTGCGAGCCACACAATGCCCAGGACGATAGGGAAATCCGGTAACTTGGTCACAAGAAAGGAAATGTCCTCTTTATGGGAGCTGGTCCACAACTTGGTAGGGGCTGTATATTGGGTCACAGCCCCTGTTTTCAGAGTTCTCCCATCAATAGTCTGTACACCCTTTGGCTCTTGGAGATCAAGAAATTGTAATCCGGCAGACTTGGCATAGTCTGCATCAATGAAATTGTTGGTGGCCCCCGAGTCGATCATGGCATGGACAATCATTGGCCCCTTCTCTGGCGACCAGAGGCTAACCATCACTAGGAACAATTGTCCAGTCTTGGGTTCAGGGGGGAGGTTAGCGACGTCGGCCGAGTGAGCGAACCCTCTTACACCCGGCCATTCCCTTCCCCCGTCGCCTAGATTGCTTCCTCGGCCTCCGGGGCCCCTCCAAGGGTGGCTGAGGCCCGAGGAGTCTTTCCCCGTGGTTTCTGGGGGCATTCTCTAGAAAAATGTCCAGCTCCTCCACAATACCAACACAGGTTCAGGCGTTGGCGGCGTGCTTTTTCCGCCGAATCCACCTTGGGGCGCACAGTCCCAAGCTGCATGGGCTCCGGCTCATCCTAGAGTTGGGGAGCCGGGGCAAACTGTTGGGGCAAGAACTGGCCGGCCCCCGACTCCTTCCTCGCCGCCGGCTTCTCCACTGTGCCTTTATCCCAACGTCTCCGGGTCTGCAATCCCGCTTCCACTCGTAAGCTCAAGGTGATTGCCGCCTCTAGGTCCGCGGGACAGCCATGTCCTCTCAACATCTCTTGTTGCATCTCCGATGACAACCCTTTGATGTACTGGTAATGAAGAGCAGAGGGGTTCCAATCCACCTGGGCAGCCAGCACACGGAAACGGGAAATATACTGGGACAAGGACATGTCCCTCATTGACAGCCGGTCCAAATCCCGCTCGGCTAACTCTGCATTCACTGGGGCTCCCCAAGTCGCCTTGATGGCATCCATAAAGGCTCTCAACCTGGCCACCTGGGGGGATCTGGCCCGGAGCAATGTGGTCGCCCATGCTGCTGCCGTTCCTTCCAACAGGTTGTAGACAAAGCCCACCTGGGCCCGATCGTTGGCAAACTCATTGGGCCGGAGCTCCAGGTACATGTCCACTTGGCCAAGAAACACCTCGACTTGAGCCAGATTGCCTCCGAATCGTGCAGGCACGGACACCCCGGGGTGCCGTCCGGCCCTGGTACGCAGCTCCCCCAGTTCTTGCTGCATCTCGGCCACTTGGGCATCCGACGGCCGGGTCATGGCGGCCACGTTCATTGGGTGCTTCTTGCGGCGTCCCATGATGTGAGTAAGGGGTTCTTGGAGTACTTTGGCCAACTGTCACGATGCACGGACTTGACCGGCCCCTTAATCACACACACAGAGACGGACTGAAGGCTAACTACTTTATTGAATATAAAGAAACAGTTCAAAAGGAATATTGTCCATAAAAATAGCAAAAGCAATCCAAAGGCTGTAAGCAATCAATTGTCCAAAAGCAGCTTGGTGAATAATCCAAAAGGCTTGGCAGAGCTCCGCACAGCAGTGCGGATTCAGGAACAAAGCAAGGTACACGATGCAAGGCAAGACTTGGTGGCCACTAGCCAACTTAGCTCCGTGGACCAACTTTGCTACACGTCTACCCAGAAGATACGTGGCCAAAGTACTGGGGATTAGTTCCCACGGATCCTATACTTAATCTTTCGGCCGAGGTCCCCGACGCTCTAGGCTTCGTCATCTCCAATCTCTGCTGACGGACCTCGGCCTGTCTAGGCTATGGTACCATCCCCTTCTGCTAGACTCGATGCTTCGTCTCCTATCAAAGGTTCGGCCTTGTCTCCCAGCACCTGGGTCTCTATCTCCATGAGAGCTCTCCTCCCTAGAATCTTCCCAGCCGCTTTCTTCCATACTTTCACTCACAGGATCTTGTGAGCCTCTCCCACCCGGCCGTTCATAAGTTTCGCTATCACTGCTTTCCATTTGCACCTGGTTATCTGTCTCTAAATAAGGGTCAAGCCAACCTCCTTCCCATGCCAAACTTTCTGTGGGCGAAGGAGGCCCACTGATGGGAAACTCTCCTTCTTCTAACCCTTCTAAATCCTCTTCAGAATCTATCTCTGCTGCTGCAGGCCCCAATGCCAATGGGACCCCCGGTCCTGGCCCCTGGTCCCCAGGCACAAACGAGAACTGCTGTGCTACACTCTTCAAGCTGGCATTCAACTGCTGATTCTGTTATTCTGTTTAGTCTAGCCTAGTTTAATTTTATTTAGCGTATTTGTTGTTTTATCTGTTTTATGCTATTTTATGCTGTTTCTATCTACGCTGTTTCTGTAAGCTGCTCCGAGCCCTCAGGGAGTGGCGGCATACAAGATTGAATTATTAATAAATAAGAACATAAAACAAAACCAACTTATTAGACTAAAGGCCTGTATCAAGTGTAACTTCTTGTTATTCACACAAAATTACCTATGAAAATCCAGAAACAGAACATGATGGCAATAAATGCTCTCATTTATTGCTCCCCCATTGTTTTTCCACTCACTATGGTTAAGTGTCAATACATCTCAGCACATTTTTACAACTTTAAAAATAATTAAATCCTATCCACAGTTAGAAATCACTGGCAGTCTGTGATCTGTGCAATGCAGGGAAGAGTCATAATTCACGTATCATAATTCCTGCTCAGATCACAAGCTCTTAAAAATGACAGAGAAAATCCAATTACAAAAGATAAGATTCTAGTAGATGAATTCAAATGTGATAATTTGCTTGAAAATATTTTTCCTCCAAATTTTTTCACCAAAAGCTTCAGTTGGGTTGAGTGGCAAGTTCTTTGAAAAGACCAAGGTATATGACAAAAGAGGATTTAGTGGGGCTATGTAGGATGAAATAAATACTGAGGAATTTGTCACACAAACCTGCTATTTCATTACAGTCATGTTGTTGTTGATATGGGGTAATGATGTGATGAGCTCCCTCAAGATCATACTTCTCTTCATTAGCACGTTTGCATCAATTTGCCATTTCATGGTCTTGCAAATGTACTTCCAAACACTCTCAAGACCAAGGTTTCCCACACTACTACTGTTTATTAATAATAGTAGTAGCAGCAGTCCTATTAATATCAATGACATTAATGCACAATTCCAGCATTTAAAACAAAAAAGGCAAATACAAATACAAACTATAAAACAGTTAATTTGGGAATAGCAAAAAGAAGGAAGAGAGGAAAAGGAAGAGAATCCCACCTGCTGAAGTCATTTAACTGCCAGCATGTTGGCACCTGCAGTGGGAACATTATAGGATTGGGAGTTAATCACAGGTTTTACCATTAATAGCTAGGGATGGAAGAATCAAGGGATGATCAGAGAGGCATCTGGCAACAGAATGTACAGAGTGTCATGCAATAAGGACCATCACAATCACCAGGCCATTGTAATGCTACACTGTGCAAAGTCACACATAATTCAGGTAGAGCCCCTCCTTCAACAATTCACATTAAGCCCAAATTGACTTTTTTGGATCCAATCTAACAAGTTTAAGATCCTCAATTTCATATCAATAATAAGATATCTGAGAGTGTTTATTTGGGGGAGGGGGTGACTTCCGTCGACCTGTATTGAAATACCAAAGGCATGACAACTTTTCTCACTTTTCTTTACACAAAAACATGGATTGTGAAGATATGATAGCCCCTCCATAGAGAACGACCCTTGCAACTTGTGTACAAGTAGCTCCAGGGACTTTCTGCTGCCCAGATTGAAAATTGCTTTTCTTTTTCTCTCTTTTCAAAAATGAAATGCATTGTAAAGGATGTGCAGTCAGTTGAGTGCTCAATGTTGCCAGTTCCTGCTTTTTTCTGCGCTGTAGCATCTGTGATGAATATCTTTTGGTAGTGTACATAGGGCAGGGGGTTGTGTAGTGACACACACACAAATACAAACAGACATTAGAAGAAAACAAAAAGAAAAATGAGGCATCTTTTCTCAGTAAACTATGATATAATAGGTAAGAGCATCTCCAAAGTTCAGAGTTCAAATGCAGCTGGGCTGAAGAGCATAGGTGAAAACAAGAAGTAATTATTAATAACAATGTACTGAACTGAGAAGCAGAACAGTGGGAAGGTAAGCAGAGCTTGTTGCTACCAGGTAAATCTAAAAAAGAGCACAAGCCTGCTGGAGAGAGCTGTTCTGTTTCACAATTAGGGTTGCCAGAACTCAGAGTCCAGTCCTGAGTCTCCAGTCATTGGAGCGAAGGGAGAGAGGGGCAGAAGAACTTCAGGGCTAGAACACTGTTTTGAAATGTGTGCTTGTATATTTTATTTCCTCATTTGTTATGCTTGGTGTTTAATATTCATTCTAGATAGAGAGCCAACATGGTGTGATTGTTTGAGGGTTGCATTGGGACTGAGAGCATAGACATTGAAACAGCCTGCAGAAGAGAAGGTTGAGAGGAGACATGATCACAATGTTTAAATATTTGAAAGGATGTCATAAGGAAGAGGGAGCAGGCTTGTTTTCTGCTGCCCTGGAAACAAGGACTTGGAGCAATGGGTTCAAATTACAGGAATGGAGATTCCACCTGAACATTAGGAAGAACTTCCTGATCATAAGTGCTGTTCAAGAGTGGAATTCTCTGCCTTGGAATGTGGTGGAAGTTCCCTTTGGAAGCTTTTAAACAGAGGCTGGATGGCTATCTCTCAGGGGTTCATTTATTGTACTTTTCCTGAATGGCTGGGGGATGGACTGGATGGTCCATGTGGTATCTTCCAAATCTATGATTCTATGATTCTAAAACCACTGGGTGACCTTAGACATTTGACATTATCTTAACCTAGGAGGCAATAGTTGCAAACTTACTCTGAATACGTTGTGTTAAGAAAACTCTATGATGGGGTCATAAAATGTGTGTATCAACTTAACAACAATATTCTCTAACAGCTGTCTTCAATGCTACAGGTAATATGATTACTGACATCAACTACAGCTATCCCACATAATATCAATAGTTTTGTGGCTAATTCAGAATACCATTTAAAGGATTATGTAGGTTGTAGATAGAATAGACCTATATCTGCAATATGCCAGTACTGGAGAAATGCTCCTGCTATGCCAGCAGGACAATGTATGCGCCCAAGCGAGAAGCACACAAAACACAGAAAAGATTTTTAAATTGTGAGGAAATGAGGGGATGAAGACTTTGTTATACTTGTTCCTCTTTCTGAAAAGAGTTAAATTTTAGTTAGCAGAGAAGAATTTAAAAATAGGAATTCAGGCCCAAATATCTCTTATTCAATTAGAATCTTATTGATTTTTTTTGCCATCTGAAGGCAGGTTGATCAAGAACTTAAACAGATGCTCGCTCGGGCTAGACGTTCAATTAATACACATAAATGGACAGTGGAGATGCAATTTTCAGAGCAAGTCGAGCACAAGATCAATTCCATTTTGTCCATAACAAAATGCTTGGATAGGTTTCTTTTATTCTTTCTTGTTCCTTGTGGAAGGAGCATCAGTGAAAACACAGGCCTCATTCTGCTATTTCCAAGTGGGTCAGGAGAGTCTTTTCCAGAGTGGAAATTGCTGAGCTGGACAGACTAAATGCCCATCTCAGTTTTGAGGCCTGTACCTGCCTTCATTTTCCTGATATTTTTAAATTCCAAAATGTTACACATGCGTCCTAGGATTTCTCGAGTATTTGCTATTTTCCAAAAGGACTCTGTTGGGCCAAAAACAGCCTGCAGGGACATGATAAAATTGCCCCCATATGTTCTGTAGGGAAGTGGAGGGCAACTTTAAATACAATTATTGTTGTCATATTGCTGTCAATCTCACTCTGACTAATGATGACCTCATGATTAAGAGACCTCATCCTGTTATCAACAACCCATTTCAAATCTTCAAACTCAGAGCTGTGGGTCCTTTGCCTAGATCTTCCTAACTGTAACGGAGTCTTCCTCTTTTGATTTTCCTATTATTTACTTATAAATTAACAGTACATCTACACATCATAAATACTGCCAGAGCCCTGTTTTCTGTAGGAAAAGCTTTACCACATACTGAGTAACTCCTTGAGGAATTTGATTGATAGAGAATTTGTTCATGTTTTAAGGTCATATACCAATATGAGATTATTTTAATGTGGTCTCAAGTTTGTTGGACCACTCCATCTTCCAGACTAGAGTGGGAATGGGCCCTATGCAGAGTTTGAAAAAGTTCACTTTTGGAATAATAGAACCAACTGGTATCTGGGTTACATCATTGAAAATTACAGCATCTTTCTTAGGATTCACTTAGACAAAGATAATCACAATGCTGTTTTAGACACTCCTACAAATGTTGCTGCTGGTCCATTTCTCCCCCTCCCTCTTGTCCTTCAGGAGGCTAGCAAAAACCTGGCTTTGGAACGAAGCATTCCCAGGATGAGACTGATTATAGACCATAATGAATGACCAGATTTATAGACTGAATAAACTTGTGTTTAGTCACCGATTTGGCTTTTATGTATTTTATTCATATGTATTTTAATTTTTTATTGTTGTTGGATGTTTTTAATTATTATTGTAGTATTGAATCTTAGCTGTGAGCCGATCTAAGTCCCTCTACAGAGAGAGAAGATAAGGATACAAAAGTTTTAAATAAACAAATAAATAAATAAATTTCTGGCCACAATTAAAAGCTTTAGTAATGAATACAAAGCCTTATATGGTTCAGATCCAGTTCATTTGAAGAACCTTATCTCTCATTGTGAATCTGCTTGTGTTTCCCATCACTGCTCAGGGGGGAAGCTTTCCATGTGCTGTGTTGTATTGGCTTTCTTTTGTAATGGTTTGCTCTTAAATGATTTTAATTTTATCGAAACTTTAATTATATTTTGGTATGATGTAAACTTTTTAGTTTAACTCTGTCTTGAGACCCAGACCAGGAACAATGATGTGATAACATCATCATAATCATTGCATTGAGCACCTTATTTTCATAACCTTTTCATGTGCAAAAATGCCTGCTCTTGATTAGTTGAACTTGGTTACCCTAATCCCATTAAGAGAGCATCCATGCAGAATTTTTAGACCGACAAAGTTTCACTGTTAGTTCTGAATTAGTGTTTTTAGGGATTTTTTAAAATCTAATCTGAAATATGTCATTCTTGTTTACCTTTCCCTATAACTCTTTCAGAACATAATCCCTAAAGTTTCTAAGAATTGTAAAACATAATTGTCCATTTCATGGTTGACCACCCATTGCCTCCTACTCCCATATGTGAAATAGAGATAGAAATACAAATCTCATGTTGACAACATACTTTGTATTAAGTCCAAGGGAATTGAAGTCAGAATCCTAATTAAACTAACACAGTCATCTAGTTTATTTAGAAAGCACTATCACTGAGTTTTAGTGGTTGCCAGAGTTTAGGGTCTGTGTGAATGATTTTCTGGGTGTAATTCTAAGAGGATGTGTGTATATCTCTTTTTACCTCCTCAGAAAGTTTATGAGAGGCTTGGGATTTGTATGATTCCTCACTCAAATCTGCCAGCTCAAAGGATTTTATTTTGATTTCATTTAAACTCAGCATAAAAAAGCAGAGGTTTAAATCAGATTATTCATGGTTTACATTGAAACAAACTAGTCTGCAAATGTTTGTCTCTAACATACAGATTTTCCAATTCATGTGATATAGCTGGAATCTTGACATTATATATCTTTTGCAGTTTCTAATTCTATTTTGTGATTCATATCAATGCTCGCAGGATAACACTGATATGAGAATACTATCACATCCAAAAGAATGTACCCTAGCTGATGCATTTAGATAGGAACTATTAAAATGTGGCTCTCGATTTTGTCAGTGTGATCAGAAGTGGTTGCATGAAATTATTCTTACTCATCTCTCAGAAATGCTTTAAATAATATAAGCAGACTGATAGGGATGAAAAACTCTTGATAAAGGATGGATATTACATTATACTTCATTTTCAAATATGTCTGATAAGGCAGGCAGATAATATCCTGGAAGATGGGTTTGGGGTAATCTCCTCTTATAGGCGTAAGGCAGCGAGCAAAGTTCCAGGTGAAGAGTGTGTATGTACTACCTGAAAAATCATTGTCATCTTTAGAAGACCTGCTCTTTCTAGCTGGAAAAACTCTACCCTTGCTCCTTTTGGTAGGTTAGGTCAGCAGCACCCTATTTCCTGAGATTTCAAGAAAAAACCCTGATACCAAGAAGTCTTGACTTTTAATATCATGGGATGCACCCTTGATATGATATGAGTAGGTCCTTGTGTTGTTGTCAAAGTAGAGAAAGTAAGGGATGGGAGATGACCTGGAACTGCTTTTGCAGCAGGCACTCATGGTAACAGACATGAAAGGGGCATGACTGGGGTAAATCCAGCAAATTAGGTAACACGGCTACCCAAAGTCAGAGAAAAGCAAAATGTTTGTTTAGCAGGTAGCAAAACATGGCAGAAGCAGTTATTTTCATTACTGCTAGAGTTTGCAGCCTATGTCCAGGTCCTTTACTATGAATTTTAGAAGGCTTGTCTGCCCACAGGGCATTTTTTTTGAAACTCAGACTGTACATAACTACTAAAAGGGTTTGTACAATAAGAATTCTCTTAAATTCTAGAGATCCAAGGTATGCCTTGCTTCAAATGGCATAATAGTTACAAGCACATGAATCCACCAGGCTTGAATCAGCTGGTCAATTAATCTACCATGTTTGCAGGAACATTCTGGGAATTGTAACACAAACTAAAAAACCCTGATTTTTCTCATCCTCTGGCACAGAGGCAGCACAGACTGCATGGAGAAATCAGTCTATTTCCACTCTATGTCACTCCTAAATTTAAAATTGCACAGAGCTTGGGAAAAATACTTTTTTGACTCAAGCTCCTAGAATCTACTCTCCAGTAAGACTATACTAGGTGCAGGATTCTTGATGCTATAGTCCAAACAAATAACTTCTCATAGTTCCACCCTCCCACACCCTGATGTCTCATGCAATTACTCCATTAATTGCATATTTGGTAAGTTCATCAATCTGCAAGGTGGGAATTGTTTGGTTTAGAAGAACATTGGAAGCTAGGGAAAACAGTGCTTGGAAGCCAATGCCGCATATGAATCAGGGCAGCAGATGAATTCTTTATTTCATTACTGCCCTGGCCATAGTATTTCTGTTCTCACCACAAAGGCCTCTGTGTGCCAAGTGTAGGTGGAGGCATGTTTTCAAAACTGAAGCTCTCATTAGCGGTGGATCATCCCAAGTACTGGGACAAAGATATATTCTCTATTTGTTTCATGGTTTCCAAATGTTTTTGCTATATTTCTTTTAAAGCGTTTGATCTCTGCTCGCTTCCTTCCAGCAAAATGCAGGAATGAGATTTCATTTTTCACATAAACCAGGCTTCTGGCAAAATGGAGGCAGCAAAGCTCAGAGACAGTCATAGAAGGAGACTGTGACTTAGGAAGTTCAAGGCCAAACCAGACATGCCATTAAGTACACCTTTGCATTTAATAGGCAGGTTTTCTTAAGTACAAAAATCACATCCGGTGGAGGAGTTCATCATTAACAGAATTAGAGCAGACACAAAGAAGGAATTTAAGCCTTTTTTCTCATCTTTTACCATTAAAAATACTTCCTCAAAAACTAGAAAATGCAACAGGAGAAAAGCCATCACAGTTTTCTATGAGATAATAATGTTTTCCTGGAAATAGATTCTGTTCAAGTGAAAGGATTTAGCACAAAGGTAGAACTCATGTGGTCTTTTGGATGGCATTAGACTGCATGCCCCACAAGCTCTAGCCAGTACAGGGTGGATTTACACTATAAAAGATTGCCAGGAAAAATAAGACAGATCTCCTGTCCATTTAATGGCTGTATACGAGATGAAATTTCAGGAACACCTGCTATGAAGCCATTACAGTGATAGGAGCTCTGTGCCTTATTTTACCTAGCAATCCTACGAACTGTACAGTTATAACACTATGATTCCACTTTAATTGCCATGGTTCTATCCTGTGGAATTCTGAGATAGCACTATGATTCATTTTAATTGCAATAGCAACCTTCTATGGAATCCTAGGATTTGTAATTTAGAAAGAAGCCTTTTGGAATTCTCAGCCAGATAACTCTGGTGTCTCACAAAACTACAAACCTGAGATTCCATAAGATGTTGTCATGGTAGTTAAAGTGGAATAACAGCATTATGATTGCATACCGTGAATTGACTCAATGTCACTGATGAAAAATGTTGGCAGTAGAGGTCCAACAACCATGTTGATAATAAAACCAAGGGCTGTATGATACCCAGTTCCCTTTCATGAACTATGCTGCATAACATTTCTCTCCTTGACTGCCACTCTTCTTGATCCTAACCTTCTGAAGACCTCATTCTAGTAGATTGAAGCCAAATTGGATGAGATCTAGAGTAATCAGCTGAAAAAGAAAACAGAAGAAGGAACATGAAAGCCTGTTGTCAAAGGCTTTCATGGCTGGAATCACTGGGATGCTGAGAGTTTTCTGGACTGTATGGCTATGTTCCAGAAGCATTCTGGAACATGACCATAAAGCCCAGAAAACTCACAGCAACCCAGGAACATATATTGCTTGCACAAGAAACTATTACTGCTGATATTCCACTTTCCTCATAAATATTAAAGGTGCAGGAGCCCCATCCTATTTTCCTGTGGTTACCCCAATGGTGTCAGAGCTGGCAGTGGGTAGGATTAGCTCACTTCTTTGCCCTCTTACTCACATCAATAAATACACAGAGCACTACCGCATCTCGAAATATTTGTTTTTCATATGCTGCATTTAGAAAGGACCAAGCAATCACCTCTTTTCCATTTAGCTGTCATAGATCCACAAAGTCTTCTTCAATGATTTTCATTAATTTTCTTAAAATAAATTAATTTTCATTACTTTTCCTATTGATATTTTATCATTTACTTTCCAAGCTCTGGATCAAGATTTGAAATCATATTAGAAAATTAGGATTTGCAAATATTTACAGACTGGGTACAGCTCATCATGTCCGATGATGTCTACTGAGCAACTCCAAAACTTCCCATCAAAGCACTTGCAATGATGCCTGTTGATTCTTGAGTGCTTCCAGTGTTACCTAAGTCCAGTAGACTAGCTATTGAGGACCAGGAAAATGTCATTGGGTAGGACAAATTCCTTCTTGGAGAGTCAATACTCACTTTAAAAAAATATTTATTTGTCCCTTCAAACACTTGGAAAGATTTAATTTTTTTAAAAGGAAGTATCCTAAATTATAGCTTGCATCTATATTTAAAAGTTAATGCAGTTTGATATCATTTTAACTGCCATGGCTCAATGCTATGGGTTACTGGGATTTGTAGTTTTGTGAGACAACAGTATTATTTTGAAGAGAAGGATAAAGATTTTGTAAAACTACATTTCATTAGCCTTTCCCCTCCTGCGCAGTGGGTGGGGAGATCAATTTGCCTCCTCCCCCAAAGCAAGAGATTGGATGGTTCCATGGAACCATCCAGAAGTGGGGGTGGAGCTGGCTAACTAAATGGTAAGATACTCCAAACAGGAGCTAAACACAACACTTAGTCTTGGTAGCAATATGTATTACAATATAACATTAATCAATATGTAATAAGCTAATGAACACTTAGCTCACATGCAATATATATACACACAGTGATTGCACCGCAAATCGTACAGGCGGGGAGAACGTCTCCCGTAAATAATACAAGCGGGGAGAAAACAAGCCTCCCGTTAGCATACTCATGCTGAGGAGTCCTTTTGAGGAAAGCATTCCACGATAGGATAAATCTAAATGAAAAGTTCTCTTTTCCAACAAATGGGGGAGCACAAAAGTCCAAATCAAAAGAGACCAAAGTTCATAATGATCCATGCAGAAGCTCTCCGAGGGTTGACAATATTGGGATTTCCAAGTGCTGAATCATTTCGCCTTATGCTAGGCTTCTTCCAGGGCCCGGGACTCAATATAATAGCAGTATTGCTTAAGGTCACAGTGAATGTAAGATCGTAGACATATATGTCAAGGCAACGCGCCTCATGGTCAAATTGCGGACTTCGTGTTTAGCTCCTGTTTGGAGTATTGTACGTTTAAAGAGAAACCACCAACTGTGTTAACTAAATGGTAAGACCATCTTCCTACAGGTACGAGATGATTTCTATAGGTTATGGCAGGCATGGCCACGGTTTCACATTGTATGGTCCGCAATTATCCCACACCTCAAGTGGCCGAGAGGCGGTGAAGTGAGGAAGATGGAAAGAGCCAGGAAGTATGTGAACCGGGCCATGCGCACAGCCCTGACACGAGGCAGGGGATCTTACATTCACCATGACCAAATCACACATGACAAAACACATTTCTATTGCACAGATGGCATCCATCTGTCCAAGCCTGCAAATCCCCAATTTCTAACTGATTTACAGTTAGGTATTAGGAAGGCGTTAAGGGACTTTGTGGGGGATGGGGACAAAATAGACATTTGCCCCCAATCCGTGGCATAAATAACATAGAAAAATACAAAGATCGGTATACACACAAGGCAGTCCTTAAAAGATGTTGGCCATTACACAATTCACTCACCTAGATGGCAGTTGAAGGGTGAGGGAGACATCAGACGGCCCAGAAACTGGAGAGTCCGGTCTCAATAATTTGAGAGAGGCTTATCCAGTATTTCCCATAGAGGTTACCCAGTTTGCGTTATCAGGGGACCCAGGTGTGTCGCCCTGAATAGCCGAGGGGTAGACTGCTTAAGGACGCTACCTCGGCTTTGCCACACCAAGTCCAATTGACACCTAAGTTTAGTTCAGTTGAAAAGTTAAATAGGTAACCATTAATAAAAGTTGCCCAAAACTTGAACTCAAAGTTATTGTTGTCTGTTCTCATTATTTCGGGGGTTGGAAGGCAAATTATTCCACAGCATTGAGTGATGGCAGTGAAAGTGCTGACAAGCTGCATTAATTCTACAGCATTGAGACACCCTAAGCAATGGGGGACCTGGGAGATGGAAATTGCAACAGTTCCTCAAGCTGACATCAAATCAGTACTTTTGCCTCAGATAGAAAGGATGAAAGGAGATCGTGAGTCTGAGCAGAAGAGCTTGCGTACTACAGAAACACCAAAGAAGTAGAAGATGAAATATCTGAAAAAATAGAGTGCAATCTTTATGGGATGATCCCACTGCAGAAAAAGATGACAGCTTAGTTTGGTAATCTGGACATAGAGCCCCAAAGAACTAGATGTGGCTCATTGGCCAGAAGTTTTCTACTGCTGTCCAAGAGAAGAGTTCCATGTACTGCTGTCTATGGCTGGTGCCACCAAAACACCTGTGTAGTTCCCAAAGTCTAAATGCCAAACTGCCGGGATCAGTTGTGGGGAGTGGGGTTTTTGGGTATACGTCTTTTATTTGTTTTATTGATGTTTTATTGATTTGATGTTGTAAACCGCTCTGGGCTCCAGAGAGAGCGGTCTACCAAGTCGAATTTATAAATAAATAATAAATAAATAACTGATGAATATTGATGCTGAATGCCTAACTACCTGATATCAAAGTAGGTTTATTTCATTCTGGAGAATTTGACCTTTTCTTCCTCTGGATTGACCATATGTGCCATTGTATGAATCAGATGTTTTTGCAGCAACCTCAGAGAGAGACAAAACAATGCTCTATATGTAGAATGGGTTTGCTGAATGACTTTTGTTTCTTGCACATTTCTAAGGACTAATTCACATAAACACTTTAATGCATATATAGTGAACCAATTCTTAGAAAGGCATTCATGTATGCTGAGAAATTGACCTAATTTGTACAGATGAATTGGTTCTCTCTCTTTATGTGAGAATGCATAGGGGGTTCTCCACAAATGAGTTATGTATTTTGAGACTGGAATTTCTCTCCAAAGCTTTTAGACCAGCAGTAGGAATCGGGCATAAATTCAGAGGTCCCCAGCACATTTCACCATTGGCTGTGCTAGATTAGGCTGTTGGACAGTAGCGTTTATAAACATCCAGAGGACCTCTGTTTTAGAGCTATTGAGCTTCTTTTTCTTTCAGGATGCAACTTTCATTCTATAGCGAGAACTCCATCTGACTGCCAGCCAGAAACTTCATAGGCCAAGAGAAGATAAATACTAGATACTAGGCATGAGAAAAAAGTTATGAAAATGAAAAGAAATCGGAAGGGATTCGTATGTAATGGGACTTTCTAGTTTTTACGGATCGCAAGGCCAATCCCGGAAGTGGACTTTCATTTCCGCACTCTCTGGGCCCAAAATTTCGTTAGATTATTAAATATTTCGGATGGCCACCCAACAGGAAAATTTCCCCCTCCAAAATAGCTTTGCAGACATAACTCACAGTCAAATCGGGGCCTTTCCATGCTTGAAGCCTAATTAGAGTGAAAGGCCTCTTCCAGGAAGTGAAAAAGGAGCCGGAAACCATAGAGAGATCCAGATCGGCACTCCTAGAGGAGCTGGAGGACTGACGAAAAAAGCGATTTAAACACCCAGGAAGGGGGTTTAGATAGAAGGACAGAGTAGAAGGACATTAGAACTGTTGAGAGAAGGGCAGCAGGAGTGAAAAGAGCACGGAGAGGAGAAGGAAGAGTTCAGAATCAAGAAAAGCCATAGAGTTCAAGCGGGGGTCCTAGACTGCTATGGTAAAACTGAATGGAGTGAGGAGAACTCTACAGAGAGATTAGCAAGGCCTGCACCAGAGGTATTTAATAATATTAATAATAATAAATTAATGCATTATATCTCCCTGCAAGGAAACCAAGGGAAATGTTGCCCCTTGATTTGCCTGTGCTTAAAACAGCGTCAGTCCTGTTTCCCTGCTTTGCCTACTTTAGAACTACTAACGAATTTCATTAGTAATTGCGTTACATTTTAGAAATTTTGGGAATTTTTTTGTAAGTCTTTCTTTTACTAATAAACCCCCCCCCCCCATTAGATTTTCGATTCTCTATTTTTGGGTTCGAAACCATGCCTACTAGATACACACATTCTCTATCTCCTTATTCATCTCTATTGTGCAGCAAAGTTAAACAAAGATAAATTATTGAATTGATGAAATATTCCATATCTTTCTAAATTATAATAAGAAAAACATCTTTAATTAAAATGGGGAAAGGAAGAGGAAAGAAAACTTCATAAGTATGGAACTCAACTGACAAAGTTTCTCTCTCTCCCAATAATATTTCTTTCTGTTTTCCCTGCTCCTCCCTTGAGGCATAGCAAAACACTGATATATATGTATCCTTAGTAATCACTGCGAATAATTGCAGCAGCAACTGAGATGAGCAATCCTGTTTTAAATTGAGAACTGGTCAATGTTGAGGAGTTTTAATAAACCACCTTCATTATAACAGATATCGTCAAGCTGGGAAAAATCCTCTGTTGGTGTTAAACCAATATTCTATAGCAGTTGGAGGTTTTTTGCCCCTGGTAGTACTAATTGTAATTTACTGTGATTCTGTGCTAATACAGTAATATACCTTTTTGAAAAATCAAATTGGCACAGTGTGTTATTAAGGGGCTGTTAGTAAAAAGGTTACTCTCTGGCTGAGGAAGCCAGTTCCATATTATCTAAGGATGTGGTAGGCTTGCGTAGCTAGTGACCAACCACTGTGCCTTCTGAATTCACATCTGCAGGCATTTCCACAGGCTCTGAGTAGATTACTAATCTGTTGCTTTTTGGATTTATGAATGATATCACATTCCCTGACACTGCTCCCACTCAACTTTATAGTGAGCAGAAACAAGATTTGGAATAGATGGATCTATCAATTTTCGTTTCACAAAGTTCTTCCCCTCTAACTTTTAAGTTTGTTGATTCTTGCTTCCACATCCATTTTTGGACAAATGGGCATGATTACTCTTACATATGTTTCCATATTTTGACTAAAATAATATTTTATGTACTGTACCAAGTGTCACATTTTCTAATTTGTACATGCTTGCAAGCATTTTCATAACATATTATTTTGAGAATTATTTTTGCAAACCTATTCATTTTTGTGCACTTTGCCCATTGATATAGGCACCTTGGCATGATTGGAAAACTGTTGCAAGAGTTAGGAACATGTGAATGGTAAAATTTAGAGAGCTTTTATTCAAGATATATTTCAAACCGCAACTTCCAGAATCCCTCCAAATAGCCTGTTCAGCAGTTATACCTTTGGAGGATTGGGAGATTGTAATCCAAATATTACTAAAATATTTCTAAAATATCTTTGGGGATATTGGGAGAAGTAATAGATAATAACACAATCACTGCTAATTTAAAAGAATGTACTGGCCCAACTTGTTCTGGCTCCATTATAATACTAGACCAGGGCCCCTTTATATTATATACTAGCTTGGGGACCCGGCCCTGTCCGGGTCATTTGAGAAGTGCAGCAGGATGTAGAGTGGGTCATGGGGGCTCTATGTGCCAAGTTTAGTCTTGATCCATCATTATTGGGAGTTGCAGTGGTATCATGAAATTACTGAAGGTAGTGCAAGTCCCATCATCTCTGTGTGTCCCGTCCCCCAAAGTGTAGTAGGATGTAGATTGGGTCATGGGGCTCTGTGTGCTAAGTTTGGTCTGTATTGGTGAATGGATGAGGGATGCATTGTTTTTCGGAAGTGAGTGAAGGTACTTCAAGTCCCATCATCCGCGGTCCGTCTCACAGTAAACTGCACCAGGCTGTAGAGTGGGTCATGAGGGCTCTGTGTGCCAGATTTGGTGTTGATCAGTCATTGGATTAGGTTTGTAGCAGGATTGGGAAGTGAGGGAAGGTACTGCAAGTCCCATCATCCATGTTCTGTCCCCCTCCAAACTTCAGTAGGATGTAGAGTGGGTCACTGGGGCTCTGTGTGCCAAGTGTGGACTTTCTCAGTGTTTGTTGGGGGCCACAGTGGTCTGTGGGAACAGAGAGGTGTAAAAGTACTACAAATCCCATCATCCATTGTCAGTCCTCCCCCAAACCTCACCAGGACGTAAAGCAGTCATGGGGGTTATGTATGGCAAGTTTGGTCTCGACCAGTGATTGGATGAGGGTTGCAGCGGACTTGGGAAGTGAGTAGAGGCACTTCAAGTCCCATCATCCATGGCCCACCCTCCTCCGAACTGCACCAGTACGTAGAGTGGGTCATGGGGGCTGTGTGTGCTGAGTGTGGTCTGTATTGGTCCTTTTTGGTGGCCTCAGTGGTCTGTGGGAACCAAAGTCTTGGAAAGTACTACAAATCCCATAATACGTGGGTCATGCCATAGGGGGTTATGTGTACCAAGTTTGGTGCAGGTCCATCACCGCGCTGGTCGCTGTGGCCTGTGAAAGTGGCTGCCACATATCCGCCCTGGCCTGTGAAAGTGGCTGCCACATATCCGCCCTGGCCTGTGAAAGTATACCGGTGTAAAACAGAAAGGAGTAAAAAAAAATGGAAAAGGCCTGCATGGAATTAGCAGTAAGGTCCAATGAGGCTGGGTGAGGGAGCTTTGGGCCAGAATTATTTATATAAGCATTAAAAGGCATTAGAGAAAGGTATTTATTGTTTTCTCTTGTGTCTTTTGAGTGAAGTAGGGCCTTACCTTGTAGAGTGACAGTGCCTGTTCTAAAGATCCTGTCAGAAGCTGCCTTTCTCTCACACTGTGTTGAAGAGGGAAGATGGATGCCTCTTTTGGGCCTATCTGGGAGAAGGGGATTTGTAGGGCTACAATGTTTTCTGGGAAGTGAATTGGGATGCAAATCCCATCATTTAAATCGGCCATCCTGCCCTAAACACTATTTTGGGGCCTGTAATGTTATGGCCTGCTATTGGTAACTTTAAAAGGGTGCATGGCAGGCAGCCGTTTTCTAAAAGCTGAGGGGGAGGAGAATAAAGGAATCCATTTTGTTTTCACAGAGCCAAGTGGGGAGGGAATGTTGATGGTGAATTTTTTTCCCCTCAGTGGGAAGAAATCCTGTTGTTTGAATGTAGAGGCCTGGATTCTGGGTTGCTGGCTTTTTTCCCCTCAGTGGGAAGAAATCCTGTTGTTTGAATGTAGAGGTCTGGATTCTGGGTTGCTGGCTTTTTCCCCTCAGTGGGAAGAAATCCTGTTGTTTGAATGTAGAGGCCTGGATTCTGGGTTGCTGGCTTTTTCCCCTCAGTGGGAAGAAATCCTGTTATTTGAATGTAGAGGCCTGGATTCTGGGTTGCTGGCTTTTTTCCCCTCAGTGGGAAGAAATCCTGTTGTTTGAATGTAGAGGCCTGGATTCTGGGTTGCTGGCTTTTTTCCCCTCAGTGGGAAGAAATCCTGTTGTTTGAATGTAGAGGCCTGGATTCTGGGTTGCTGGCTTTTTTCCCCTCAGTGGGAAGAAATCCTGTTGTTTGAATGTAGAGGCCTGGATTCTGGGTTGCTGGCTAATCAGTGGCTATCAATGCCCTCTGTCTGGTGCCTTAGAATTTTGGAGTGGCGAGGCTGTCCAATCAAAGGACTCTATGCAAATAGCTGCCACATATCCGCCCTTCCGCCCTCCGCATACACACATACACACATACACACATACACACATACAAACATTCCGTTTTATAAAGGTATACAGAAGTTTGGTTGTTTGTTTACATTACTTATATTCTGCTCTTCTCACCCCAAAGGGGACTCAGGGCGGATCACAATGCATACATACACGGCAAACATTCAATGCCATTGTTAGACATACAAGAAATGCAGACAGATAGAGGTTATTCAGCAGTTTTCCAACTTTGGATCCTGAAGGTTGCCGAATTCTGACCACGGGGTGGAGCTTTTGCATCATCAACTATGATGCTGAGCCTTTTTTATTGTAGTATTTCCTCCTTCCTCCAGCATTTTATGGTGTCATAAATTAACCTCCCTGCTTTACGCAGTCTCTAATTTCTCTACTCACAGCACAGCTGTTTTCAACCTGCTTAGGTGAACAGTAAGCTGGGCTCTTATCAGCCAGGAGCTCAACCCCAACTTGGGCTTTGAACTTGCCACCTTCCAGTTGGCAGTGATTTATTCCTGCCAGTGAGTAACTAGCTGTGCTACCGCCTGGCCCATAGCAGTATACTGGCATGATTCCATTTTAAAAGCTATCACAACATTCTGTGGATTCCTGCTATCTGAAAATTAGAGAAGGGCAATAAGAATTCCCAGCATCACTAAACAACAAGTCTTAAGTTTCCATAGGATGTTGCCAAAGAGGTAAAAGGATTCTGGAAGTTGCAGTTTGAAATATATCCTGAATCAAAGCTCACTAAATTGGGGATGATCCGGAAGCACAAGTTAGTGCAGAACGCTGCGGCACGCCTTCTCGCCGGGGCACCGGCGAGATGCCATATTACACCAATATTGCAGCAACTGCACTGGCTGCCCATCGAGCACCAGATCTCCTTCAAGGTACTGGTGTTAACCTTTAAGGCCTTGTATGGTCTTGGGCAGTGTATTTGAGGGACCGCCTTTCCCCATATTGCCCCCAGAGATCCTTACGCTCCAGCGTACAAAACCTCCTCAACGTCCCCTCCATCCGGCAATTTCACCTATCCTCAACAAGGCAAAGGGCCTTCTCGGTGGTGGCACTGTCTCTATGGAATGCCCTACCTGAGGAAGTCAGAGGTATCAGGGGACTGTCCTCTTTTTGCCAAGCCTGCAAGACGGCTCTTTTTCGCCTGGCTTTTCCAGTTGGGTAACTGTTATGCTCTCTGTGTAGTTTAGTTTAGTTTTAGAATCATTTCAGCGCTAGTAATGTTTAAATTAACTCATTGCTTATCTGCTTCTTCACCACTGTTCTATAATGTCAGTTCTATGCTTGTTTTTTACCTGTTGTAAACTGCGCCGAGCTTCTAGAAGCCCAAAGAATGAATGAATGAATAAATAAATAAATAAATAAATAAATTACAATGCTATACCATGTATTCTGAAAGAGCTCTTTGATAAATGGTAACTATCCTCTTTCATATATAGTTGCCTATGCATTGAGATAATCATTAGGGACTCAAGAAGATGGTGACTAAGGAATGGTCTTTTTCAGATGTAGCAACCCTATCTTTTTATTGCTGTGGGCTTGCCTGATGGATTATGGGGTGCAGGCTAAACGAATAGTCCTAGTAGCAAATTGTGTTTGGAGTTGCATTGCAAGAAACTAACCAAGGTAGTGAACCATTTTTTAAATTATCTTGGAAAAGTCCTTTAAAATTGATTTTAAATCCCATATTTTAAATCCTCACTGGCATTTGAGGCATTTTTATTATTACAAAAGCCATCAACAACCCTTTTTATTGTTATTATTGTTTCCCCATAAATTTAAATGTTGTTCTGAGTTGGTTTTACTACATTGGCTATGTCTACCAGTTTATTTGGCTATTTTGATTATGCTGTTTTATAAACTGAAGTAAGAGTTCTTTTAAGACTTTGATTTGGCTTTGAACTGGCCTAAGAGTTGCCCTGACAGAGCAAGGAGTGTCTCTGTATGTGTAAAGAATGTGTCTCTTTTCCTCGTTCATTGAGGCCATGGCTTAAGACAAAGCTATTTGCATAAGGAAAGGAGGGGGACGGGGGAGAGAAAAGAGTTTGTAGCAGTGTGAGATATAAATAAAGCCCTGTTAGTAATTCTGTAAACAATAGAAAACATGCCAACATGGTTTCCTTTCAGGTGCACTGAATATTGCTTTATGTGAGAACTTCATTGGGTTCTGAAAAAAGCCTAGAAGTGTTCCTTTCTTTGCTATACAGAAACATCAGGGGAAGTAAATAGAAGCCTGTGGTTAGCTGAGAGCAGTATACTTTTTCTTTTCTTTTTATTTGGTCTACAAACTATTATCCTTAGTTTCTACTTTTAGAACTCCCCTGGGTCTTCAAACTTTGCTGCATGTAATAACACCTGATGCCTACTTTTCAAAAAGCCTGTGAGTGCAGGACCTCATCCGCATTGACAAGTTGACTTTGACACACTGTTAAATAGATGTCTTTAGCAGAAGATTGGGGAAAAGAGGCATTACTTGCCAGCCTTGAGGGTGAATTCCCTTTGCCTCCAGGTTTCCATTTCCCCTTAGAGTTCATGATGGCACAGACTCATCTCCATTACAATACACAAAGTAATCCATGCCTTGGTGCATTTTAACTTCATAGTTACCAGAACTGGCACATTGCTGTAAATTCTCCTTGCATCGAAAGGGCCAAATTGAACGAAAAGTCAAACATCCACCACCATTTACCATGCCTTTTGTATTCAGATCTTCAGAGTACAGCATAGTGATTCATCAGATCAGAGCTATTTCAACCATTTCCAATGGTGTGCCAGTAGTCTTCATGTCAAGAGTACAGCAATCTGCTCTGCATCTAATTCTAGACTGGGGCAAAATATCTGTAGCCCTTTAGATGTTGGACAGCAATTCCCAGCATCCATCAAAAGCATAGTAAATGGTGAGGAATGCTACCAGTAGTTGGTTAACAATATCTGGAAGGCCACGCTTCGACCATCCAGATCTAGACTTTAGAGGAGCTATCCAACTGGAATCTATATAAATAAAAAAATAATTTTCATTTGGGGATTAACATAACTAAAAAAAACACTGGGTGAATTGACACCAAATTTGGACACAACACACCTATCAGGCCAACAAGTGATCATCACTCATAAAAACACTGAAAAACATAGCAGAAGAGACTTTAAAAGCCAAAAAAATAAAAAATACATTAGAATTTATGCACATAACCACATATATACACATACACACAAATATATACACACATCTGTGCGTGCACACATACACGTGCACACATACACACACACAAGAAATATGCACAGACTGGGCCATAGCAACACTTGGCAGGGGACGGCTAGTAATAAAATAAACCAATAAAATAATCCAAAGGAGACTCCTCTGGCATAGAAAGTGTGATCTGCCACCCTATATCACCCCATGTTATAGTCACTGGCTAACAAAGGGGAAAATGTTTTTCCTACATCTGAATAACTGGGCTTAGAAACATTCCTTTGAGGTGAAGTGGGGTGGAGTTGAGTGGGCTGGGGTGGGGTGGAGGGTTACAATTCCTAGAGTCTTCCAGCTAGCAAAATCGTTGTTCATGTTGGCTGGGTGATTCTGGGAATTGTATTCTGCTTAAATGAACAAGTTGGACCCACCCACCCCTTTAAAAAGCAGTGCAGGCATAAGCATGGGATATAATATCTGCAAATTGAGCTGTTGATGAAGGCACTGGCCAGTTGACAAAGTTGATAACTGTACCCTGTTTCTGGGAACTGGGATACTTTTTAAAAATCTGGTCTTTTTGACAGGAAATTTTGGGAGGGGGAATGATTTATATGTCTAATTGGCTTTTTATTTGCATTTTAAATCACACTCTTCTGCTAAACTAATGGACCTCCTATTTATAGATGACTCCAACATAAAGTGACTGCTAATTACTACAATTAATATAGCGTTAAAGGCTTGCCAGCCAACTCTACTGCAACTTGTATCGCCTACTCATTTTCAATTAAGGCACACTGACAAGTAAAATACGCAGTTATTAAGAGCAGAACTCTGTTGTGTAATTACAGTTTGCTAAGGTCATTAATCTGTTGCAATACTGAGTTTTCCACCAAATGCATGGAGGAGGGAGGGCCTTGGGGGAGAGACAACTTGAAGAACAAGGGCTGCAGCAGTTACTTGCTCTGGGGATGATGGGGTCAGAGCACAGAGTTTAGCCACACATTTTCCAGCCAGGTATGTTCCTCATACCCTTTCAGGGCTTGAACAACAGAATGGGTATTTCTTGCCAGTGGACTAGTGATTCTGCCCTGCGTTTTTATTTGGACTACCTGATACCTCAAAATGAGTTGAGTGCTTTGGTTAGTTTCTTTAAAATAGTTTCTTTAACATTCAGGCTAAAATCCAGAGTAGGCAGACCCTACAGGCCCTGTCCGACTTTTACCTGAGGTGCCCAAATAACACCTCTGGTAAAAGAGGAGTATTTCGGGACAAAGCAGGAAAGCCCTACTTTGTCCCAAATTAATGAGATACCACATTAGACCTGGGCCGTCTTGAAAGGCCCAGGTCTAATGGGGTATTGGGCCTGTAGGGTACTCCTGAGGGTCAGTCCTCACACCCATCTTGCACCTTTTGGGCTACTGAAGCCCAAAGATGCGAGATGGTGCCCATCCCCTTCCCAACCTCACACCCACCTACCCAATAGCCTTAAAATGAAAAAAAACCTTACCTGGTCACCATGAGGCCGGAGCAGCAGGTTTAAAATTTTTTAATGCTTTAGAGGGGAGATTTGTGGAGGCTTCATTCCAGCGCAGTAGTTACCACACTGGCATGAGGATCCCCCCCGAGAAAGCCTGGGTTTTTCTTCAGGCATGAGGATTAAAACCCACAATGAAATGGGCTTCATCATGAGTTTAAGCCCTGTGTGGAACATTCAATGCCAGAAAAATAGACAATAAATTAAACAATACAAATAAAGAATATACAACAATTGTTTAAAAAAACCACATCGCAATAAAAGACCAATAAAACACATTTCACGGCACCAATAATCCAACATCCCTGTAGTAGAGGATAGCTATCCACATACAGAGTAATGTTAGTCATGTATCCTCCGCCTGATTTACTGTGCAGTCCTTGAAGCCACTACTCGTGGCCATTTCTCAGGTTGCAGCAAGAAGGTAAGATCAGAGAAGCACCTACCTTTGTCCTTATGGCCAAATGCGCAATGATGATATCAGCTGCAAGATCTCCTGAGAAGCCCAGTAGATCTTATTGCTGTTGCCATCTTTATATATCTGGCTTTGGGAATATAGCCAAATACAGTTTCTTCTTCGAGGGCTCTGTGAATCCACACTTATGAAGTTTGCGCGCCAGCGCGGGCTTCCAATGGAAACTTTCCCAGTTTGAAAAGTTTTGGCGGTAGCTCCGCCCAGCCGGCCCGGAGGGCATAAAAGGCGCCTCCATGCGCGCCCACCCCATTCCTTTGTTTTCCGCCACTTGGGCAACATCGGAAATTCGGCTGGTTGTGTGAGCATAGTATGTCCACAACCAGCTTCAAAAAGTGTTTATCCTGCGGTGGCAAGATCCCGGACTGTGACGGTCACTCGAAGTGCCTTCAGTGTCTCGGAGAGGGGCACGTTGTTCCTGTCTGCTGACACTGCCAGGCCTTCTCGTCGCAGACCAGAAGAGCGAGAGCCCGGAGGCTTCAGGCCTACCTGACGGAGCGTGCTCTCTGCCCTCCAGAGATGGCGACGGCTGTCCCATCTACCTCCTTGGGGTCCGGGGCGGCTGCTCCGGCCCCCACCGTGTCGACCGCTTACCTGGCTGGGAAGAAGCATCCACGGAAGGAGAAGGGCACGAAGTCTGTCTCTTTGAAGACTTCGGCGCCGAAGAGGCCCTGCACCGTGACGACGGAGACGGTTCAGCTGCCTCCACCACGCCGGTCATCGGCGAGCTCAATGGCGTCGGTCCTCTCCCAGAGGTCGGCCATTTAGAGGACTCCCTCCAACAGAGCTATGGAGATAGCTTTCCTGAGGTCGAGTGAAAAAGCCCGTAGAGCCCAGACCAGAGGCCTGGTTCCTGTGACTCTGGGCAAGTCTTTGGAGGCCGCAGCCTCGAGACCCCTGTCTCCGAAGAGACGCAGGACTCTGACGTCATTGTCGTCAGCGTCGTGCCCTGATTCCCCGCCTGCCCCTGTTCTCGCTGTGGAGACAGGGGTAGAACAGCAGACCATCTCGCTGGGAGACTCGGTACAGACAGTCGTCAGAGTTCCCCTGGCTCAGCCCTCGGTTCGTCAACTCTTCGTGATGTCCCCCAAGAAGGGCAGGCAGACAACACGGCTCGCAATGGCCCCAGCTTCAAAGAAGCCTCCCCCTGCATTGACGGTGGTGACCGCAGTCCCATCTACGTCGAGAACAGCACCGGCGGCGTCACTTCCGACGGGACCGGAAGTGGTTCGACCACTATCGGAGGAAGAGGTCGAGGAAGGCGAAGCCCCGCGATCGGTGATGATGGGGTCCATCTTGTCGGTCGCCATGGACCGGACACCTTCCCACAGAGGCTGTGAGCTGGAACCATCCTTGTCCCCGACGGACTCCGCAAGAGCCTTCGGCGAACAGGTGGGCCGGATGGCAAGAGCTTTGGGCATACAGACGTATGTGCCAAGAAGATCCAGCGCCTGCCCCGTCTTCAGCAGAGTACAGGTCGAGGACTCTGCCCAGCCACATCTTCCCATGCTGGAACCCCTGGAAGAGGTGGTGAAGGCATCGTGGAAGACCCCGTCGTCCATTCCTCCCACGTCAGGGCGTATCGAGGCGTGGTACAAGATCGACGAGAGGGAAAAGGAATGGCTGCACGATCATCCGACACCCAACTCGATGATCATTACCTCCTCCCAGTCCTCAGGCAGGGAGTCCACAGCCCCCTCTGACCAAGAGGGAAAGAGGTTCGACACGGTCGGCAGAAAAATCTACCGAGCTGGACTTCTTCTGACGAAGATGGCCAACTACGGGGCGTGCATGGGAGCCTACCACCAGATCCTCTGGGAAAGGGCCCAACCCTTTTTCCAGGATCTCTCCCAGGAACAACAGGCTGCACTGACCTCCATCTCTCAAGAGGCTCAGGCGCTAGCACACCACCAGATCCTGATGTCCCGCCACACTGGGGACACCTCAGGAAAGCTGCTGGCCCACGGTGTCGCCATCAGGAGACACGCGTGGCTGAAGTCGTCGGGGTTGTCCTCCAATTCCCGGAAGGTCATCGAGGATCTGCCGTTCGATGCCCAGGGACTCTTCTTTGCGGGCACGGACGACAAGCTGAAGGCCAATCATGACTTCAAGGTCCTGACGGCCAAGTTGGATCGACCACCGGCGCAACCCAGAACCCGGTACTACCAACGGGCGAAGTTCCAGCCCAGGTCACAGTACCGCCAGTCCCCACGACCATACTCGGCCCCACAGCAGCAGCAACAGCAGCAGCCGAGACAGCAGCAGCAGCAGCACAACAACCGCCCCCGCCACGGCAACAAGTCGAGGCCACGTCAGAACACGGGGAACGGACAGTCGAAGCGCCGTGTTTGACGGGGCGAAGGACGACACCGTCTCCTCGCTAGGTACCGCTGCCACCATCATGCCTCCTCCCAGCCCTCGACCTCCACCAGCTCATCCGCCGTTCGGAGACCGCCTGACCCGCTTCATCGGTGCTTGGCGACGCATCACCTCAGATGCATGGGTGCTCCAGATTGTCGAAGACGGCTATGCCTTGGAATTCGACGAGCTCCCGCCAACAGGGTTCATCGTCGAGACGGAGCCGTCCGAGGTGATCTTGAGGGAGGTCGACAGCTTGCTTCAAAGGGAGCAATATCACCGCTTCCGCAGGGCAAGGAGGAGAGGCATTCTTCTCACGATACTTCACCGTGCCGAAGCCAGACGGTACCCTGCGACCCATCCTGGACCTCAGAGACTTAAACGCGTACGTTTTGCCGAGGAAATTCAGGATGGTGTCAGTGTCGTCCATTCTTCCACTTCTACGGGCAGGCGACCACTTCGCCTCGATCGACCTCCGGGACGCGTACTTCCACGTCTCGATCAGACGTGCCCATCGACGCTTCCTGAGCTTCAAGGTGGCCGGAAGGGCGTACCATTTCAACGTCCTTCCCTTCGGCCTCGGGGCGGCTCCTCGAACATTCTCCAAGTGCATGTCGGTCATGGCTGCGCACTTGAGAAGGGAGAAAATCCGGATTTTTCCTTACCTGGACGACTGGCTGCTGACGGCTCAGTCCTCGGAACTGCTGTAACAACAGGTCACAGCGACACTTCAACTACTCTCGTCGTTAGGCCTACGCCTCAACGAGGAGAAGTCGCAGCTTGTCCCTTCCACAACCATAAAGTTCATCGGGACGATGTTCGACTTCGTCGATCAGCTCGCCTATCTGCCAGAGGTCAGGTTTCAGGCGCTTCGACACGAGGTGAACAGCTGCACCTGGCCTTCCATCACGGCGAAGCAGGTTCAGGTCACACTGGGCCATATGGCATCCACGGTGGCCGTCATTCCACTGGCGAGACTACGCTTCAGGCCGCTGCAACGTTGGTTTCTGGACCATTTCGACCCAGTCAAAGAGCACCACTCGAAGAGGCTCTCCCTCCCGGAGAAGGTCAAGGACTCCCTCCAGTGGTGGACTTCCAGCGCCAACGTTTGCATAGGGGTACCATTCCACATGGTGACCCCATCCATCACGTTAACGACCGATGCGTCTCTACTGGCCTGGGGAGGCCATACGGAGCGCCTGTCGATCAACGGCCAATGGTCGGCGGTGGAGAGGCTCCACCACATCAACTACCTCGAGCTCCTGGCCATAGTCAAGACTCTTCGGGCATTCGCCCCTCTAGTCAGGGGACACGTAGTACTGGTCAGGACAGACAACATAGTGGCCATGTACTACGTCAACAAACAGGGCGGAACGGGCTCGAGAAGACTCCTCGCCCTATCCCAGAGCCTGTGGGAGTGGTGTGTTCGTCACCAGGTGACCCCCAGGGCCATCCATCTCCCGGGAGTCGAGAACTTGGAGGCGGACTCGCTCAGCAGAACCAGCTGGTCGTCCCACGAATGGATGCTGCATCCGGAGGAACTCCACCGTGTCTTTCAACAATGGGGATTCCCAGACGCAGATCTCTTCGCATCGCCGGAAAACAGCCAACTGCCAGTTTTCGGTGCCCGGCTTGCCCCGGATGCTCACCGGGGATGCCTCGGGGACGCACTCCTGCTCGATTGGACGTCGGGATTCTTTTACCTCTTCCCGCCGTTCCCGCTTCTTCTCCGCATCGAGAAGATCCAGCTCTCGGGGACCGACTGTATCCTCATCGCTCCCTACTGGCCAAGGCAGGTCTGGTTCCCAACCTTGCTACACTTGGCCGAGGGGAATTACATACATCTCCCTCGCCGACCAGATCATCTGACTCGGGAGAGGGGGTTGCTGCTACACCCGGACCTTCCAACCCTGCACTTGTCGGCATGGAGAATCTCCCGGCGCCGGACGTCTCACCGGCCGTAGCGGCAATCTTGGCTGCGGCGCACAAACCGGCAACATCGAAGGCTTACTCAGCTTGCCTCGCCCGCTTCGCCAAGTTCCAGACCGCCCGTTCCAGCGCCATCTTCCCGCTCTCGGTTCCGGCGGTCCTTGACTTCCTCGCCGGACTGGTCGACAGAGGGCTGTCTATGTCCTCAGTGAAGACCCACCTGGCGGCGCTCACATGGCAGAGTCAGCAAAGGGGTGGCCCTTCGCTGTTCCAGTACCCGATGGTCAAGAGATTCCTGAGAGGGGTCAACAACACCCGCCCTCCCATGCATCCACCGACGCCCGGCTGGAACCTAGACCTGGTGCTGTCCTGCCTTGCGGCCCCACCGTTCGAGCCGTTGTCGTCCATCGACCGACGCCTCCTTTCTTGGAAGGTGGCTTTCCTGGTCGCCATTGCTTCAGCGCGTCAACCCTCCGAGCTGGCGGCGCTGCGTGTGGACGAGCCCTACCTGCTATTCCTAGCGGACAGGGCCATCTTGCGGACGGACATCACCTTCCTCCCTAAGGTGGTGTCCCCATTCCATGTAAATACTGACATTGTGCTTCCAGACCTGGTTCCCTCTCCGTCTGTGGGGAACGAGTCAACCCTCAGAGCCCTCGATGTGAGAAGAGCCCTCTGGGTCTACAAGAGCAGGTCTGCAGGCTATCGACGGTCGACCAGACTCTTCGTCTCTTACGACGCCGACAAGCTGGGCTTGCCGGTGTCGTCTCAGAGGCTGTCAAATTGGGTGGCTTCCCTGGTTGAGTTGTGCTATCAGATAGCCCATCAACCGTGTCCCCCTAGAGTTAAGGGCCGCTCAACTAGAGCAGTGGCCACGTCGACGGCTTTCCTCCAGGGGATTCCTCTGGATTCAATATGTAGGGCGGCCATCTGGGCCAACCCCTCCACCTTCACGTCCCACTACCGGGTAGACACCCTATTTGGAAGGGAAGCGGCCTTTGGTCAAGCAGTCCTCACTCCCAAGGGCCTTCAGGGATAGTTTCTAACAGGCTATACCCTGTGTTTTCCCTCTATGTAACGTATAGATCGACAGTTCCTGAGTCGATCAGACCTCTCTACTTCTTAGGGAGGCTAAGTGTTTACCGTGCCCCGGCTCCCGGGGTCACAGTCTACCGGTTAAAGCGCGCTTTACCTAAGAGTTCTTAGTGTTCTATGTTGCACCCGTTGTGCACTAATACTGTGAGGCCTGCGTGCCTGACATGAATGGTGCTTGCTGCACTTATTGTTGTGAGGCCTGTGTGCCTGACATGAATGGTGCTTGTTGCACTTTATGATGTGAGGCCTGTGTGCCTGGCATGAATGGTGCTTGTTGCACTATGTTTACAAGTGGGAGCATGCCTTCCACTCTTATTTATTACACTGTTGATGATGTTATTTATTCTTATTGCTGGTTGCAATAAACCTGTTCAGTTTTTGTGGCTGGTTTGTTCCCACCTCCTTTACCTTAGCTCGGTAAGTCTTCAAAAGTGTGCATTCACAGAGCCCTCGAAGAAGAATGGTAGGTTACATACCTGTGACCATCTTTCTTCGAGTGGAGCTCTGTGAATCCACACGAACCCGCCCGGCCATCCCCTCTATCTCAAACCACCCTTTCCTAGTTGCACGTGTGGCGTAGGAATGGGGTGGGCGCGCATGGAGGCGCCTTTTATGCCCTCTGGGCCGGCTGGGCGGAGCTACCACCAAAACTTTTCAAACTGGGAAAGTTTCTGTTGGAAGCCCGCGCTGGCGCGCAAACTTCATAAGTGTGGATTCACAGAGCTCCACTCGAAGAAAGATGGTCACAGGTATGTAAGCAGACCAAGAAAAAGGGGGAGGGTGGGGGTAGCTCTGGGCTAACAAGGAACACAAAAGAGAACCACAAGGCTGCAATAACAAGCTCAATAATATTGCAAAATGCTGTAGCAGCTGATCTAAATTAATAAACATGAAACATTATATATCAACATTCTTATTATTCACACATATATTGAAATATAACAGAACATGTCTGGCAAAAGCATGTGTGCCTAGAAATTGCATACAAAGCTATGAGCAAACTTGTAACTGCTCATAGCTTTGTATGCAATTTCTAGGCACACATGCTTTTGCCAGACATGTTCTGTTATATTTCAATATATGTGTGAATAATAAGAATGTTGATATATAATGTTTCATGTTTATTAATTTAGATCAGCTGCTACAGCATTTTGCAATATTATTGAGCTTGTTATTGCAGCCTTGTGGTTCTCTTTTGTGTTCCTTGGTCACAGGTATGTAACCTACCATTCTCCTGACCACAAAACATGAAATGGCTTCAGGCGCTTTACAATAAGAGAATGGTATGGTTACATACTAAGCATGGGTAGGTTCGGTCGGAATCCTCGTAATTGGGATTGAAATCAGAATTAATCCAGTTTTGAAGCGATTTCGAAGCAATTTGAGAATCCGGAAGTATTCTTGCCCTTTTGAAGCCACTGTCGCCATCTTTTTTCCAATCCAGGAAGTGAATTGGAAATTAATCAGCTTTATAGGCAAGCAGTTGCTTGGATGATGGGATGCTTGCCCTTAGCCAATGTGGGGAAACCACCTCGGGAGGGGCGGGGTTTTGGCACGGCAGCCATTGCTCTTTTAAAAGGGCTACGTGTGCCTCGTGGGCTCATTGCAAGCCGGGGACGCAAAGGCAGATGGACTAGGGCAGGCTGCTTGGGTGGGGAAAGTGCCACGCCAGTGCTTTGCAAGGGAAGGACTGGGTTGGGGACAATTTCTCCTTTGATGTTAATTCCCTTCCTGAAGCAGGGAATACAACTCTTAAGGTCTTTTTCTCTCCTGGAGTTTGACTTCTGTGCTTTGGAAAACCAGAATTCCCCTTTGCTGATAACAATTCCCTTCCTAAAGTAGGGAAAGCAGATAGTGAATAAATGGAAATAATTGACAACATGAGAACAAAACAACAAAAAACTTCTACGAATTGCCACTCAGGTGGCCAGTATAACCCAACAGCTGTGGTTGGATGCTCCATCTAACTTTTTTTTAAAAAAAATATTATTATTAAATTCAAACTTCTATGACCGCCACTCCCCGAGGGCTCGGAGCGGTTTACAAGCCTGACATAAAAACAATTACACTCAGACAATACAGACAAACGATAACAAACAACACTCAAGTCCTATAAGGGCACCCTCTCACCGTCAAAAGAAGGCAGACTGGGAAGCCCTAACAGAATTCATGATCCATCTAACTTATACATGATCTATCTAACTTATACATGTTGGTAGAGGGGGTGGTTGGTGTGAAACGCTGGCATCCAGTGCACAGACAAGCAGTTATTCCTCAGGGAAATGTGTCCTTCCTCCAGTTGCTAGAGGGGGTTTTTGGGGCGTAACCCTGGCATCCACTGGGCAGTCAAGCGTTCATTCCTTGGTGGGATTCGTTCCTTCTCCTGCTGTTAGAGGGGATGGTCTGGCTGGCAGAGGCCCACCATCCACAGGGCAGGTTAGCAACCAGTGCCGAGGGGAATCAGAGAGGTGCTCGTTTGACTTCCCTATGTATACCAGTAATCCTCCAAAAGGGGTCGACTTGCCTTTGTCAGATGGGCTTGGATTGTACCGCCAAGTGTTCATTCCTCGAGGGGATTTGTCCCTTCTCCCACTGTTTGAGGGGGTGGTGTGGGTGGCGGTGGCCTGCCATCCACAAAACAGGCTAGCGGTCAGTATTGCGGGGAATCAGAGCGGTGCCCGTTTGATTGCCCTGTGTATACCAGTAATCCTCCAAAAGGGGTCAACTTGCCTTTGTTAGGTGGAATTGGCCAGTCCCGCCAAGCAGTCAGTCCTCGGGGGAATTCGTTCATCTTTGAGATGTTTGTGGAGGTGGTCAGGGAGGACCGCAGGCATCTACAGGTCAGGCAACCGGACATTCCTAAGATGTAGAGGGTTGGACTGGATGGGCCAAGAAGTCTCTTCCGAGTCTGTGATTCACTGATGCTTTGACATGCAGGAGGTCAGTTATGGAAGTGTGTGGAATAAAGTGTCATTGTGCACATCTTCCATCTCTTAGAGGAGTGCCCATCTGGTTGTGCAGTGTAGGCCAGTATTCCATCACCCTGATCCCCTTGTTTGTCCTATCCTGCTGTTATGTAGGGTCACAGTTTTAGGAAAAGGGGTGCATGGTGATCCCTCACCAACATTACAAGGTCATCCTTTCATTCTCCAGCATGTGTGCACCAGTTGGGACAGTTTACTGACAGATCAGCCCGGGTCAGGGTGGCTTCCTTCTTTTTTGATGCGGGGAGTGCCAGTCTGGCTGCCCTGTGTGGGCATGCATAATGCGCTCTTCCTTCTGCGTATCTCTGCAGTGGTGAGGGAAATTTTCTACAACACACTTTCAGACTGATCAGGTGTGGGTGGCTTCCTTCCTTTTTAATGTGGGGACTTCTCCATCTGGGGGTTCCTTGTGGTGTATAATGCATTCATACTTGGTACATTTTAATGAGACAGCATAACCCACTTGCATCAACCCAGTTTCTTCTGGATCAACATCCTTCCACTGTTTGGGTGGTGCTCCTGTTTGGCTGTCCAGTGCCTGCCTGTGCTTCTCCGGGATGGCCTGTTGCTGTATTTTTGTCTTCTGATTTCCCCCTTTGGAAAAAAAAAGGGGAAGTCTCTTTGAGGGGTGATTTTTGGCTGCACATAGTATGCCATATAGGTTTTGATAGGTCATAACCAGCTCTTTGAATTGTGCTCAGAAATACATCGGCAGCCAGTGGAGCTGACATAACAGGAGTGGTGTGCTCCATGTATGATGGCCCAGTAAGCAACCTAGCTGTTAGCGGGGGTGGTCGGGGCGGAACGCTGGTATCCACTGGACAGACAAGTGGTCAGTCCTTGGTGGAATTAGTCCCTCCTCCAGATATTGGAAGAGGTGGTCGGGCACAATGCTGCCATCATCATCTGGACGGATAAATGGTCAGTCCTTGGTGGAATTAGTCCCTCCTCCAGCTGTTGGAGGAGGTCATTGGGGCACAATGCTGCCATCATCTGCTGGACAGACAAGCAGTCAGTCCTTGGTGGAGGAGGTGGTTGGGGAGGACCGCTGGCATCCATCCACTGTGCAGGCAAACAGTCATTCCTCGGGAGATTTTATGCTTCTACCAGTTGCTAGAGGGGGTGGTCAGGGAGGACCACTGACATCCATCCACAGGGCAGGCAAATGGTCATTCCTCGGGAGATTCTTCCTCCCTCGAGGTGTTGGAGGAGGTGGTCGGGGAGGACTGCAGACATCCACAGGTCAGGCAAACAGACATTCCTCAGGGTATTTTGTGCATCCACAGATTTTGCAACATATTAGCTGAATACGTTGACCACCTGCTTTGAACTATAGGCGGTATGAATTGGTGATATTTATTGCTTATATAATACATGTGCTTTGTTATACTTATATAGTAGACTTCTTTATTTTCCTCCACACCCTTTTTGTGTGTTTGCTATAGACATAGCCCTACTGGTTCCTTATTTATAGATTTCGTGCATCCATCAGTTGCTAGAGGGATGATTGTGGTTGTACACTGGCATCCACTGGACAGACAAGTGGTCAGTGCTCGGGGGATTCGTCTCCCCTCAGGGGTTTCATCCCCCCTCTAGGTGTAGAGGGAGGTGAACGGGGAGGACAGCTGGCATCCATCCACAGAGCAGGTGAACAGACATTCCTTGGGGGGATTTGTCCCCCCTCGAGGTGTTGGAGGAGGTGGTCGGAGATGACTGCTGGCATCCAGAGGGAAGGCAAATAGTCATTCCTTAGTGGGATTTGTCCCTCCTGGTCTTTGAGGATTGGGACGGTGGGGTGGAATGCTGTCCAATGGTGGGCAGCCATAACTTGGAGGACTGGGGTGGGATGCTCATGCTGCCATCCTCTGGGGATTCCTCCCTCCTGATCTGGGAGGGCCAGTGTTGAACAGTGGCTTACTTTAAAAATTGTCAGGAACCTGGGGATCTTCTAAACATGTTGAAAGTTAGTATGCTGACAGAGGAGCATCTTTTCTACCACTGTGTCAAGTTTTGTCAGTAGCGGTCTGAAACTGAGGGAAACGGAATACCCCAAGTTTTGCCTGTCCCATTTGCAGGTTTTCAGTATTGCGCAATCGCAGCCACCATTAACGAAGCGATTCGGAAATTTCGGAAAATTCCGATTTTTGTTGGAAAATTTCAGAAATCATTTAGGAAATGAATCGCCAGCACCCCCTACATCCGAAACAAGTTTTGAACCATTTTTTCCTTGATCAAACAAACCTATTACATACATAAGAGACACTGACATATGCATACATTTCTAACAAAATTCCAGTCAATATGTGCTTTAGTCTTAGTTCACTGTAGACTGAGTTGGCAACCACCAAGGTTAATAGACTAGTTTTCATGTAACCTATGGAGGCTACACAGGTTACCAAAATGCCAGCAAAAGCGGAAAGACTAGTCTACACCATTAACATTTCTGCTGTAATGTTAGACACAGCATAGACCCTTAGCAACCTATTCATACTGTCAATTGTAGCTTTTTTATCTCTTATGGGGAGGGATTAGAAAGAGAAGATCCATGAAGTGCATAATCTGGGCAGCCTGAGAGCACAAAGATTTAAAAAGACTGCCTAGGATCTTCATCCCCCCGGGGCTACACTTTGCCAATCCCTTCTGTAAATGGTACACTGCACAAAGAAAAACTGAGCTGGCAACTTTTCAGCATAATATCCTGGACTGGCATTTCGAGAAGTTAGTGTAGAAGCTGGCACTACTGTCAATGAAATGAAGAAATATACTTATAATTCTATATCCATACCATGGAAGAATTCTGAATTCATACTCCTTCCTGAGTATGGAAATGTCAGCAGTCTTCTGTTTCCAACTAGATGTTCTACAATTGCACTGATATTCATAATACCCAACCTACCAAAATTAATTTTGCCCAGTAATCACTTCTTTCCTGCTTAACCAACAGAAGATTAATAATGCCCTTTAAATATTTTAGCAGATGTTTAAAAATTAAGCATTCAAGTTATACTGTCTTCTGACTGTTAAAAGCAATATGAAAGGTATTCAGTGTCAGCTTTTGGCACTCTATTTTGACTTCATGTATTGCTCTTTACATTTTGTACAATGATTTTTTAGACTAGTTCCTAGCTATCCTCCCCCTTCTCTCACCTTTAAAAACCCCCATTTTGCCATGATGAGTTGCTACTGCTTGATTTAACACTTTCATCTAGCACTCCCTCCTCAGGAACCGAACCATGATACGAGTACTGATGTACTGATGATCTAGCATTTTGTTCTTCCTTGACCATAGCATCTGTTGACAGCTGCACATTTGTAACCTTTTCTGATCTAAAGTCACACCAATCATTAAACATTAGCCTTAAAATGAAATAGGTTAAACCAGGGATAGAGAACTTTATGTATCTTCACATGTTGTAGAACTCTACTTTCCACCATCTTTGGCAAGCATGGATAAAATGAAGTGCAATGAAAACAATAGTCCATCAATCATCGAAGGCCACAGGTTCCCTGTTGCTAGTTTAAAATGTCTCTACTCACAATTCAAAAGAAAAAGTGATTAATGTTTTGTTGTTGTTGTGTGCCTTTCTCACTTATGGCAATGCTAAGATGACCATATCACAGGCTTTTCTTAGAAGAATTTGCTCAGAGGGGTTTACCTTTGCCTTCCTTTAAGGTTAAAAGTGTTCCCTGTCCAAAGTGACCCAGTGGGTTTCCATGGCCAAGCAGGTATTCTTTTCCCAGTGTCCCACTCCAACACTCAAACCACTACACCACAAAGTATGTGTTATTTAACTCTAGGTGGGGAACCTACATTCTGCCAGGAATTGTTAAGACAACACCAATCATCCCTGACCATTGTCTAAAGTGGCTGAGGCTGATGTAAGCTGGAGACGAATAATATCTGGAGAACCACAAGTTTCTTCTTACTATATAATATCCAGTCTGTGAAATTTCTTTCGTAGAAACTCCATCTCAGTTTTTGCTATTTATTTCTCAGTTCCATGCATTACAAAGTTCTACTGATCCTTTGTTGAGTTTGCTTGTGTGCTCATATTCCATTGCGAAGATTTGGAGATTAAGAATTCAAATTATATGGGAAAAGTTCCAAGTAAAGTGGAAGTATCTATGGAGTACCATGTTACTTATTAAGAAAGAGGTGTTAAAACCCTATCTGACTATAGGCCACATCTTATAGCTCTTTCCATAATGTTGGTATGTAACTGGTTGTGTGTGTGACATGTACAAAATAGTGAAACATCAATATTTTTTCACATGCTCAAATACATTCTCTTTATTTATCGCATTGCCATTGAAATGACTTATTTGAGTTAGAGAAGAATTATTAGAAGGGCTTCTAGTTTCAGTTTTAGATGCTTGTTATGTATGCCTTATGCTCACATATCAAATTGGGTAATTCAAATTTGGTTATATACTTAGATGGCATTCAGAGCCAGATTGTCTGCAATGACTTCAATATATGTTAAGTGTAGGGATTAAAGAAAACAAGCCATTTTGTAAATTCACACCAAGGTTTCCTGCATAGGCTCAAAGTTTTGTGAATATTACTTTTTCTTGAGGTTTGTGGGTGCTACTCTTTGCTTTTGCTCAGGTATCTGGTCATGTCATCAATATCACAAATAACTGACATAATTAGTGGGTGGTAAAAGTATAGAAATAGTCAAATATTTTTTTATACTTTGGCTTGATTCTTAATCAAAACAGAGAGAGTAGTCAAAACTTAGAAGACCGGGACTTGGAAGGGTAATTATGCAATAACTAGATATAATCATGTAGTATAAAGATTATTGAATTTCAAAGTCAGAATCATTCATGCCATATGGGAGTAAGGCAGAAAAAATGACAGATAGGAAGAAAGGTTGTGAAGGTTGGACAACAAAGTAAGCTGGGAGGAATTAGATCAATCCATTTGAAATACACGCCAGAGGACGGATTTTAGGAAATAATGGAAAATTTAAACGGCAGGAGAAGGGATCCTAGTGCAAAGCAGATCCAAAATCACACTAGAAGCCAAGATGACTAAACTGAAGCAAACACACTTTGGAAAGGACAATAATTCAAAGTTGAAGGCTTTGGAAAAAGAAGTCAAAACTGTGGGTAGGTAGACATGATCAAAGAAGCCATGGCCCCGAGTTTGTAACACCTGAGAAAGGTAAGGATTAGGATTATAGAAGGTCTCTTTAATAGGATTGCCATACATAAAACTTTACCTGATAGCAAATAACAACAACAATGTTGGTGAATGAGTGGCAATATCTGTGGAGCTCTTTTTAATGTATAATTCCAAATTTTATGAATTTCCCCCACAAAGCCTTCAATTACTTATGGGTTAGATAAAGAACGGATGGAGAGATGTCAGGTATTAATCATGCTTGGACAAGTGTCCATCTTGTTGATTACCTTAGCATTCTTCTTGCTGCCAAAATCCACCGTCTTCGCTTTCTTACTTGTACTTGCTCATGTTTACATGCACAGATGAAAGCAGGAATCTCTAAGCAGGCTCATGACATACTTGTTGAGCAAGTCTTCTTGTCACTTATGTAAGTGAAGGGACAGAAGAAGAAGGAAGGTAAGAATCACAAAGACATGAGTTGGTTGGGAAAAGTGAAAAAAAATCCAGCTAAATATTTCTGTAGCATTCTTTGTGTCACAAGGTATCTGTGTATTGTTGCTTTATCTGCATGAATACAGACTGTATACATATTCTTCTGCCGCACTTGCCATTCTGCCCCATGGGATCTACCGAAAACTCCAGGGGGTTGCACAATGGCTATTCAACATGTTTTACAACTCAAACATGAGATACATTATCTATTTGGGGATAAAAACAGGATAAACTATGTAAATACTCCAAATACTATCTCTCCCTAGAAATATGTGGAACACACTACAATATGAGAATAATTATTTATGTAGCTGGTAAAAGCAAAATAAGGATAAATGCTGTGATTTCCACAATACAAGTAATATAGCTATTCCATTTGTGCAAGGTTGTGACCTCAGCCATGTCTTTGTGAATCTTATCCTAGTCCCTTATTACTTCTTTACATCCATACTTTTATTGGATTTTTAAAATAGGAATGCAAAAAGTTGGACAAGTAGAGGGGAAAAGACAATGGGAAGAAATAGTCAGATATGAAAACGGACTAGGCATAATGTATAGCAGTAATCTGATGTATGCTCAAAAAGTTTCTTGACATGTGTAAAATGAGTGGCTAGCATGATAAATCCTGCAATTTCTATTTCACGTGTATTTTGACAATATTGTTTTTCATTATGTTTTCAATTATTGTTAGAACTTTCTGTAGTGTTATCAGTATTTGTTTGTTTACTGGTTTTGTAACAACTTCCTAAGAGATTTTCATTAACAAGTATTCTTTTTCTCAGAACTTAGAATCAAGCTTGATGCTAAAATTTGGTGAACTTCAAGACACTGAAGATGAAGTAGCAATTTTCCCAGAAATTAGTACCAAGGACTGTCTTTTCCCACCCAAGTCTGGTTGGCAGAAGATGCTCAAGAGTAGTATTTAATTGGGGGTGTTTTTTTAAAAAAAGAAACAATATTTCCTTTTTCATTCTTTTTCCTTTCTTTCCCTTCTCTCTAATCCCTAAACTTGCTGTGCTAGAAAAAGTTTAATTAACCTTCATGCACCTGGATGGAACATTTTAGTCCCCCAGAATCCTGATTTGTTGCAAAATCCACAGAGGAATGCACTCATGGTATGGTCATTCTATCACATTTTCATCTACATAGCTAGGAATAATCTTCCCAAGCTTGCCATATATATGGACTTTTCTTAAATAGATAACCATGGTTGGGGCAAATCTTATCTCCAGAAATCTGTTGCTTTTTTATGCTTTAGATTTAGGTGAGGAGGGTTTCAGTCAATATAACAAAAACAAACAATGGTGTCACAAAAACAGAAATGCTATGCTTTTATTATATGTATGTTGGCTCCATCCTGGGAGCAAGAATTGAAATTCTTTTCAGGTTGCATATCCCTTATCTGAAATGCTTGGGACCAGAAGTGTTCCATATTTCAGATTTTGGAATCAGATCTTGGAATATTTTTGAAGTGTTTTGGAGATGTAGCCATGTCAAAACACAGAATTAAATTATGTTTCATGTACCTGAAGGTAATCTTGTACACAATATTTGTAATACCATTGTGCATTAAACAAAGTTTGTGTACATTGAAAAATCAGAAAGCAAAGGTGTTGCTATTATAGCTGTGGATAATGTTGGATTTTGTAGCATTTCTGATTTTGGAATTCTGGGTAAGAGAAGATATTCAACCTGTTCAAGATGTGAAGTCTAACCACAGTGCTAATATACTGACAAATACGCGTACATCAAAATTCAAATGAGGCTAGAAACACCTTGCAATTGGCTCAATGCATTTTTTAAAACAAAACATTCAAGAATATGCTAGTTAAAGTCTATCTAATTCAATTAACTTCAGCATAATTACATAGGTTTAAATGTTAAATAGTTCAAGCTATCTAGTGAGCAGATTGAGTTCTCCCCCTCTGTTTCTCATTTACTGCCTTTCAATCTTTGTTTTCCTCCATTTATCTTTTCCTTTCTTCCTGCTCTCTTAACAATGGTGACAAGCTAAAAGCTGCAAAAACACTCCAGTTTTTAAGCTAGGGTTTCACTTGACAGGCTTCAGAACTTCAAAGGCAATGACAAATTTAGAATAGGAATGTCTTCTGGGAAACTTGCAATGATGACAAAAGAAATATTCACCCCCCAAGTGACATATCAGTATTCTGCTCAACACTTCCGTATACTTTTATTCAAATATTTAATTTGGTCATCATGATGTAATGGCTGAATCTATTTTGTGTATGTATCTCATTTAGGTGATGGAGTGGCAGAAAAAATAAGATCTATGATGATCATTACTGTAATACATAGTGCAGCTTCATTCTTTCCTTTCACCTCTGAGTGTATCCACCACTTAATATCTTTTCAGCTTGAATCCAGTTGCATCATTAGTCACAGCATGACTCGTACTTGTCCTCTGATATACTCTACTAGTTCATTGAGATAAATCTGGTCAGAGAGTTTCATCTTCTAGCACTATCTCTAGTTTTATTTTGAACTTTTTTCATTACCGGTAGGATTTTCAGGGTTAAAAAAACATTCAAGAGAGGGTTATCATGCTTATTTTTGTGCAGCACTAACGAATGTTAGCTATGGTGCAACTGTCATTATCTCGGAGAGGTCATGTGCCAGTGTCCCCACACTCACATACACACTATTGCCTCTGCCCATTCGCTTTTTAGCACATTTAATTGTATCCCTCAGAAAAAGCCTATCTGATATGGGAGACCCTGCTAGCAGCACTACTTCAATGTAGCCTCTTGCTTTGCAGGAATGTGCAATCACACCACCAGGGAAAAGTAATACAATGGTACAAGGAAGTCACAGCCATTTGGTCTGAATTTGGTAAACCGTGTCTTGCAGAAAGCAGCATTACACCACAATTTGGAATATTTTTTGAAAGCAAGCTATGACTTAATCAAACCACAGATTGCTACATTCCAGCAAAAAGGCAAACTATGGTTTGTCCACGGACTAGAAACACAATATTTTGTGCTCCAATCCCAGAAACAGAGGAAAAAATGTGTAGCCTTGAGGCTAACTGCTGCTCATTTTTGTTCCCCAAGTAATAATTTTTTTAAAAAACCGTTGAATGCAGCTATTAAGGCCATGAAGGGAAACGGACAAATATTTTTCTGTTCTATGTAGAAATTCTTGTTTCCTGAAACACTTCCTGTTCCTGTGATGTCTTTACAGACTGTTTAATTTAAGGAATCCATTTCAGATTTTGCTGCAGTTTTAGAACAGAAAGGAAATACTAAATAGAGCTTCAAATGGTCAGAAATATTCCTGGACCAAGAGCAAGTGCTCGGTGAATTACTGATGGTCCACAGGGTGCCATTCAAGTGTCTTTGCAATATACATTTCCCTGAAATGAGTAGAAGATAATTAAAAATGGCAGCTAAAGTCCAAATTCTGTTTGGAGTAAATACATAATCCAGTTAAAATAAATTGATTAGCCAAGGATATCCTCTTAGCACTCTTTAAATTTGAACATCTGTTCTCAATAAATAATGCACGCAGTTGATATTAATTAGAATGCTCAGAGATCTGTGGGAGGGAAGGCTACTCCGAAATTCCACTGAGGGCCCTCTCTTTGCCAAGAAATCAGAGCATGAGGACCATGAACAGCTGAAGGGAGAAACATATGCATATGTGCCTTCTCTGCACATGCATGCACAAATCCCAATTGGATCATCGTCAGGCAAAATCACACTTTATAGACATCTGCTCTAAAATTTCAAATATGTACTTAGAGAATCAGATATTGGTGAGATTTTTTTACCCTGGCCTTTCCCCACATATATTCTACTTCGTTTTGCTGACCCCACAGACTGAGTAAATTTACAAATGGTCTCAGTGGAGACTGGTGAGGTTTGCTTATCCAGAATTTCAAAATCAGAAATACTTCAAAATCCAAAACTGTCCGTATTGGTAACTTTGCTTTCTGATGGTTCAGTGGACACAACCTTTGTTTCATGCACCAAATGATAGAAAATAGCATGCATGAACTTTTCTTCAATTTCAAGAAGTATATGAAACATAAATGGATGATGTGCTCATACTTGGGTCCTAGCTCTAAGATAGCTAATTATGTATATACAAGGATTGTAAAATTTGAAGAAACACTTCTGGTCTTTGGACAAGAGATCTTCAACTGGTTATTATTATTATTAGTAGTAGTAGTAGTAGTAGTATTTCTCCCACCTCTCCCCATGGATCAATATTAAAATTTATTAATTAAAATATTTATATTCCGCCCTGCATCATAAGATTTCTGGACAGCTTGCACTGAAATTACTCAAAACAGTTTCAAATTTAAAATTAAGAAATTTTAACCATAAGATTATATTAAATAACGTAACCATTAAAAACACTAAAACAGTTTGATAGTGTCTATGTGTTGAGATTTAGTTTAATTCTGTTAGTTATAAGAGTAGTGAAAAATGTGTTTCTCCTTGGCACCAGAATGAGAGCAATGTTGGTGGGTGCACTATAGCTGGGCAACACAGGACAGAAGGTCCTCTCTCAATGCACCCCTCCCCTCCCAGAGTGTAATGCCATCATTAGTGGGCCACAAAGGACAGATCTTCAATAAGAACTGAGGTTGACTTGAGAAGTTATAGTGCTATTCAAGTATTTTTAAATAATCCCCACTTGGTCATGGAAACCCACTGGTCCCATTCTTTCAACCTCAGAGGAAGGCAATGGAAGAAAGGAAGAGAAGAAAGCAAATCCCCTCTGTACAAATCTTGTCAAGACATGCCGGTGATAGCTTTGCCACAGGGTTGCCATAAGTTGAAAACATGACTAAGTTGAAAACAACAACAATGACACAGTGGCAGCAATAGAACAAAACTATGTTTTGGCTGCTGGATGACATAGTCAGATGTCATCCAACAGCCAAAGTTGTCTCTATCAAAAGAGAAAGCTGCTTTTCCCTATTTAGGATCAGAAAAGACAGCTTTCTCTAATATAAAAAGCTTTCTCTGATACTGCATCATAATTGCCCATGTCTCTGAAAAATGCCTTAGATTGCCATAACACAGCTTTACATTGTGAAAGCTCACCAAGAGGATTCCAAGTACAGTGCTGTTTCCAGAGTTATTTCTTTCTGGAAAGGAAAATTGCCTGCCTGATGGTTATCATCATGAAGCATCACTCCAGTGGAGAATTCTAGTCCTCAGTAAATGCATTTGAATGGTTCTTCCAAGACTGATTGGAAATGAATTATGCATTATACACAAAATAGGATAATTGAATTACACACTGCATTCAGCTGTGAGATTAATCTGAAACTATGCCAGAAAATTACCAGCTATTGCAACTTCTGTGATCAATTATAATGCATCCCAAAGTACTGTACGAGTACATATTTTAGATGTCAAATTCTCTCATTTTACAACTTTCATGGATGTGTAAGTAGACTCTACCCCTGGAAAAGCAGAATTTTGACTGGACTTTTGAAAGAATACATGGTAACGTCAAAGGTGGTAACTTTCAACACAGCAAGAGGTAACATTGAGATGAAGCAGGCATACACATGAAACTAACTATTAGAGATTATGTGATATAATGATTTGAGTGTTAGACTAGGCTTTCAGAAAACTGGGAATCAAATCCCTGCTCAGTTATGGAAACCCACTGGGAGACCTGGGACAAGTCACATTCTCTGAGACTTTGCCGAAGACAATAGCAATGTTCTCTGAAAATCTTGCCAAGAAGACCTCCTTATTGGGTTGCTAAAATTGGAGTTCACTTTTAAAAATAACTATTACTATTAATTTAACTACTTGTGAATTGACAGAAGTGATATGATCTCTGTTTGAAGGATTAACACCCTCTAAGCTAAAAAGCGCATGAAGGAAGACAAGAAAAAAAGGAAAATGTCAAATGACCTAAATCTGAATAAGTTATCAGTTTCACTTTTCCCCACATTCATTTTTGTTGTTGATTATGTTAAATCTCACTTTTTCCATCATGTTTACATTACAAGGAAATGTGTAGTTACTGGGAACTTATTATATAAAGAAAAAACTTGAACAAAATGCTCACCTCTCACTACCTTAGAATTTTATAATCCAAATTCTAAAGAAATGTAGTTCTTGGATTATGTGGAGGTTTTCTTTAGATTACATTTTTCTTTTTGCAATCTCTTTGCCACAAAAAGGGAATTATAAAGAAGATGCAGCCAACATTGCCTTTCATAAGTACTCCTTCTATGCTTTCCACAGCTTTTTCCACCATTTTTAAAACAGAAAACAACCTATTCAGAAGGGAAATGTGGAATAGATCCACAATGCCCCATAACTGCTTGTGGTAGGAGTCTTTCATTTGAAAATGCCTTAGAATGCATCCTCAAAATTCACAATCGTACACCTCTATGTTTTCAAATGATTTTACACCTATTTCAGATTGTACAGTCAGATGCTAGAAATGATTCCTTCTTTAATAAAGCCCACTAAGCAATCAGGCTTATTGCTTATATCCAATTTCATTAGTTTTCATTACATGCTATCCTTAAAGGAAGTGGTCCTTTCTGTATCAGTAAGAATGGGAATCCACTTGAGTTTAACCTGGCTTTGTGAAAGGAGCTGTCTAAAGTACTGAACTCTATCCTCAAAATAGTTTCAGCAGCTTTGAGCAAAATAATGGAGTTGATTTATTGACATGGAAACTGTAACTGAAAAAGTGATGAATGGCGATATGAATTGCTTGCATCTTCCATGTAAAAAATCCAAAAGTTTCGGTGAGATTTTCCCATTTTTTCATCTTTGTGAGATAATTGCAAAAAACTGTATTTTGAAAGCACAGATGTGGATACAATTTGTATGTCTTTGCATAAGAGAGCAGGAAGAAGGGATGGTTCATATGTGTTTAATTGCAATGCAAAAGATGGGTCCCAGATTCGCCCACTGCCAACCCCACCTAAATAGGTCTATAAACATATTAGTCCAAAGATTCCAGATGGTCTTTAGTGTTAAAATAAATACTCCCCTGGCATAGAAGAGCTGGAATTCAGTTCTAAAACAAAGAATGAAAGGGTATGGGTGGCTTAGTTACAATTACTATATATAACATGCCCACCTCAGGCTTTAAGCATAAATCGGAGAGCTGGAAGCACAAGTTTAAATCAAGAGACCTGAAAAATTTAAATAATGCAAAAATATTCTTCATTATTCAAAAAAGACTGGATATGTATTGGATACAAGAGAACAGGGAAGTGTAATATATACCAATTATACTTCAACCCTGAAATCTAAATACTTTCATAGCAAAATTATAGCATGTGTCATTGTTTTAATGTAGCCCATAATTCCCATGCATTTATTACCATGACAAAAGAATGATTTCCTACTGGTAGTTACAGAGCAGTATATGTAATCATTAAGCAAGGGCAATCCATGGCTTTAAATGGTTCTAAAGTATTTACAAAACTGAAGTTCTGGTGGTGAAAACTAGGTGGTGCTGGTACTTTGCTTCTATAGTGTTGCTAAAGTTCTGGTGGTGAAAACTTCAGAACTCTAACAAAACTTTCAAAATTCCATTATAAATGGCAGTTCCTAATTGGTTCTGCCATAAAAATTGCCAATAACGAAATGATAATGAAATTTTTGAAAGTTTTGTTAGAGTTCTGAAATTTTCACCACAAGAACTTTAGCGACACTGTAAAAGCAAAGCACCAGCACCCCCTAGTTGTCACCACCAGAACTTTAGTTTTGTAAGCACTCCAGAACCATTCAGAACCACGAATTGTCCATGCCTAGTAATCATACTTTCACATATTTGCATCCAACATAATATGTTATCTCAAGGCAATTTTATAGATATGCTAGGCAATTCTATTATATACTCTCACCAGAAGTTACTATAGCTGCCCTGGAGGATCTTGCAACTTCTTAGATAACTCTCCAGGAATTTGCTAGGTCCTCCACAATTACTCTATATAGTAGCATCCAGCAGGAGTCTTAATTTCAATAATTTTTGCTTTTCTGTTGTTTCCTGTTTCTACAGTAAATTCAGGAACACATCAAACTGTGTATCTCTGAGTCTCTGGAAGTGAGTGGTTGATAAATCCCTTGATACTATTGGCACACTAAACAGTAAGCTTTTCAAGGTTTTTCTTTAAATAATATGTGCAAGGCTGACTTACTAAACGCAATCCATTCAGCTATAGTTGTTTTCTCCCTAACCTTTCTCTGAACTCAGCCACATTCCCTTTCCTACCTTCCTTCTAGTGGCTAGAAATCACACTAACTGCTCTTTTAAGTGCCTAGCTTTTTTGACTCCTTCTTTTCTTCAGCCAACCTCACAACATTTTGAGAGCTGTGAATAGGATGAAGCAAGAAGAGGTGCAATAAGAACCCAATCACACTGAAGAATTATAGTGCTGTTGCTCCACTTTAATTGTCATAGTTCCATCTTAATTCTGGGGCTGTGGTCTGGTGAGGCAAGAGAGCACTATGTCTGAGAACTTTAAATGCCTCTCCCTGAGGTCCAGTCCCAGGATTCCATTGGATGGAACCATGCTTGTTAAAGTGGAATAATAAAATTTTAATTATGTAGTGTGAATGAGCTCTGGCTCTGTCTATCACAGAGGCACTGACTGCTACAAAGGGAAAGAGAAATTCATATACTGGCTCTGTCTATCACAGAGGCACTGACCGCTACAAAGGGGAAAAGATATTCATATACCTTTATCCACAAGTGGGAAAGCACACCAGTTTTTTTCAAATGGCAAAGAAGCTATTCACTTTTTTTTTTCAAAAACAGGGAAATTAATTTCGTGATCTAGAAGGGGAGACAGCGTGGTCAAAGTGTCATTATCATCTTCTTTCTCTGTATCCATTTCCAAACTATTTACTTTGCATAGGGTTTTCACAAGTGCAGCAGGTTGATGGTTTTATTCTTACTGTAAAATAGCTGCCTGTGATTACAACACTAATCAGGCATTTAATGGCTGTATCAAATGAAATAATTTCGCTCCTTGTTTTTTGTGCTGTTGCATTTGCTGAGTTTTCTCCGTGGAGAACAGTTACACCAAATGTTTAGATAGAGATTAATAATTACATCATTAGTCTTTGGGAAAGGACTGCAGTGGCATGGAAAATGCAAAGGGAAAAACAAGGTTGTGCCCCTTTCTGAAAAGGAGGCAGATTAAAAAAAACAACATTTGACTTGCATGATGAGTGATTGTTCTTTTGTGCTAATGCAAAGAATGTCCATCAAGGGATGATTACTTAATTATAGCCCATACAGTGAACATGGTGTAAAAAAGATGATCAAAGCATTCTCTCTGTAGTCATACCTCTTAGGAACCCTGTAAACAGATCTACTTTAATAAAAGGAAGTACCTGAGTGCATTAATTTCATACGCCAAACAACTTGTATGATATCACATTTGTGGATTCAGAAAGGAAGGCAATAACCAAGCCTGTCTCCCTCAATGGAAACCCTGGTGATTATGTGTTTCCTTTAATAGCAATGTGTGAAGCGATAGGTGAGTAAGATTCTTCTCCTTTCTGCTTTTCTGATATTATAATAATAACAATATACTTTATTTGTATTCTGCCCTATCTCCCTGAGGGGACTCAGGGCAGATTCCAATATACACAAACACAAAGGCAAACATTCAGTGCCTATAAACAGTAAAACACAGATAACACAGAAACACAGAAACACAGATAAGGTAAAGGCTTCCCCTTCCGGTTCTGAGGGGTGGTTCTCATCTCCATTTCTAAGCCGAAGAACCTGTGTTGTCTGTAGACACCTTCCAGGTCAGGTGGCTGGCATGTCTGAGAGAAGCGTCATTTACCTTTCTGCCAAGGCAGTTCCTATTTATCTACTTAATAGATACTGCCTTGCTTTGAATGCAGTTTTTCTGCTTCTTGGTAGGGGGTTGGATTGGATGGTCAAAAACAAAACGGGGTAGTTGCAGAGCAATGCGTATCAAAAGAGGATACAAACACGTAATCAGATGATAATGAAACAGTTTATATAAGGAAACATAAGCATGAAAAGCCGCACCGGGCTATAAATCACAAAAATAAGTATTGCGCGCCAATGCGCTGATGGTAGTGTCCAACTCAAGGGTGGGTGAATACCCAAGCTTAGTCCATGTCCCAAATAAAGAGATCCAAATGGAGAACCACAGATGGAGGTGAGCCAACAAAGTGGGGGATGGCAATCCAAAAGTAACAACCCAAGTCGGGTGTATTTATAATCCACTGGGTAGGCTGTAGAGAAGGCCGACGAGTAGAAGTAGAGGATCCAACGCTCGTTTCGACCCAGTACGGGTCTTTGTCAAGGCCAATAGTAGTCCCATCAAGGTGTGGTGAAGGTCATGGCTGGACTAGCCTAAGGTGAAATACATATGCATATCTCAGTATCACAATAATAATAGACAACGAATTACAAGGCTAGGACACAAGGTATCCAATGCAACTAAAGGTTATCCAGAAGTGATTTAAAGGTACAATCTAAGCATTACAGTCATATACAATAACATAGCTATGATGCTAAGTAATCGTTACAATATAATAACACACATGGTACAATAAAGCGGGAAGGAGCACACCCACCAAACAAGAGGAAATCACTCAGTAGCAGTGTCCAGGGCGTGTAGCAGAGGGCTCAAGGTGAGAGCAAGATTTAAGTAAGGCACAAGGAGGGGGGCGCAACAGGTGGATGGATTAATTAGTAAAGTAGGTCGGTGATGCGGACCTTTTCGTTTAACCCGGCGGGAAATTCGCTGTTTAGATAGAGAATCCAACGGGTTTCACTGCGGCGGAGGAGGCAATCAACATCAGCATGGGAGGGAGGTTTGATTTTCTCAATGCCAAAGAAGCGAAGGCTGTCAGGGCCGTGCGCGGCCAATTTAAAGTGATGGTAAAGAGGAGATTCCTCCGACAGATTCCTAATTCTCGAACGATGTTCCAAGACTCTAACTCCCATCGTACGTCGGGTCATGCCTATATAGACCAGGCCACATGGGCACTGGAGTCCATAAATACAGGATACGGACTGGCATGTAAAAAAGTCTCTGAATGCGAACTCGCGGCCCGTGCCAGGGATGTAAATTTGTTTGCCGGGGAAAACATAGTCACACTGCGCGCAATGCCCGCATCGATGTGTTTTAGGGGTAAAAGTGCTCCTCAGGTGGGGGGTGCGTATGTCAGAGTGTACAACCAAATCTCTTATGTTCTGGGTACGCTTGTGCGCAATAATGGGCGGTTTGGATAGTCCAGGAATGTCCCTGAGGATGGGCCAATATCTGCACACGATCTGTTTCAAGCGGGGAGAGTTCATGGTAAGGGTTAGCGGCCACACAAGTGGATGGCTATGAAAACTCTTAAAGTGCAAGAGGGCGTTTTTGTCAGTGGGTTTGTGATAACATTTCATCTGAAGTATATTATCATGGATGTAGATATTGAGGTCCAAGAAATTAACGGAAACATCACTGACAGAAAATGAAAAATGGATGGAATCCGCCCATGAGTTCATCCAAGCCTGGAAACGTTCCATGGAGGTACACCCATAGCCATCCACTCAAGAGGAATCTCCCTTTTTCACAACTACTTCGATTGAAACGTAATTCCTCCTGCGCCTCCGATTTCCACCTGGAGGCCTCCTGCTTGATTGACAAACTACGAGTTAGGGGCTATCCTAACCAAGTCCTACAATCTGCATACGCCAGGGCGCAACGGGTACCCAGGCCCCAACTGCTTGCCCACTCCACCCCCAAGGATATGAAGGACCGACTTGTGTGGCCGCTTACCCTTACCATGAACTCTCCCCGCTTGAAACAGATCGTGTGCAGATATTGGCCCATCCTCAGGGACATTCCTGGGTTAAACGAAAAGGTCCGCATCACCGACCTACTTTACTAATTAATCCATCCACCTGTTGCGCCCCCCTCCTTGTGCCTTACTTAAATCTTGCTCTCACCTTGAGCCCTCTGCTACACGCCCTGGACACTGCTACTGAGTGATTTCCTCTTGTTTGGTGGGTGTGCTCCTTCCCGCTTTATTGTACCATGTGTGTTATTATATTGTAACGATTACTTAGCATCATAGCTATGTTATTGTATATGACTGTAATGCTTAGATTGTACCTTTAAATCACTTCTGGATAACCTTTAGTTGCATTGGATACCTTGTGTCCTAGCCTTGTAATTCGTTGTCTATTATTATTGTGATACTGCATATGTATTTCACCTTAGGCTAATCCAGCCATGACCTTCACCACACCTTGATGGGACTACTATTGGCCTTGACAAAGACCCGTACTGGGTCGAAACGAGCGTTGGATCCTCTACTTCTACTCGTCGGCCTTCTCTACAGCCTACCCAGTGGATTATAAATACACCCGACTTGGGTTGTTACTTTTGGATTGCCATCCCCCACTTTGTTGGCTCACCTCCATCTGTGGTTCTCCATTTGGATCTCTTTATTTGGGACATGGACTAAGCTTGGGTATTCACCCACCCTTGAGTTGGACACTACCATCAGCGCATTGGCGCACAATACTTATTTTTGTGATTTATAGCCCGGTGCGGCTTTTCATGCTTATGTTTCCTTATATAAACTGTTTCATTATCATCTGATTACGTGTTTGTATCCTCTTTTGATACGCGGTTGGATTGGATGGCCCACGAGATCTCTTCCAACTCTATGATTCTATGATTTTGCTCACATTTCAATGTTTTTGAACTGCTAGGTTGGCAGAAGCTAGGGCTAACAACAGGAGCCCACCCCATCCCGTGGATTTGAACCATCAACCTTCTGCTCAGCTAGTTCAGCAGCACAGCAGTTTAACCCGTTACACCACCTTGGCCCCTATAAGATAGGTGGCAGAAGAAAGAGGATAAGGTCCCTTGCATAGCCAAATTAACAAATGCACAGTTTGAAGGTAAGAAATACTCAGATATTTTTGTCCTTGAGAAGCATTTATCTACATTGGCTCACTAATTCTTCCAAATACACCTAAAGAAACCTTTAGTTCAGGAGTAGGAAACCCATGACTCTTCAGTTGTGATTGAGTTGAGTCTGAACTTTAAAGAAATACTCATGATGTGTGTGTGAGATCTCTCTCTCTCTCTCTCTCTCTCTCTCTCTTTCACACACACACACACACACACACACACACTTGCCTAGCAACCCCCAAGATAAGAAACACAGACAACGATATGGAGTAAACTAGGGCAACTTTATTTAATGTTACCAAATTAAACCTTGAAAGTTTGTTTTCAACTAAACCTAAAATGACCTACGAATTTGGTGAGGAATAAAGTCGAGGTAGTGTTCCTTCCCATCCTACCCCTCATCTGCAATTGGGCGAAACACCTGGGTGAAGTAATCATGGATGACCTTCCATAGCAACTTAATGACCATTCTGCCCCAAGGAAATTGAGGTCAGAATATGCCATTATTTTAGGTCATTTGTGTATGCCCCCCCAAGCTATGAGAACTACAAGTGAGGGTTTCCATTCATGACACAAACAAAAGTTGTCTTGGTGCACACCAAAATGTATTTTCTCTTCTAATTCCACCAATGCCTATTTAACAACCCAACAATGCCAATTTGCCTTTTAACAGTCTAGAACATAAAGGGGAGGGGGGATTCCTACTTGGCCCCTGAATGGTGACCTAAATTATACTGTTAGCAGCGGGAGGGATGGTTGAAGTCTTCTTCCAGAATGACGCAGAGGGAACGGAAGCAAACTAGGTAGCTCCACCCCCCTCTGGAATGTAGACCCTGCCGGATCTGAATACTGACAAAACTTATTCTTGAAATCATGAATGAAAGAAATGAAGATTTGCATCCTAATGTGAGCATCTGTCTGAGAGAGAGATGCTCCCAATCAGAGTAAACAATGGAGTTCTGGATGGACAAATAGTCTGATCTGTTATGAAGCATCCTGACCTGTTCCAAACAGAGCTCAAAAATAATGCATTGCAAATAACACTGTTAACGTTCAGATATTGCTTTCAGAGATAACCAAGCACAACAATGCTCTTTTGCAAAGCAGCAGAATAAATTACTCCTCCCACCAGTCCATAACAAGTAACCTTTGTGCTTTTGGGGCATTTTGTTAGTACTTTTCCTGTCATGTTTCCTTTTTTAAAAGTATTTTTGTTAGATTATATAAGTATATAAATATTTTGTTAAAAAATTAAAGTTCAATTAAAAGTTTTTTTAAGGAACAAGTTTTTAAAGATAATATAGAATTAAGGTAAGTATGGAATAGAATATTGGGTCACAGGGCACAGCGGGTTAAACCATTAAGTTGTAGAACTTGCTGACTGGAAGGTCAGTGGTTCGAATCAGTGGGACAGGATAAGCTCATGTTGCTAGTCACAACTTCTGCCAACTGAGCAGTTTCAAAACATGCAAATGTGTGTAAAACAATTTTTCAGCTAGAAGGTAATGGTGTTCCATGAAGTCATGACCTAGGACAGGGGTCCTCAAACTTTTTAAACAGAGGGCCAGGTCACAGTCCCTCAAACTGTTGGAGGACTGGATTATAATTTGAAAAGAAATGAATGAATTCTTATGCACACTGCACATATCTTATTTCAAGTGCAAAAAACATTTTAAAACAATACAAAAATTAAAATGAAGAACAATTTTAACAAATATTAACACATTAGTATTTCAATGGGATGTGTGGGGCTGCTTTTGGCTGATGAGATAGGATGTTGTTGTTGTTGTTGTTGTTGTTGTGTGCTTTCAAGTTTTTTCAGACTTAGGTTGACCCTGAGAACTGGGTAAATGACCTTGGAGGGCCATATCCGGCCCTTGGGCCTTAGTTTAAGGACCCCTGACCTAGGAGATGTCTACACCGGCTCTTTGGCTTAGAAATGGAGATAATCATCACCCCACAGAGTCGGACTTGACTCGACTTAATGTCAAGGGGAAACTTTTATCTTTACTATGGAATAGAAACATAAAAAGTGCTAAGAAAAAGAAAGAAAACAAAAAGAAACAGAAAAGAAGGATAAATTTGAAGAAATAAAAAAGAAAAGTAGTTAGTTTCTGATTTATCTTCATTCAGCTACAAAGAATAATGGGATCATGCTACAGGTTAACTTTTTTCTTGAACAAAAACATTTTTCAAATTAGTCTTCAAAACATAAAACTGGTAAATCCTTTTCTATGTTGTCAAAGGCTTTCATGGCCGGAATCACTGGGTTGCTCTAAGTTTTCCGGGCTGTATGGCCATGTTCCAAAAGCATTCTTTCCTGATGTTTCACCCACATCAATGGCAGGCATCCTCGGAGGTTGTTTGTTGGAAACAAGGCAAGTGGGGTTTATATATCTGCGGAATGTCCAGGGTGGGAGAAAGAACTCTTGTCGGTTTGAGGCAAGTGTGAATGCTGCAATTGATCACCTTAATTAGCATTGAATACCCTTGCAGCTTCAAGGCTAGGCTGCTTCTTGCCTGGGGGAATCCTTTATTGGGAAGTGATTAGCTGGCCCTGATTATTTCTTGTCTTGTGTTGCACCTGAGCCCGGATCGGGTCCCTCAGTAAACCCACTTGACACCAACGATGGTTAAATGCTTTATTTAGAATAAATGGTTTAAGAAAGAGGCTAGGATTATAGTCTAATGTTGCCTCCAGGCAGCAAAAGATAGCAGCAATAAATGTCCAGGAAATAAGCAGGGTTGCAATGGCAATAGTCCAGTATAACACAGGAGCAAGGCAAACGCAGGATTTGCAGGCAAAAGAGTCTAAGTGCCCTCAATGGGCTAATCCAAGAAAGAGTTCGTGGCAGCAAGGCTTGAGCAAATAGAGTCCGTGGCTTGAGGCCTGAAGTCAGGCAAAGTTCCGTGAAGACTTGGCTTGGTTGCTGAAACGTTGGCAGAAGATGCCCATTGTCTCTGGGGCTGAACCTAAATAGGTCTCAAAGGCTTTGATCCCTTCCACGCCAAGGTGCATCGAAAGTCAGTTCTCCAAACAGATCCCAGCTGCCGCATCAGATTGGTACGTGCTATCTCTGCCGCATCAGATTGGTACGTGCTCCCAATTAGCGAGGGCAGCTGGCAATAGGGAGTTAACTGTGCTTGGTTTTCTAGGCACTGTTTATCATTCTGAGCCTGACGTGAATCTTGGGCGACTGTGGCCTTGAAAAAGGAATGAACCTACCTCTGCCACTTGAGCCTTTCAGGCCTAGCAGGCCTCTGTGAAACTTTGGTTCTAACTTGGGATTTATCATGGCATGGGTCTTGCTGAGGGCAAGAGTCATGTTGGGGCATGACATCTTGAATCCCCCTGTTTTTGAGTGTAGTTATTTCTTTACTATCCTGAAAGAGTTTTTTTTAAATAATACTGGTAGCTAGATCTTGTTCATTTTCATGCAGCATTCACACTTGCCTCAAACAGACAAGAGTTCTTTCTCCCACCCTGGACCTTCCACAAATATATAAACCCCACTTGCCTTGTTTCCAACAAACCTCACAACCTCTGAAGATGCCTGTCATAGATGTGGGCAAAACATCAGGAAATAATGATTCTGGAACATGGCCATACAGCCCAGAAAACTCACAGCAACCCAAATCATTTTCTCTTCATGTAAAAAGTCAATCTTAGGTTTCAAACAAATTTCTAATGTCCTTTCTTTTAATAAGTCAATTCTGTGCAAGGGCGCAACACAGTGTGCCCATCCTCGGCCACGTTCATTATTGCTTCACATGTCAAAGAACTTAACCCTGGCATAAAAGGTGACCAACACTTGGTTGAAATTGAGCATTTCATGATGGGTATAAAATAATAACTTAGCTGCAAAAAGAATCAAGAAGCTGTTACAATGCAGAGTCTTGAGCACTTTCCAGTTCTTTCTGCCAATTTTCTGTACTTGACATGTATTGAATGCATTTTGATAGAGCCAATCCTATCTTTGCAGACCTGTACCATGAGAATATTCTTCTTGAATGGAGAAGAAGAGTTGTTTTTAATTAGCCCTCCTTTCTCAAAGACCATTTGCTTGTGTGCTTCAATTGCAGACAAGGTCAGCTTCTTAAATCCTTGAAAGTAATCACAGAGCCACTCATCAGAAAGAAGAGAGGGGGCAAGAAAAGAACAAAGTCATTGTTGCATTGTTTGTAGTACGTACATTGTTTAATGGTTGATTTTCTCCAAAATCTTCATTTTTTATTTGAAGCAGTACTGCTGCCAGAGAAGGCTTGTGTTGTGTGCATATTATTATATATGTATGTGTGGGACTAGCAACAAAATACTGGTGTATATCCTTCCTCTTTATTTAAATGTGGAGCTGAAACCATCCTAACCTAGTAAGGCAACTCATATCTTGGACTGGTTTTATATCCCAACTGAAGAACATGTTACGTGTGGAGAGGGCCCCATGGGCTTTCATTAAAAAACCTTTTTGTTCTTCTGCAAACCTCTGGATTCTTCTGCAAAGTTCTGTCCACCTCAGGGCCCCCTTTCTACCATTTTTCTTAGTATTTGAGTTCATTTTTCATCACTAAGATAGAAACATATGTTGTAGAAATAACATTGAGATTAGGATGGGTGGCAGACTAAGAATTAAATCAGAGAAACAGACTAAGAATTAAATCAGAGAAAGCAGCAAAGTGTAGGATATTTCCCTGTGTGAGGAGTATCAGTAGGGTGACATTGTGTGAGGGTGCCTTTGTGCAGTTACAATGACAATGCATAAAGACAATATACTTTCAGACACCCTCCTGTGTTCTTTAATGTACTATCACCTGCACAACAGTCTCATGTGCCAAATTCTTACTTCAGGGGTCTATTGCAGATTGCTCCTCAAAAAACCTCCACCTCTATAGCACAACCTTATTTTTCATATGTCACTATCAGGGTGACAGCCAATGGGCCGATCTTTCTGAAGTGAAAACATAGCTTCTGGATGCTAGATATGAGAAATGACATTTCCCCTCTCCCAATTTCCCGAAAACCAGAACAGATGACCAGCCGAAAACAGGACTGAAAATGGGACATGTTTTTCCCGATTGCATCCCCTAGTTTTTGCCACTTGCAATTCAATATTGCTAGAGGAGAAAACTGACTCAAATTGTGTTACTGGATGGATGTTAGGACACAAAGCCTTTGCACTTATCAGCACCAAAGTTCATGTGCCTTGGTTACTATTGCAGTCAACAAGTCGCCCAGGGATCAAGTGATTGGAATGAAAAGTTGTCAAGGAGTTAATTCCATTTAGGTGAGTCACAAGGTATCCAATAGGATGAAGAGAAAAGCAATAGACTAGTCTATTGGTCCTGGGTTCCTTCAGTCAGTCAGTATCCAGACAAACAAAGCCAGCAAGAAATCAAACAGAGTCATAAATCACAGCAGTTCAAATTCAGGAAAACACAAACATTATAAAGTGCTGCTAGTGGCCAAGAAGGAGAGTTAAAAGCAACAAATTAACCAGGAAGTGGATGGAAAATTTATGGACAGTTGTCTCCAGGCAGAAGTGCCCAGGGAGATAAGCATCACTCATTTCATAACCATGAGAATCAATGTAAAATCTCAAGGAATTCTCTTTTCATCACTTGGTGAATGATGGCAATGGATCTTCAGTATCTGCAGCTTTCCGCTGGAGTGCATGGCCCTTCTCTACCTCAATTCCTAGCTTCTTAGACTCAGAAAGACAATCTGGATCAGGAAATGCAGATTCCGGGCAGCCTGCCTTCTTCTTTCTGTCCAAATCATCAGACTCTAAATGGTGTGTTATGACAGTTTCTCCTTTTTAAGCTCTGGGTTTTCTGGGGATTCCAAAGAGTCTCCCACCTCTGGTGACCCTGCCCCACTGGCCACCATGTGCTACTGCATCCATCCCCTTAGCTCATACTGTGATCCGTGAAACTGCAATAATTATAGCAGGAGCACAAAATCATTGACATTACCAATAAGGTTATAGGCCAGAACATCTATGGATGTGGAAGGAGAAGGTGACATAAAGTCAAGACAAATCAGTTTCAAAATCTCTATATGGTGTTAGAGTTGATCAGTATCAAACTGGACAGAATACAAAGCAAACACTCAATGAAAGTCTGCCCTTTGTTATACATTTAGGAGCATATAATACAATTCACTGCCCATGAATCAAATCAAAACTTTATTACGGTCGCAGACCAGCACAAAGCGGGCACAAGCGCCCTAAAAGGAGAAGGACAACTCCCCAGTAAACAGTTATTTAAAATTAGACTAGAAATCAGTATAAAAAATATATATTAAAAGACAGGATATTGTTGCTTTACGATGTCAATCATCACCCGTCTGATATTAAGGGCAGCAGCACAGAACCTAGCAACACTGTAAGTCATTGCAGTGTTAGAGTCTGAAAGCAGCAGGGTGGAATAACATCTTTCACTGCGCCCCGGGTACTTTAAAAGCCATGGTCCAATGAGATTGGATCTAAGATCTCTGTAGAACATGCATTGAAGAAGCACGTGCTCAGTTGTTTCCACATCACCAGACCCACAGGGGCATAGTCTCTGCTTGAAGGGGGTCTTCTGATACCTCCCCTCCAATACAGCCGATGGGAGGGCATGGCATCTTGCCAGGGTAAAGGCCCTTCGGTGTTTGGGCACCTCCAGGTCCGTTAGGTATGCCATGGGGACAGTGAGGTATCTAGTGGCTTCTCTAACAATGAAGGCTGGGGAACAGGCTAGGTTAGATGTATAACAATAACCCAAGGGATATGTTGTTGCTGCTGCTGCTGTTGTTAAGAGAAGCAGTTTGGTGATATTTTAATCAGAGGATCAGAGCCTGCAGGTGCTCCTCAGAATGTCAGCATGGCTTCCAGTCTCTTCAACCTAGCCAGTTATATCATTCTCAAGAAAATGAGCTTCATTTAATTATATTTCTGGAGAAAGCAAGCTGATTAACTAACCAATACTTCAGAGCGGGTTCATCTATACTGCAGTGACAAATCAGCTTTGCTAACAGATTTGGTTGCAACTCTCCATTTGCACTGAACCAAACAGCTACCCACTGCCTCTAGGTTGCCAGTAAAAGAAAGAAATTGAGATAGAAAGTATTTCCTAAATGTACATTGCTACGAAGTAGCTCTCATTTGGTGGTCAGCAACCTCACTGTTGTTGTGAGATGTTACCACCATGTTTTGTGCCTAGAGGTGTCTGGGTGCATTTCTAGCTTTGTCATGTAGGCATCCCCCATGATTCACTGGCTTCAAATTTGTGGTATGTATATAGATCAGTTTTCTAATAGGCCACCTTACAGTATATTTTCCACTTCTTCATATGTCAATATGTTTCTGTAAAATGTTTCTGTGGAATGGTTGACCTTGCATTTGGAAACACACTCTTCTGGCAGGTGTTTCTGTAGAGCTTCTGCCTTCCTTGGGAACTTGGTCTCAACTATTTGTGGCCTACACAACATCTCCTAGTCTCACATTACATTTGACTTACATTCTTTAGAAGCATAGATAGCTATGTTTTGGCTGGCTTGTTTGACAGACACACTGGGACCCATATTTTTCCTATCCATCATCATCATCAACAGCAACAACAACTTTATTTTTGTACCCCACCTCCATCTCCCCAAAGGGACTTGGTATGGCTTACATGGGGACAAGCCCAAGCAAATATAGTTAAAATATAACACATTAAAATTCATAAAACAGCAGAGAAACAAAATAAAACAAACAACAGCATAGCACAGTATTTAAAAAACCCATCAAACAGACAACCAGTACCTGAAATAGCAAAACAGTTCTGGGCTCGGAGAAGGGGGTACAAATCAATTGAGGGCAGGGCTTATAAAGTGTAAGTGCCAGATGACAAAATTGGGGATAAGGGTAATATGAGGAGGAACACTAAGGCTTCTGGGCAGGGGACAGTAGTAAAGTGCAGGGACTACGTGTTGGGTCATTTGTTGAGTCACCCACCACACATGCAAATAGGTTCAGGGAGGGAGCTGACAGAAGGGTAAGAGGGGAGAATACTCCCTAGTGTTTGGTGTGGTGTTTTCAGTATTTGAACCTTGGGCAAACAGTACTTTGAGGTGGCCAGGTAAGGATTTATAAGAATATAGAATAATCTATTAGAATAAATATATTATATTTAAAGCTAATAGCAGAGTAAAAAGGTATAAAATCATGTTTTTCTAAAATGTCCGTTGCTTAATTATACAGTGGACTTTGCCAAGGGCTGACCGGTGATCTAATACCTTCAGTACTAGAGATGCCTGCCAAAACTGACCATAAGCCCATTAGTGGAGACAATAAGTCTGCAGAAGGCTATGTTCTCTGCCAAGAGGCAATGGTAGAAAGTGCATTTTGAGCCAAAAGAGTCTTTGATTAATAGATTTGACATATTGTGGTTTAGTTGCTAGGAGATAGCATGAGTGGCAGGTGCAGTTTATATAACTGAACCAGAAAGGGTCAGAAGTTTAGAGAATCCAAAATGGTGGATCTAGAGTAAAGGTGAAAGGAGTGACGTGTTAGTGAGGAGGAGTCAAGAAGGAGGTGGTGACAAGGGGTGGAAAAATGGGCATTCCTAGGCGTGTCTAGGGGCAAGCCATGGGAGTGACTTATCTCCTTAGAATGAATATAAGCAGCTGATTTCTGGGGGGAAGCCAGGTTGCACGGCCGGCTTCCGCAGGTTTAACATCTTTACCTGTGTGCTGTGAACCTCACTACTTACTTAATTAATTAAATAAATAAACTTATTTTAAATTTAAGAAAACGCCATCTGGATATCACTAGGAATTTTTACTATAGGATACTAACATGCAAGAAGCCAGGAGTGCCGTTACAAAATGGGGCACTCCCTTATATACCCTCCCCCACATTTGAAGAATCATCATCCCCCGCAAACCCCAAAGCCCATGAAAATCTCCCGCTGGGTTCACTGGTCTTCCTTTCCCAGGCATCATCTTGATGATGTCAGCGGCCTCGAGTTTGGCTGCTGGAATCCAAGCACCAAATCTCAGACTCTGACAACATATTGGGCAGTAAAAGCCACAAACCATATTCTTTTTTTCTTTGTGTTCTGACAAAACCTAAGGAAAATACCACAGGCACATCAGCATCTGGATTTATTGTATGCTTGTACTGCAAGGAAACCAATCAATCCCTAGCCTGGGGCTGCTGCATTTTTGGTGCCTTGAAGTGATTTTTAAATATTTTCTTCTGGGGAAAATCACTGTTTTTTGTTTGGCTTAACCATTTACTAAGCCAAGTATATTACAAATAGAGTGCAAGGATGTAATTTAGTAAAAGACTGATGTCAATCATCACTGTAGGGGGTGATCAATTTGGGTTGCTCTTCATTCAGAAAGTGGAAAATGTGACCTTTCGGTTCCCTTCAAATAATTATTCTGCTTATGTAATGGGTAAATACATCTATTTGCCAAGGAAACAATATGAAGTCACATGCAATATGAGGGTGGTTGGGAAGAGTATTAAGAAATGCAGCTACAATATTCTCCTAGTAAGAATATCTACTCACAGAATGTATAGAATCAGAACAGTTTTCCCAGGCCACCATCTGCCCTAAGGCAAGATTTAATGTGTTTTGTCTGTTGAACCTTGTATACTTGTTTGGGTTACACGTGGATGTTGATAACCTAACAGGCTGCTAACCTAGGCTGTGGGCTGCCTGGAGGGTCTCTTAATGAAGGCTTGCAGTGGTTTCTCCAAGTCTAAGGGGTAAAATGGGGAGAGGCTACATGGTTTTACACAAAATAGTCCCCTGCATGAAGGTTATTTGGCTCGAGTCCAGGTTTTTGTTTGCAGTGAAGGCAACAACTCACAAGAAAGGAGAACAGAGACTTTGATGTTTCTCATCATGTGTCAGCACCTGGACAGCAGTCTGAGCAGCTACAATGCTTACTTGGGAACCTTTCACACACTACGCAATTATAGTGCTATGATTTCACTTTATTGCCCATGATTCCATCCGATGAAATCCTTATATTTGCAACTCTGGAGAAGTGAATACTTAAATTTCTCAGCCAGAGAGTTCTAGTGTTGGTCTCACAACATTCAATCAGTTGTTCTCCTGCTTCATTTCTTGATCCTAGACATTCTTTGATACTGTTCTATTTTCTACATATTTAAAGAAGCAGTAAGTAACAGAGAATTGGGCTTTTCTCCTGATTTGTTTAACCACTCCATTTTGGCTCTCACACACATTAGATTGAGCAGCTTGTTGGCTGATGTAGTCTGGAAGCTCGGCATACAACATCACCTACTTTCCTATACTTTGTCTGTGTCTCAGTGCTAGTTTCAGGCCATTAATTTCTCCCATTGCCAGTATTCTTCTTAGAATGTCCTTGGTGGGTCATCGTGCATTTTTTTCCTGATTGCTCAGTAATAGTTGTGTTTCCCTATTGTTCCTTACAGCATGTATTTAGTTTTCAGGGCCAGGCAGAAAATGCTGTTCTCAACAGGGCTCCAAATAACATCATTATTGTGCTCAACAATTCTCACCCCCCTCCTCATTCCCAAAACCTTGTTTGGAGAAACTGACACAGATAAAATGGTACAAGTGGGTCTGGATATTTTGTTTTCTCCCAAAGCCTGATAAGATTTACAAAGATGAATAGTGCTGCTATAATGCGGCTGTGCAAAAGTAATAGGTGGCACCAAATGTTTTTTTAAGAGTCCCTCAAAAAAGAGGGCACCAAAGCAATCCTCTTGGAAAATAAACAGCACTCTAAGAGCCAGTTGCCATAGCAGAAAAAGGAATACGAAACAAACTTTGGTCCAACACTCAACATTCCCCCATTTCATTTAAATTTGCTCAAACTGATCGAGACATGCAGTGCCATAACATCAGAAGGGCTGTATGATTACCATCCCACAACTGGAATATTTTTCCCACATTGTGTCAACTGTGCATCAGAGGTATCTGCAAAGAATATATATGAAAATTCAGCAGTAGCAAATTGGCTTGTGTTCATTTCTGACATATGGCAACCCTAAAGTGAGCCTATCTTGGCAAGATCTGCCTTCCCTTGAAGCTGAGAGAATGTGACTTGCCTTCTCTCCCAATGGGCTTCCATGATGAAACAGGGAGTCACCCCTCGTCTCCAAAAACATAGTCCAGTGCTTCAACCACTACAATCTGCTGGTTTTCCAAATTGGTTAGGACCCCAAATATCTCAGATGTGGTCTATTCCACTAAATTCATCCAAATGAAGGTCATTTGTCCCAATTTCGGTGTTTGCATTAAGTATCAAATGATAGAAATTATGGTATTGCATTCTACAGAAACAATTCCATTCTGAAGGGAAATGTTAGTTATTACAAAGGTGATCAATACAGTTTGCCAGGCCAGGAGCAGCCTCTGAAATGTTAGTCTCAAAATTTGATAATAACCTAAGGATTGAGAACTATTTTCTTGCTCTTTACATGTAAAGCAGTATGTAGGGTAATGGAGCTATATAAATTGATGATGATGACGACGACGATAGAAAACAGTCTCTGGTGATGTCACAGTAAGTAAGTTCTAGTGATGCAATTAAGCATAAGACATTAAGCATCAATCTCAAAAGATGTCATTAAAATTTTGAAAAACATAAACTTTAACAAATGGGAAAATACTTCTCTTTTTAAAAAATCAAGATTTCCAAGTGCTGCACTGAACAGTAATAATGTAATTTGAACATTTTCATAATGGTGTCTTTTAAGAAAAATGTGAATTGTAATCTAGCCATAGAACATTTCCATGATCTGCTGTGCACAATCAAAAAGACATTTTCCCAGCTCTGTTTTCAACACTTTTCCAAGCAAATCTTGTGACACATGGGAATTTTAGTTCAAGTAAAGAAACTTTTCAAGCAAAACTTTGCTTTTAATCAGTTGCTTCCATTAACTAGTAACTTTCACAATCCACATTCTCACCCCTCTCTTCCCTCTTCCTTCCTTCCTTCCTTTCCTCCTCCTCTTTCTTTTTCTCTTCTCCTCCATAACCAGGTTGCCTAATAATTACACTATACACAAGACAACTGTAATTATTTCTCAATAATGTTGCTAATTATCTCTTCAGGATTCTCCTTCACTGACTAGTCCTTCCCACTGAGCCCTCAGTCCCCATGTCAAAAACATTGAGAACGGGAGAAGAAGGGGGAGGAGATGTCAAGGGCAAACTGAACATCATATAAAACATTTTTTTCAAGGCAGTTCTCTTTCCCTGGGATTCCTCTCCAAGCCTTAAGGACCAGGTCAGCAGGGACTGATCCTGTGACTCAGAATCGAGCCCTGAAGTCTGGGGACCGTACAGATCCCTTATTTATCTCAAACAAGGAAGTTGGGGATAGCACTCCATTACACAACATGATGTGCTGATTAAACAGAGATCCACAGTATGCATAGTGATGTGACAAGCACCTGGGGGAGCAAATGCATCATTCTGTTTGATAAGAATTGCAAAATAAGCAGGAGTCATGTTTATTGTTGCAAAAACAAGTTTTCTTTTGTTGTTTTTAGAAAATCTAAAAAGCCACTTGTATTTCATTCGGCTAAGATTTTTTAAAAAGCAGTGCTAAAGATTTGCATCCAAAATGTCTAACATTCCAGGGGAAATGAAGATTTTGTTCCATTCAAAAGCTTCCTTTTAAAATGAGAAACAGAAGTCATCTTTTCCTCCTGAGAAAAGCATTTCCACCAGTGTCTTTTTTAAAGCCTCAGCACAAAAGCAACAAGAGAGGATTCTATCTTCACTTGATTTAATAGTCTTTATGATTGTGTACTACTACTCAGTCACATTTATTTTCTAAATAATTCTTGAAGGACTAGGCTGGTGCGGTGTTTTTTTTTCCAAAGAGGAAGTAACTGGGCTCCTTTTTTTCCTCTACCTGGTTCATTGGTAGCTGAGTGGCTTAGTTAATTAATGCCTGCAAGGCACTTGAGATTCTCTGATGAAAGGTGCTAATGATGTGTGAAATATTAATTACTGTTGTTAATAGTGGGCAAAGTCTGAAGCTATTAATTAGTTCATCTGTGGGGAGGAGGAATCTACTGACTTGAGTGAGTCAAGAATCGCTGACATTTTCATGCCCACAAACTATTCTTTCGCTCAATATTTCCAGCCTGGAAATTGGAAAGCAACAGCTTTAAGATATCCATAGCTTTAATACCATTTCACTTGACCTTTGACGAGAGCCCTCTTCTATTAAGCAATCTGATCTGCCTGGTTTCTCAAGCAGGCAATTCAGGCAGTCTCAATGCAAATATGTAAGTATTTGATACCTTTCATTTTTGCTTCTCAACTGACATAATTTTCAGAGGTGGAAAATTGAACTAAGTTCCTGATGTGTGTGATGAAAGGTCCTTCTGGAAACAGATGCTTTGAGCTATCTACAAATTCACAAACTAGGCATGAGTGTGTGTGTGCGGGGTGGGATGTCAAGATGAGCAAATGTCTCATATCAATTATCTCTGTAATCCCAATAATGCACAGAGGTGAACATTTATAAAATCTTCAAGCTGATGGCAGCAATGTCCTTTCTTGCCCCATATGTCTTTAGTAATTAATATCTCCACTAGTTGATCCCAAATACAGAATACTGCTCCTGCTTTCTCAGAAGACAACAGCAATCCCAGCACATGGAACAAAGAAGCTGTAAGCCTGTTTTGGACAAAACTCTTGGCCAACCCTGAATTGTAACAACCATTGACTTCGTTCAGAAGATCAAGGCTTCTTGCAAATTCCCAGTTTTAAGATCTTCTGTCTGACGGCAACTAGGCATAGAACCTTTATGATTGTGGCGCCATCTTTATGGAACGCTTTGCCTGCAGAAGTTCAGGCCCTATGGGATTTACCAACCTTCCATAGGGCATGTAGAACACATCTGTTTTGGCAAGCATTTGAACTTTGCTAATGTGATTTTAATTTGGTTTTTAATTTGGTTTTATTGTTAGTTGTATTGTTTTGAGCTGTAAACCGCTCCGAGCCTTCGGGGAGTGGCAGTATATAAGTTTAAATAATAAATAAATTGACTGCACTAAATGAGCTTTTCCTAAAGATGTACTCTAAATGAAAACTTATTGGGCAACTTTAGGTATTCTTTAATTGAGATTGGTGTTACTGTTAGCCATCAGTTTGACAGTGGGGGTCTCTCATTGCAAGAATGAAAGTCCTCCAAGAGCCCCAGTCATCACCTGTCCTGCTAAGGTATCTCAAACTCAGCACCGTGGCTTCCTTAAATGAAACAATCCACCTTCATAATGTGATCTTCTCTTTTCCTATTGTCTTCCATTTTAGTGAGCACTATAACCTATTCCAATGAGTTATATCATCTCATGATACATCCACAGTATCACAGCCTCTGCTGAAAGAACATGGAGAATGTTGCCTGCTTGAATTCCCTTTTAGTTCCATCAGTGGCACTATTGTCAGGTTTCAGATAGAAGAACAGTGTTATAGTGGATCCTGCTCCTAGCAGGAAAGCCAACCCCTGAAAAAAAATGCTGGAAGAATGCTACTGAGCCACATGGAATCTTACAAGATTCCATCTTGTTTCCTTCATTGCTTTACAACTTCAGTGAAATTACTAAGATCATTCAGAAGTCTTGAGTTGGGTGTCATCAGTCTGCCATTCCTTTTTTGTCTAATGAAAGTTCAACCCATAAGCTATTTAGTAATGTAAAATAGAACTAACAAGTCAAAGGTCTCCTGTGACGAACTAGAGATGCTGACTTCTTGGTCAGTTCTTATTCATGTTTTTCTAGACATTCTGATGAAGGCAACATCACCTCTTGGTATGTCTCTTCAGCTGAAGGACTATTTTTTCTACTAAAGCTAAAGTACAGCATTACCTTAGATGTGGAGAGGACTAGAAAATGTTGCTACTGGACTATACTGAATTTTTTTGCATATATCCAGCTTCTATATAATCTCTCATCACATCAATTATGTCTAGTCTTTCTAAATTTCAAGAGCATTTTTTCAAGAGGGAGTCTTCCCCTACTTGTTATATTTACTTCCAGTTTCATGCCTTTTAATTTCAGGTCTGAAATTGTTCCCTCTTAAGGCTGGACAGGATGGGAAAAACCATTTATTTCACAATTGGTCATTTGCGTTCTCCTCTCTCTCTCTCTGGACACCAGGTGTGTCATGTCCTGGACAGGGTCCCTGATCATCTTCACTTTGTTCCCCTTCAACGGCGTTTTCTTCCAAAGCCCCAGGAAGTGATTCTGCTGTCACTGAAGCAATAAATCCTCTCAGGTTCTCAATGAGCTATATAAGGTGATGAACCTATTTGGAGCTGGAGATGTGAATAAGGCTTAGCACCATAAACAGCTCTGTGAAATGACCCATCATCTCCTTCTAGCACAGTGGTTCTCAAGCTGTGAGTCCCCAGGTGTTTTGGCCTACAACTCCCAGAAATCCCAGCCACTTTACCAGCTGTTAGGATTTCTGGGAGTTGAAGGCCAAAATATCTGGGCACCCACAGGTTGAGAACCACTGTTCTAGCAAGACAGCCCTTCTTGTCCAAAGTAGCAACAATGTGGTTCTTGCCAGACAGTGGACAAACTGAGGAACAGCAATTAGGCTTGTAAACAGATTCCTTTTGGACATTTGCCTTTAGTTTGTTTGGCTTGTTTGGTCACCCATAACAGAAAGGCCTCTGCTGCCATGTTTTTTCTACCGAAACAGACCATGCGGCTGCTGGTTGCGGCTACCTCTGTTCTATTTGAAATCATATGGCATGCGGAGAGGCTGCTGCATGCTTGCACAGGGTTTCCCTGTGAGCCCTGCCTGTTGGGTCAATCAGAATAGCAGAAAGTTGTAACGTACCTTATGCAAGCTGTGTCTATTTAATGGGACAAGTGCCTCCATTGCTCAGTTGTGTCATGGCTCTAAAGAGAGGTACTTCAGTCCAATTGTCTTGCTGCTCACTAGCAGCTTTAGCTTTTGGCTTGGCTCATTGAATCTAATTTTAATGTTTGATTTTCCTAGATTTTCCTATATTATTTTCTTGATTTTTGAAATTTAGGGACTATAATAATAATAACCTTATTGTTATATCCCACCATCATATTCCTGAAGGGACTTGGGGCAACTTGCCGACGGCACAAGGTACCTAAAAACAGAAAATAAAATAAACACAGTATACAATACAATAGTAAAACACAAATGCATAGGAGTTGGAAAGTACAGGTATGTGGGTGTGCTTTTCTTTTACAATGGCTTTAACCTTTGTGTCACCGTTTAGCCTTTACTAAGGCCTTAGTTTCTTCTCTCTCCTCCCTCCTGTCTTTCAGAAAGTACTTTTTAAAGATTAGTAATTATAAGAATTCCAGCAAACAGCAAAGCCTCATGCTCAGAAAAATCTACCTACCAAAACCTACCACCAATACCTAATAATTTCTTTCCTTTGCAATCTTATCACAAGTTCTCTCTGTTGCTTTATTATTTTTCTCCCTGTGCTCTTGACCTTCTTATTTTCATTTAATAATAATAATTTGGCTGTTCCCATCTAATAATAAAAAAAACTACTGGGCTTTTATGGAAGCTTTGCCAAGCCAACCAAACTTATTGTCTCTCTCTAACTCCAACCTCCACCAGGAAATAAAAGATTATTATTATTTGTACTATTCATAAGAATTGTGTGCCTCGTTGTTGAACTTTGTAACCCGAAAGACAGTTGCATATGTCAAGTAGGAAATTTAGGTACCACTTTGTGGGGAGGCTAAATTTAACTGATTTCTGGAATGTTAAATTGCCTCTATGTCTGTCTAATATATGTTGTATGTCAATGGCATTGAATGTTTGCCTATATATGTGCATTGTGATCTGCCCCGAGTCCCCTGCTGGGTGAGAAGGGCGGAATACAAATGATGTAAATAAATAAATAAATAGTATATTCAGGAGTAACTTTAATTAAAAATCACAAAAAAATCCCTGCCTGTTTCTGTTGTGTTCCCTCTCACCACCAGAATTGTGTATGTTTGTGTGTTAGACTCTCTGTAGGTTTCTCCCCAAAAACATGAACAACTGTAGTTTTTTCCTTGTGTGGGGGCGGGGGGGGGTACATGCCCTTCTATTCTCTCTCACAAGAAGCCTGAGCCCATCCCTCCACTCAAATTCCAAAAAAGTACAACTTATTATTAATAAAAATATAATACAATACATATCATATATTAAATATTAAAAATGTATGAGGTCTGGAGGTCATTGTGCTGCTTATGCTGGCTCAGGGTCAAGTGCCAGTGATCAGGCTTCCTGAAGAGCCAGGGGGCGAGGGAGGGGCAGAGGACTAATACAACTGCATCTTCTCGTTCTACAGAATCTCAATCACTGCAATCAGATCCTCCCATGAATAGGCGATTCCAAAATATTGGTGCTCCAGAACACCTGAACATTGAACCAGAATGGCTAGGGTTTCTGTGAGCTGAAATCCAAAGTTTGGCAACCAGTAATATAGAGTAAGTCACCGTTGTTGCAGTAGTTCTAGCCCTTGAAGTTTCCAGATCAGTGTGTCATGACTTCTTGATCAACCCAGATAACATAATAAAGTCCCAGCTCGAACTCTGAAATCTCCAGAGATGCAACATGTGTGGAATGCATGGCCACACAGAGGCATCATTATGAGAGAGGTCAAAGAAGACAACTATTTTTATATCTCTCTGTCGATTAAGAGATTGTTCCTAAAACACTTGGGGAGAATGAAAACATATATCACCTGCAACAGCCAGGGACAGGTAATAAAACAAAAATAAAAAGGGGATATAATTTATGAGGCAGAGTAAAAATATCCTAGTAAGTGGGTTATGAAGAAGAATTCATTCAGTATCTGACTCAGTGTATCTTTTTAAAATGATGAAGTATACTACCAGCCTTCCTTATAGTCACAAAAACAAGCAAGGGAGCGTATTTTCCCAACTCTCTAAAGACCATTTTGATTCTAGGCTACTTTGGCCACTGAAGCTTGGAAAGTAGAGACAAAAATAATTGCTCATTGTTCTCCTTTTTCAAATGCAAGTAATTGTGTTAAAGGCTAACATGTTGGCTGTAGGAACCCTCGCTTCATATTACTGCACTGACTGTCATTGTGACATCTATATGGTAACAAATTGAAGTTCCTGCACCATCAATCCACACCATTTAAAGAAATTTAAATCACCTACCATTTCTAATTTCTTTTGTTATTATTTTTTCTCAGGAAGGGTATCACATACCAATTACCAGGAGCTATCAAGGCTAGGGAGCAAAACATGTTATTCTGTGTTCAGCTGTTCAATGTGGTGGATCTCCCAGGAACCCCTTCACAATGAATAAAATACTCTGATTTCATTTTTACTGTCCCTTCCCAAACTGCAAATCCCAGGTGCCCATATAAGAGAATCATGTCAGTTAAATAGGAATTAAAGTATTATAATTGTACAGCATGAAAGGGTCCCAGGACTCATTTGGAGCATCTTCCTGATAGTGGCGGTTCCTGTATTGGCCAAACCATTTAGGCTCACCATTGTGCCCTACTAGGTAGAAAGACTTTATAAAGGGGACTTTTGTTTGGCCTGGGCATGGAGAGACATGGAGAGACACTGAGAAACCAAATTTGGTTTTAAACATTATTCATGGGTATCAATTACATAACATCTATAAGTATCAAGAGCTCTCAATCACACTCACAATCATTCATAATCATACTTACAACAAGCATCCCTGAAGAGTTGATCAGTCTTTCAAGAGGGTTACACGTCCTGTTGCCACGGGTCAGGAGATGTGATCAGAGTTGGAAATCCTCATGTTCTTATAGTCTGTTGTTATCATCATCAAGTTGCAAAAACATGTTGTTTTGTCACAAACTTGTCCAAGCCGGGGAACATCCCATTATTCAAGGATATGTTTTGCCACATTCACATTTTTCTGATTTCCTCATCTCGGCTGCCAAGTCCGCCCACAGAGATGCATTGCAAGAACTCCATCTTTATTCATGTCTGTTTCCTCCTTTTCTTCACAAGCACTCTGGTTCACCACACAACAACAATCTTTTTGCCACTTGTGTATTTTGAGATTTTGGTCTCCACTCAATTCTCTTATAGAGTGTTTTGCTCATGGCATATACCATTTGGAAGCTCTAATGTGACCTTGAGCAATGCCACCCAAAACAGTAACGTTAGCTGAAAATACAGTCTTAAGTCTTTGAAAATTCATTGTCTGTATACAGCTTTATAGAACAATATGGCAATAGAAAATCCATTGTCTGAGAGGCGGCCAGGTTAATAACTGGAGCAGCATACAGGGAGCACATAACTCCCATGTTACATCAGCTCCACTGGCTGCCTGTTTGCTACCGAGCACAATTCAAAGTGCTGGCTTTGGCCTATAAAGCCCTAAATGGCCCCAGCCCAGTTTACCTGTCCGAACGTATCTCCCTTTATGAACCACCACAAAGACTTCTGGGGAGGCCCTGCTGTCAGTCCCGCCACCATCACAGGCACGTTTGGCATGGATGAGAGACAGGGTTTTCTCAGTGATTGCCCCCTGGCTATGGAACTCCCTTCCTGGCAATATTAGATCAGACCTCTCCCTCCTGTCCTTCAGAAGGATGGCAAAGACCTGGCTGTGGGACCAAGCCTTTGGGGCAGTGCAATTAGGCAATAATAGAATGGTGTCCGCCGGAGATCGTTTTTAAGCAACTGATTTTAAAGTGGATATAAGTTATTTTAATGTCTGTGTATATTTATGGTTTTATGTTCCGGCATTGAATGTTTGCCGTATATATGTTGTGCTCTGCCCTGAGTCCTCTGCGGGGTGAGAAGAGCAGAATATAAATGTTTCAAATAAATAAATGCCCTACATGATAGATCAATTCTTCCTTAAAATAAGGGCGTGGAAGCAAGGATTATATATAGAATAATGTGTGGGGTGGGGGTGGGGATGAAAAAGTTTATCCCTTACTTATTTTTATTTTACTTATATTCCACCTTTTTCCTTGCATAGAACCCTATGAAGTTAGAATAGAAATGTCTGTAGGCAGGCATGTAGCCAGGGGGGGGGCTAAGGGGGCTTCAGCCCCCCCCCAATTCTCAAGGTGGTCCGCGAGAAGGCCTTACTGGTACATTATTTAAACTGTTATGTGTATTTATATCATCATCTGATCACCATGCTCATTATATCCCACATTAATGGGGTTATTGGGATAACAACACAAAAGGTTTGCTAGGGTAGACCCTCTTCCACCCAGTCTCAGCCCCCCGAACCAAACTCAGCCCCGAATCAAAATCCTGGCTACGGCCCTGTCTGTAGGTGATGAGAGCATGGAGGTCTAACTTGAAGAGGTTTCTGGTTACATTTTTACTCTGCCTCCATTTCTCTCAAGATGTGAACATGGTTCTCCTCCTCATCTTATCCTTACAACAACCTCACAGTACGTAGGCCATGCTTAGAGAGTGACTAGGCCAAACTCAGTTACTATGTTTATGACCAAAATGAGATGAAATATCATTGTTCTTTGCGGCCTTCTATATGAATAAAATATCATGGGAGGTGACTCCTTAGTTTCTGCTGCCAGAATTACACCCAAGTGCCTGGATCCAAAGGTTTATACTCAACATCCTGCTGCGGGAGTGGGAGAACTAATGTCTTCATCAAGGAAGTAGAGCAGAAGGTTACACTTTGTGCTCACTCTTTCTGTGCAGATAAAAGATGATCTTAATAATTCACTGTCATCCATTTTCATGGCCCAGCAAGTCCCCTGATCTGGGCAAGGTGAGAAACAAAAAGGCAACTACCTATCAAGCAACAATTTTGCAGAAGACTACAGAAGGTATCAATCCCTTTAATTGCCATTGCCAATGTTGGCCTGCAGTGATATATTATTTTGTTAATATTCAGTGTTATTCCCTTTAATTTCCTATCTTCTTTTCCCACAATTGAGTAAACATCCTGCTTGCCATTGATTTGTTTTTGAATATATATTGTATTAACATAGTATTTTGAAATGTATTTTGTGCAGAGGCGGTCCGACCACATACGCAAACTACGCCCCCGCGTAGAGCACCATCTTGGAAGGGCTGGGAAGGGGCGAATTCTCCCGCCCGCCGGGTGCATCGGCCCACCCCTCCCCGCCGCCAATGCATCCTTGGGCCCTTCGCCTTCCTCTTGCCTGCCTTCCTCCCGTCTCTCTCTCTCTCTCTCCCGCTTCAGTCAGGAGGCAGGGCAGAGGCACGGGGCAAACACTCCGTGGCTTCCTGGTCCTTTCAAAGCCCCGCCCCCAGCTCAGCTTCCGCCCTCCGCCCCCTGAGCTGAGCGGCGAGGAGGAGGAAGAAGCAGCAGCACCGCATGGCCGCCACCTCCTCCCTGACCGGCCCCCTTCCTCGCCGCCAGCGGCAGCTCCTCCTCTGAGAGAGAGGAAGGGAGAGGAAGGAAGGAAGGAAAGAAGAGGTAGGGAAAGGGAAGGAGAGAAGGAAAGGGTGAAGGGGGAGAAAGGAAGGAAATAAAAGTTTTATAATATCTTTGAGTGTTGAGGGTGTGTTTTCACCCCCCTTCCTTCCCTGCTTCTGTCCTTTAATTGTATTATATTGCTGAGGTACCTTAAGGGGACCGTGCTTCCTTTCAGGTTGCAGTTCCCTCGTCCCTGGCTTATTTCGCTGGAAACGGAAGCTCTGGCAAAAGTCTGAATTATTCCCAGTGCTGGGGCGTTCAAAATACAAGCAGTTGTTTATTCGGGAATGTTTGCTTTGTGAATACTTCCTGGCTCCAGTCCGTGCATTCCTCTCTCCTTATTTCGGGGGCGAAAGCCTTGCCAAAAGTGTGGACTTCACCCACTAAAGAGGTGTTTGAAATCCAAGCCTCATTAAAGGTTCCTGTTTGGCTTTTCTATTCACATTTAAATTGGTTTGTTTCAAGGGTGCCTTCGTCACAGTGGATAGTCATAGGACCAGATCCTTATTAGGATAGTTATGCCAAAAATAATAAGGTATTAAGTAATATATATATTCAGTATTATTTATTCCTATTTAATAGGTGTGTGTGTGTGTGTAGAGAGAGAGAGTTTTTTAATACCAATATATATTAATACCATATAGTATAATCTTTATAAAATATAATATGTATGTATATATTATAATTTATAATATAATAAAATTAATATTAGTGCTGGCTCCTTTTTATATTGTCTATGCTTTTGATAAATATGAATATTTATCATACTTCTGGGGCACCCTTCTTCTTAATGGTGGATTATACAAAGGGAAAGAGGCTGTACTACAGGCAAAACAATCCAAAACAATGCTTTGAGCTGGAATGTGTGACAGTGTGGACACATATAATCCAGTTCAAAGCAGGCATTGTGTATTATCTGCCTTGGTATTCTGGGTTACATGGCTGTGTGGAAGGGGCTTCAGTCCCCATCTATATACTGCCATATCAAATCCAAAACAATGCTTTGAGCTGGAATGTGTGACAGTGTGGACGCATATAATCCAGTTCAAAGCAGGCATTGTGTATTATCTGGCAGAAGCATGTGTGCCTGGAAATTACATACAAAGCTATGAGCAGTTACAAGTTTGTGTTAGTTATACAATATATAGTATTACAATGATCACAATTAACAAAAATGAGGGTCCATAAGGAGGGGAGGTGATTCCACCGTAAATGATAATGTTGAAAAAGTTCTAGGAGGCAACACAGGCGAAAAAGTCCCCCCCCCGCAATGTTGCGCGGCAAGGGAACCCAAGCCGCGGCGCTGAGTGGAAGCGACCGCGTTGGGGAGAGCCTGCCGGAGAAGCCGGAAAAGGAGCAGCAAAGCAAGTAGCGATAGGTGAGAGCGACCTGTCGTGCCGTGGGGGCTCCGGTAAGAGCTCAGTGGACCCCACAAGTGGAAAGGAGAGCCGGGACAGAGCCGAACGGCTGGGTAATCTCCTGGCGCCAAGGTGGTTTGCCGTTTTCGCGTCCGTTGACGCTTCTTCGGGGCGCGTCGCTATTTCCAAGTATTATCTATAATAACATAACATAGTAATAACTCTAATGCCATGCTGGCCAGTCAGGGTTACACAGAAACAGAGCAGCAAAGATACAATGAAGGGGTTCAGGGAAAACATACCAGGTATCATGGATCAAAGAGTGCCAATGAAAGTCATCAGTCAGGCTGGATGCAGCAAGGAGGAGGGGGAAAGCAGGGAAAAGTTATAGGGAGTTCACAGGTGTTAAAAGTTTAAAGTAACAATTGTTGTAATGAAAGGACGTCGTTTAACCCACAGGGCGTTTCTGAATTGAGTAAAAGATGCCATTTCTTTTCAGCCTTTAGTAGTTGGCCAATTAAGTCTGTGTGAGGTGCTGGTTTAACCCTTTGTAGGCCATATACACTGATACTCTCTGGAGGATGTTTATGTTCAAGGAAATGTTTGTAAAGTGTAGATTCTTGGGATGAACTGCGGATTTTACACTTGTGTTCACCCACTCTCACTTTCAAGGGTCTCGAACTTTGGCCCACATAATGGAGACCACATGGGCACTCCAAACAATATATTACCCCAGAATGGGCACATGTTATCTCATCCCTCAGCATGAGAACCCTCCCAGTAGTTTTGTTGGTAATGCTACTGGATTGGTTGATGAGTTTGCAGATTTTACAATTCCCACAAGGTTTTGTGCCAGGGTTATGTGTGGGCGTATGTGATTTGACCATGTGGTTGGTGTGTATGAGGAGATCCTTGATGTTTGCAGAGCGTTTGTGAGCAATGAGGGGTGGTTGTTCCAAACCCTGGATGGGTGAAACCATAGGCCAGAGTTTCTTAACTATATTGATCATGTGAGATGAATGTGGTGTTAACGTCAAGGGCCAAATTATGCGTGTGGATGGTTGTTTTATTGAAGGATGAAGCAGTGTGGATCTTTGGATACTGTTAGCTCTGTGTCTGGCAGAGTTCAGAATGCTGATGGGGTATCCCCTGGCTGAGAGTTTTTTTGTGAGGGTGTCTGCGTCTTGATGGTAATGATCAGAAAGGGTAGAGTTTCTTTTGAGACGAATATTCTGAGAGTAAGGGAGACTATTTTTTTAGAGAGTGGGAATGAAAACTGTTGTAGTGTAAGAGGCTATTGCGATCAGTGGGCTTATGGTATGTCCTGGTTTTTAGTAAATTTTTGTCTTTGTATATGGTCAGATCCAGATAGTTAACTGATTGTTGACTCACTGTGAAAGCGAATCTGATGTTGGGGTGCCAGGAGTTCATCCAGTTCTTGAGTGTATGTATGTCAGTGGATTGCTGTGCTAGGATCAGCACATCATCAATGTACCTCCAGTAGCCTAAAATATTAGGCCTGATGGGATGATATGGTGTTGAAAAGAGGTGTTTTTTCTCAAGGGAATTCATGAAAATCGTTGCCAACGTGGGGGCAAAACTGGCGCCCATGGATATGCCACCACATTGTAAAAAGAAATTACCATTGAACTGGAAATAATTATAGTCAGTTGCACAATCATAGAGTTCTGTCAAAAAGTGTGTGGGTGGGTGTTGGGGGGGAGGCCTAGTGTTGAGAAGATCTATAATGACTTGTCTGGCTTCTGATGTTGGTACATTCGTGTACAAGGCCTCGACGTCCGTGGTAATTAGTATGTCATTGGGGTTTATATGGACATGGGAGATTTTGTTGAGAAGGTCTGTGGTATCTTTTAAGTAAGATTCAGAAGAGGTGGCAAAGGGACGGAGATGGTGGGCCTACCTGGGGGGGGGTCTTTTGGGTTTATGAATTTTTGGTAATAAGTACAGGAGAGGTATTCTAGGATTAGATTTACACAAAAAGTTAGCTGTCTTAGTATCTATGTGTCCCATGAGTTCAGCATCACGTACTACGTTATGGATAATCCTGGAAAATCTCGTGGTGGGATCGGATGGGATGGCTTTGTAATGTCGGGTATTGTTAAGCTGGGAATGGGCTTCCGTTATGTAATCTATCCTGTTGAGGGCCACAATTGCCCCGCCCTTATCTGCAGACTTAAACAGGATCTCGGGGTGGTTGCCGAGCCTGCGTAAAGTATGTATCTCTCTATTGGTCAAATTGGGATGTGATCTGTCGTTGGTATGGTTTATTTTGTTAACCTCACGAAGTACTGTTTGTTCAAAGGCCCTGGTTGTAGGAGACACATTGGTGGGGGTAAATGAACTCTTAATGTAAAAGGTGTTAGATGTAGTGGAAGGTACAGCTACTTGTCGGCTCTGTCCCGGCTCTCCTTTCCACTTGTGGGGTCCACTGAGCTCTTACCGGAGCCCCCACGGCACGACAGGTCGCTCTCACCTATCGCTACTTGCTTTGCTGCTCCTTTTCCGGCTTCTCCGGCAGGCTCTCCCCAACGCGGTCGCTTCCACTCAGCGCCGCGGCTTGGGTTCCCTTGCCGCGCAACATTGCGGGGGGGACTTTTTCGCCTGTGTTGCCTCCTAGAACTTTTTCAACATTATCATTTACGGTGGAATCACCTCCCCTCCTTATGGACCCTCATTTTTCTTAATTGTGATCATTGTAATACTATATATTGTATAACTAACACAAACTTGTAACTGCTCATAGCTTTGTATGTAATTTCCAGGCACACATGCTTCTGCCATATATGTTTTGTCATGTTTCAATACATGTGTGAATAATAAGAATGCTGACATATGATGCTGCATGTTTATTAATTTAGACCAACTGTTACAGTATCTTGCAATATCTTTGAGCTTGTTATTATAGCCTTGTGGTTCTCCTCTTGTGTTTTCTGTTAGCCCAGAGCTACCCCCACCCCTTTTTCTTGGTCTGCTTATTGTGTATTATCTGCCTTGGTATTCTGGGTTACATGGCTGTGTGGAAGGGGCTTCAGTCCCCATCTATATACTGCCATATCAAATCCAAAACAATGCTTTGAGCTGGAATGTGTGACAGTGTGGACACATATAATCCAGTTCAAAGCAGGCATTGTGTATTATCTGCCTTGGTATTCTGGGTTATATGGCTGTGTGGAAGGGGCTTCATTCCCCATCTATATACTGCCATATCAAATCCAAAACAATGCTTTGAGCTGGAATGTGTGACAGTGTGGACGCATATAATCCAGTTCAAAGCAGGCATTGTGTATTATAAGAACATAAGAAGAGCCATGCTGAATCGGACCTCAGCCCATCTAGTCCAGCATTCTGTATCACACAGTGGCCTACCAGTTGTACACGGGGATCTCGAGCAGAAGGGAGGGCAAAACCCTGACCTGCTCCCGACCCCCCACAACCAGTACCCAGGGAAATCCTGCCTACCTCAACCAACTCCGAGGTGGCACTTGAATGTCCTTTTCAGTAACTACTGATACACTTGGTATCCATGAATCTGTCTAATCCTGCCTTGAAGTTGTTCAGGCTGACAGCTGTCACAACCTCTTCTGGAAGTAAATTCCATAACCCAATGACCCTCTGGGTGAAGAAATATTTCCCTTTATTAGTCCTAATTTTCCTACCTTGGAGCTTCAGGGAGTGCCCTCTAGTCCTAGTGTTTTGTGACAAAGAAAACAGTTTTTCTTTATTCACCTTTTCTATCCCATGCATGATTTTATACACTTCGATCAAGTCACCTCTTAAACGCCGTCTTTCAAGGCTGAAAAGACCAAGGCGTTGCAACCTGGTTTCATAAGGGAGCCGCTCCATCCCTTGGATCATTCTTGTTGCCCTTTTCTGTACCTTTTCCAGTTCCGTTATATCCTTCTTAAGGTGCGGAGACCAGAATTGTACACAGTACTCCAAATGTGTATCTGCCTTGGTATTCTGGGTTATATGGCTCTGTGGAAGGGGCTTCAGTCCCCATCTATATAGTGCCATATCAAATCCAAAACAATGCTTTGAGCTGGCATGTGTGACAGTGTGGACACATATAATCCAGTTCAAAGCAGGCATTGTGTATTATCTGCCTTGATTTGAAAAGTGTTCAATTTCTTGTGTGTTAAGGATAACTCGATGGTTTTTTTTAAAAAAACACTTAAATTTGTTGCAAAGATTAATAAATAATTGCATTCTAAAAAAGTTACTTTGTGTTAATTCTATGTAGTGTAACTATATGAACATAATGTGATACATAAACTTCTGGTTTGTAAAAAAAATCTTTTATTTACCTCTATGTATTTTTAATCTGAGTGATGAGTATATGTTTGTTTAAACTGTTATTGTTTAATGATGTATGTTTTAGGATTCTTTACATTGTATGTTTGGGCATCGATGCGCTGCCTTGTTAGCCACAGAGAAGGGTGGGAAAAATGTTGCAAATAAATAAATAAATAATACCTTATACCTTTTGTTATCAAGTGATTTTTTTTGGGGGGGGGGCACCAAAATAATGTTCGCTTACCATTTAAAACTACCTTGGACCGCCCCTGATTTTGTGCTTCCAACAAATAAAAATGACACTCATTCATTCAGTACTTTTTTGAAATATTGGTATATATGTGTAGCACAGCAGTTCTCGTTCGTGCCTGGAGGGCAGGGGGAGGAATTCCCAAGAGCCCGAGAATGTAAACATGGACGAATCCGAGTGGGAAAGTGCCAGGGAGGAAAGTTCTCAGGAAGATAGCGACACAGCTGCTGAGAGGCAAGGTCGCTCCTTCGATAGGAGACGAGACATTGAGTCTAGCAGGAGGGCTTGGTCGAGAGTCCTAGATCGACCGAGGTCCGTGAGCAGAGATTGGAGACGAAGGAGCCTAGAGCGTCGCGGACCTCGGCCGACGGATTAAGTATAGGGGCCGTGGGAACGCATCCTCAGTTCTCCGGCCACATCTTTCCTGAATAGGCGTGAAGCGGAGTGGGACCACAAGCCAGCAGTGGTCATCAAGCCTTGCCTTGCCTTTGCCTTGTTTCTTGAGCCGCAGCGGTTTGCGGCACCTTGCCCTGTTTCCTGATTCGCATTGGATTGCGGAACCTTGCCCTGTTTCCTGATTCGCATTGAATTGCGGAGCCTTGCCACGCTTCCAGCTTATTTGCTACGTTACTTTGGACTACTTGCTTAACACCTTTGAACACTTGCATATTATTGGACTATTTACTCTTTGGAACTGTTTTTATACTCAATAAAGTAGTTAGCCTTCAGTACGTCTCTGTGTGTGTGTTTAAGGGGCCCGCTACGTCCGCGATCGTGACAATATGGGGGCGTGGCATGTGCTGGAATTTTGAATAGACGTTCCACAAGAGGGCTCCAGATGAAAATTTTGGAAAACTGCTGGTGAAACCTTCAATCCCCACCCCTCTTGAGTCCGGGACTATCTGATGGAGGAAGAAGTGCTGATCAAAAAAAGGTAAAGATAGGTACCTTGGAAAGAAAGGAGGAGTGGATGGGAGTGGATTTAAAATCAGACTGAGAAAGTTTGGAAGGAGATAAAGATGGCGGGCTCGGCAAGTGCTCTCGGAACAAAAATGGACAGCCTGCAAGGGAAAATGGATAACATGCTAGACTTCCTGAAAGGTAAATTTGATGAAGTGGATAAGAAACTGGAGGGGGTGGAACGATGTGTGGGCGAACTCAGTAAAGAAGTGAAGGAGGTCAAGGAAGCATCTAAACAGTTGGAAGAGAAAGTAGAAAAAAATGAAAAAGGAATCCAATCTCAGTTCAAAGCGATGGAGGAGTCGTTGCAGAGGCAAAGTTTGAGAATTGCCAATTTGGAAGATCGTCAGAGGAGACGGAATGTACGCTTGAGAGGTTTCACCCCCAATTTTGCCCAAGTAAGCGGGCTGAAGGAAGCTTTAAGGAAGTGGTTGGCACAGAATGGCCTGGACATTCAGGAAGCACAATTGGAGAGAGCCCATTGGATTTTCCCAGGTGGGGGTCCGCAGAGATAAAAGGATATGGTGGTGGCTTTCTCATCGGAGAGCCTTGCCGAGACTGTGTTCAGAAGGCTGGGAAAAATCCCTGATCTTAAGTTTGGCTTGAACAAGATCGTTTGTCTTCGGGACTTATCCAAACAAACTTTGGACAATCACGTTGCTCTGAGGCCGATAACATCTTGTTTACACAAGAATGGGGTGAGATTCACGTGGGTGTTTCCGGCTGCAATTTTGGTGTTTAAGGATGGGGAGACTTTGAGAGCGAGGAATTCGGGGGAGGGGCAGAAACTCCTCGCCCGGTTGGGAATAAGTGAAGAAGGATTCCAGCAACCGGAAGGAGCAGCAGGCGGCGGAGAACCCAGGCCCCCCAGTGGAATGAGTGGGGCAACCTCCAGTAGGAGCGCCACGCCGGAAGAACTCGCTGTGCAAGAGGAAATTGAACACGATCGCAGAATGCAGGAAATGCAAGACACAGTGGTTGCCTGGAGGCGAGAAAGGAAACGACAGGCCCAGGACGTCAAAAAGAAGTGAAGGAGGGGAATGGAGGAACTGAACTTTTCTTTTTCTTTTTTCTTTTGTTTACTGTATCTATGGGATTATGGAGAGGGCATACCTTCTTTCCTCTTTTCTTTATAGATAATTAATCTCTTTTATGGGAACATGGCAAGATTACTTAAGTGGGAGAGGGGGGGAGGGGGGAAGAAGAAGGGGAAACCTGAGGGAAAAGGGGAAATGGGAGCCAAGCAGTGGGACCGCGCTCACCAGGATGGCCTCCACAAATGGCCGAGCGTGTGGCTGGCCTCTCCACTCTGGCTTGGGGTGGAGACATGGAGGAGGCACGGGAGGTGGCTGGGGGTTGGAGGGTTTGAGGGGTAGGCAGCTGGCAAGTAAGTTAGGACAAATACAGGCAAGAAGAATAAGAATAAGGAGGAACAATGACTGATCTTACAATTTTGGCTTTGAACTCGAATGGTTTATCTATGGACTTTAAGAGATTTCGGCTAGCTAAACTGACAAGGGAAAATAAGGTGGATATACTTGTATTGACGGAAACGCATAAAGGCAGGGATGGCCAGCAACTAACCAATGATAAGAGTTGGAAATGGGTTTATGAGTCCCGTGGGACACGGAGTGCAAGGGGGACGGCAATTCTGGTGCACGAAAGAGTTCCCCTGGAAAGGGTGGAGTGGAAAAAGGACAAGGAGGGGAGATGGGTGTTTATGAAAGGGGTGATACATGGGCAAAAGCTGACAGTGGCAGCCATATATGCCCCCAATGTGCAACAGAAACAATTTATTGTGAATGTTAAGAGTAAACTGGACAATTTTAAAGAGGGGACGACAATTTTTGTGGGAGATTTCAATATCCAAATGTCATCGGTAGGAGGGAATAACAGAAAATCTCTAAATTTAAATAAGTTAAATATGGTGGATCTGCATAGTGGAGTGGGAAATAGAAGCACCTATTATTCCGCAAGGCATAATGTCTTTAGCTGTATCGATTATATACTGATGGATAGGTCAGGAAATGCTCAGGTGAGAAGGGCAGAGGTGAGGCCCATGTGGCTCTCCGACCATGCGCCAACATTAGTGAAGCTGAGAATGACACAACGGAGGAACCCAAGAATATGGAGATATAATATGGCCATAGTAGCCAGGGAGCAGGATAAAAAGAGAATACAGGAGGAAATAAAAGAGTATTATAAGTTAAATGATAGAGGGAACATGTCCAAAGCAGTACTGTGGGACTGCGGCAAAGCAGTCTGGAGAGGCCAGCTAATAAGTCTGGAGGTAGATGTGAATAGGAGATGGAGAAGGGAAAGAGAGAATAAAATCAAGGAAATCGAAAGGATTCAGGATCAATTGAAGCTGACCAAGGATAGAGAATGGTATAGGCTATTAAAACAGAAAAAGAAAGAATTGGAGCAATATGATGAGCTGCATTGGAATAAAATGAGAATGGCAATTAGGCAAAAAATTAGTTCTTGGGGGACAAAGTCAGTGAAACAATTGGCAAGATATTTAAAAAAGAGAAAGGAGAAATCGCATATTCGGGCGTTGAGGGACACAAAGGGAGAGCTGAAGGAAGGTAAGGAGGAAATAGAAAGGATTATGAAAGAATTTTATGAGAAACTATATAAACAGGAAGAGGTGAGCGGGATACCAATAGAGGTTGGGCAAAGGGTAAACGAAGAGGACAAAAACTATTTAAATGCAGAGATCAGGCAAGAAGAGGTGGAGAGGGTTATTAAGCAACTGAAGATGGCAAAGGCGCCGGGTCCAGATGGGTACTCAGGAGAATTTTACAAAACATATCTAAGGGATTTGTTACCATTTCTGACAGAGCTATTTAATGAGGTCTTGATGGAGCAGGTCATCCCACAGACATGGAAGTTATCGGAGATTGTAACTATACCAAAAGTAGATCGTGATGAGATGAACCCGGAGTCCTACCGTCCCATAAGCTTAGCAAACCAAGATTACAAAATATTTGTAAAGGTATTGGCGAATAGGCTGGAGGGGATAATTCCAAAAATTATAATGGGGGATCAATTTGGTTTTGTGAAAGGAAGACGGATCAGTGAACCGATTAGGAACGTAATGAATGTGTTACACCATGCCACTGCGGCCAAGAGGAAGTTGGGAATATTAAAACTAGATGTCTATAAGGCATTTGATAAAGTAAACCATAGCTACCTGTATGAGGTGTGTAAGGCACTAAATTTAGGAGAGAGGTTTTGTGAAGTGATTAGGAGTATATATATGGGGAGCCAGGCATACATACGAGTGAATGGGAACAGGACGGAGAATATCAGAATACGGAACGGGACTAAGCAGGGATGCCCCTTATCTCCAATGCTTTTCGTAATGGCGATAGAAACACTAGCGAACAAGATCAGGGCAGCCAGCACGTGGGAAGGGTACAGGATAGGGGAGATAGAGGTGAAGGTGAATTTGTTTGCGGACGACGCAATATTATTAACCCAGACCCCATTGAAAATGGTAAAAGTAATGAAGGAAACTCTGCGAGAGTTTGAGGAACAATCGGGGCTTCAGGTGAATATGGAGAAGTCTGAAATGATGTTTATAAATATAGGTCCGAGGGAACAGTTAGAGGTAAGGAAAGTATCAGGGTTAAAATTAGGGGTAAAAAGAATGAAATATCTGGGTGTGTGGATATATAAGAACATAGAGGGGATAACAGAAGCAAACTATGGAAAGATCTGGAAAAAAAAGTGTTGAAACAGATGAAAGGCTGGAAACAGAAAAGCCTGAGAAGAATGGCAAAAATAAGAGCAATTAAAATGATGATCTTGCCAAATTTTTTATACCTAGCCCAGGCCTTGCCAGGGGTCCTCCCAGGGAAAAAGATAAAAGAATGGGATAGGAAATTGAAATATTGGGTGGAGGGAGGAAAGAAACCAAGGATAAGGGAAAAAATGGAGGATAGCAAACGAAACGGAGGGAGGATGGGGAATCCCTAGCTTAGAACTGTACGGAAATGCCTTTCAAATTGAGAGATTGATGGAGCTGCAGGAGGACGACAAGAGATGGATAGCACTGGAAAAAGAAGCGAACCTAGTGGGAAGAGAGGAACTGATATTTAGGAGATGGGAAAAAAGAGGAGAAATTGATGGGACCAATGAGGGCCATGGTGGGAGTGTGGAGATCTTGGCAAAGGAAGATAGCGCCGGGAGTCTCAAAAGTAGCCTCCCTAGAGATCATGAACCCCGAGAGGGAGGAAAACCTGAGCAGAACAATAAGGGAACTGAGAGAGAAGGGGGTCACGAGACTGGAGCAACTAGTGGACGAAGGGGGCAGAATCAGGAGAGAGAGGCTGGAGAATTGGCTGGGAGAAAGGCGGTGGTTGCAGATCAGGGTGATATGTGAGTACCTTAGGCAGAGGGAGGTGAGAGAGGCCTTGCAAAGAGAGGACACGGAATTCGAGAAGATAATCAGGGAAAAGAAGGAAGGGAAAAGGGTCCAGGTCGGAAGGATATAAAAAATATTAATATCATTAGGAGGGAGTATAGTAGAAGAGTTAACCACAATGTGGGAGAGGGAGTTGCAGGTCTCAGGAGTAGAGATGGAGAGGATAGTGGGGGATATTGCAAAACTTAAAAACATAAGAGTCAGGGAGACAAGGAGGAAAATACTGCACAAGTGGCACCGCACCCCGGCCCAATTGACCTATCTTTCTCAAAATGTGGGCACTCGGTGCTGGCACGGCTGCCGAGACAAAGGTGTGTATATGCACCTATTATGGGAATGCGAGGTGGTCCAAAGATTCTGGAAAGAGGTAGAAGGGGAGATCAACAAAGTATTGAATATAAATTGGACCATCACAAAAGAGACGGCGGTGTTGGTAAAAAAGAACAAGATGGGGGATCACTCGGAAACGAAGGCAGCAATGATAGAAAGCGCCCAGGCGGTGGTGGTTCTAGGCTGGAAGGACTCTAAGAACTGGCTGCGGTACTTGGTAGAACACATTCAATTTGAAATTATGGAAAAGAGGGTGAATTAGCTACAGGAGGATAAATTGCGAGAGCTGTTGGGACGATGGGATAGGGTGAGAGGATATATTGTTTGGAGAACCCGGGATCAAACCATTAGAAATAAGTTGGAGTTGTTGTTTCAGATGTAATGAAATGTAAATGTCCGGAAAGCTTGCAGAAGAGAAAGAAGAAAAAGAAGATGCAACCCTCAGCAGGGGTGGAGGGGCATGGATGGTTGTGAGGGGGGAGGGTCACATGCACAGGGCACTGTGTTTTTATGTATATGTTTGTATGGATGTTATAAACTTTGAAATAATAAAATTTATTTGTAAAAAAAAGAAATATTGGTATATATCTGTACATTTTCAAGGTGTCCACATGCACACATATACGTGCACAATAAAGCTGACACATATCTACCAAATCCAAGGATAAAGCTTCCCCCAACCCATTATGAAAGCCAAAGACAAGAAGGATGCTTAGTTTTCTTCATCACTATCTTGTTTGTTGTACGTCTTAAAATAATTTTCAACTGACAGTGACCCTATTATGGGATTTTCTTGGCAAGATTTATTCAGAAGGGATTTACACATGCCTTCCCCTGAAACTGAGAAAATGTGACTTGTTCTAGTTCACTTAGTAGATTTCCATGGCCAAGCAGGAATTTAATCCTGGTCTCCAGAATCAAAGTATAATATTCAAACCACTATAACATGTGGGCTCCCTTGTTCCCATCACCATATTGTAAATGCACTAAAATCAAAATATTAAAAAGTTTCACTGTGTCATGAAATAATTTATTACTCTTACAGTATCATTGTGATATTACATTCATGAGATAGCTATTTCCAAATCTGTGAGGAAAATCTGAACTTTATGTAGAAATTAGTCATAATGAAGTTCTAAGTTGCCCTTTGCTCTCAAACTTGTTATAAATTTGGCCATACAGGGGCTGCCAACCTGAAAGCACAATGACATGTATTGTACAAGTGGACATGTTGTCTACTCTGTGCATCCTTCAGGTCAATAGTCTGCTCCAATTCCTGAAAAGTATTCAAACATCAACAGCAATACATATTTTAACTGCCAGTCTTCCCTTCTGATTGTAAGCAATAACAACACAATTCACAATACTATGATAGTACTATATCTGATTTACAAATGCTGCAATTGGACAAGCAATGTTTACTTTGAAAATAATGTTTCCCCAAAGACACTCATAGGGAAGGCTGACCATAGGGAAGGCTGAGCAAAGGAAGATAGATGCTTTTGATTTATGGTGTTAGAGGAAAGTTCTGAGAGTGCCTTGGACAGCGAGATCAACCAGTCCATACTTCAGGAATAAAGGCCGACTGCTCATTGGAGGGAAGGATATAGAGGCAAAGATGAAGTATTTTGGTCACATAATGAGAAAACAGGAAAGCTTAGAGAAGACAATGATGCTGGGGAAAATGGAAGGAAAAAGGAAGAGGGGCCGACCAAGGACAAGATGGATGGATGGTATCCTCGAAGTGACTGGCTTGACCCTGAAGAAGCTGGGGGAGGTGACGGCTGACAGGGATAAAACAAAGTGAGGAAATTATGTGTGTTCCTTGGAGAAAGGGGAATGTATAGTTAGCAGGGAGCTTCAACCAATCAAGGTTCAGCTGAAAGTATACCTATATGACAGATGTGTTTGCAACATTCACAGTTTTAGGTATAGACTTTTAACACCTTACACAGAGGGGGGGGGAGGGAGAGGGGGGAAGGGAGGGAGGGAGATTAAAATTATGTTCCTAGGATCTGAAATGTATGATTAATCCTTCCAAACATCTCCAATAAACATATATCTGTACTTCATCACATTTGTTTATTTTTTTAGTCTCTAAACCTTACAATTCACATAATTGAAAGAAAAAAGCAACTATTGCATCCTTTGCCCTTGGCACACTGGAAACAACTGTACAGAGGCTGACTTTAACTTACAGGAGGAAATTAAAATCAGATAAGAGGCCAGGTCCCTACTTGCTACTCTGTGGAGTGATCTTTCACCACAAATTCATATTAGAGAGGAGATTATGAGATCTCATCTTATTGCTTGTAACAAAGCACTGCAAAGGTCATGAGCTGCCTAACACAGAGAAGTTGATCTGTATGTGCCTCTGGGATGCTGCTAGATTGATTTACTGCAAAAACTTGTTTGCCATGACAGCTGGAAATTTGACAGTATTTGCTAGTCTCTTTGGAATATAAGAAAAGTCAACAGATTTGCCAAACACTTGGATTCCATGATTGTTTTTGTAGTGGGCTTATTAGTAAGCATAGAGGAATCTAGCCATGTCACGGGTCTCCCACACCTTACTAAAAAGTGAAACTGTAGAGCATCTTTTATTACAACCCTTTCTTTAAGTATAGTCATTTACCAAAAGCCTATCAGAATAAAAATAATATTTTCCTGTGGACAGAAGGACTGCAAGCATGGAGCCATTCTATCTTCCCAAGAAGGGAATTCCAAAGTTTAGGAGCAGCCATTGAGGAAGCCTTGCCCTATTTCCCAACCAGACCTGTCTGAGAAGATAGTGAAAAGGAACATCTTTCTTACCTCTAATTATCACAATAATGGTTAGGCTATAATATAATTTTGTAAATGTTGTTATGATTGTTGTAATGGCGTGATGAATCCTGATAAGATGGAAACCTGATAGTTCTTATGTCTGACAGATGGGTAAACGACCTGTCCTAGATACTGTTACACTCTCCTGGAGTACTTCTAGCTCACGTTTTTCCACTGGAAGCCTGAGTGGTAGTCATGTAGCTGTGGGGGGTGGAGGGTGGCTTGAGGGGCTTCAGCCCCCCCCCCCCACATTCTCAGGGTGTACTGTGAGAAGGCCTTACTGGTACATGGCATGGTGGTGTCCTTGTCTGTGTCTGGGACCTCGGCACACTCTCTTTCCTTTTTGGTGCCCCTGGTTTCAGCCTTCAGTGCCAGGAGAGGAAGGGGAGTGCGCCAACAGCCCAGGTGCCAAAGAGGATGCCACCACACCACAGACCTTTCGGAGGCCGCAATAGACCTTCACGCCTGTGCACTCGGCAGGCCTTCGCACCTCTGCATTGAATTCTCGCCACACTCGTGGCTGGGAGTGGAGTGTGTCAAGCCTGTCAGCTGCCTTTTGGATCCAGATAAACAACAACTCCCATTTGAAAAAGGGCAATCATTCCCCAATCCCTGTCTCTATGCACAGTTGGGTACATTGGCTCTATGTGCCAAGTTTAGTCCAGATCCAGTATTGGCTTGGCTCAATGCCCTCTAGATAAGGGCGCACTGCAACTCCCAGATCCAAGGTCAATCATCCCCAATCCCCGCCTGTCCTGTATGCACAGTTGGCCATGTTTGGTCCAGATATGATGTTGGCTGTCTTCAGTGCTTTCTGGATCCAGGTAAACAACAACTACCATTTGAAAAGGGCAATAATTCCCCAATCCCTGCCTCTATGCACTGTTGGGCACATTGGCTCTATGTGCCAAGTTTGGTCCAGATCCAGCTTTAGCCTGGTTCAATGCCCTGTTGTTGTTGTTATTATTATTATTAGCCTGTTTGTTTGTGAACAACTCTTCAGCCTTACTTTGCCCCTATCAATTTTTCTTCAGGAAAAAATGTCTTGATATGGCATCTGCCATAAACCACGCTAAGTCACTGTTAAAGTCTTTAGAAATTTTGAGAGCAGATGCAAAAGATCATTTTGTAAAATTCTTTGACCTAGCAAGAACAACTTCTGAAAAATATTTCAAAGCAATTTGACTATTCCAAGGCAAAGTTAAAGTCAGGTGCATCAGGTAAATCCAAGGACTAATTCTATAGAAGATTATTTCAGAGTTGTGGTGTTCATATCATGTGTTGATTCACTCATACAGAACATTACTGAAAGTTTCGTGTCAAATGAAGACATTTTAACCAGTTTCCAGGTTCTCCTCCCTGGGTTTTCAGGTCTAGACAAAGTTCACCATATGGAACAACTGTCAGAATACTTTGAAAATGACGCAGCATTTGCTTCCATCAAGGCTGAGTACATAATGTGGTGTAATATTACACCATCAATGAAGAAAGATACTGAGGTACTTAAAGTGTTGGAACTGTGTGACAAAATCTACTATCGGTCAATAAATTTCCTTTTGACTGTTTTACTCTACCAGTAATGACATGCAGTGTGTAAAGATCATTTTCAACCATGAAGAGAGTGAAAAATGTATCTAGAATATTAATGACAGACCAGAGACTAAGTGAACTAGCAACTATTTCCATCCATGGGGACATCACTATCAAACCAGAAAAAGTAATTGACAAAATGGCCAGGAAGAAGAAAAGAAGACTGTTGCTTAAAGTAAAAAAATAAGTCAAAAAGTATTCTAAACATTTTGTTAATGCAAGTAAATAAATAACATTTATTATTTAAACTGTTATGTTTATTCAGATCATGATCTGATCACCATGCTCAATATATCCCATATGTATGGGGGTATTGGGATAATGATACAGAAGGATCCTCTCTCACTCAGACTCAGCCCCCCCATCAAACTCCTGGCTACGGGCCTGCTGAGTGGACTCAAGATTCAGAGTCCTTGGGATCAACTCCAACTGGTATGCCAGCTATGGTCTTTCCTGGACAGGCTGGCAATTTCCCAAGTAGGCAGTGTACATGGGGCTGCCTTAGTTATGGCTTAGATGTTTTTCCACTATTTCCACTATTGTAGGGGTCCTGCAATAGTGGAAAATGGTAACACACTTGCAAAGGGAAGTTACTCTAAATGGTTTCAGCATCCAAACAAAGTGAAATTCTCAGCTGCTCCTACTTATGAATATAGCTTGAAAACATTACTTTTTGAATGATAATTTCCAAACTGAGCATTCTGAAATTTGTAGTCCAAAAGGTTAACTTTTCCAACATCTGCTAATTAATTCCTAACTGCCTTGCATAATATATATGAAAGCACATTAGCAGCGTGTACACAAGCAATAACACATGGAACCCATCAAAAAAGAAGAAATGCCATCAAAAAGTGAACCATTCAGGCACTAATATTTGTTGTACATTTTTCTTGCTAAATTATATTTCAGGAATTTTTTTTGAAATGTCATCATATTGTTTTGACTGTGATAAATATGAAGTGTCAAAATATTCAGACTGAACACTGTTGTCTTGATGTTGGGGCATTTCAATGTGTTTCTTGTGACATTTTAGAACATTTATCAATGCCAGTTATGCTTCATTCAAAGTGGAAAATCTTTGTAGGAATTTTTCTAATTAACTTCTTCAGATCAAAGGCCTAAAAGACTGGGGAGCAAGGTTGTATTCTTCAAAGAATTATAGGTGATACTAATTCACATAGTAATGTAAGAGGGAATAGCAAGTGGCGCAAGATTTTTGGAAGATATACCCAATTGTCTATGCCAGTGCTGGACGTCATCCAATATTCCAAAGTTTTTTACATTGCATCTCCCAGCATTCCTCATCATTTGATCTGCTGTCTAGGGATGCTGGGACTTGTAGTTCAACAACATTTGAAGGTCCTCATCTTCCGATTCCTACTATAAATACTTGCCTGAAAGTCATATTAAATATGGTTGGACTATCTTCTGGGTAGAATAGGGCTTTTAAATATTTACCAAGGGCTAGTCTACTTATCAAATAGCCATAGCAGACAAGAACATTACTGAAAGTTTCGTGTCAAATGAAGACATTTTAACCAGTTTCCAGGTTCTCCTCCCTGGGTTTTCAGGTCTAGACAAAGTTCACCATATGGAACAACTGTCAGAATACTTTGAAAATGACGCAGCATTTGCTTCCATCAAGGCTGAGTACATAATGTGGTGTAATATTACACCATCAATGAAGAAAGATACTGAGGTACTTAAAGTGTTGGAACTGTGTGACAAAATCTACTATTGGTCAATAAATTTCCTTTTGACTGTTTTACTCTACCAGTAATGACATGCAGTGTGTAAAGATCATTTTCAACCATGAAGAGTGAAAAATGTATCTAGAATATTAATGACAGACCAGAGACTAAGTGAACTAGCAACTATTTCCATCCATGGGGACATCACTATCATGGATGTATGATCTTACCTCCATGGCTCTGGTATGTGTATATATCTTGTATGATTATGGCAACTATGCATGCTATATGTAATTTACTCATGTAGTTATATTATGTATTATTACTCTGACTGTATTGGATACATATTTATGTTGATTTAGCCATTGTGCTGTGTACTAGGGTGCTTTGGAACACTCTATTATATTTTGACTTTGTCTCTTTAGAAAACGTACCCTTAACATCTACATGAATGGAGTTTATGTGTTACTACTGGCCTTGAAAAAGACCCCTCCCCTATGGGTGAAACGAGAGTTGGTACCATCGTACAGAGGTATCCGCGTCGGCCTGCCAACTTGCGGTTTGAGTCCACTTGGATTTACTGCCACTGCGGCCAGGAACTCAACCAGCTCATCTCCCTAACTCCGTCTCCCATCATCCCTGTCTCTTCTGGGCGTTTTCGACCTTACCTCCCCTGGACTTCTACCCTATCACCCTCTCTTATTTGAAATCTTGGACTTGTGTACTTTCATATTGGACTTGGGACTTTGAAGGGTAGGAACCCTCCGGGGTGATAATGTTTATATTGTGTTGTATATTTTGTAATAACCATTGACTATGCACTGCTGATTCTTATATGAATACATTTTGGATAAGCCAAACGCTGTTGTTCCTTGTTCACACTGACATCACTATCAAACCAGAAAAAGTAATTGACAAAATGGCCAGGAAGAAGAAAAGAAGACTGTTGCTTAAAGTAAAAAAATAAGTCAAAAAGTATTCTAAACATTTTGTTAATGCAAGTAAATAAATAACATTTATTATTTAAACTGTTATGTTTATTCAGATCATGATCTGATCACCATGCTCAATATATCCCATATGTATGGGGGTATTGGGATAATGATACAGAAGGATCCTCTCTCACTCAGACTCAGCCCCCCCCCCCCCATCAAACTCCTGGCTACGGGCCTGCTGAGTGGACTCAAGATTCAGAGTCCTTGGGATCAACTCCAACTGGTATGCCAGCTATGGTCTTTCCTGGACAGGCTGGCAATTTCCCAAGTAGGCAGTGTACATGGGGCTGCCTTAGTTATGGCTTAGATGTTTTTCCACTATTTCCACTATTGTAGGGGTCCTGCAATAGTGGAAAATGGTAACAGTTTTGTAATTGTTGGAGGATTACTTCTTCTACATCCCACCCTCCTCAAAAGCTTGTATGGTGATGACATAGAAGAGAATCTTTTTAGGATGGATCTAAACTGCCATATAATCCACTTTAAAACAGACAAATATTGATTCAACTATTCTGTTTACCTTTTTGCAACCTGCTTTGAGCCCCATGTTAAGAGAAAAGCAGGATATATAACAAATAAATAAATAAAACATCCCAAACTCAGATTGTCACTGAGCCTCTACAGAGACCCCTTCTAAACTTCCATATAAAATCCAGATTAGACTTTGTTGACTCATATAAACCAATTCAAAGCAGATAATGTGGTTTATCAGATCTGATAATCTGGATTATATGGCAGTGTAGAAGGAACCAGAGTAACAGGGTGTGGATGATTACTTTGCTTCCTTTCTACTAAAAGATTCCTGGGATGTGGCTTGCTACATGTACATGACAAAGAAAATTACCCTGACTACAGTATTTTTTAAAAGTTATTTAGGAAATATATATATATATCACTGAACAAAAGAAGGGACCAGAAATATTTTGTCTAAGCAAGTATAGCACAAAAATCACATATTTTGCTTATATTTTTATCTAAAAAGATATAATCCAGGATAATAATTTGTTTGTGCATGTCAGGAGTGACTTGAGAAACTGAAAGTCGCTTCAGTGTGAGAGAATTGGCCATCTGCAGGGACATTGCCCAGGGAATGCCCAAATGTTTTGATGTTTACCATCCTTGTGGGAGGCTTCTCTCATGTCCCTGCATGGGGAGCTGGAGCTGACAGAGGGAGCTCATCCACATTCTCCCCGGATTCGAACCTCCAACATGTTAGTCTTCAGTCCTACTTGCACAAGGGTTTAACCCATTGCACCACCAGGGGCTCCAGGATAATTATACAACTACATCCCATCAGATATTGTTGAAAGTTTTATGTTACAAAATTATATTTGTACCTTTAAGTGTTTTCAGTGATGTTAATTTCAGTGTTACAAGGTACAGTTGAGTTGCTCAACAATTAGATTCCTGGGGAAAGGTGGGGGTCTAATTGTTATGTCCTTAAATACTCCTTTCCATTTTGTATCCTTCCCTTTGTGGCTTATTTTTGAGTTACCTTTGTGGCTCCCTTTTATGACTCTCCTGTATGGATATTTTATTTTACTTACAATAAAGTAAGTTGACTTTTTGGTATGGAGTTTTTCTCAATGACCACATTACTTCTGGGCTAAGCTGAAGCTGCTACATTTTGTTTTACTCTGCAAGATTAGGTTTGTGTTTTATATATTTGGAAAACCTAACACATAATCCCTGACAGGTTATGGGCCCAGGGATTGCATAGCCCATGTGTCTGGAGTGACTTTTGTTTTTGAAGTATGTGGTCTGGAAGATTGAGAAAAGTTTTTTTGAAAGCATGTTTGGCTTTCTGTTCCTGAGAGTTCGTGGGAGTTGCTGCTAAACGCTGAGCTTCAAGATATCTGCCTCCGAAGATAATGAGGAGAGACGGAAGAAGATTGCCTGCCTGTGACGGAGGAGTTTTTTGTTTAACTTTCCCTTCTACGTGCTTATGCAACTAGGGCCAATTTTAATTGCTTTCCTGTTTTGTTTTGCACAAAAGGGATTTGTTTTTCTAAAAGATATTGGACTGTCGCAGCAGAGCTGATAACAACTGTTTGTTTCTTCTTTATGCGGAGTGATTTGCAGGCAGCTGGTAAGCTGCTGGAAGCTGTTTTGGTTTCGTTTTTCCCTGCACCAAAAGGAATGGTAAAGGAGAAGTTTTGTTTTTCTACATGAAGTGTTCTGGCTTGGCTGTTTTCCCTGTAGGGAGAAGATAATTGCCTGTGAGTCAGACCCTGTGTGACTTCAAAGTAATACTGCAAAGTTTGAAAGATATTGGACTGCTAGAAGCCAATTTTACACGGAGGTAAATTGGCTGGGCTTAAACCCAGGTATACTGGGGTCCTTTTCTGTTGTTGCAGTGAATTTGTTTTTGGAACTTTGGGACTTTAAAGTGAAAGAACACAATGGCTTTGCCGCCTGTTCATATTGGTTCACTCCCATTTGAAAAACTTACTGATAAGAACTGGCTGAGTTGGAGTATCAAATTTAAAGCGTTTTTGGTTTCACAAGATTTATGGGAAATAATTGAAACGTTGCCAGCTCAACCTGATGCTACTGAAAGGAAGCAAGATGAAAGGGCTCTAGCGCTTCTTCAGTTGTCTGTGACAGACCCTTTATTGGTTCATCTTCATGATATTCCTCATGCTCAAACAGCATGGAATTTGTTCAAAGATATGTTTCAGAGACAGAGCAGTGGGTCAAAGATAATTTTTATGCGCCAGCTGTTTAACCTCAAATATGAGGAAGGTACGCCAGTACAACCACATGTTACGAAAGTTGTGGCTCTTTTTTCGGAGTTAAGAGCAAGAAACGTTACTTTTCCTCCTGAGCAGCAAGCTTTAATTCTAATGGGGTCCCTATCTCAACCTTTTTATGCGTTTATGGATTCTCTTCATGTAATTCCGGACAAGGATCTTACAATACCTTTTATTTCTGGAAAAATTATGGAATTTGAAGCTCAACAGAAATTGAGAAGTTCTGCTCCTGTGCAGAAGTATTCAGGAACTGCTTCTAATGACACTGCCTGTGTTGTTAAGCCAAAGTCACAAGTGGTGTGCTTTAAATGTAGAAAGAAAGGACATATTGCAAAGAATTGTTGGCAGAATCCAGGACAGTGGAGAAACAAGCAAGCGGAGAAACCTAGTTCTTCAAAGGACTTTCAGCATGCTTTCCTAGTGACTTCAAAGATGGATAAAATGAACTCTTACATACTCGATTCTGGCTGTTCTAAACATTTGGTAAAGACTGTAGAACTTTTGACAAATGTGGGAGACTCTGATATAGATTTCATTTCTTTGGCTGATGATAGAAAAGTTCAAGTGATTTCTTGTGGTGATCTTTATATTGATAGTCTGATAGTCTGAACTGTACTCTTAGGAATGTGTATTTTGTTAAAGAAATTGTGTATAACATTCTGAGTGCAAGCAAACTTTTGGATGAAGGTTTTGATGTGTCTTTAAAGAAAGAGAGATCTGTGTTAATTGATCCTCAAGGTAATGAAGTGCAACTTATACAGGAAAAGGGATTTTTCATTTTAAGGTCATCTGCAAATGTTAATTTGTCTGCTTGTATTGATCAGATACCTGATAATCCCAAGCCATTACACGACAAATGTATTCATGAATTTCATAGGAAAATGGGTCATTTGTCATGGCAGCACTTGAGAAAGACAGCTGAGTTGTGTGCAATTCCTATTCAAAGTTGTAAGAATTTTTTGGATTGTGAAATTTGTGCATCAGAAAACCTTAAGAAAGCTCCTATTGCAAAATATAGTGCCAGAGTTTCAAAAGGATTTTAGAGCTTGTTCATTTGGACATATCAGGTCCCCATCCTACTTCTGTAGGTGGTTCAAAATATTTTTTGATTTTGGTCGATGACTTTTCGAGGTTGAAGTTCACCTTCTTTCTGAGAACTAAAGGTGAAGCTTTTCAAAAGATATCTGCTTGGTTGAAGCTAATGCAGACACAGTTCCCTGAGTACCCAGTACAAGCTTTTTGTAGAAGTGTCAATAGTATTCCTTATATATTGTTTTTTGGAAAGAGTCCTAATTTGAATTCGATCCGAGTGTTTGGAAGTGACGCATTTGTCCTAATTCCTTCACAACAAAGACACAAGAAGGATACTATTTGGAAGAAATTGAAATGTCTTGGCCCTGCTCCTGAGTCAAAGGGTTGGCGATTTTGGTGTGGTGACAATCGGGTGATTGTTTCTAGAAATGTGAAGTTCCAACAACATAGTGGTTGGGAGAGGATTCATTCAAATCAGGAAGTGTTTGTGCCTTTTGAAATTCCTCCAATACACATACCACAAGCCACACAGCCAGCTACACAACAAGATTCACAATCAATGACACAAACAAGTACACAGGTACAATCGGTTCCACAACAGACTGCACAGTCACATATACAACCAAGTACATCTGAAGATACACAGTCAGGAACACAAGTCAGTAGTCCTGTGATTGAGAGTAAAGGTTCTCAAAAGAGGAAAGTCAAAGCTGAATCCTCTAGTAGTTCAGAAACAGATGAGACTGGTGGAGGAGCAAGGACCATTCCTAGGCGTAGTTCTAGAAAGACTAAGGGTATTCCCCCAAAGAGGTACCACTGTGATTTTGTGAAGTTTCAAAAAAAAAACTGGTCTGAACCTCAGGGTTACAAAGAAATATTGTTGATATTTTGACCAAACCTCTTAATTTTGAAAAGCACAATGAGTTTTGTGAGAAACTGAATTTATAAATGTGAACAAATATAATTTTGTGGAGGAGTGTTGAAAGTTTTATGTTACAAAATTATATTTGTACCTTTAAGTGTTTTCAGTGATGTTAATTTCAGTGTTACAAGGTACAGTTGAGTTGCTCAACAATTAGATTCCTGGGGAAAGGTGGGGGTCTAATTGTTATGTCCTTAAATACTCCTTTCCATTTTGTATCCTTCCCTTTGTGGCTTATTTTTGAGTTACCTTTGTGGCTCCCTTTTATGACTCTCCTGTATGGATATTTTATTTTACTTACAATAAAGTAAGTTGACTTTTTGGTATGGAGTTTTTCTCAATGACCACATTACTTCTGGGCTAAGCTGAAGCTGCTACATTTTGTTTTACTCTGCAAGAGTAGGTTTGTGTTTTATATATTTGGAAAAACCTAACACATAATCCCTGACAGATATGAAGACTGCAATCTCATGCCCATTCACCTGAGAGAATGAACTCGTGGATCTGTCACATTACTCTAATTATTTACTTTACCGCAATGACAATATTGTATGGAAAATTCTGTGAAAAAATGAATTAGATAATGAAACACCATTAGGCAACTTATTGGCTGAATTATATGGCAAGGCAGAGTCATCTTGATCAATAACCTGGGATGTATTTAGTAAGAATGCTTGTGGAACGCTTTGCCTGACGATGTTCGAGTAATTAGTGAGCTGTCCTCCTTTCGAAGAGCATGTAAAGCGGTCCTCTTCCATCAAGTGTTTTCACTTGAGTGAAGTATAACATCTTCTATTGTTAATTTTTAACTCATTGGTAGCGGAAATTAGAGATGCTAGTTTTTATTGTGCTGTTTTATTACCGTCTTACTGTGTCGTTGTATGCTGTAAACCGCCAGAGCTCACGAGAAGGGGTGTTATAGAAATTGAAATAATAAATAAATAAAAGAAGGAATATTTATTTATTTATTTCCTATATTTATAGCCCACCCTTCTCCCCCCAAAGGGTACAATATGGGTACAATTGCATTAAGAGTAGGGAAACAAACAGCACAAAGTGCCAGGGACCAATATGGGTACAATTGCATCCGCCGTCAGTCGAGTTGCCTTCTTCCACCTTCGTCAGGCGAGGAAGCTGGCTCCCTACCTCTCCCGTCACGACCTAGCCACAGTGGTCCAAGCCACGGTTATCTCGAGACTGGACTACTGTAATGCTCTTTACGTTGGCCTTCCTCTGTCGGTGATCCGGAAACTGAAGCTGGTCCAGAATGCAGCAGCTAGACTCCTGGCTGGCGTTCCGGCGACCGCCCATATAACACCTGTTCTGCAGGAGCTGCACTGGTTACCAGTGGAACACCGGATCACCTTCAAAGTGTTGGTTCTGACCTTTAAGGCATAAACGGTCTGGGGCCAGCGTACCTTAGGCACCGCCTTATCCCATACTGTCCCGCTAGGTCACTACGCTCTGAGGTGGGTAAACTATTGGAGGTGCCCGGCGTCAAAATGTATCATCTGACGGCCACAAGGCGGAGGGCCTTTTCGGTGATCTCCCCGATACTGTGGAACGCGCTACCTTCCAGAGTCCGTGTTCTCACGGACTTAGTCACGTTCCGGAAGGCGTGCAAAACCTTCCTGTTCCGGCAGGCTTTCGGGTGTTGATGACAGAGATGGATAGGCACTTGCCTTCTGTACTGTGCACATTACACTGATGTTCTATTGTGTTTTATTGTATTGAATGTTGTGATGTTTTGTGGTGTTTTATCTTGTTTTTAATCTTGAATTTGGTGTAAGTCCCGGGAGTGGTGACTCACAAGTTTAAATAATAAATAAATAAATAAATAAATAAAAATAAATAAGAGTAGGGAAACAAACAGCACAAAGTGCCAGGCACTACAAGAACATGAAACTTTTAAAATATAATGAAAATATCCATCAAAAGAATATGCTACATTAGAATTAGAACTGCATAGGAGTGTGTGTGTGTGTGTGTGTGTGTGTGTGTGTGTGTATGAAATATAACACACCATCTCAACTGGAAATATTACAAAATGGGTCCTAATAGAATAATATACATCTCACATATTAAGAGGCAAATTGTATGAGAGCAAGCATATTCATAAGTAATTTGTTTCATATTATGAGGATTTGCAGAAATCAAACCAATCAAACAGAAAGCATGCAGAAAGATATTTTGAAACATATAAACACCTATATTACGATATTCAAAATGCTACAATCCTATAGTGAATAGGCACAGTTGAATACAATACTGCTTATATCTGAATATATATGTAAGTAGAGAAGAAATTCCTTTGGAAATGTGGACATTATTAACCAAAGTTTTTCCACATTTAAACAAACCACCATTTACCCATGCCACAATATGGTAGGTAAATTATCAATGTATGCATTGGGTATTTTGATTTTTGTTTCAAATAATAAAGGAAATGCTCATCTAAAACATCACTTAAATTATACAAGGGTTCTAACCCATAAGTGAAACACTCTGTTCAATGTATCCCAACAGACAGCTGTCCAATTTGTGCATAAAGACTTCAAGGGAGAAAAGGACCACATGCATACACCACCAATTGGTTCCATATTGAACTATTCTTTGTTGAAGAATAAATGAAATGGTAAATTTCCATTGCATTTTCCCATTCTCTGCCTGAAGCCCTCTGCATAAGGTGAATTAAGTATATTTATAACATAGAAGGTATCTGGGTCAAGCTATACATATGTTTAACAAGCAATTACAAGTGGTATTTCCACAAGTGGTAAAGAAATGTCTGTTTCACTTAGCATGCTCTTTTTCTCACCTACATTTAATGTGTTTTGGCATGTGCGTTGTCTTTGAAAAGTAAACAGGGTCTTAATTTGTAAGTCTGATTGTTAAAGCACTTGTCTCTAAGGAGTGCTTTGAAAGCCTACTGTTGAGAGATTCATCTTGTCTTTAACTGTAGCATGATCTACCATTGGCATTGTTGTTGCTGTTGCTGTTGTTGTTGTCGTCATCTCTGGTTATATGAAACTCAGCTGATTTCACTCTTAGGTTTCGTATTTCACTATTGACTGCACAGTGAGAAACTGTATGGATATCTTCTACTGGAAGTTTCTGTGTTTTAGGCCTTTGGTTGGTTAATTGTCCCAATGTCATCATCCAAGACTGAAGGGCATTAAGTGGGTTCTCTTTGCCCCTGCTTTGCTGAATGGCATCTGTCACAATTTGGATTGTGTGTGCAGTATGTCTTATATTAGCCAATGCATTTACTCTGCTCTGGTTGTAGACTAAACATTTTGCCTTCAAATAGTAGTGAATATATCACTAAAGAATGCAGTTATTGTTTGGCCTTCACTGCCTATGGTATATTTCTTCAAAATGTTATATGAAATGCTAAATTTTGTTGCCTCACCATCTATCTTCTATCTTTGAAATCTCTCACCCACAAATATACATACATACATACATACACACACACACACACACACACAGAGAGAGAGAGAGAGAGAGAGAGAGAGAGAGAGAGAGAGGATAGATGGTGAGGCAACAACACTTAGCATTTCATATAATTATAATTATTTGAATTTTTTAAAATCCTAAAACTCAGTGGATGACCAAAATGTTCCAAAACGTGGAAGGCTTAAAGTCGTAAATGTTGCCTAGACCTGTGCCAAGTTTCATCCTGACAGACCAGCGGCTCTCAACCTGTGGGTCCCCAGATGGTATGGCCTACAACTCCCAGCCAGTTTACCAGCTTTTAGGATTTCTGGGAGTTGAAGGCCAAAACATCTGGGGACCCACAGGTTGAGAACCACTGTGATAGACAGGGAAATGACATAGAAATGAGTCTCACATTGTCACTAATGGAATGAATCTTAATAATAATAATAATACACTTTATTTATATTCTGCACTTCTCACCCTGAAGGGGACTCAGTGCGGATCACAGAACACATACAGCAGACAATCCCTGCAGTTTTGACATACAAGACATACAACAACATATAGCAGGAGGATCTTCTGGATTGAGCCTTGTTCTTCCTCGCTTCCAACCGGGTGCTGTTGCTATATTCGTCACTGGGTGCTGCTGCTCCATTTCGTCACAGGGGGGCACTGTTGTTCCATCCTCCTTGCTACCTCCTCCTTCTTTTTGACGAAGAGCCTTCCTGCCAGCCAGCTGAATCCTCTTCCGGTACTAGTCTTCAATATTTATTGAAGTTAAAAAGTCCTTTAAGATATCTCCCACGCTTATGCGGTACCTAATTTTTCTACTTGCAGCTTGCTGCTTTCGACTGCTTAGGTCAACAGGGGCAGGGCTTACAGCTGACTTACCCAAGTCAGCCTGGGATTCGAACTTGCCATGTCCGCATCTTACAGCTTGCAGCTATAGCTGCTGTTTTAACCGCTGTGCTAAACTCCTGGAAATTACATAAAGAAGTAATTTCAAAGCTTTGGAGATTCAGATTATAAATCGTAATGAGACCTCTCAAAATCTTTACTCATTGAAGTGGGGGTCATCCAAAACTCTGAAATTAATTATTAACTGGCTTTCAGCTCTTTCCATTGAAGCCTTCCACGTTTCAAAATGTTTTGGTCATCTACTGAGTTTGGGAATGATTTTTTTAAAAAGTAAATCATTTTTTAAAAACCTACAGAAGATATCCTCTCAAATTTCTACACAATGAGACAACATAAGGTAGGCATCAATCCTGCAAAGTTTCAGATTATATCATCTACTGATTTCTAGGAATTTTTAAACATTTTATCAATTAAAATATTACTTTAAAAACTACAGAGGTATCAACTCAAATTTGGCACAGTGAGACAACATGAGCAGGGCAACAAGCCTTATTAGTTTCAGAACTATCAGCCTATCCACTGATTTTTAAGATTTCTTTCAATTTAAGCACATGTGATTGACCTACACTGGGGCTTTAACATGGGCAGCCCTGTTCTAATGTGAGCAGAACTCTGGTTGGGGCCTTTTGAATACCCTGCTACAGAGATCCTAGCCTTCCTAAACTGCATTTCCCAAAGTTCTGCTCATGCCAGAAAGACAGGGCTGCAGTTTTAAGAGAACCGAGGAAAACGTAAGGCCTGTAAAGTTTGAGGAGGGAGTGAGAATTTGGAAAATATAAGTCTGGAGTAAGACACACAGATGCTATGAGGGGCTGATAGTAAGGAGGAAGGGGTTACTCAGCCTCCCTCCTCCCATCAACTCATTTCCCCTCACAGCTCCATCCATTTGCACTGGATGCTTCAGCTGCACATATTTTTACCTCAGAGACAGGGCCGTAGCCAGGATTTTGGTTCGGGGGGGGGGTGAGTTTGGTTTGGGGGGGCTGAGACTGGGTGGAAGAGGGTCTACCCTAGCAAACCTTTTCTATTGTTATCCCAATAACCCCATTAATGTGGGATATAATGAGCATGGTGATCAGATCATGATATGAATAAACATAACAGTTTAAATAATGTACCAGTAAGGCCTTTTCGCGGACCACCCTGAGAATTTTGGGGGGGGGCTGAAGCCCCCTTAGCCCTCCCCCTGGCTACATGCCTGCTCAAAGGGGAGTCTCAGCTCCGGGAGAAAACACCAACAGAGGAGGATTTATGAATCTCTGAAAGTTTTGGAGGCTTGTGTTTCAATTTGTAAATGCTTTGGAGATGTCCTTTCCAATTAGTAATTTGGAGGTTTGTGTTTCTGAATCGCCCGAATCTGTTTCATTTCAAGATTTATTTAGAGGTTTGCCTTCTTCTGAGGCTGAGAGAGCCTGAGAGAGGTTTTGAACAATTGTCTCCTACAGTATTCGTCCAACACTCAAGTACACTGGCTCTCTGCTGTCTGGGTCTGAAGTACAGTGGATGAGATCTTGCCCTTGATACTCAGAATGGTGGAACAGTCAAGATGACCCCTAGGCTGAAGAGATGCTTGGAATCCTGACAAATTACCATTGGGGGAGCTGGTCTGGCTCCTGGCAGAAAACAATTGTCACACAATCCAGGATATCAGGGTTGATATAACACCAGACTGGTTCCTTTTTCCATGACAAGAAAAGTGAGGTACCTGCTGGAAATATGCATGTGCTTTAATATCAGCATGTCTTTATCTGTCTTCTATAAGGAGTGGGTCTACAACTGCATTGGCAATACTAAGTAAATGGCCCTTAGAAACCATCCAAATAGCCCACACAATGTAGTGCTGATTCACCTGCCCTTTCCCCAGCAGAGCACCTGGCTGGGATGTAAATGAAAGACAATGCAAGTGACACATTCAAAAATGAATCTGCCTGAAATGTTGTCTCAGCCTTCCCATTTAACCATCCAGTAACAGGCTATTAATTATCTGTCAAATCTGCCTGCACTTTAGATAGGCGGCCCCTGTCAAATTTGTCTCAGCATTATGAAAGGTGCCAACATATCAAGGTGCCTGACAGCTGCTGAAGACACAAAGATCAAACTTGCAGCTCAATCCCTGGCACTTTATCACAGCTACAGGTTTTGCAAGGAAGAAAGTCAGATACCCCTTTGGTAAACCTGCTGCTCTCTGGTTGTTATGGAATATTACAGAACTTTGTGAGTTGCCAAATATAATGAAGGAAGGGGGTATTGTTTAAGTAGACATCCAAAAGCTGCAATAAGCTGGAACGCTCTTCTGGTCGGAACATCTTTTGAAAACCCACTGGCCACCACCACAATTATTAGCAATATTAAGCCCTTTCACTTACTTGAGGTATTTCAGGCAAGAATGCTCTGGACTTGCATTCAGGCCTGTGCACTGAGGTAACACTGAAGAGATTTCTTCTTAAAAATGTACGCTGCCACCATTAGACTTGATTGCTGTGGGGAACTGATTTAAGACTTCTTGGACAGAGGCTCACGTGAGACAGATGTTTGGAATAACAAAACAATGAAGTTTATTTAATACACAATAGGTATTAAGCTTAGTGGTTCAGAGATTTTGGCATGAAAATGTATGGTTCCTTTAAACAGTTCAAATCTTAGTTACAGAATACAACTCCTTTCTCCCTCTAAGAGTTTACTGACAGGAATTCTTCTCTGCTTGTCAGGCCCCAAGCCCCACAGCCTCAGTTTCCCATGAACAATACTGTAGCCATGTTGGCTTTAAGATTCCTTCCAGGCCTGCTTGCCTTTCTCATGAGAACCTGGTACCAAGCAAGCAAGGTGAAGCGGTCAAGGTTACAAAAGCTATCCCCGGCGATAAGCGGAGAGGCCCGGGACTGAGAAGAGCCAAACTCCTCTTTGCAGCTGGAGACACTAATTGGGTTTACATTCTTGAGGAGCTGAGGTAGTTAAAACAACAGCTACCATCCATCATGCCCACTTTGACACTCGACGCAATTTGCGTGGCTGAGATCAAATGGTCAGAAGAGTATAACCGTTTAGAGTTGGCTCTGTGTCTCATCTCGTGCCAACAGCGCATCCAGGACTATGGATCTCTGAAAGGGGCCACTGGGCCTAACTAAGGACATTGCCTGCCAGTTTCCTGGCTGTATTGGATCTGGCCCGCTTGGGCAAAGCCTTGCTTCCTTGCTACATTCCTGCTTGCTCCTGAAAAGACTTTCCTTGCTTTTGAATCCAGCTTTGTTCCTGATTGCCTCCGGCTGAATCCTGATTGATACGGGACTATTTACTCACTGCTTGATTCTTGAGAATTGCTGCTATTGAAAGCACTATAAGATTGCTTTCAACATCTTTCCTTTACCTTTATTCTAAATAAACCAGTTGTACCTTCGCTGACTGTGTGGTTTATCAAGGGAGGTCTTGTCCCAGGGCCTAGAGGGCGACACTGCTTAGCAAATCTTAACACTACTACAGATAGTCTTACCCTGGATCTTTCTATCTATTCCTCTACACACTATCTTCCCTGATAGCTGTAGAACCTACTCACCCTTCTAGTAGCTTTCTTTACTCTAATGCTAACTCCTTCTCCTTTGACAGCCAGACCCACTCTGCTGTCAGATTTTAAAACGCCTCTTCTTCAAGGCATTTTTTTTCTAACTTAGGCTCCACCCCCTTCTCTACCAGCCAATCATTTCCCTCCAGGCTGCTCTTAGGCATGCCCCCTTTTGGAAATGAAATCCTAAGATGGATGCCCCATTGGCACCTATCTAAAATGGCTGCCAATGTCTTGGGCCTACTTTTTCAGGCTTCACCTAGCCTACCAGGTGGGGAATTCACCACACCAAACATAACAGGATTCCAGTTCACAACATGTTCTTTTTTGAATGGGCTATTGCTAGCCACATCCACCCTGAAACAACACTTCCCAGACAACTACCAATCCGGATGGCACCACTGCTATCAGGAAGAGTAGAGGGAGGAAGACAGGCAACTAGACACCAAAGAGAACTTCTCCTTCTCCTGAAGTTTGTTGGGGAGAGAGACAAAGGATAAACCTCATTAGAGTTTCTCTCGGTCCATCCAGACAGGACCTTTATTGTGGTATCTATAAAGGAGAGGGTGTCCAGGTAACGTTCTGGACAGTCTTGAATTAAATTGCTACAAACCAGGAAAATCCTAGTTTGTAGCAAATTAATTTGATAGTGGATTTATTCCGCACTTTCTTGGAAGGCACAGGATCAACCATTCCTACAGTTTACTGGGCTAAATAAGCCCAGTAAACTGTGGGAATACCAACGCCCTTCCCCAAGCCCACAGACCCCTTAGAAAAGTAATAAAAACCTACCCATCCTCCATTACAAGCCTTGGCCAGCTCTCCTGGCACATAGATTTTCCTCCCCTCTCTCCTGGTGCATCATTTATACATGCCGGGAGAGCCAGCTGAGGCTTGTAATGGAGGATGGGTACGTTTTAATTACTTTTCTAAGGGGCCTGGGGGCTTGGGAGAGCGCTTTCTGGGGTGGGTGTAGACAGGCCCCCCAGAAACATCCACCTTTTAAAAATGCGAATGCTTCTAAGATAAAGGCTTTTCTGGATCCGGCCACTGCCTCTCTACTGATGAACTTTGGGGAACAGTTCTTAGACTAAAGATCCTAGAAAACCCCAGCCAGCATGACCAGCAGCCATGGATGCTTTGCCATCAGTGTTCTTACAGGCATATTTGTAGGGGCAAAGTCCGGAAAATCACTCCAATAATCTTCTACCCGACAGCCAGAGAATAATTTTTCAAATCTTTCAGCAGCAGTGAGTTCAGTCAAGAAACATTAGGGAATGGATCCATAAAAAAGACAAGGGACAGTACTGGCTGAAAACAGACATCCGGAAAGATCCACCTCCACCAAAGTCACAACCAACGATATACATCTGTAGAGAATGCCACAAAGAAAATGAAATTAAAGCAAAAAATGCAGTCAAATGCAGATATTATGGTTACAGGATAATGTACAAGAAAAGAGCAAAAAGCTTTGCTCTGTTTGATGCCCTATGAAGAGAAGATGCATCTAATTTATCTAAATGCCGTTCACATTCTTCATATGTTCTATTTGATTTGATTTTTGCTGTGAGCAAACTTTTTTCATTCTGACAATTATTTTTATGTTGTCAGAATAATTCCAAAAAGACAAAATGCAGTGGTCTCAATATGTTTTAATATAATACCTTGTCAAAAAAATGTGCAGATCCCTAAATATATAACCCAGAGGAATTCCTGAATATATTGTAGCCCATACTATGGCACAGAGAAAAGTTTATGAATTAGTTATTTCTTAACACATTTTACCATGCTTCACTGAACACATCATCACTATGGTTAAAGACTGATAAAGAGATCTCTCTTTTCCACAGTTTAATCTAAATACACAGTAATATGTAGAATAAATAAGCAAATCCTCAGTGGCTATGTGAGTATGAAACCAGGGGAATATTCTTAAGATCACTTAACACCCTTAGCTGCTCAGTCACACTCAAGACTGTGGAAGAATGAATTTTTTGAATCATTTCAACCCTTGCTTATGGGGCAAGAGAGGCTTCTAACCCACTTTAGTGATCTTTAACTGGCAGATGTAATTATTCCCACTGAACTTAAACTGCAAGAGTGTGATTTTACTGAAGTGATGCAGCAATTGTAACATGTTCTTTTTTGAATGGGCTTGCACATATTTTTAAAGACAAAAAGATAGAAAGTGAAGCCCATTCATGACTCTAGCACTGGATTTAGATTTAATTTAGCACATATGTTCCATAGTATTGACAGGAATTTCCATGTAATTTATATTTCTAATAAGAAACTGTAAATAGTTGACAAAAGGCCAAATAAACTATTTCACTTTTCAGGAAATTGATGATACCTCGGTTGATGTTAAGTTCTTCAGGACTACTGATTTAAGTCTCCTATAGATAGATAGATGATAGATAGATAGATAGATAGATGATAGATAGATAGAGTGTTTAATTTGCAATGAATTCATAAATGTAAATATCAATTCCGCTTATGAAAAATTAGACAATGGAAAAGTGGTTTAATTTCTCACCATTCCCTGCTGTATTGTCTAAATATGTATATCAACTGAATATGTAAGTTTTAAAGGTAAATTTCCACACTGAGTATTTTTAGTTTGTTACTTCTAACTCAGGGCACTTTCAGGCAGCACTAAATCACAAGTTTTAAACAGGGGCAAAAATCCCAGAACTTCAGAAGACGTTCTGTTGGTCCTGGGATTTCTGCTGCCATTGTCCAGACTTGAGGCATTGTCGCAAGATTAAGAGGCTCCCAAGATGGCCACCATGGGACTGAAACTTTGGCATTAAAAAAAATCAAGAGGTGGATATGCAGAGAGTCATTGCAGTGAAACACTGAAAAAGTTCCAGTCTTTGTCCTGGCCAAAGAAACTGTGTCCTCTAGATCAGTGTTTCTCAACCTTTTTCAAGCTGTGGCACACTTTTTACATTTACATAATCCTGGGGCACACCACCAACCAAAATGGCACAAAATGACACTCTAACACAGTAATAATATAGTTAATAGGAATTTACTTTGAGTTTTGGAGTTGTAGTTCACCTACATCCAGAGAGCACTCTGGACTCGGGGCCAGCAAAGCAGGCAGGAAGGAAGGCGGTGGCGGGCAGGGAGTCAGAGGGAGGCCGAGAGGGGGAGGAGGGGAAGGAAGGAGTGGCGGGGCCCTGCAGGGAGCCGTTCTCCTGGTTTGCACCTCCGCCGGGCTTGGCAAAGCCGCGGCCCAGGAGAAAGGCTCCCCGAAGGGCCTGTCCCTTCGGGGGAGCCGTTCTCCCGGTTTGCGCCTCCGCCCAGCTTGGCGAAGCCGCAGCACGGGAGAAAGGCTCCCCGGAAGGGACAGGCCCTGCCTGGGAGCCAGATTTGACCGGCGTGCATCTCCCACCGGGCTTGGCGGAAGACGTGAGCCAGGCAAACTCGGCTCCCAGGGAGGGCCCAGGAGGGAGGCCCACTGTCTTTGCCAAAGCCGGGGCCTCGGTTGGTGTTGTGGCCCTGAAGCAGGTTTGGTACTTTTCCGAGCATAAAAAGTACAGTCAGAGAGTGATGCTACTTGCGTGTCAACTCTGAAAAAGAGGGTTTTGGTGCCAGAAATCAGACAGGCACTTGCAATGAAAGACTAACACCATGATTAAATGCATTTTAATACACCCTGTGCCCAATTTAAACTACTGTAGGCTAGATGGGTGGAAACAGTGCAGCTTGAGCTATGAAAGTTAATGGGAATTTTAATGTGAAAGGAAACACCACTGCGCATGGCAAAGAGTCTGACCTTCTCCGCTGCTGGCAGGGAGCCCGGAACTAATGTTTCAAGTCAAAGAACAGAGAGACTCAGTATTGATAGCTTGCACTGTGAGAAAGAAATAACAAATAGATGGCTATTGTTCTCAATCTTAGGTATGACAGAGAGATGATGCTAATAATTTATGCAGTGTTTATTGGATTAATGAAATGTCATGTAACAACAGTAATCACCAGCCAATTATGCTTGTTTTATCCATGAAGAAGGGGTGGGCTTGACTGAAATGACTCCATTACGGGTATAAATGTCTTTTGTATGAGATGTGACGGGTCTTTTGCCCCTATCTGCAGCTGTGTTCTGCTGGCAAGCCCACCAGCTGGTGCCAGGAATAAATTCTTTTTGATTTTCACCTATTTCACAGTTGTCGTGTGTTCTCCTCATCCTAGAGCCCGTACAGATACAAGCAGCTTGGTAAGATTTGATTGGTACTTGGAGTTCCATAACTCCTCAATTCTGCTTCAGCCCGGGCTCCGGAGGCCTCTGCAACACCAACCGAGGCCCCGGCTTCGGCGATGACGACAGGCCTCTCTCCTCCTTCAGCAGCCAGCGCCGCCACCAGCCATTCCCCGGCAGAGGCGCTGGCTGCTGAAGACCTAAAAGGAGGAGAGAGGCCCGTCGTCCTCGCCAGAACCGGGGGTTCGATTGCTGCCGCGGAGGCTTCCAGAGGCCGGGCAGCAACACCAACTGAGGCCTTGGCTTCGGCGAAGACAGTCGGCCTCCCTCCTCCTTTTAGGTCTTGACAATGCCGCGCTGGAGTGACGCCACCCTTCCCTCCTCCCTCGAGCGTGCGGGGTGGGAGGAAACAGCCGAAGGAGGCAGCACCCTGGCCCCTTCTTCGCCGCTGCCGCCCGGCCCTTCCTCCTCCTCCCCCTGCAAGCAGCAGCATGAGGGGGAGGAAAGGGGGGGAGAGGTTTTCTCGCAGTGTAGCAGCAAATCTGGAGTCCCAAAACTCCCTAGGTTTTACCTTTTTACTCCCAGGTTGCGGGGACGTGCGGGCACAGGAACGAGAGAAGACGCATCAACCGTATTGCATTAAAAATTAAGCCAAAGTTTATTGCACAATGTCAGCTGACGGGACCTGCCAACAGAACGAGCTGTCTCAGGGCAAGAGCCCCCAACATTCTCTTACTAACCCTTATATACACACTATGGCGGCAGGTCCCGTCTTCATCATTCTTCATTGGTTCACATGATTACCACATCATTCAACACATCATCAACACATTTCTATTATCCAATTACATATCACATTATTTGGCAGTTCATTCTACTTGCGTTCCCATTTGTTAAACAGCACTACGCAGTTATTAATCCTTCATTCCCACAGTGTGTTATCTGTTGCATGAGCGTTCTGTACTTGATTCGCAACATTTCTAAAACTTCTCTCAGTGCCAATTGGGAGGAACGGCTTCATCTACTCATGCGCAGTTTCTACCAATCAGCTACAATGTAAACAAACGCACGTTGGAACTAGCTAGACCAATCAAGGCCGGTGTTATCAGGAAAGGCACATGATGTACTCTCACAAATCACAGCCTGTGCCTGACCTACCAATCAAAGTGCATTATTCTTGTAATGGCATTTAGCATGATTTTGGCAAGCTACCCCACTATACTAAGTACTATGCTTGTGCATCACTCTCTCCTGACTGTACTTCTGCTAAAAGCACCAATTCTGCTTTAGCAGCACAGCGGGAGATCGCGCACGGCACAGTAGTGTGCCGAGGCACACCGGTTGAGAAAGGCTGCTCTAGATGTTTCATGAAGTATCTGGCACACAAACAAAGTTTACGAGGTAGGACCCCTTCTGCCCCAAGTCAGCCATGCACAATCATACAGGAACACATACTTCCAAGCCAGGGACAGAACTTTGTCATTACTGACACTTTTAAGAGCCTGGCTGTCTGGTCATCTTTATACATGGCTGTTCCTGATTCTTGCGAAAAAAAATGTACAACATTGACTAGGGGGCCACGACTTTGTCCCGGCCAGAGAAAATATGCCCTCCACACGTTTCATGAAGTTTGTGGTACACAAAGCATTTCACCTTCAACTCTCACCTTCTTTTTAGAAACCAACCAATCATCTAAAACAAACATCTAAAAACTGGGAACATAGATAAGCAATCCCATGATTTCCTAGTGCAGGGACATGCAGACATGCGAAACTCCACATATTCAATTCTAAAACACAATATTCCTGCATCTGAACATCTTGTGATTTTTGCCTTTGGAAGCGATTGCTTCCGCATTTACAGGGAATGGCATCTGGCCACCCTCTTGTTTGCTCCTAGGATAAAGGTACTGTGTGGATTGACCTTTACTGAACACAGAGTGTCTCGATCATAAAAGTGCATTTTGTGTTCTATTTCCTATATATCAAAGGATCTGTCTTTGATTAGTAATTCTATCACTAATTCAAAAGTTCATCAGTATTGGATATATTAAATAATGTTGTATTGAGATTTGCACACTAATCCATAACTCAGAAATGATTCTTCGGTTTTTCAGCTAGAGTCCTTATAATGCAGTTTTATGGCAAAAAAAACTAACAAGACTTAAACTGTCAGAGCCATAGTGTCATTAAAAGAAAATCAGATAAAAACCTTATGTGCTGATTGTAAGATTGCTTCCCTACTTTATCTGTGCTATTACACAACGCAATGGTTGTTTGGGCTGATATAAGAACATTGTCCTGGCTGCTATGAACAGAAATATTTGTCCTAGTGCAAATTTGTTGAGAATGTTTCCCTGATTGCCACCCTTTGCACTTGATCCTCCATCTTCCACCCTGATTCTTTTTTCACTTTTTTATTTTGAAGAAATACTGAAAATGTCGGTAGCAAAAGGAAAGAACATTGCTTGAATCCTCTGCACCACTTTCCCTTAGGCTTCTGAGTCATAAGAGCTGGCAACTCTGGAATTAATAATTATGAGGAATATACATGGATACTCTTGTTATTTTTACTCTTTAGGACTAAAAGATTTCAATTTGAAATATAATTGTCCTAGAACTTCTCTGTCCTTCCACCAGCAAAATCTATTATTTCATACAACACTCCCTTTAGAAATCTGTTAAACATAGAGAAACTCCATGTGCTCCAAAAATGAGCCATTAAACAGATCCTGTTAACAGGTGCTCTTTAAGAAACAAGGGAAGCAGTGGGAGTGATTGTCTTTAATCACACACAAAAGGCATATTCATTTTCACAGCAGGGTGGCAGGTTGCCTAGTCCAAAATGCTTTTGGGGATCCATGTGTTTTCACTGTCAGCTATAGCTTGGCCAAATGAAAAAGCAAGCCTCACTGCTTTTCCTGCCCACAATTTCCTAATCTAGTTTGCAATATTTTATGACCCTTGACTCTCATCCACTTCTAACCCCCTTTGCATGCCAGTTAAATTATACAGTGAAAATCCTTGTTTTAACTAACAAATTAATCACCTTGTGAAATGTGTAGTTTGTTTCTTCAAGGTATCTTTTAGTAATGCACAATAGTGCAACAACTTTGTGTGTGGCTTGACCACAAAATTAGAGGGAGATACATGCCTTTCCTGTTTCTGCTCTTTTATGAGAAGGATCTGGCCTTTCAGCATTTTCACCTGATTTATTATTTTTGTGACTAAAACCTTGTAATATGGTTGTTGTCAATCAGAAATGACTTGCATGCATGCAACAACAACAGCACACTTCTATGATGTTTATATGAATTATGTGCAGCTAAACAGTTTTTTCCATAAGATACTGAATACTGTAGAAATGTCTTGTGTTCCAGCCTCAGTCTAGAAATTCTGATAGCTGTTCTGGAGGCCATCATAATCTCTATAGTACAGTCTATAATGATACTTTCAGTTAGGCTAGAAATATATCCAGGATACAAGCCTCTGCTTTCCAGTGGAGTTCAGGGCTATTCTGGAAATATATGCATTAACTGTAGAAAAGGGATGTTAGGATTGTCCTGCCATAACATGACAAAAGAAACTGGTATAGAGAAGGGTTATCTTTGTCTTTCTCTGAGGCTGAGAGAGTGTGACTTGCCCAAGGTCACCCAATCAGTTTCCATGGAACTAGGGAGAATTTGGACTCTAGTCTCCAATAGTATCCTGATAATGGCAACATTGCTAAATCTCAAAGTATGCACATGGAGTAAATTTCAGCTTGTGTCCTGGCTGCTGCACTCCCTTTTAAACCTTTGGTGGAGCCGAATGGTAGCTTACATACCTGTGACCATCTTTCTTCGAGTGGAGCTCTGTGAATCCACACTTATGAAGTCTCCGCGCCAAAGCAGGCTTCCAACGGAAACTTCCCAGTTTGAAAAGTTTTGGCGGTAGCCTCTCCCAGCGGGCCCGGAAGGCATATAAGCCGCTCCATGCGCGCCCACCCCATTCCTGCGCCACGTGTAGCAATGAGGAAGGGGCGGTTTGTGAAAGAGGGGCCGGCCGGGCGGGTTAGTGTGGATCCACAGAGCTCCACTCGAAGAAAGATGGTCACAGGTATGTAACCTACCATTTTTCTTCGTGGGCTCTGTGAATGCACACTTATGAAGAGTTAGCAAGCTAAGGTTCAGGATGGTGGGAACAAACTGACCAAAGTGTAGGAACCAAACAAATGTATTGCAACAAGCCATCATGATCAATGACCATAATAAATAAAGGATGGAAGGCAGGCTCCCAATCCCTGTAAACAAAGTGCAACAAGCACCATTCATGCCAGGCACGCAGACCTCACATTACTTAAAGTGCACATAGGAAGTGCAAACATCATAACTGCAAACATGCCCTATTGGGCGAAGCACGCTAGTAAACATAACACAGTGACCTGAGAACATAGGGCACGGTACATATAGTAAACAGTGGTCACAGCCTGGCCTCCATAGGAGGGGGCGACCGGTTATTGCAACGTGACGACCTATCAGAACCAGGTCGTGGAGAGGAAGGCCTAGGGAACAACAGGCCTTAGAAGTAACTCTAGTGATACGGTACGATCGAGGGTATGCCCTTCGATATGACACCATGAATCTCCCTAAGGGTGAGGGGTGAGCACCGATCGGCCGAAGGCCACCTCCCTCCCATGTAGTGTATCCACACGATAGTGGGAGATAAACGTAGAGGGGTTGGCCCAGATGGCCGCCCTGCATATCGAGTCCAGCGGGATGCCTCTAAGGAAGGCGGTCGAGGTGGCTACCGCCCTGGTCGACCGACCCTTAACCCACGGGGGTTGTGGTTGGTGAGCTATCTGGTAGCACAACTCAACCAGGGACGCGACCCAATTTGAGAGTCTCTGCGACGACACCGGCAAGCCCAGCTTGTCGGTGGCGTAGGAAACAAAGAGTCTGTTAGACCGTCTAAACTCCTACGACCTCGACTTGTATACCCCAAGGGCCCTTTTGGCATATAGGGTATGGAGGGATTTTTCTTCCTCCGAGTTAGGTGATGGGAAGAGTTCTGGCAAGACAATGTCCGTATTTAGGTGAAAGGGCGACACCACCTTCAGCAAGAAGGTGATGTCAGTCCAAAGTATGGCCCTGTCAGCTAGGAAGATCAGATAGGGCTCGTCCACCCGAAGGGCTGCCAGTTCTGACGGCCGACGGGCTGAAGCGATGGCCAACAAGAACGTCACCTTCCAAGAGAAGAGACGTAGGTCGACCGATGTGAGAGGCTCGAACGGCGGCGCCGTGAGGCAGGAAAGCACCAGGTCCAGGTTCCATCCCGGCGTCGGTGGGTGCACCGGGGGATGGAGGTTGTTGACTCCCTTCAGGAACCTCCTGACCATAGGGCACTGGAACAGTGAAGGGCCACCTCTCTACTGGCTGTGCCAGGTCAGCGCCGCGAGATGTGTCTTCAGCGACGACATAGAGAGGCCTCTCTCGAAAGCACGGCAAGGAAGTCAAGGACTGTAGACACCAAGGGAGAAAAAGACCGGTCGGTGTGTGTGGCCTGGAACTCAGTGAAGCGGGAGAAACACGCTGAGTAAGCCCTAGAGGTGGAAGGCTTATGTGCCGCTGCCAGGATCGCGGCCACTGCCGGGGTAAAGCTGATCATGGCCGAATTCTCCACGCTGTAAGGTGGAGAGATGGGAGGTTGGGATGCAGGAGGAGGCCTCCTTCCCTCGTCAGCAGGTCTGGACGACACGGCAGGTGGCGATACAGGCCATTGGCAAGGTGAAGCAGGGTTGGGAACCACACCTGCCTCGGCCAGTAGGGTGCGATGAGGATGCAGTCTGCTCTGGACAGTTGAACCCTCTCGATGACCCAGAGTAGCATCGGGAACGGAGGGAAGAGATACAGGAATCCCGTCGACCAGTCGAGCAGGAGGGCATCTCCGAGGCAGCCCTGGTGAGCATCCGGGGCAAGTCTGGCACCGAAGCGAGGCAGTTGATTGTTTCCCGGCGACGCGAAGAGATCTGCGTCGGGGAATCCCCATTCCCGGAAGAGGTGATGTAGCTCCTCTGGGTGAAGCATCCACTCTTGCGAGGACCAGCAGGTCCTGCTGAGGAAATCTGCCTCTGTGTTCTCGATGCCCGGGAGATGTACTGCTCTGGGCACGACTTGATGGAGTACACACCACTCCCACAGCCTTTGGGAGAGGGCTAGTAGCTTCCTCGATCTGGTTCCGCCCTGCTTGTTGATGTAGTACATGGCCACGATGCTGTCTGTTTTGACCAGTACTACTCTGCCGGTGATGATCGGCGCGAAGGCTCGCAGGGTCTTGAAGATGGTGAGGAGCTCAAGGTAGTTGATGTGGTGGAGCTTTTCCACTGTTGACCACTGGTCGTTGATGGATAGTCCTTCTGTGTGGCCTCCCCACACCGACAGCGAGGCGTCCATTGTGAGGGTAACGGATGGAGGGCTTGTGTGGAACGGGACTCGGATGCACACATTGCGGCTGAGTGACCACCAGTGGAGAGAGTCTCTGTCCTGTTGTGGCGGGTTGAAGTGGTCGAGGAACCACCGCTGCAGAGGCTGAAAACGGAGTCTTGCCAATGGCGTCACTGCTACGGTCGATGCCATGTGTCCTAGCAGGACCTGGACCTGCTTTGCAGTGATGGTCGACCGGTTGCAAAGGTCGACCTCCCGTCAAAGCGCCTGGAATCTGATGACTGACAGAAACGCGAGCTGACTGACGGAGTCGAACATCGTCCTGATGAACTTTATGCAGGTCATCGGGACAAGCTGGGACTTCTCGTCGTTGAGATGAAGGCCCAATGAAGAGAGTAGTCGTAGAGCATTGGCGATGTGCTCCTGTAGTAGATCTGGAGACTTGGCCGCCAGCAGCCAGTCGTCCAGATAGGGAAAAATCTGGATTTATTCCTTCTTCAAGTGCGCAGCCACCACCGACATGCACTTTGAGAATGTCCTGGGGGCAGTTACTAGGACAAAGGGCAGAATGTTGAATTGGTATGTCTGTCCGGCCACCTTGAAGCAGAGGAAGCGTCGATGGGAGCACCGAATCGAGATGTGGAAATAGGCATCCCGTAGGTCTATGGAGGCAAAGTGATCGCCGGAGTGCAGCAGTGGAAGAATGGACGACACTGACACCATCCTGAATTTCCTCGGCAAAACTTACGTGTTTAAGTCTCCGAGGTCCAGGATGGGTCGCAGGGTACCATCGGGTTTCGGCACGGTGAAGTACCGAAAGAAGAATGCCTCTCTGTCCCGGTTTGCCGGTCGTGGCGAAGCTGCTCCCTTTTGAAGCAGAGTGTCGACCTCCCTCAGGATCGCATCTGACGGTTCCGTCTCGGCGATGAACCCCGTGGGTGGGAGCTCCTCGAAGTCCAAGGCATAGCCGTCTTGGACAGTCCTGAGCACCCATTCATCTGAGGTGATGCGTCGCCAAGCACCGATGAAGTGGGTCAGGCGGTCCCCGAATGGAGGGTTTGTTACATAGCCTTTCTTTGTATTTGTCCCACACCGTAATAAGGGCTGCCCTTATAAAGTGATTTCTGAAGCCTTTTTCTATTTTAACTTTATCCCTCCAGAGGTAGCTGTGCCATCCCCGGAAGAGGTCTTCTCCTTCCAAAGCCAAGAGTTTCCTTTTTGTCAATGTAATCCATTCTCTCACCCATACCAATACCGCTGATTCGTAATAGATTTGAAGGTCCGGTAAAGCCATTCCTCCTCTTGTAATGTTATCTTTCAGTTGTTGATGACCTATCCTAGCCCTCTTATTCAGCCACACAAATTTTAATATATCCTTTCTCCACCCATCCAACATTGCTTTTGACCTTATAATTGGAATTGTTTGAAACAAAAATAATATTTCTGGTAACACAGACATTTTGATCAGGGCTATCCTGCCCATCATTGAGAGTTGCAACTTACTCCACTTTTCCAGCTTTAATCTTATCTCCCTCCATTTCCTTTCATAATTGTTCTGGAGTAGGTGGGCATTACTTCCTGTCAAAAAGACTCCCAGATACCGGACCATTTTTTCTATCTTGATTCCCGTTACTCTTTGCAGGGTCTCTTTTTTCCTTTCCGTCATATTCTTTACGATGAATTTGGTTTTATCTTTGTTTATTTTTAATCCGGCGACTTCCCCATATTTCGTTAATTCATTCCACCACTCCTCCCATTGTTGCAAGGGGTCTTCTATTACGCAGACCATATCGTCTGCGTATGCCGACACCTTGTATGTATTGTTGGGAATTCTCAGCCCCTTAATTTCTTTATTTTGTCTTACGCTTTCTAAAAGAACTTCTAACGTCATTACGAAAATTAAAGGTGACAGCGGGCAGCCCTGTCTTGTGCCCTTCATTAGTTTAATTTCTTTTGACAAATGACCATTTATAATAATTTTAGCCGTTTGCTTATCGTAGATTGATCTGATAGCATTCTCAAAATAAAACCCCATGTCCATCTCTCTTATCAACTCAAATATAAAATTCCAATTAACCTTGTCAAAAGCTTTTTCGGCATCCAAAAATAGGATGCCGACTTCTTTTTGGATGTGCTTGTTATAATATTCAATTATATTCAGAATCAGCCTGGTGTTATCTTTAATTTGTCGGCCTGGGAGAAAGCCGGTTTGATCCTTGTGCACTCTTTCGTTCAAGACCACTTTTAGTCTTGCTGCCAGTATTCCAGCAAATATCTTGTAGTCCGTATTTTAGCAGTGCAATTGGACGAAAGCTTTTAGGTGTCATCATGTCTGACTCATCTTTTGGTATCAGGGTGATATTTGATTGAGTCCAGGAAGGTGGGAGTTTTTGTGCATTCAAAACTTTATTCATCACTTTCAGCATTAATGGTATCAACACCTCCATATGCACCTTGTAAAAGTGTGATGAAAAGCCGTCCGGGCCTGGGCTCTTATTTGGCGCCAGGTTTTTAATTATTCCCCTGATCTCTCCTTCATCTATTTGTTTATTCAGAGTCTCTCACTGGGATTCTGATATCTTCCTTATTTTCTTACCCCCTAAGTACTCTGTAATCCTTTCTCTGGGAATGTTGTCCTCTGAATAGAGTGTTTTGTAAAATTTCACAAATTGCTCCTCTATTTCTTTTTGCTGTATATACTCTTTCCCGTTTTCGCTAATTTTATTTATGTATTGCTTTTGTCTCCTGCTTTTAATCTTCCAGGCTAGCCATCGTCCCACTTTATTTGCATTTTCAAAATGCTTCTGCTTCATTAGATTAAGTTTTTTCGTTATGTCCTCAAGTTGGAAAGTTTCCATTTGTTTTTTGAGTAGATCGAGTTGTGTTCTAATTTTTATGTCCTTTGGGTTGCCTTTTAACTTTTTTTCCCATAAGGAGATTTCCGTCTCCAATTTTTGGTAGTTATTTCTTTTTTCCCTATTCCTTCTCGCTGCTTGTTGGATATAATGTCCTCGCATAAAGGCTTTGGCTGTGTCCCAGATTATTTCAGATGGGGAGTCTTCTTCTTTGTTAAATTTAAAAAATTCCTTCAACGTCTCTCTGCTTTTTTCCACATCATTAGGGTTTTTTAGTAATTGGGGTTTGAATGGAGGGTTTGATGGTGGAGGTCGACAGATGGGAGGAGGCATAGAGGCGGCAGCGGTACCATGTGAGGAGGCGGTGTCGTCCCTCGTCTCGTCAATCGCGACGTCTTGATTGTCCGTTTCCAGAGGTCTGGTGCGGCCTAGACCGTTGGTTTTGGCGGGAACGGTTCTGCTGCTGCTGCTGCTGTCTCGGCTGCTGCTGCTGCTGTTGCTGCTGTTTTGGGTCAGAGTAGGGCCGGGGGGACTGGCGGTACTGTGATCTGGGCTGGTATCTTGCCCGTTGATAGTACCTTGCCCTCGGCTGAGGTGGCGGACGATCGAGCTTCGCCGTCAAAATCTTAAAGTCATGGTTGGCTTTAAGCTTTTTGTCTGTGCCCACAAAGAACAGTCCCCGGGCATCGAAGGGCAGGTCCTCGATCACACTGCGGGAATTTGAGGAGAGGCCCAACGATTTCAGCCACGCATGTCTTCGTATGGCGACACCATGGGACAGCAGCTTTCCCGAGCTGTCCCCTGTGTGATGAGCCATCAGGATTTGATGATGGGCAAGGGCCTGAGCCTCTTGGCTGATGGAGGCCAGGGCAGCCTGCTGCTCTTCAGAGAAATTCTGGAAAAAGGGTTGGGCCCTTTCCCACAGAATCTGGTGGTACGCCCCCATGCACGCACCATAATTTGCCACCTTGGTGAGAAGGAGGCCAGCCGAGTAGATCTTCCAACCTACAGTGTCAAATCTTTCCCCTCCTGGTCGGTGGGAGCAGTTGACTCTCAACCGGAGGTCTGGGCTGAGGTGACGATTATGGAGTTAGGCACTGGATGATCGTGGAGCCAGTCCTTCTCCCTCTCCTCCGTCTTGTACCAAGCCTCAATGCGTTTTGAGGTTGGTGGTATGGAGGACAGGGTCTTCCATGATGCCTTGACGACCTCCTCTAGGGGTTCGAGCATGGGAAGATGGGGCTGTGCTGCGTCTTCCACCTGGACACGGCTGAAGACTGGACAGGCATTGGCTCTCCAAGGGACGTATGTCTCGATCCCAAGAGCCCTGGCCATCCTCCTGACCTGATTGCCAAAGGCTCTAGCAGAGTCTGTCAGGGATAAAGACGGTTCCGGATCGCATCCATGATGTGAAGGGGTGCGATCCAATGCCACCAACAGTATGGAGCCCAACACCACAGATCTTGGGGCCTCTCCATCTTCCACCTCGTCGTCCGACGGTGCCAGTGGAGCTGCAACTTCCGGTCCAGCCGGAAGTGAGGTCAAGGGAGCCATGATCGACACTGGAATGGCTACCGACGAGGCCGTAGCAGGGGGAGGCCTCTTGGAGGCTGAAGCCAGGGCCAGTCTGCTCGTCTGTCGACCCTTCTCCGGCGTCTGAGACACGAAGAGTTGTCTCACCGATGGTTGGGCCGGAGGGACTCTGACGACCGTCTGCACGGAGTCATCCGGCAAGATGGTCGGTTGTACCACCACTCTCTACACAGTGAGAGAAAGGGTAGGCAACGAGGTCGAGGATGAGGCAGAAGCGGGTGTCTTCGAAGAAGCTGACGTAGATGGCGTCGTTTTTCGCCTCTTCGGAGACGGCGGTCTTGAGGCAGCAGCCTCCAAAGACTTGCCCGGAGTCACAGGTACCAGTTCCCTGGTCTGGGCTCTACATGTCTCCTCGGTCAACCTCCGGAAGCCGATCTCCATGGCCTGGTTGGAGGGAGTCCTCGAGATGGCCGACCTCTGGGAGAGGCCTGATGCCACCGAGCTCACCGACGTCCGTCGGGAGGAAGGCAACTGGACGGTTACAGTAGTCACCATGCAGGCCTTCTTCGACACTGAAGCCTTAGATGTTGTAGGCTTCGGGTCCTTCTCCTTCCGTGGACGCTTCTTCCCAGCCGGGAGAGAGGTCGACACGGAGGGGGCCGGAGCAGCCGCCCCGACCCCAGGAGGAGGTAGATGGTGCAGCCACCGCCATCTTAGGTGGAGCAAGGGATTGCTCGAGAAGATAGGCCTGAAGTCTTCAGGCTCTGGCTCTCCTGGTCTGCATGGAGAAGGCCTGGCAGTGTCGACAGGAAGGAACAATGTGCCCTTCTCCTAGACACCGGAGGCACCTGGAGTGTCTGTCGCAGTCCGGGATCTTACTACCGCATGTAAGACACCTTTTGAAACTGGTTGTGGACATGCTACGCTCACACAACCAGTAAGGAAAGTTCCAATGTTGCCCAAGTGGCGGAAAACAAAGGAATGGGGTGGGCGCGCATGGAGCGGCTTATATGCCCTTCGGGCCCGCTGGGCTTTTCAAACTGGGAAGTTTCCATTGGAAGCCTGCTTTGGCGCGCAGACTTCATAAGTGTGCATTCACAGAGCCCACGAAGAAAAATGGACTGTTTCATTGCCATCAAATTTATTTGGGCCAGCACCTTTACAATCATAAAGTCATAGGTTGGAAGGGGCCTCATGGGCCATCAATTCCAACTCCCTGCTCGGCTCAGGATCTTTATATAAAGCATCTCTAGCATGTAGCTGTCCACTATCAAATCTCATTTTGAAATCACCCAGAGAAAGAGATCCCTTTCAGTGCAGTGTCCTCTTACTAACAGAATTCTGTGTACCATTCATTGTCTGGGTTCTTATTAGGAACACAAACCTTCAATAGGGCAGACCTTTCAATAGGCTATTACAATAGTGTAGGAATGATACATCCAAGGCTTAGACAAGTAGATGGACAGTCTTATAGTTTTTATGAACCTGTAGTAGCTAGCTTTGAAGTTCAAAATGAAAGAGAGAGAAAAGTTCCTTTTAGATGTGCTATCATGTCATTGATGTTCAGAGTATCTCTCACTTAATGGCATATTTGGGTAGATGCATGCCCACACTAACCTGATTACAAAGAATTAGGGTCATACAGTATACTTGCTCAATAATGTCAAGCTCTTTGTGATGAGTCAGTTCTTCAACTAGTTCTGCAATGTGAAAAATACATATCCATGTGGTAGTGCTACTGGCTGAACATTATCCTCAACATGAAGTGTTATTTGCTTTCTTTCTTAGCTTTACAATCCCTTGATACATTGCTTCATGAATCTGAAAGCGCTGAGTCAGTTGTTTGAGCAATATTTTTTGAAGTACTGAATCAGTTCTAATGGCATATCAGCGCCATAGATAATCAGATACAGTGGGCTTTTAAGAGAGATGTCCCTTAAGGCAAAGCTGGTTCAGAATATGCCACATACCTTTAATGGTTCCGTATTTACTTATAACTGGAGGTACATATGCCTGTACTTCCAGGTCCTGAAGTGGTAGCTTTAGGGGAAATACATTGCATACACACTGAGCCATCACATACACAGATGTAGTAATGTTAACTAAAACATTATTTTTTGTCCATGCATGAAGTTAAGTGTTACAATCTGTAGAACACCTCTTCAAAGATTTTGTATGTATGTTCTAAAATGGAAGCTTTTAAATTGTCTGACTGAGAACAGCAGGATTTAACTAGTAGAAAGCCTCTTCAATCCAACTCTATAGCTAGCAGATATATTGAATTTTATTAACTACTATTGCAGGTCTACTGAGAAACTGATTAAACAAACTGAATACGGATACCTACCAAACAAGGTCCTCTCATAGCATTGCCCTTGCAATTGATAAACAATGCATTATAGACAGGGAATGCCAATGGCAGGAAATATGACCTTTGGGACAAGGGCAGTCAACTTAATACTTCTGTGGTATCTGCCATCCCCTTGTCCTCTCCTCCACATTCTGGGCAATGAATTGGTCTACTAGGTAAGTGAGGAACGTGTTGCCTCTTATATTCTAAGCAGAATTTGACATTCAGTAAATATTGGGAAGGTTGAAATCTTCCATTACTACAATCTCTTTCATTTTTGAAAATCTGGTAATTTGTTCGAGGAAAGTATCATCCAGATCTTTAGATCTATATGCCCCAGGAAAAATATCCTTGCCTTTCCAAACATAAAAGGGAAACCCAGAAATAGACTATCTATATTTAATCCAGAATATTCTAACAAAACTGGCTTGGATCAAAGAACTGATTGGCCACATTTTTGGGTCAGAGCTTGGAAATGCTACATTTCTCCAAGAATTGTCCAATCAGTGTGGCCTCTAGGTGTTACAATGCAAAAGTAACTTTTCAAGTTCTGCACTGAATTACAGACACTCTCTCTCTCTCTCTCTCTCTCTCTCTCTCTCTGAGTATAGCTAGCTATGATAGCTATACTCAGGTTTACACATTTTCTATGGCTTTTGGCAGTTGAAGATGCCAGCTTAGAGGCTTTATAGCAACTAGTGTTAATAGAAAATCAGCAGACTAGAGACAAATTTGCTAATCTCTTCTCCCAGATGTTTTAGCACTATTGGAGCAAGGGACTGTAGCACATTAGCTCTCTTGCAATCCAAAATACGTTGCTTTCGTAGGGGTAGTGCATCTCCTCATGGGCATGTGGTGCTTCTTCTAACAAAATGTTTCCTCCAGCAGTCATTTTCTATTACTTAGTCATCCCAGTAAATGAAACTGAAGATGAAGAACAAATGTGATATGACTGCTGCAAAGGTTATTCATCAGTTAAGAATTTACAAATCATTGCTATGTTTACAACCAAATTAAGTCATGATTACAGACAGAACATTTTAATTGTATACCAATATATCATGCGAGCTCTGGACTAATGTACTGACAAATATCAAATCAGATCTCAAACTGGAGAAAAGTAAGAAAATCAAATCAACTCTCATCACTGCATTATATCATCATGAAACGAATGCTGAGAGTCACGCTATTTTATTTCTCTGGAGAAAAACCTTAAATAAAACACAGTCTGAAATAACCATGTATTTTGCAGAAATGTATGACAAAAGTGTGAGATAGCAAATAAATTTGGAATGCATCTACAAAGTAGATCTAAAAATTGTTCATCCTGAAATCTCAGATATTTCATAATTTGAGGTGCAGAGCATTAAAATAATCCATAATCAAATTTTTTGTTTGCATCTAATTTGGAACAAGAAGAAAAAGCTAGACACATTATTAGCTGGATGTTGTATGTCCACTCTACCAACTCAGTGGATATATGTAGTTTTAAAACGATCATTAACTCTTAACTGATTGACCCACTGTTGAATAGATACATCTTGCATACTTATGTACATACCTACAGATACACACTTATACTGTGATTGATATACGTATCACACTTTCTGATACAGTGCTCTTACATGTGCTTTGCAGAACAACTAGTGGAGTTTAATTACTATTCCTATTAAGGGAGTTCAGTTTTCATATATGATGTAATAAATAGAGGTCTCATTGTGCAGATCAGATTCTCCAAGAAAGGAATGCCTATCCATGGATCTGCCTGGACTGTCTCCAGTCTTTACCTGCATGTGTTTCTACGGATATAAATTAATGTCAGTTTTCTATTACAGCTTCTACACTATACAGATAGCTAACCTCACATTTTATTAATCTGACTGTAGCTTGAATACTATTATATGCCCCAGTGTAGACATATGCTGACATGACACTTGTTAGAAATCGCCTCCTACTATTAATAAATCTGAGGTCACTGTAAGCCATTATCTACACCATGAGTTTGTTGAAGGTATGAGCATTAGTACATCAATTCCAGCACAGATTTTCCTGTTATTTATCATTACAACTGTTCCTCATACATTGGTGCTAGATAGGTAGATATATAGATAGATAGTAGGCCCGTCTGATCAAGGAAAAACAATGGTTCAAAACTCGTTGCGGATGTAGGGGTGCTGGTGGTTCGATAAATGACTTCCAAAATTTTCTTTAAAATTGCAGAAATTTTACAATTTTTTTGGAAATTTTGGAATGGCTTCACTAATGGCAGACATGCATGCGCAGTAAGAAAGAAACAGCACTATCAGCAGGAAAAAAACAGCACTGGTTAAACACCCAGTTTGGATGTGGATGTCCTTCCCTCCACGTCAGTACTGAAGCGAGAGCCATGTGCGGTTCTTGCCCCAGGTCTAACGCAGAGGGAAGGAGATCCACGTCCAAACTGGGTTAAAGACCAGTTTGGATGCGAAGGTCCTTCCATCTGTGTCAGAACTGGTGCGAGAGCCATGTGCGGCTCTCACCCCCAGGTCTAATGCGGAGGGAAGGCATCTGCATCCAAATTGGGTTAAACATCCAGTTTGGATGCAGAGGTCCTTCCCTCCGCATCAGAACTGGCACGAGAGCCACACACAGAAGGGAAAGCCAGGGAAGGGAAACCCTCCGAGTCCTTTCCAAAAATGGCAGTGGTGGCAAATTCACTTCCAGGATGGATGGATGGGTGGATGGATGGATGGATGGATGGATGGATGGCTGGCTGGCTGGCTGGCTGGCTGGCTGGCTGGCTGGCTGGCTGGCTGGATGGATGGATGGATGGATGGATGGATGGATGGATGGATGGATGGATGGATGGATGGATAGATAGATAGATAGATAGATAGATAGATAGATTCTTTTAGATTCTTGGATAATTTAAAATGCATCAGGTAACAACACCCTCAATTTCTTTTTTCCTATTTCTATACATGTACTGAAAGCTGATTTTTCATCATATTTCTTATATATTCCCAACTTGTGAGAACTTTGCTATAGGCCATGTATGTGTTAGTGCCCTCAAGTTGTCTGTGACTTATTGTGACCCTGTGAATGTTTTAGTGTTTTCTTAGACAAGGAATCCTTTTGCCTATTGCTTTCTCCTAAATATAGCCTATAGCCTCTACTGCCCTGTTGTTGAGAGCTTCTAGTGACTTGGACACTCAGGAAGAATACTAATTGGACAGCAGTAGAAGCAAAACAGCTCTATCATGTGCATGATTACCTCACATCACAATACAGGATGGCAGGAGCTTATGCTGTTGATTTGACCTTTTTGTGAACAGAGGATGTATGCATTTTGTATCCAGTCAAAAAGGGGAAAGTGAATTGTAGAAATGTGCATATTTGATCAACTTGAGGCAATTTATTAAGTTCTGAAGTATTTCCAATGTAAAGGATGGACATGGTAGATAGAGATTCTAGTCCTCTATTATTTCATCCATGTAAGAATGAATAATCATGGTAGCTTCCCCATTACTTGTAGTGAATATTCCCCAAAAACTTTCCACCAGTACTTGAATGTTCCTAATTACTGCAGATAACACATCTATTTTCATATTCAGATATATCTATTTTGATAAAATAATCTGATTTCATATTATATTCTCCTAAGAAAAGTATGTTTTGTGTAAAAATTGTTTCCTGTTTAAAAAACTGGTTTCCTGTAAAGAACAGAGTGATTTATGTGTAGAAATCAGACTATTTTATGGGGGAATATATTTTTCTTTGTATAATTATTCTTCAGCAAACCTCAGGACATTCAAATACAGGACACAAGATCTTGATTATTGTTCTCTTTATGGGAAGCTCATTTTTTCATCCAGGAAACAAATAATCATAGTTGACATCTTGCAACACAAACATCATTATGGGTGCATAAAAATATTGTCTCATGACCTGACCCCCTAATCCGACCTTAAGGTCGTATAATTACACTGAGTGATAGAAATATTTTCTGTTGGCACAGCAAGATGACATTTCCATAGTTCTTCCATTTGTGGTGGGACACAGAGTTGCAAAAGGGGCCCTGCTTCTGATTGTCATACTGCAGATCACTCCTAGGATGGGGTTGGAAATATTATTCTGCTGTGCCCTGATTGTGAGCAAAACAGTTCTTCATTTCTCAGTGTAGTTTCTGGGTACTAAGGTACCGGGGGAATTCCCAATTGTGAAAATAATGCCACAGCTGTGCAAATAAATGCCAAATAGCCATGACTGTCTAAAGCTAGTTTATACCTTCATACGGTTCAACAGGATGCCAGCCGAATCTTCTTTCTACCTCAATTGTTAGACATGTCACAGTCAAGTTTGGAAACCATTAAGAAGATTTGTGAGTCCTCCAGCATTTATTTTATACATACATGCATTCACACACATCTATTTAGAAATTAACGTATGCACCTTTTCAGATTTGGGAAATAATGTTAAATATACTCCAGATAGCATGTCATGGGTTCAGCTCAGATACCACAAGAAAAGCATGCAAACACAAGCTATTTCAACCCAGACAATGAAAACAGACCTACTCAAATCTTCACTGGCCACAGTCTTCCTTGACAATCCAGCTAAACATAGTACTTGACATGTGTGCCAAGTAATCAAGCTATTGCATAGTTTTCCCCAAGGGCACAATCTCTCTGATCCCTATGTCCCAGGCCACTACAGACATTAGCCAACCAAACTGTTTAGATGTATTTCCTGTCTCTGTAATCCTCCTCTCTCACCCTCAGTCTCTTTCTTGTGCATGCCTTTGTTTATTTGTGTGTTGATGTACCTATTGATTTATTGATTGCTGCCAGCTGTGCTTCATTCCTGGTTCTACTCGCTTCGCTTGCCTTTGACTGCAAAGAGCAAAGCAGATTCAACCAGCCATGACCTCGCCTGGTGTCTAAAGAGACCTGCTCAGCAGCATACAGCTCTCCATTGAACCATTGAAGAAGCACAGAAACTCAGTCTGATCCAACAACTATGTACAGAAAATACAGTTTAGAATGCCAGCCAACTGAGCACACAGAACCTTCCCATGATTTATTTACATAGTCTACCTGAAAGGAAAATACCTACCTGGGGGCAGGGGAGAGCACGGACACTGCCAAATACCAGCTAGACCCTTGCTTAATCTGGTTTAGTATTTTCAGCATTGGTTTTCAGTGGTTCAGTAGATTGTTGGACAAGGGATTTACATGCCACACCTGGAGATTCTGGACAATCATTCATATACCTAAGGCTGATAGAATTATCAAATCACAGAAATGTGAGTTGGAAGAGATTGCAAGGGCCATCCAGTCCAGTCCAGTACCATGCAGAAGGACATAATCAAAAGAATCCCAACAGATCACCATCTTGCCTGATCTTATAAGCCTCCAGAGAAAGAGACTTCACCACACTCCGAGGCAGCATATTCCACCATCAAACGGCTCTTAATATCAGGAAGTCCTTCATAGGATAATTCACTTGGGTTTGGGTTTGGATTTTGTTGGTGAGACCATTTTTGCCGATAATGCTGCTTCTAAAACTGTAAAGTCTTGAGTCACCAAATGGAGTTCTGACACTGACCTCAAAGATACAGCTAGCTTGCAAGAAAACGGTGTCACCATCCTTTCACAAAACTTATCTTAGCACAGTGTTTATCTTTTAGTCCACCTAAGTCCAAGCCTCTCTCTGCCCTTAAATTTCAGAAGTCCTGGGTGGCACAATGGTGTCGACAGGAGTGAAGACGGAAAGGTCAGAGGTTCAAATCCGGGGAGAGTACAGATGAGATCCCTCTGTCAGCTCCAGCTCCCCATGCGGGGACATGAGAGAAATTTCCCATAGGATGGTAAAACATCAAAACATCTGGGCAATGTCCCTGCAGACATCCAATTCTCTCACACCAGAAGCTATGTGTAGTTTCTCAAGTTGCTCCTGACATGAAAAAAAATCATGGCGTGTTCTACCAGCACCACGCTTTTCATGGGCCACAACAGGGATGATTTGATAAAGGTGAGCCTGCTTTTCCATAAATATTATTAAGAAATTTTCAGAGCCCATTTGTTTTGGTAGATCCCAGCCAACTGCACTGTATTTGTCAATGGACAATATAAAATTCTTGCAATCCATTTCTAATATCATAATTGCTTTCAGGTATAATGCTGTGAGCACTAAAATCTGTTTCATTAAATTTTAAGATTTGGAACTGTTGCAGAAGTCCAAAATATTGGTGGCTTGTGCTGCTATTTGAACCAGTTGTTTGAAAATGCTTTATATATGGCTAAGGGAAGGAAAGTGGTTGCAAGTTTTTCTGTGAAGTGCACACATCTCCTTTGCTGATTCATTTTGTCATGATCCATGGATTGGCAACTGTGGGAATCCTAGGAGATAACTTTCTGTCTCTGGAATCTTCCAGATTGCATGGGGAATGGCAAAAACAACAACAAAAATCATATAGAAGTTTGTTCACTTTTTAAATTAAGCATGGCACGGCAAGGAAAAACTGCAATCTATTTAAAAGGCAAGTTGCAATTCCTGGAGTCTTCTTGAAGACTCAATTCATCCTCATATTGCTTCACCCCCCCCTTTTTTTTCTTTACGTTTTTCTTGTTTGTTAGAAAAGTGATGGTCTGGGGAGTAAGAAGCTATATCAAGATCTATAAAAACAAAGCCTTCTCTGCATATGGCAATGCTTTGCCCATCCTGAGGTAAACAGATTTCCCAAACAAAAGTAAGGAAGCTTCCAGATAAAGAAACCCAGGACCTGAGGACATGTCCCCACACAGCCCAGCAGGCCATTTTCATTGTATTTAACACTAAAATGGTAGCACAACTGGTTAATCAGCTACAATAAATCACTGCCGACCAAAATGTGGCAAGTTCAAAGCCCAAGTCAGGGTTGAGCGCCCGACTGTTAATAGCAAGGGTTTTTAAAAAAAAACTGTTAAAAAGAAATTGCCCAGCTCACTATCAACCTAAGCAGTTTGAAAACAGCTGTTTGTTGTGAGTAGAAAAAATAGGGACCACTTAAAACGGGGAGGCTAATTTATGACACCATAAAAATGCTGGAGGAGCGAGGAGGAAATACTACAATCAAAAAGGCTCGGTGTCATAATGGACGAAGCAACAGCTGCCCCTGTGGCCGAATTGAGCAACCTCCAGGAGGATCCGAAGTGGAAGAACTGCTGAAATGGCCTCTGTCTGTCTGTATGTCTTATATGTTTTAAAAACCATGTTCCTTTGAGCTACTACACCAGCCTCATTCAATTCCAACTCCCTCTATCACCATCACTTGGAATTGTTTGTGTATCTGATGTACCCTCTTTGCCCTTTTGGGTGTATAGAGCCATCATGCATGACATTCGCACTATCATTTGGTGAATTGAAATACCACCCTTAGGTCTGATGTGATTAACTTAGTAATTTATGTTAGGCGGGCACAGCAATCTAATGGAGAGCTTATGTCTATTAAACAAGAGTAAATAATAGTGACTGTATTAACACAAAAAGACAACCATTCGGTGAGCCCTTTCAGTGAATTTTTGAGAATAGCAATCTATACATTGAATGAGTTAGAAAAATCTGTTGGGAGTGCTTTGATTTTGTTCCTGCATGGCAGGGGATGGCCCCTGTGGACTTTTCAAGCTCTATGATTCAATGATTCTAAGTCAATACACAAGATGCCTCTGAGCCCACCAGATTATCTGCTTATCTATCATACCTCTCTCTACCATCTCCATTGGTTCACATTACATAGCACTTCAATTTCCAACAGATTTGTGCTTGTTCTGGAGACTGGAGAACATTTTGGATTTCCATTAATTTCATATGACTTCTAAATCAAAGTAGTGTTGTTAGGAGTAGCATTTTATGCTTCTTTGTGCACTAAGGAAACAAACATAAAAGGAACAGTCATTCTGCCAAGTACACCAAAAACTAGAGCTAAAGTTTACAAACTGCCCCTTGTATAAGCATTACAGTTCCAAAGGAACTAATGAGAAGTCATTATTGAGTCCTGCTGTTGCTCAAATATATAACTTTTTCTTTCTTGATCTAAAACAGTGGGAGATAATAGCTGCAAATATCCTTTTGTACTTTGGAGTTATTTTCAAGTCTAAAAACCAATGTAAAAATAGAGAAGCCCCAAAGACCCTTTCATTATTCAAGTCTTCCTAATCATGCTAATATATGGAAGAGTTTGCAGGAATGATGTTCTTCCTTCCTTCCTGGGACAGAAACATAGTCCAGGGCAATTCCTTTGATTTTTAATTTGGTTGCATTTGTTTTGGGTGACTTTCATTGGGCAAGGCAGCAGCATCAGCAAATATCAGTACTGTTGAATTTCATTATTATAGTTCATATAAGAATGCAAATGAACTACTATTTGAGAGACTATTTATAGATATCCATTTGTTTTGAACAAGAAAGGGAAAAGTGTTAAGGATTTCTGAACATCACTGAACACTCATATGAAGCAAAATGAAGTTTCAGAGTTTTTGTTTTTTTAAAGGTGAGGTACTTTGATATATTGTTTTAATTTTTCCACCATCAGAAAGAGTAAGGTATGGGAAGAAAGCTGAGAGAATCTTTAAAGGGAATCAAGTAATGAAAGAGAGGCCCGATATCATTTTATGCTGTAAGGCAGGCTCTCTTCCTTCACATATTAGGCAGGTCCTTGAACTCTCTACAGATGAGCCAGGTAACATTATGTAACACAATTTTAGTTCCTGGGTTATAAATGTCATTTCCTAATTGGGTCTATCATAAAAGCATGGGGAAAGTTTATTACACTGAAAAAATGGTTTTTGCAGGACATCCTGCAGCATACTTTGGTATAGTTTTTCAATTAATATCTCATAGAGTCTCAAATCAATTCAACATAGTTTGTGGAAACCACAAAACAAAGTTTCTGGAGTATAACAACTCCTTTCAATATAAATACCACACAATTAAACAGGAAATAGCACTTTCAAAAGAGGAACGGAAACAAAATTCAAATTTTGTTACATAGTGAAATTCCACCACACAGGGATTGCACAGCTCAAATTGCCTTAAGGCCACTTTTTGTATTTCCAGCTCAGGAGGGCTATAAAGATGCACAGTGAGTGAACTGTATGACACTACTTTTGTTACAGTTTTAATGTGATGTTTTCTTCTTCAGCAGTTCTCTGTTGACACCTGTTTTCTATTTTGTGTACAAGGACATCAAGTGTGATCTACTGATCATTCAATCACCTGGTATTTCTACTTTGGACTGCCTTGTTCCTCAACTCTTGCTCTGTGTGTTGTGTCATAAACCCTACTGGTGGATTGGGGGGGAAATAGACCTTGACATTTGGGAGTTGTAGTTGCTGGGATTAGTAGTTCGCCTACAATCAAAGAGCATTCTAAACCCCACCAATGATGGAATTAACCAATCTTGGCACACAGAACTCCCATGACCAACAGGAAATACTGGAAGGCTTTGGTGGGCATTGACCTTGAGTTGTGGAGTTGTAGTTCACCTCCATCCAGAGAGCACTGTGGACTCAAATAATGATGGATCTGGGCCAAACTTGGCATGAATACTCAATATGCCCAAATGTGAACACAGATGGAGTTGTGGGAAAATAGACCTTGACATTTGAGAGTTACAGTTTCTGGGATTTATAGTTAACACACAATCAAAGAGCATCCTGAACTCTTGCAACAATGGAATTGAACCAAACTTGGCATATTGAACTCTCATTACCAACAGAAAGTACTGAAAGGGTTTGCTTGGGAACTGACCTTGAATTTTGGAGTTGTAATTCACCTACATCCAGAGAGCACAATGTTGGATCAGGACCAAACTTGGCATGAATACTCAATATGCCCAAATATGAACAGGAGAAGGAAGGAAGGAGGGGAAGAAGAGAAGGATGGAGGGAGGAAAGGGAGGAGGGAAAGTGAGAAGGAAGAAAAGATAAAAGGGTGGCAGGAAAGAAAGAAAGGAAGGTGAAAGAGGGGCAAGGAGGGAGAACAGTTGAAAGGAAGGACGAAAGGGTGGATGGATGGATGGAAGGAAGGAAGGAAGGAGAAAGAGAGGAGGAAGAAGGGGGAGGGAGGGAGGAGGAAAGGGTGGATGGATGGATGGATGGAAGGAAAGAAGGTGAAAGAGAGGGGAGGGAGGAAAGAAGGAAGGAAGAAAAGAGGAAAGAGTGTAAGGAAAGGAAGGGAGGAAGGAGAAAGAGAGGGAAGGGGGAGGAAAGAAGGCCGGGCAGCAGTTGGGACTCCTGAGGTGGCAGTGGAGGAGGCGGGAGCACTGCCGCGAACTGGGCCAGGCCTCCGCGGCCAGGCCTCCACGGCCGCAGCCAGGCCTTCGCAGCCGCGGCTAGGCCTTCGCGGCCGCCACCAGGCCTCCGCCACCAGGCCTCTGCCGCCGGCGAGAGTGCACCTGCGCCGGAGAGAGTGCGCCTGCGCCGGCGAGAGTGCGCCTGCACCGGCGAGAGTGCGCCTGCGCCGGTGAGAGCGCCTGTGAGAGCGCCTGCACTGGCACAAATGTGACTGCGCCCGGCGAGCGCCGATTGGCGGGGGAGGGAGAGTAGGAGGGAGCCTGCTCCTCCTCCCAGCCCCGCCCTCTGCGGAAAAAAATATAAAAAAATTAAAAATAAAATAATAATAAAAAACAGCCGATTCCTTTTTAAAAGGGTAGGGGCCGTAGGGAAGGTACTGGGGGGCGGATCCGGCCCGCAGGCCACCAGTTGGACAGCCCTATGCTACTGTAATGCTCCATCAAAACTAATGCACACTTCAATTTTGCTATTTAATTTAGACAAAAAAGGGAAAGCATTAGATTTGAATACATATGGTATTTTGACTGGGTATATACCACAGTATCACGATGGAGTGCTCCATAAAAACATCCAGGAGTGGGGGATGTTTATGGAGTATGGATAACTGAAACCATAAATATCGAGTCCATAGATAAGGGGATTGTACTGGAATTCTTTTATTTTGAAAACCATCTCAAGACTCAGCTTTGGGGAAAGGGCAGGGTAAAAAATGAAATAGAATAGGATAGTCATGGCTCCATTCTCCTGAACACTTGACCAAGTCTGGGACACACTGATAAGCATGAGGTATCGAGCAGCTTGTGTCTCCTGGCTGCTCTTACCCAGCAAGGAAGAAGTAGTATGTGGTCCCACTATAAGGCTGCTGTTTTTCATTAGGTGATCAAGATTAACTGCAATGTTCCCTATACACAGTCAATGCCACCCCACACTCAATCTGTGACCAGGAGAATGAAACCATGCCTGGAAGCCTGCAGCTCCTTTTGCATGCCAGGACAATGTTGCACAGGTATATGCAAGAGTTCTTTTTGTACAAAATCATCCAAAATATAGTCAGCCACCCACATTTTCAGGTTCAACTTTTGTGGATCTTATTATCTGCAGATTAGAATTAAAGAGCCTGTTCTAGGAATCTGTATGTCCTCCAGTGTTACTTCATGATCAGCTTCGGCAAGAAGTTAGTCAAATAATAAAGTTGGAGGAACTAAAGAGAACATCTCCTCCAACATGTTTCTGTGGCCAGCTTTTAACAGAAGTTGACCACAGAGTTGTGTTGGAAGACATAGAAATATTAGAGAGGTATTCTATGATGTTTTTAAAAAACCCAATTTCTTTATCCTCAGTTTTTTACTTTTGTGGACCTTCAATGCTCCTAACCCCAGTGAATGTGGAAGGCTGCCTGTGCAGTACATACTATGGCATAAACCTAGATTATGCCAGTATACTTCACCCACATGAGCCCAAGGATAGTTTGATGTTGTTGCTTAATATAAGACTTTCAAGACTTAAGTAGCTGAATATCACTGTGTTAAAACCATCCAAAAAGACATTATTGTGGTACGATGAATAGCAATAGAGTATACTGATGATTATATATCTCAGGTTTTCAGAGTATTATTAACATTTCCAGGATAGGTTTGGATATATCCAGACCTTAAAGTATATATTAATAATCTTGCTAAAAGGTTGTGGCACAAGTTGCTCCTGTAAAAACACAGAACTAGAAAAATGTATTGCAAAAGTCTATGTGTTTATGCTTTCTTAAAATAAATTTGTTGCTCATTATGTACTGGTAATACATTACTAGCACCTTGCCTTTTTCATATCTCCTGTTTCTCCCTCTTCCCACACCTATCTCATGTTTTTAGCTTGTAAAAATTCATATATCCAGTTTTATTTCTTTCATCCATCTGAGCACAAAATGAGTTTCTGATATTTCTGATGCTTCAAATATCTCCAACAATTGATTTTTTTTGCTATTGTAGCAGTGCCATAAGTTTCCATGGCAATGAAATAACATTTTCATGATCCTACTATTCACATCCTATACCTATTGAATCAATTCAGAGAGAAGGGTAAGAAAGAATTTTCTGAAGTAATCCCCTAGTTTTACAACAGGGGTAGAATTCCCAGAATTGCATGCCTACTTTCCTATGTTAAATAATAGAGCCATAGGATTGAAGGGACCACAAGAGCTAGCTAGTCAAGCCGCTTTGAGTCTCCTTCAGGAGACATAAAGTGGGATATAAATAATAATAATATTAACAACAACAATAACAACAACAACCCTCGCCATGCAGGAATAAACAGTTAATGAACACCATCCAAAGTTAGTTAAGCTTTACTCCAAATAATATATCATTTCCAAGTAAGTTCTTGCTTGCTATAATGTTAAACTCAAGATAATACTGTATATTGAGTTGCCACTTTAGATAAAGAAGAGGTCACTTGTGGCAGCACTGCCAATGTCAGTGTGGTGCAGCTATTAGACTCTAATATCAATCTCAAGGGTGCTTCTATAATATTAAATATAAACTATAAATAATTTCAATTTTCCATGTTGCCCTTTATGTAGGTGTGTCAAAAATGCAGCAGGTACTGGCAGCAAGCACTGCCCAGCCAGACTTTGGGCACTGGGGTAGCCAGCCAGCTATTAATTCTATAATATAATAAACTCAAAATAATATCAGAGTAGCCCCTTTGCACAAGAGCAGCCAGCAATCTAAACACAAAAGTAAGTTAGCCCAACACATTGCCCCACAGCCACTCTCCTCCTTCTCCTTTCCCTTCATACAAGCTGTCCCTTCTATATCTAATTCCTTCTCCCTTCCTTCTCCACCAACACCTGCCTGTCTTAACCAAACTCAACTCAGCTCAGGCTGCCCACAGCCACTCGTTTCCTTTCTCTGTCTGTCTCCCTCCCTTCTCCCTTCCTTCTCCGCCTGTCTACCTGCTGCCTCGACCAAGCTCTACTCTCCACCCTCAATCCCTTCCAGAGTGTGAATGGAGTCCTGCACTACGCGCTCCAGAATTTAAAACCAAAATGGAGGTCACTCCGCCTCCCTCCTCCATCAGCCCTAATTGGCTGAGAGGCATGGCAACACATTTGGCTTTGCTTCTCAGCAGAGCTTTGGTTGCTCTGTGAATTTTTACTGCATCACAAGTCCTCCAAAGAAATTAAAACTTCAGAAACAAAGACATCAAAAGCTTTGATTTTTTAGTTTTGGGTGCAGACTGCGTGTGTGCGTCGGATATCGCATCATAGGTACGAAACTTACAATTTAGTTCCAACTTACGACGGGATCCAAATTTTTTTGCACATGTCTACTAAGTTGCTTAGGAAGGAAGATTGTTAAACAATTTTGTGAGCAGTACAGTCACAGAATCCCTGTTGCCTCCTGGTTACATTTTGGTCAGTGTAATATGAGTGGAAATTGTCTTTCAGAGAGCTTATAGGGGAAAAAAGGGTGGGAACATACGGGTGGATATTCCTTGATTTTTCACAGTTGAGAAGGATTATTCGGGGGGGGGGGGGGTTCATGCATACACAAATATTCCAGGAATTATGCCACCACACACTTTATGGCACACCCTCCATTAACCTATTCAGCAACTTGCAGTAGCAATGTATTTCAGGTTAATTCTAAAAGCTTTGCCTTGGCAATAGCAGCCAGATGTCATCATCATCCATAAAGCACAAGGCGGCAGAATTAAGCATTTAACAACATGGCAAATATTTTCCTGTCTGCGAGTTTTACTTCTCATGACAAAAAAAATCTAACCTCTGACTTGGAAATAGCTCTCCCTTTCTAAGGTAAATAAAAATTAAATTGGTGTTATAAATTTATCTGCAGAGTCTTAAATCTAGTCCTTATTCTGGACCTCATTCAGTGGTGATGACAAAGGGATGTATAAGACTCATCATAAGTTGAGTAGAATTTTAAGCAAGCTACTGAAATGTCCCTAAACTTGATATCCAGCTTCATGTTGTTACAGCAGCCAAACTTTCTATACCCATAAAGTTAAAGTACCTTCACAAATTAAATTAGTTATTTTCTGGTCTCAAGCTCCAGCACATCACAACAAACTGCAGCAAGAAGCAGAGTGAATAAATGGAACCATGTGAATAGTTTACCATAGTCAGGATTAAGTGCCACATGGACATTTTGTTTAGATATTGATAATCCAGGAGAAAGCAATATATTACCTCTCATAATGACAGATTTAGCAGAGATCAGAGAAATGCCAGGATTTTCTTTTGATACCTCAAGTCTCCGTCAAAATTGTCAGGAACCAAAGGATTTATTTAATACTTTTTGAGATGTCCCTATCACTATGGACTTTCCTAAATTTCCACAGATTACATCAGACATTAAGGATAGGAAGAATCTGTTGTTTTGTAGTCTTTCACATTCAATTTTTAAAAAGAATTCAAATGCTTTCTAACCCAAATTTGTCATTTCCAAATGTTGGTAAATTATTCCCAAAAGGAAACTGAAATGAAGTTCTCCTCCATGTGCTCAGATAAAATTCGATGGATACAGCTAGCATGGAAAATGCCATGTGATGAGAATTTGTGGATAGGATATTGTATGAATTAATTAATTGGAGAAGACTGCATGCTGGACTGAAAATCTTCTAGAGTATATTGCATTGACTACATGTATTTGAGTGACAAGCTGTGAGATCTTTATTGCAAAATTTCTAACTATCCTTCCCATAATATAACCAGGTGCCAGCTCTAGGTCAGGTTTTGGCCAAGAAATCCGAAGCTGTCAGATGATCCTGATATTTTTCAACATGATGATTCTTAAAAGCAATGTTATAATCTACAATATTACCTCAAGTTTTCATATTTCTGCATTGAACAGCACTTTCAAAAATCTGTGGCTTTAGTTAAGAATGCAGATTTTTTTTTTCTCCAAGCAAACTCTGAGCAGATACAAGCTCAAGTAAAATGTACCTTTCTAACTCAGTGAAAACAATTTTCACTATGTTCTTAGGTGCCATAGAGGGCATATATGACATATTTTGGCAGATTTATTTGTCATATCATGAGTGAACCAAGGGTACAATTGTAATGTATATTTTTTAAAAACACACACACAAAACTTGGCATTGCATCAAATGTCCTTTGACCAGTAGCTGGCCACTTGGAGTGCCTCTGATGTTGCTATAAGGAGGTCCTCCATTGTGGATGTGGCAGGGCTCAGACTGCATTTTAAAAGGTGGTCTGTGGTTTGCTCTTCTCCACACTCGCATGCCGTGGACTCCACTTTGTAGCCCCATTTCTTAAGGTTGGCTCTGCATCTCATGGTGCCAGAGTGCAGTCTGTTCAGCGCCTTCCAAGTTGCCCAGTCTTCTGTGTACCCAGGAAGGAGTCTCTCATTTGGTATCAGCCATAGGTTGACGTTCTGGGTTTTAGCCTGCCACTTTTGGATTCTCACTTGCTGAGATGTTCCTGCAAGTATCTCTGTAGATCTTAGAAAACTATTTCTTGATTTAAGGTGTTGGCATGCTGACTGATATCTGAACAGAGGATGGACTGGAGATGTAATTACCTTGGTCCTTTCATTATTGGCTGCTACTTCCCGGTGTATGTCAGGTGGTGCAATACCAGCTAAACAATGTAATTTCTCCAGTGATGTAGGGCAGTGTTTCCCAACCAGTGTGCCGTGGCACACTAGTGTGCCATGAGCAATCATCAGGTGTGCCACGGGAAATTGGAGCCTCCAATACCCTTTCTTCCCTCTTCTGCTGAACACTTTTTCTTCTCCACTCGGGCTCCCTTCTTCCCAGCCTCGCTCTGCTCACTTTGCCTCGCTTTGCTCTGGAGCAAATCTGCACAGTAGCACCCGCATGAGTCACGTCTTCCTCCCTCCCTCCTCCCCTCCTGAACAAGCTCAGACTACCCCTCAGATCAAAATGGCAGCAGAAGCGGCAGTGTAGAAGAAAAAGTAAGTGTTTGGCAGAAGGGAAAAGAAAGGGCGCGAAGGGGGAGGAAGAGGTCTTTGTCGAAAGCTGGCATGGGCAAACTTGGACCTTCCAAGTGTTTTGGACTCCAACTCCCACCATTCCTAGCAGCCTCAGGGGGAATTTTCCCCCTTAGCCATTTAAGCAGGAAAGGGCCTCAGGCTGTAAGGAATGGTGGGAGTTGAAGTCCAAAGCACCCAGAGGGCCGAAGTTTTCCCATGCCTGTTTTAGGGACCTTAAAGTGCTGAACCTCCTTCCAACATTGTGATTCTGGATACAAAAAAAAACAACATAACATAACGTTGTTTGAGTCCACAGTGCTCTCTGGGTGTAGGTGAACTACAACTTCCAAACTCAAGGTCAATTCCCAAGCAAACCCTTTCAGTACTTTCTGTTGGTAATGAGAGTTCAATATGCCAAGTCTGGTTCAATGCCAACAACAACAGTACCCACAAGGGGTTCAATATAATTAATCACCAAATCAAATGTATATCAAAGATTCTGTATTCAGTATAAGATTATTATTCATCACAGATGGATAGTGCAATTCAATTAGGAGTGTATATAACACACAAATCAAAAGTCCCACGTAGGGGTTAATGCATTCAATGGTTCAATGTATATCCCACGTAGGGGTTAATGCAAAATAAACATATATCAATAGTCTGTATATAGCATTCTCATCAAATTATAAGTCTTTAAAGTGTACTCATCCCCGTGGGGACGTATGGAATGGTAAGGACGCAGAGGAGTAAATTAGTCCCCTCTTGGTGGATCAATCAGGCCGACGGAGTCGCCATGCGTATTGAGAGGCCCAGAAGTCCGTTTCACCGGTAGTCCAGTTTTCTCAAGGCTAATCAATAAGCGTCCAGTATCTGCGAGACAATTATAAACATAAACCTCAGGTACAATACCCCAATATATCATCATATAACAAAAGGCAGAATAACAGGGATACATACCATATCAAATAGACAAATATAATATAACCCAGGCGTAGTAGCCGATCAAGGGTGAGCCAAAGGTAAACAGTAAAGCTGCTAGGAGGGGTATATATTGATGAACAGGGGGTTAAGCCAATGAACTGAGGGGGATTACGTCATTCAACCCGTTGGGCCATTCAGTGTCAAGGAGGAGTGTCCATTTAATTTCAGCTGATCTTAGCAAATCATTAGTATGTTGGTGAGGACGTGGTTTTATTTGTTGTAAGATCATGAGTTTTAAAGAGGAAGCATCATGTTTTTTTTTCTATGATCTTGCAGTGTTTGTAAAATGCAGAATCCTCAGAAGCTCTATGGATCTTGCTTCTATGTTCAATAAAACGGGTCCGCACCTCCCTCGAAGTCATCCCCACATAAACTAATGCTTCCTCTTTAAAACTCATGATCTTACAACAAATAAAACCACGTCCTCACCAACATACTAATGATTTGCTAAGATCAGCTGAAATTAAATGGACACTCCTCCTTGACACTGAATGGCCCAAGTTTATGTGGGGGGTTGAATGACGTAATCCCCTCAGTTCATTGGCTTAACCCCTGTTCATCAATATATACCCCTCCTAGCAGCTTTACTGTTTACCTTTGGGTCACCCTTGATCGGCTACTACGCCTGGGTTATATTATATTTGTCTATTTGATATGGTATGTATCCCTGTTATTCTGCCTTTTGTTATATGATGATATATTGGGGTATTGTACCTGAGGTTTATGTTTATAATTGTCTCGCAGATACTGGACGCTTATTGATTAGCCTTGAGAAAACTGGACTACCGGTGAAACGGACTTCTGGGCCTCTCAATACGCATGGCGACTCCGTCGGCCTGATTGATCCACCAAGAGGGGACTAATTTACTCCTCTGCGTCCTTACCATTCCATACGTCCCCACGGGGATGAGTACACTTTAAAGACTTATAATTTGATGAAAATGCTATATACAGACTATTGATATATGTTTATTTTGCATTAACCCCTACGTGGGATATACATTGAACCATTGAATGCATTAACCCCTATGTGGGACTTTTGATTTGTGTGTTATATACACTCCTAATTGAATTGCACTATCCATCTGTGATGAATAATAATCTTATACTGAATACAGAATCTTTGATATACATTTGATTTGGTGATTAATTATATTGAACCCCTCGTGGGTACTGTTGTTGTTGGCTTTGTTAGCCCCTGAGCTCTGTTATTGACTGCAAGTCTGGTTCAATTCCATTGTTGCAAGAGTTCGGGATTCTCTTTGATTGTGTGTTAATTATAAATCCCAGAAATGTAACTCCCAAATGTCAAGGTCTATTTTCCCCAAACTCCATCTGTGTTCACATTTGGGCATAATGAGTATTCATGCCAAGTTTGGCCCTGATCCAACATTGTTTCCGTCCACAGTGCTCTCTGGATATAGGTGAACTACAACTCCAAAACCCAAGGCCAATGCCCATCAAACTTTTATAGTATTTTCTCTTGGTTATGGGAGTTCTGTGTGGGAAGTTTGTGTCTTTCTGCCATTCCTGCCAGGATATCTATGTAGTATTCATTGAAACAGGTCTAGGTTTCACACTGAGTGTATAAATACATTTAAAACATATTAACTATATGTATTACTGTGTTAGAGTGTCATTTTGCATTATTTTGGTTGGTGGTGTGCCCCAGGATTTTGTAATGTAAAAATTGTGCCATGGCTCAAATAAGGTCGAAAAACACTGGTGTAGGGTGTAAGGACTCACCCATTATAGGTAGGCCGGGGCCTGTCGTGCAGTTTGGCTCCCTGGTGGAAATAGCTGGCATCCATCTTGGGAAGGGAGTTCAGCAGAGCAGACATCAGAGGGAGGGAGTTGCCAGAGACAGGGGGAGTGGTTTAGTTGCTCTTCTGTATAGATACAGACACTCCCTACAGATTGGCTGAGAGCCATAGGGGGAGGAGTCTAGCTTTCTAGGAGGGAGGATTCCTGACAGGAATAGTCAGTCTTGTGAGAGGCTTTAGATGAGAAGCATCTGAGCCTTGGTAGTCTTGTGCTAGGCTGTGATTGAGAAACATCTAAGCCTTAGCAGTCTTGAAGAGGCTTTTGGATAAGCAACATCCAAGCCTCAGATGTGAATCTGAAACAGTCTATTCTTTAGTGGATCACCTAGGAATTAGTCTGTACTAAGGGGTCAGCTAAGCTGACAGGTCTTGGAGACAGCATAGGATTCAGGGGACCACTTAGAAGGGTAGAGCCGGTATACACCTTGGAGTCTCTTGTTACAGAGAAAGGTGGGCTCTTAGACTGGGGAAGCTAGCACGAGTCTGTTAGCCCCATTCAGAAGCAAGACTCAGGGAACTTTAGTGTTAGAAGTTTCTGGTTGAAACTATCTGTTCACACTAGTTGCAGTTTAGTGGGACAGGGCTTTTCCAGTCACGACTCAGCACTGACTGGGATTGCTGTTTTAAGATCTAAGATAAAGAAACCTCTGTTTGTAACCGTATGCTCCAGCACACTTAGATCTTTTAGAAACCATACACTTTTGCCATTAATTTGTTAACCATACGCTCGTTAGCTCAAAGTGAATAACCATATGCTCGTTGCCTCGTTAGTAGTAAACCATCAAGCTTGTGCCTCGTTTGTTTGTAAAAGTTAACAGATACTTTCATTTTAACTTTTACCACAGTCTCCACCGTGTTTCCTCACAGTTTCCTCATAACTGTTTATTTAATTAGGAGCATAACTGAACATCTTAGTTAATTTTTAAAATCCTAATTAGGTTAATTAGGTTGGTGGCAGTGATTTGAATATTGGGTGCATCCGAAGTCGTCACATAGGGCATAGACATACTGTGATAATGTGGTATGTCTCATTACGAGCCACATCCACTGTTTTAGCATGGCGAAATGTGTTCCACACCAGGCATGCACACTTAGGAGCAGAGTAGCATAGCACAAGGAGAGTCTTCACTGTATCTGGTTGTGATCCCCAGCTTGTGCCAGTCAGCAGATGGGTGCTGGTAATATATACGTAGGTTGTACTGTATTTAGGTTTTACAAGATATGAAACTATATCAATTTTAACATTTGTGAGTCAATTTGATTCTCAGACTGGGAAATTATGGATGATTAGTATATTATTAAACAGCTACATACAAATAGCAGGTGGTAATAACAATAGCAATTCCTCTTGTCATACAGGCCAAATATATTTTATTTAGTCTTCTCTGAAGCACACAAGGCAATACAATATTATGACAAAGCAAGACCACTAATCACAGAACAAAAGTTAAAGTTCTAATACCCAAGTTTGACAATTCATATAAGCAAAGAATATCCCGAGCAATCTTTCCATGAAACCTTTCTGACATCCACTGCCTTCAAGATCTTAATCCTGATGAGATTGGTTAACTACTTTTTAGGTTTGCAACATCTTCCTCCATGTTCGATACTCAGGCACCCTTGAGTACCAAGACCAGTGAAGAACTGAGGGATTACAGATAGCCTGCTTCATTTACACTGACATTTTCTTTATACCAAAGGCTTTCAAAATGTAACAGCACAATTGATTTGATCAAACATGGAATGGCAACTGAAGAGTGAATGAGATCTGTTTTCACCCCTGCATGTCTCTTGGATATTACACTAGTATATTCGGCATGAATAGATGTAATAATTCCAATTTCATATTGACTTGATGTTTGGTCAATTTTGAAATGGGATTGGCTTTTCCAAGTATATGGGGTCTTGGGTATGAGGATTAAACCACATTTTTGGAATTTTAAGGCAATTGGAAAGTCTGGGAGCAAAAAAAACCCAACAACTTTCTAACCAGAAAAAGATAACTTCTGAGACTAGAAAATGAGTCCTCAAGGAGCACACTTCTCCACCCCTGCTCTCAAGGAAAATCTTTAACTTACCAAAGGGAGCACCATTCTTCTTTTTCTGGACATGGAATAGAAAAAGAAAATGCCATTGGATCCTATATTTCCTGAATAGCTTATTCCACATTTAGGGGGTCAGGTTTTCAGAAAGGTCTCTGTTTCTAACAGCTTTCATCATATGACCTTTAATTCCTAGCTAGAATGGAGAAGAACTTCTCATAGAAAAACCAATCCCAGGGATCTTTTGGAAAAATTGTTGAAGAGCTTGCAAGGCTAACAGCCTAGCCCCTGAAGCCAAGAATATTGCTTCAAGGAATGGTTGCCACTAATTGTTCCAAAGTGTGGAAAGCGAGAAGAACAAAAGAAGTAAAAAACTGAAGATAATTAAGTACATAATTGTAAACGCACAACTCCTTAATTAAGCTTTTCCTCTTTAAACCTGACAGAATCTGCTTACAAGGTGATAGCAGAGGGAGGGGAGAAGTTGGCATATGGCAAGCCATCTGTAGAATGAATGTGCATTCTGTGGAAAGGAAGGAAATATGCACGCACACCTTTTTGGTTCACGAAAGCGTAAATTGCTTAAATGTAGCAGCATGGTGATTTGTCTTGATCCATTGAAGAACAATGATTTGATTCAACATCAGCCAGATAAAAGGGTGTCAAAAAGATATATTTTGTGAGCATCCTATATAGATTCATCTCTTCGGAGGTTTTTGTGTGGCATCAAAGCTTTTCAGGTCAGCACTACAACTGTATCTCTTACAGCCTCTTTAGATAACAAGAGGATAACCGGAGATGGGTTAAAAGTGATCAGTTTCTCTACAACATTGACTGCCTGATTGAGTTGATTTGTGTCCTTTTTCCTCCTAAATGGGACTCAAAGTAACTTACAATGTAAGTTAAAAGAAAACAACTAAAACAGTTTAGAACAGGTTTATTTTTAAAAGCATCATATCATCAATCTAATTAAAACTTTACTTTTACATTGACACAAAATGCAGTGGAATGCATATTACATATCAAAAGCAGCACAGCTAATTGCATGTTCTTTCAGTCAAGGCTGAAAATCCATTGAAACAGGACGAAGTCTGCCTTCTGGCAAAAAGATAAATCAAACCACCTTCAGGTGGGAGTATCATAGCAAAGGAGCAGCCACTGGGAAGGCCCTGTAGTTTCTCCAGACATATCTGAGCCAGTGGTAGGACTGAGAAAGCGCCTTCCAAAGATAATGAGACTCAGGCAAGCTCATATTCCTATTAAACTATGGGTTATAATATTTGACAATAATTAGGCAAATAGATAATGTAACTGTTTGTGGTTTGTTCTCTCGCCTTAAAAATGAAGTCAAAGAAAGATCATACAAATTGGCAAATTTTCTTAACTCTTATCTTTTCCACTGAAACTTTACAATATTCATATTGGAAGTCAGTTTCACTGCAGAAAAAACCTCAATTTACTATTATGACAATAAGGATTTTCTTTCTCCATCCCCACTTCCCACTGTGTCCATCAGTGGTTCTCAACCTGTGGGTCTCCAGGTGTTTTGGCCTACAACTCCCAGAAATCCCAGCCAGTTTACCAGCTTAAGGATTTATGGGAGTTGGAGGCCAAAACATCTGGGGACCCACAGGTTGAGAACCACATTCTAGCTGAATGGAGAACTCTGGAGACCTTGAACAGCCCCGATTTTTGTGACATGCTGCTAACAAAGAAATTAAACCATTCCCAATTTGGCTCATTTCATTGTTTTATTTTGTATACCAAGGAAGTCTGCTTTGATTCAGTCAGAAGTGATGGAGGATGACAAATCAGTGAGGCAGTTATTCCATTCTGAGGTTTTGTCTGAAATTTTATAGAGCTATCCAAGTTGACAGACCTGTTCTCAGAATAGCAGGCAATACTTCTGATAGTCTGAAATAAGAGTCACAGTGGATTAATTGCCTTATTGACATAAGAAACACCAGCTGACACTGACCAATGAAGAGAGTCATACACCAGACTTTAGTGTTATCCTGATCTCTCTTTAGTATTCAGTTCTGGTCCATGTCAGCAAAGATAACTTGGCTCATGCTTTGTCCCACATCTACTGTATTATTCCTTTAAATGAACTACTTACAAAGTAGAGAAATGAGACTTTGAAACACTGGCTCAGTTGGCAAGATGGAATACCTGCTGTAGCTTGATGTACTAATAATAATGTTATCACAAAGATGTAGCAATAACCTATATGCTTTCTTATTTAGAACATGCTTTTTATCTATAGAATTTTGTCTTCTTAGATTTCAGATTCTCCAGTGTTGCGGGCATGGTTCACATCTCCAGAGACTGAATATCTCTGCAAGACAAATAGTGTTTCAGTTTTAAGATGATAGATGCCCTGAATATGAGTGAGAAGGAAAGACGGAATTGCTATTTATGACCCAAAATACTCCAAAGAGTTATAGAAACCCTATTTTTAGCTAAGGAATGTGACCTTATCCATATGATCAGTGCTCCAATTGAAGACTATCAAGGCTGAGAAAGGGTACAAAAGGAAAGAGATGAACATAGAAAAGAATAAGCAGTGAAAGTCCCATAGGAAAAAGTGTTCAGAGCAATGTGAATGCAGACTTTTATCTTTAAGACCTGTGGAATTTGGGGCACACTCATACTAAAAGAGAGAGCGAATTCTTAATTCCATCTATTCTTTGCAATACATAGCCGGAGGGGAAATCTGGAACATGTTAAGTAATTGAACTAATTTCTCTTTCTGATGCAAAGAAAGTAGATGGCTGAAGAGAATGAATAGAGTGCTATTCAGATAATTTTTCCTTAAGCCTGAGAAAGGGAAGAAACATAGGGCATAACCCAGCCAAAGTTATGTATTATTAACTTCTACCCATTTCAATGAGAGTTAAACACTGAACTTAATTAGTTGATACAATTAACTATACTATTATAATTGTTGGTTAAAGCCAATTGTTGGTCCCAGGTATAATAAACTCATTTAATCAGTTAATTGCTTGATCAATCAATTAACAAGTTTCATTGTCTGAATGGGTCTACTCCAATAGGGACTAACAAATAAGTTTAACCCATTATGTCCATATTACGTATGCCCATTGAAAGAAAAGTTAGAAATAACTCTTCCTCATTAGTGATCCTTTGGTACACTTACTGACCTTGAAAATACAAAATCTAATATATTTCCAGTGTAACTACATCTGAAGGAGGGATGCTGTGCATTTTTTTCTAAACTGAATAGCGTCACTTCATTGAGCATACTAAAATTATTTGCATGTTTGTCTGAGGTGGCCATAATTCATCAGGACATTTTGCTTGATGTCTCAGAATGTGGGTTTCTTTAGCTGTAGTGCTGAGTTTTAAGCTCGAATTACAAACAGGCCATTTGCCAGAAGCAGAAAGGGAGCCAGCCATGTCTAATCAGGGTATCATGCTATTTGCCTCATAATTTGATAAGGCTTTTCGTTGTTGACCAAGTTGGAGTGGCCAGTTTCAAGCTGAAACTCCAAACTAAAAGCTTGCCAGAAGCAATACACACACCAGGAAAGAGTGGCCTGGCATAGCTCTTCTTTAGGATTTGTTTTTAAAAGAAGAGAAGCTAAAAAACAAAACAAAAAAATCTCTCCGAGGCACTATTATTAAGATTCCTAAGGCTGCTTTTCAAAAGGGGCAGAAAAACAGAAAGAAAATGGTAAGATATTGCTACTCAGATTCATGTGATTAAAAAAGGAGAGCAGGGAACTGGAAAAGAGCTGTCCAAGGAATTGCTGGTAAGATTTAAATTAGAAAGAAAGGAGCAAGAAAAGAGTAGGCTCCATAATTCCCATTTTGGAGTGTTAGGTTTAAAACCAGACAGCATGAGAAACTTAGCAATAAACAGCTATTTAGTAAATAGCTTATTGCAGAAAGCAGTTCATAGCGGAAAGTAGCCCTACCAATCAGAAGACACTGCAAATATTCTGTTCTCTCCCCCACATAAAAGATTTTCTGCATTTTCTATAAATCCATATTCACCTCATTTTTCTAAGAAACTTTCTTCAAAAAGTGTTTTTCACAAATTATTCCCTGAACATCCAGTACACTTCAAAACTTTTTGTTATCCCTGCAGCTTCTGAGAAAGGCATTGGTCTTTTCAATATCACATAAGGATGACAACTCTCATAATAGTTTGTAGAATTTTTTTTCAAAGGTGTCTTTAAAACCATTAAGTTTTTGTTTCAAATTATCTGCAAATTGGATGTTTTATGTTGATATAAAAGAGTGGTTCACAATTCCACTGTGGCTATTTTCCTGGCTAATTACTGAACTGTAACATTAATGATTCCAGGCTTCCAGGCTTGATATCATGAAAAGATGTCATCTAGAACAGTGATTTTCAACCTTTTTTGAGCCGCGGCACATTTTTTACATTTACAAAATCCTGGGGCACACCATCAACCAAAATGACACAAAATGACACTCTAAAACAGTAATACATATAGTTAATATGTTTTTAAATGTATTTATACACTCACTTAGCTGGCAGTATTAATGCTTCAGCCACAGTGTGGGACTTTTTTAATTTAGCAATGAGATCAGGGACAAGGTAGCTAGCTTTGAGGGCTCTCTCGTTTATCTTTGTGGTTTTTCTCAAAGAATTTGCCTGTTTCTCATTGTTTGTACGTAAGCATACAAAATAGTCAGTCGGCTTGTTTTGAATGGAAGGGTGTTTCATTTGGAGATGGCGTTTAAGCTTGCTTGGCACCATGGCGCTATTGGACAGCTTCTTACCACACACCAAGCACAGCGGAGTCGGTGCCGTCGCATCCCCAGTGAAAGTGAATCCAAATGAAAGATAGCTTTCGCTGTATTGCCTCGAGCTCACTGTCTTTTCTTTTTTCTTTTGTCCACCACTCATATTAGGGCCTTCATCTGTGTCATAATTTTGTCCAGGGCCCTGTTTGGCATTTGCATTTTCCCTTCTCAAAAACTTCTCCATCACTGTCACTCCCTTGTCTTGCTGTGATCCCAAATTGCCACTGTCACTTGACGCGCAGCTGCGGCACTAACTCTAACTTTGTTTACTTAACCGCGTCTGAGCGAATCCTAGATGGCGCGACCATAGCACTCTCATGTCACTTCTTAGGTGACGAGAGAGTGCTATGGTTCCATTTCTTAAAGGGACAGATGCACCTTATAGTTTATATATGAATGAAGTTCGAAAATAATTTCCCACGACACACCTGATGATCTCTCACGGCACACTAGTGTTCCACGGCACACTGGTTGAAAATCACTGATCTAGATGATGGAGCAAGCTTGTTTTTTGCTGCTTTGTAGACATGTAGCAATGAATTCACCCTTCAGAAAAAGATATTCCACCTAAATATTAGGAATAACTTTGTAAAAGTAAGTACTGTTTGAAAGTTGAGTGCTTAGGTCATATTTTTCTGCATAGCAGAGCATTGGACAGGGTGGGCCTGGTAGTTTCTTCCAACTCTATAATTCTAAAGTTTCTTAATTTTTCATGTATAAAAAGAAGAATGCAAACTTCCCATCTAAGAGATCAGTAATGCAAGGAGAACTTGTGTTTCCATCTTAGTAACTCTGCTGTGTCTCCACACCAAGGAACATACTTTGTTTTCTCTTTAGATCATATAAACAGAAAGACTTTCTGGATTTTTTAACCACAACTGAGGACGAACAACCAAGGGCCTCCTGCGTTCAAGTTGATCTGACCTGCAGCAGGGAGTTCTGCAGTTTTGGATGCCCCATTGGGCTAACATCATTGGGAGTGTGGCTACAGCAGCAGTTTCAACAAGCAGTCTTTCTTTACTTTACTTTCTTCCCCTGACCCTAACATTGTGACAAATCCCCCAATAAAGTATCATTTAATTGTAACTTTTCCCTCTCCATAGTGATGCATTGTGTCTTTTACTGTCTCCAACTTTCTCCAAGCATGAACCTTTCTTTTCCCGAGCCAGCTTGATTCCAGGCTTGCCCAGGATGCTCTTACAGCATCCTGGGGAGGCCGAAACTGCATTCCTCTGAACCATGGATATGGAAACCAATTGGGCCCCCGTATCCGTGGGTCAATGGATCACTTCCATTTTGGTGCCATATTTTTCCTAGACTAATTCAAAGACTAATTGCTATCTTGATTTTGCTCTTTGGGCCCCTACACCCTGGGAATAACCTTTTTTATATAAAGAAATAAACTTTAAATGGAGACCAGCAGATTATCATCCGTAGCTCTTCACTGCAATGACTGATTCTGCCGCTGTCTTATGGATGTCCAGAAGCCCGTGACCTGGAGAGCTTTCTGTGGTCACCCCATGGGACCCCTGGGAAGCAAGCAGGCCACTCTGGCCCCAGGATGAGATTTATAGTTTTCACCTTCCATATGGACAGATCCCAGCTCCTCGCATCTTCAGCAATCCCCAGTGTGGATCACCTGGACAAATAATCTCCCTTTTACACTTATGAATTTTCTTGAATTTTTATGGACTTTTGCCTACTTTTGAAGGACTTTCAAAAACTTTTTCTGGAACTTTCCCCTTTCAAATTCCATGGATTTTTCTCATGATTTATTATCTCCTCCCGGTTTATTGTTTCCCACTTGAACCACCTACTCTGCTCTCATTGGACGAGAGCCCAAAGCGGTACTGGCTTCCTGATTGGCTGAGGCACAGAAAGCCGGAGTTGCCTCCCCACCAGCTGATTACTCCAACCAATCACAGTGAAGCTGGCAAAGCGGGGGTGGGGAATTTGAATTTTGACAGCTCTGTCTTTCTATAAAAATGTACTGTATTGCCTTGCACTTTATGTCAGCTTTGAGGCAAATGGTTGCAGTTTGACATTCGCTCCAGCTGGAACGAAATAAACAACTCGGTGGCGTTTCTTCAACTTGGTGAGATTTTATTTGGGGAATGCAGGGAAAATCTGATTGGCCATTTCCTATCTTGCCAGGGCTATATCGGATCCTCTTTGGTGGGTCTGACTGGTCTCTGCCTTCATGGCAAGACCCCCAAATTCTTGCTCGATATACAACTGTATGCACTGTTTTAACAGTAATAACATATTAATACTTCTGGGGGGAAGTATATGAATGCCCATATAAAGTGCAAACAGTGCTTAAAAACATATTTTTAGGCTTCAGTTCCCCAAAGTTTATGGGAATTGTGGGGGGAAAGGGGTGTTTTTTATTCTCAGGAAAGGTTTAACCAGAATTAAGGCATCTACAATGATACCTTTACTTAAGAGTTTAATTCATTAACTCAAAATGCTCTTATCTCATAGTAAATTTTCCCATTGAAATGCACTTAAATATTCTTAATCCATTCCAGTCCCCCAGCCCAGCCCCATTTTTGTTACATGTTTTTAAATAATAAAAGGTACTTTATAAATAATAATGATACATAAATCCACATTCACATGAATAAATGAATAAGAAAGATCAACTTTAAAATGTTAGAAACACAAAGCTGTGGCAAGAAAGCATATTTGAGGCAACGAAATATGTGTTGGCCAGTGTAACTGCAAGGCAAAAACTGCACATTCACATGGAACAATAAAGAAAAGATCAACTTAAAAATGGTAGAAGCACAAAGCTGTGGCAAGGAAACACAAAACACAAAACGAAGGGGCAAAAGCATCATTTTTTCATATTTTCATTTCATTCCAGCCTCCCTCCCTCCCTCCCTCCCTCCCTCCCTTGCTTTCTCTCTCTCCCTCTCTCTCTCTCTCTCTCTCTCTCTCTCTCTCTCTCTCTCTCCCTCTCTGTGTCTTCATGAAGCCAAACATACCAAGAATAAAAACCGCACAAAATCAACTAACCCAAAGTTCCTCAAAGCAGACAAGAGCAAAGTGGACAGCAATTTCCCAAAGCAGACAAGAGCACGAGGCTGCTCCCTTGAAGTCCTAAAGCCTTGAACTCTCATGTGACTGATCCCTCTGGTGCTAGTGCTCCTTCCGGCACTAACTCTTAACTCAAACACTCCTCTTATGTCAAAGTTAAACCAGGGCCAAACAACAGCTCTTGACTCAAAATGCTCTTAAGTTGGGATGCTCTTAAGTAGAGATTCCATTGTTATTGGTTACCTAATTATGTGTTCTCATGAAAAAAATAACAGAAAGTCTGAAAGTTTTAAATTAAAGTGAACCCCAGGTATACTATTATTCTCCACATGCATAATCTTCCTTGAAAAAAATATTCACCATTTTCTGTTTCCTCCTATGTACTTTCATCATATAATACCTATCCTGATACTTAACATACAGCGTTCTGTATCTAGTGGTTAGGCAATGAAATGTCTGCATTTGTGCATTTACAATGTTCAGATGGGCAACGAAGTTCTCCCAGTATTGTTGGACTGCATCTTCCAGTTGTTCCAAACAATATATCAAATAGTGATTTGCCAGTTGAAATTCAAAAATATCTAGAGAATCACTGTTTTTCGATTTTCATCTTAGTCCCTCCAACAGTAAGGATGAGTTTACAGTAAATTCCATGCAGTGTAAACCTTTATATATCCTTAGAAGTAAGGTACATTGAGTTCTGCTGCACTTACTCACAAGCACATTCCTATGCAGTCAAGCCTACAAGTTTATACAATGGAAGTCTACTGCTTCAGTAGGATAAATTGTACAAAGATGATATATATAGATCATAACCCCTTCTCAAATGCATTGCTATTATTTCCATAAAACATTGAGTATGGATAATGTGCAGAATGGTTTACCATGAATGTTGCATGCACAAATAAGACCCAATGGGATTGAGTGAATGATATCAGAGTAGTCCTGAAAGTGGAATTCAGCAATAGTGTTCTTTGAAGAACATGCAGCCTGTCACTTCATGCACCAGCTCTACCATTAGGCAGGTTGCAGAGGGAGCAGACTTTGGGTGATAGCAAATGTTTATTATACAGGCTGTGTATCCATTATCTGGAATTTCAAAATGCAAAATCTAAAATTGTTTACATGGGTGGCTGAGAGAATGCCACATTTGCTTTCTAATGATTCAGTGTACACAAACTCTGGGTGCATCTACATCATAGAATGAATGTAGCTTGGCATCACTTAACTGCCATAACTCAATGCTATGAAATCCTGAGATTCATAATTTGGTGAGGTACCAGCACTCTTTGGCAGAGAAGACTAAAGACCTTGTGAAACTCCCATAATTCCACAGCAGTTAAAGTGGTGACAAAATAAAACCATTCCACAGTATAGATCAGTGGTTTTCAACCTTTTAAATGTTGTGACCCCTTAATGCAGTTCCTCATGTTGTGGTGACCCCCAACCATAAAATTATTTTTGTTGCTACTTCATAACTGTAATTTTGCTACTGTAACAAATTGTCATGTAAATATCTGAAATGCAGGATGGATTTTTATTGTTATAAATGGAATGTAATTAAAGTATAATGATCAAGCACAAAACCAATATGAGGAGGTATGGACAATGGATGATGGGACTTGGAGTACCTTTAACCAATTCAGCTCTGACTTCCATGGACCACTAAGACCCCCATGAATGACAGATCTGGACCAAACTTGGCACACAGAACCTCCATGACCAACAGAAAACACCGGAGGGGTTTGGGAAGAATTCACAGCGATAGGATCCTAGAGTTGTAAGAGGCCTCCAAGGGCCATCCAGTCCAACCTAATTTTGCCAAAAAGGAAAAGCACAACGAAAGCACTACTCACAGATGGTCATTCAGATTCTTCTTCTACTTCAACAACAACAACAACAACAACAATAGAAGCTCACCTACTTGTCAAGCAGCCTACTTGGCAAGCAGCCTATCCTTTGCCAGGCAGCTGTTAATGCCTCATGCCCTGCCAGGTCCAGTGTTGTGCCTGCAAGTGGGCGCCTCCAATGGTGGCCTCTTGCCTGGCGCTTGCTCTTTCCCTCATCAGCTGTGTTCAGTTCTCTTTGGATGCGGGTGAACTACAACTCCCACGTGCAAAGCGGTGCTCGCACGGAGCAGCCAGCCATGCGGGGGGGGGGAGGGATCCCTGCTTGGTGGGGCCGACAAAGGATCCCAATGGGGGGAGGCGGCCCTCCCCACCCAGTCTTCATGATGTACCCACTTCACGTGAGCGAGGGCAGACAAGCCACCCCTGAGCACCCATCACCACTCAGGGGCCACTGGGCTGGGAGGGGGAGGTGGTAGGCCGGAAGGCCTGCCCCCCCCAGCCCCATTTATAGACTGTTGACGTCATTCATCAGACGCAGGTACTGCCCCCCCTCTTTCTCTCTCACTCTGTCCTTTTCTTTTTTACTTTCTCTCTTCTTCCCCTCCTTCTTTCTCCCTTCCTTCTCTCTTTTCTCTCCTTTTTATTTCCCTTTCTTTTCTTTTCCCCCCTCAATTCTTGTCATTTTTATCTTTTCATTCAGGAGAGAAGGGGCGAGAAAGAAAAAAGAGAGGGAAAAGGAAAGGGGGGGGCTCTTCCTGCCACGTACATGCGCCTCTGCCTCCAAGCACCTCTCCGTGTCTCCTCACCACTGGAGGAGGAGCCAGACCTGGAGGTGGAAAGAGGAGAAGCAGTGTGGGTGCTGTCTGGCTATTAGGCTGCAAGAAGTTGCCTGGCAGCCATTTTGGGGAGGCAAAGGGGATGAGGCTGAATGAGGCAGTGTCACGACCCCTCCAAAATGGCCAAGCGACCCCTCTGGGGGTCGTGACCCCCAGGTTGAGAACCGCTGGTATAGATGCACCCTTTGTTTCATGTACAAAATTATTTAAAACATTGTGTAAAAAATACTTTCAAGCTATGTGTATAAGGTGTATATAAAATATAAATGATGTTTATGTTTAGACTTGGTGTCCATGATATCTCATTAATTATGTATATGCAAGTATTCCAAAATCTGCAAGTATTCCAAAATCTGAGAAAATACAAACCATGGAACACTTCTGGTCCAAAGCATTTCACGTCAGGGATACTCAACCTGTATAATGTGCTGCTGCTGCATTTTCACTGCTGCAGATAAGAGGATGAACATGAGAGATTTTCTTCCCTCCTTTGTCAGATCAGTCTGGTGGGCTTTAGATACAGACAATTTCACTTGAGTGAGTGGTGCCATTTGGGACTCTGCCTCAGGGACCAAAATATCTCACGCCAGCCTGTTTCAACGTAAGCCCTGAAAAAATAAAGCAGGGTAGAGCTAGCCACCATTTATTTCACCCTCAGCTCCTTATAAATAAATAATATAAAAAATCAACACACACCACGAATATCATCTCATTTGTATCTCAAGAAATGCCCTTGTTCTATTTTCATCCTTGCGCTGTAGCAGCATCAGACCTGTCTTTGTAGCCAACTGAGACATTCAGCGTCATGACTCCACCAACACTTTGAACTTTCAATAGAGCAGCTAATAAAAATGTAATGTGATTGTGTTTGCTCTTTGCTACTGATGTTTTGTGCTCTTGGCTTAACAGGTTTATTTACTTTATGCCTATTGATTGCATTGGGTGCTTCTTTTTTCCTTCTCGGGGCTCTAAAGAACATTTCCACTCTAATCTCCAAAGAGCCATTTTTGTCCCTGGTATGCAGAGGCAGATGAAAAAGAAGCATGCTGCAGAACTATGTGAACCTTATTGAATGGGACATGTGCTAAAATTAGAGGTTTTATCTTTTTCTTTAACTTGTCATTTGCCCCAGATCCTTTAAAAAGTTAATTCAGCTTCAGAAAGAAAAAATGAAAACCTGAAACAGGTTTTTGTAGAGCTTGATCCAGGAAAAGGGACATAAAGAATTATTTTATGCTTCCACAGTGAGCTTTTTTCTCAAATTACATTCTTAAACAAGAACATGTAATTTTAAAACATTTCTTTCTTAACACTTTCACTTTCTTCATCTTATAATTCTTGATTTATAAACCAATATCTGGCTTCCCTTTAGGAGAAGTGATAGAGAGTCAGCAAGCTGAAATATTTTTGGTTGTTGTAGGTTTTTTGGGCTGTATGACCATGTTCTAGAACAGGGCTGTCCAACTTCTACCGACCCAGGGACCTGATTTCCGGTCACTGATGACCTGGGGGGCCGAAGGGTCTGCCCCCGCCCCCGGCTCTGCCCTCTCCCCACCCCCTTCCCCAGCTCCCGCCCCCTCCCCGGCTCTACCCCCTCCACTTGGCACGAATACTACATATGCCCAAATGTGAACACTGATGGAGTTTGGGGAAAACAGACCTTGACATTTGGGAATTGTAGTTGCTGGGATTTGTAGTTCACCTACAATCAAAGAGCATTCTAAACCCCAGCAATGATGGCATTAACCAATCTTGGCACACAGAACTCCCATGACCAACAGGAAATACAGTGGAAGGCTATAATGATGCATGCATCTGGACCAAACTTGGCATGAATACTCAATATACCCAAATATGAACACAGATGGAGTTTGGGGGAAATAGGCCTTGACATTTGGGAGTTACAGTTTCTGGGATTTATAGTTAACACACAAACAAAGAGCATCCTGAACTCTTGCAACAATGGAATTGAACCAAACTTGGCATATTGAACTCTCATTACCAACAGAAAGTACTGAAAGGGTTTGCTTGGGAATTTACCTTGAGTTTGGAAGTTGTAGTTCACCGACACCCAGAGAGCGCTGTGGAATCAAACAATGTTGGATCAGGACCAAACTTGGCATAAAACTTGGAAGGACGAAAGGGTGGGTGGGTGGGTGGGTGGATTAAGGAAGGAAGGAGAAAGAGAGGGGGGAAGAAGGGAGGGAGGACGAAAGGGTGGATGGGTGGGTGGAAGGAAGAAAAGAGGAAAGAGTGGAAGGAAAGGAAAGGAGGAAGGGAGGAGAAAGAGAGGGAGGGAGGGGGAGAGGGAAGGAGGAAAGAAAGAAGGATGAAAGGGAAGGAGGGAGGGAGAAGGAAGAAGGGAAGGGAGGGAGGATGAGAAGGAGGAAGGAAAGAGAAGGGAGGAAGCCGGTGCACTGAGGGGAGAGGCGGGACGGAGGCAGGCCAAAGCAGAAGGGACTCGCGTCTCTTCCTCCTGCTTTGGCCCGCCTCCTGCCTCTCCTCCCGGCGCTCCTGATTGGAGCGCCAAGGGGAGAGGCGGGACGGAGGCAGGCCAAAGCAGAAGGGACTCGCGTCTCTTCCTCCTGCTTTAGCCCGCCTCCTGCCTCTCCTCCCGGCGCTCCTGATTGGAGCGCCGAGGGGAGAGGCGGGACGGAGGCAGGCCAAAGCAGAAGGGACTCGCGTCTCTTCCTCCTGCTTTAGCCCGCCTCCTGCCTCTCCTCCCAGAACCCGGAAGTGGGTATTTTTTAAAAAATTATTATTATTATTAATTTTATTAAAACAAGTTAGGGGGCCGGAGGGAAGGGGCTCGGGGGCTGTGTACAGCCCCAGGGCTGCCAGTTGGACAGCCCTGTTCTAGAAGCATTCTAGCCTGGCATTTCACCTGCATCTATGGTAGGCATCCTCAGAGGTTGTGAGGTCTGAATATTTTGGTTGTTAAATGCTATCATCTTCGAATTATGGCGACCATATGAATGAGATATCTCCAAGTCACCTCATCATCAACAGCCCTGCTCTGGCCTTGCACCCTTGGGTCTGTGGCTTCTTTGACTGAGTCTATCCACCTGTAATGTTGTCTCGTCACCCCATTTTGCATGTCCTTCTGTCTTGTCAAGGATTACTGTCTTTTCTAGTGAATTATCTCTTTTCGTGATACTATCCAAAGTATAACAGTTTCAGCTTAGTCATCTTGACTTCTAGGGAGAGGTCAGATTTGATTTGCTGTAGGACCACTTATTTGTCATTTTAGCAGTCAACATTTTAACATTTCAAGATCCATAGGGCTCTCCTCCAATAACACATTTCCAATAAGTCCATTCCCTTTCTGTATTTTTTTCACTGTCTAGCACTCACAATAATACACATAAATCAGAAATATGATGGTATGGACAGTCTTAACTTTGGTTTTCAATGATAATATATTTTTATACCTGAGAAAAAGCTAAATAACAGTTAAAACATTACTTTTTAAATGCTACTAGTTACTTTGTCAATTACTTACTTTATCCATTACTTAGATTACCAGCAGATCCATTACACATCACTGGTATTGCAGTCCAGACTTACAGAATTACTTGTTACACAATTACGGTAGGCCCACCAATTACATGAATTTATATTATGTTGTTATATGCAAAGCCCCCCTCGTGCTGCTCATGCTAAACTCATACACCTTATATCAGCTCCTGCTTCTCATACTAGCCCATATTCAGTGATGATTGGCTATACTACCCACTTTGTGGTGATAAACAGGTTTGTAAAATGCTACACGCATGCTGCTTTCTTCAATCATTTTTCTCCCCCTTGGAAGTAAGTGGCCACGTCTTTCTCCTCTGAAATGTTTTTCCTTCCTCCCTTCTCCAACAGTAAACAGCATATCCTGGGGATGGAGGTTTTGGATGGAGCACAAAGGGCTAGAGCCACAGTTCTCAAAGTGTGCTCCACAGAACTCTTGGGGTTCCGCAGTTCGCACTTCCTCCTCCAAGCATTCTCTCCTCTTTCCTGCTCCTCCCCTCCCCCATCTTCTTCACCCCCAAAATCTTTTTCCCCATCTCCCTTGCCACTCAGATCCTCTCCCCCTCAACTTCCCTGCTTCCAAAACCCTATTTCCCTCCCACTGCCCAGGAGGTGCTTTAATTGTGCTTTTTTTGCATGGCAGAAGGGAGTTGAACTGGATGCCCCCTGGGGTTCCTGCTGTTATTGTTGTTGTGGTGGTGGTGGTTGTTGTTACAAAGGCAGGGTAGCCATCTATTGGGGGGTGCTTTGATTGTGCTTTTCCTGCATGGCAGAAGGGGACTGGATTGGATGGCACCTGGGGTTATTGTTGTTGTTGCTGTTGTTGTTACTACTACTACAAAGGCAGGGTAGCCATCTGTTGGGGGTGCTTTAGAACATAAGAACATAAGAAGAGCCATGCTGAATCGGGCCTCAGCCCATCTAGTCCAGCATTCTGTGTCACACAGTGGCCCACCAGTTGTACACGGGGATCTCTAGCAGAAGGGAGGGCAAAACCCTCACCTGCTCCCGACCCCCCACAACCAGTACCCGGGGAAAATCCTGCCTGCCTCCATCAACACAGAGGTGGCACTTGGATGTCCATTTCAGTAGCTACTGATTCCCTTGGTATCCATGAATCTGTCTAATCCTTCCTTGAAGCTGTCCAGGCTGACAGCTGTCACAACCTCCTCTGGAAGTGAGTTCCATAACCCAATGACCCTCTGGGTGAAGAAATATTTCCCTTTGTTTGTCCTAACTTTCCTACCTTGGAGCTTTAGGGAGTGCCCCTAGTCCTAGTGTTGTGTGACAGAGAAAATATTTTTTCTTTATTCACCTTTTCTATCCCATGCATGATTTTATACACTTCGATCAAGTCACCTCTTAAACGCCGTCTTTCAAGGCTGAAAAGACCAAGGCGTTGCAACCTGATTTCGTAAGGGAGCTGCTCCATCCCTTGGATCATTCTTGTTGCCCTTTTCTGTACCTTTTCCAGTTCCGTTATATCCTTCTTGAGGTGCGGTGACCAGAATTGTACACAGTACTCCAGATGTGGCCTCACCATAGATTTGTAGAGAGGCAATACAACATTTGCTGACCTATTTTCGATTCCCTTCCTGATCATGCCAAGCATAGAATTTGCTTTTTTACTGCTGCTGCGCACTGGGTTGACATCTTCATTGAGCTGTCCACCAAAACCCCAAGATCCCTTTCCTGGTTTGTCTCGGAAAGCTTTGACCCCATCAATTGGTAGGTGTAGTTGGGGTTCTTTGCCCCGATGTGCATGACTTTACACTTGTTTAGGTTAAAATGCATTTGCCACTTTGTTGCCCATTCACTCAATTTCGAGAGATCTTTCTGGAGCTCTTTACAATCAGTTTCATTTTTAACTACCCTGAACAATTTAGTGTCGTCTGCAAACTTTGCTACCTCAGAATTTACTCCTACATCCAGGTCATTAATGAATAAATTAAAAAGTAACGGACCCAAAACTGAACCTTGGGGTACGCCACTTCTCACCTCTTTCCACCCAGAGAAATGTCCGTTTATTACCACCCTTTGTTTCCTACAGTTTAGCCAGGTTCCAATCCAGGACAAGACCTGTCCTCTGATTCCATGGCTGAAGAGCTTATTTAGGAGCCTTTGGTGAGGGACTTTGTCAAAAGCCTTTTGAAAGTCAAGGTAAACAATATCGACTGGGTCCCCTTTATCTATGTGTTTATTTACACCCTCAAAGAATTCTAACAAGTTAGTAAGACATGATTTGCCTTTGCAGAAACCATGTTGATTTTCCTTCAGCAAGGAAAAGGTCTTTAATGACATTCTAGAGACAGGCCGAACCCCGGGTACTTGGTCCGAATCAAATATAATACTGATAGGAAAGCCAGACAGAGATCTGTTGGATCCGGCAAATTACAGGCCAATAGCGCTCTTAAACGCAGATTATAAAATATTTGCGAGTATATTGGCCGAAAGATTAAAACCATTCTTAAACACCAAAATAAAGGCGGATCAAAATGGTTTCCTACCAAGACGATATCTAAAAAACAGTATAAGGACAATGATTAATTTGGTTGAATATTATAAAAAAAATATAAATAAAAAAGTGGCACTCATTTTTTTAGATGCCGAAAAGGCTTTTGATAACGTGAATTGGCAATATTTAAAAATTTTAGCAAGTGAAGTGGATTTGGGCTTTAAATTTCAAAATGTTATACAGGCCATATATGATTCCCAAACTGCTAGGATTATTGTAAACCAAAATAAATCGGACAAGATACATATAGAGAAAGGGTGAGGCAGGGATGTCCCCTATCCCTCTTCTATATATATGGTCACTTGAGATTTTGTTAGATGAGATCAGGAATGATACGGCCTTAGTGGGACCAAAAATTAAAAATGAAATTTATAAAGTACAGGCGTTCGCAGATGATTTAGCCATAATTGTAGAAAACCCAGAGGAAAACTGGACAAAATGGTCGGAGAAGTTTGAGAAATACGGGGAGATAGCGGGACTCAAAATTAATATAGCTAAAACTCAAATGTTGACAATGAATATGAAAGATAGCGAACGAGTTGAATTACAAAAAGTAACAGGTGTGCGGAGTACATCGATGGTGAAATACCTAGGGGTGCATCTAACCACCAATAATGCACAATTGTTTAAAAATAATTATGTTAAAAAATGGAAGGAAATAGTTAAGGAGCTGGACAATTGGTCAAAACTCCACCTATCAATGCTCGGTAGAGTAGCAACTATAAAAATGATGGTCCTTCCAAAAATTAATTTTTATTCTCTGTCCTGCCGATCATCAAGAGAGGTGATATATTTAAAAAATGGATGGCTGATATTTCTAAATTCATCTGGGGAGGCAAAAAGCCAAGAATTAAAATGAAGATACTTCAAGATTCCAAAGAAAGGGGGGGATTGGCTGTACCAAATTTGAGGATATATTATGAGGCAAACTGCTTAGCGTGGGTGGGGGAATGGTGCAAATTAGAGAATGAGAAGATACTAAATTTGGAAGGACATGATCTTAGATTTGGTTTCCACGGGTATATGTGTTATGATAAAGTGAGAGCCGACCGGGGGTTTAAAGATCATTTTCTTAGGAGTGCGCTTATCAAAATCTGGCAGAAATATTATAAGCTACTATATACAACAACGCCGTTATGGACATCACCACTGAGGCTTTCAGAATTAGACAACTAGATAATAATAATTGGCTAACATATAAGGAAGTTCTGGTATGGGACGGACGAGATTATATATTGAAATCTAGACAACAACTATTAATGGAAAATAAACAAATAAATTGGTTTGCATATTTACAGCTCACACAAAAATTCAAGGAAGACCAGAAAAGGGATTCAACGGGAGGAAAGCGAGATTGGGGAAATCCTCCTAGGTAAAAATAAACATATGGTGGGCAGAATCTATAAAAAGATAATTGATAAAATGGGAGAAGATAGTAGGATAAAAGACTATATGAAGCAGTGGTCCAGAAATATTGGGTTTAAAATCAATAAGGATACATGGAAAGGAATTTGGAAAAGGAATATAAGTGCTTCGAGATGCACCAAATATAAGGAAAACTGGGTTAAAATGGTATATAGATGGTACCTAGACCCGGCAAAATTAGCAAAGATGTATAAAACATCTAAACCAAATTGCTGGTATTGCGCGGGAAAAAATGGCACCTTTTTCCATATGTGGTGGCTGTGCCGGAAAGCCAGGAAGTTTTGGAGTATGGTGAACACAGAATTAGAGAAAATCTTTAAAATACAGATGGACAAGACACCGAGTAATCTATTATTAGGCATATTTGACCCCACGTCAAAGCTTACCGAAAATGAAAAAAAAATATATTTGATTTTAACCACCGCGGCGAAGATATTGTATGCAAAGTACTGAAATCAAATAAATCCCCAACAAAAGATGAATGGGTCTTAAACATAATTGAAGTTATACAAATGGAATGGCTATCAGAATCAATTAAAGAAAAAAAAGAATGAAGCAGGGACAAATAAAAAACAGGATTGGAAATGCATTCTGAATATTATCAAAGGGAGCTTAGCACCACCCTATTACTAGACCGAGATTGATAATGTATATAAGAATAAGTGATTAATAATAATGATATAGAGTTAAAATAGTTATGCCTTCTCTTTCCTTTTGCACCACAGGCACTCTAGGAAGTTTCAAGAGGAAAATGTAGGGTTGTCCGAAACCGAGGCAGTGGAATAAGGAAAATCCACCCACCCAGAACTTTAATAATGTTTTAACCCCCCTTTTTCCGACACTCTTTACTTGTACATGTAGGGATGCTGTCAGCATTCCCACCCTTTTCTAATTTTCATACTTTTCTTATATACCCCCTTTATGTGATGTGATGTGTTGTCTGTTTTGTTCGTTTAATGTATTGTATCAAATTTAATAAAGACTTTATTTTAAAAAAAAAAGCAATGCCTGTTCTTCTATGTGCTTAGTAATTTTTTCTTTAATAATGGTTTCCATCACTTTGCCTGAAACTGAGGTTAGACTAACTGGCCTATAATTTCCTGGATCACCCCTGGATCCTTTCTTGAAGATCGGAGTTACATTTGCCTCCCTCCAGTCCTCGGGTACAGTGCCTGATCTTAGAGAAAGGTTATATATTTTGGCTAGAATTTCAGCAATTTCACACTTGAGTTCCTTAAGAACTCTGGGGTGGATGCCATCTGGCCCTGGTGATTTGTTGACATTTAGTTTAGTAAGGCATGTGAGAACATCTTCCTTGTTTATCTCTATCTGGTTTGTGCTTTGATTGTGCTTTCCTGCATGGCAGAAGGGGATGGGACTGGATGGCCCCTGGGATTGTTGTTGCTGTTGTTCTTACTACTACAAAGGCTGGGTAACCATCTGTTGGGGGTGCTTTGGTTCTGCATTTCTTGCATGGCAGAAGGGGATGGGTCTGGATAGCCCAGGGGTCTTCCACTGAAATACTGTTAAGTTTATGTTGGTTAAAATTATTCTTCATTTTGAGTATTGTATTGTTCTTTCTTTCTTCTCGTTTTTTAAAATACAAATGAGGTATGTGTAGTGTGCATAAAATGTTTATTATATATAATATAATGCAATATAAAAACATTTCTTGGGGCTCCACAAAAAACTTTTGCTTCAAAAAAGGCTTTGCAGCTGAAAAAGTTTGAGAATCCCTGGACTAGATAATAGCTCCTTGTTCCTCAATAAAAAACAAACATATGAAAATATGAGCCACTCCTATATGCACCAAGAGGATCTTTTTGTTCTCATTTCATTTCATTTTGTTTAAAGTGCCAACTTTTACTTTGGTTGTTCTGTCCAACCAAAACCACTTGACATCAATTTTATTGGATGATAGATGTGGACCCTTACCATAACATCAAATATCTGAAAGAGTTATAAAAGCTAACAACCTCAGTATATTGGCCACTGGAATTGCCACAGATTGTGTTGAATCCAGTGGTGCCCCTTGGGGGACATGGGGAACCCGTTGCCCCATGCCCTGCATCAGCCAACTGACCACGAATCTCATCCCATGGAGGGAAGCATCCACCACCCAGCTCCCCACCCCCATTGTTGCCAATGCAACATGGGAAGCCTCCCATGTTGCCACCGTGGTGGCATATGCTGGTTCTGCTTTAGTTTAGCCACAGAGCCCTGCAAGAAATAGCTGTCCATTGTGGGATGGGAGCCAATGGGCCCCATGGCTAAACTAAAGCTGAACCAGTTTATACCACCAAAAACAGCCCCATCTGATGAAATTGTAAAAGAGCTTTTGTAAAGACATAGCAAGTCGTCGTCGTCGTCGTCATCGTCCCCGTCCCCCCGTCCCCCCGATCCTTGTTCTCTCACAGGACAGTGACTATATGTGCCTCTGTTGGCTTTTTGTCTTCCTCTGCTGTTTTGTTTTGAAGTGGGAGAAAGTGGACAGCTGTTGACAAAGAGCAATTGCCACAGCTTCAGACTCACTTTGCACATTGCTTCCTGCATTAGATGAATGCTTTTATGGCTAATAATTTCTCCAGCACTTCTAAATTTTGCAAGATGCTTTATGGTAATTATCTCATTTATCCTCACAACAACATTGTGAATATTGATATTCCCCTCTTATAAATAAAGAAAAGTGAAAGAGAGCATAAGAAAGAGATTTGCCCAAGGCTATCCAGAGAGTTTCTGGGTGATAATGGACTCAAATTCACTCCAAATGTTTCTATAAAAGTCATGCATCCCTGTTAGACTGCCTTGGATTATCTATTGATCTCAGTGATCTATGTCAGCTCAGGTGCCCATAGCCAGTAAACAGCAATGCTCCTGAATGGTGTTGACACAGTCATATCTCCCACTTCTCTTCCCCTCAGGTAAGAACAACAACCCCTTACTTCTCTAGCTGCCAGTGGCAATAGTAGCATGCCACCTGATGCTCTGCAGGCCATACCAGTAGCGTTGAAGTGGGGAAAATGCTTCAGGCTCATCTATCTGGCAATGCCATGATTAGAATTTAGTAATTATAAGAACTGCAGTTGAGCCACTTGTAACAGATAATCCAGTCAACCCCCCATGTTTACAGGTTTAATTTTGCAGATTTCTTTTTTCATGGATCTTATTAATATGTTCTCTCTAAGAATCTCCAAGTCCTCCAGGGCAACTCTATGATCAGCCTCTACCAGATGTTGGCCCTGCAGACCTAGAGATTCCTAGAGAAATGGGATCTCATGTAAAAGAATAATGGCTTTTTACAAACATTTTCCACACTTTCAGGAGGGCCTGTGCTCCTAACTCCTGCAAAAATGGGGGACGTACTGTAAGCAGGATTTTCAGAGACTAAAGATACAGTAATGTAGCATTTAAAGCCGGGAGGCAAACAAACATTTGCAAAGCTGGAAGGGAATGTTGGGAATTATACCTGGCTGTTACATCAGGTATTGCCTTATCTGTTTGAATTCAATCACCCTTAAAAAAATATGAAGCCCTGTGATCCCTGTCTTTATAGCAGAGGGAGCAGTGTGAGTTGCAAGTTGAGAAGAGAAAGGGTTAGAGAGAGATTAAATCCAGTTCCACTTCATTTCCCCATTCTTGACATGCACTAACACAAAATTCAGAGACAAAAAGCATCCAATGAAGATGTAAGAATCAAAATAATATCTTTATTTACAGAACTTGTGTAAGATACATCATTGCTTAAGTAGGATGTTCTGGCACAGCAGTGCCAATAGGGCTCTGTTTTTCATTTGTTGCATTGCAAGTTTGCATTCCCTTGCATTTCATGTTGTAGGTGACTTTCTTAGTTTGCATTTACGGGCCCAGAGGGCTGCCAATCAATCTAGAGCAGCAGACCCGCCCCTATTCCTAGGATTTGGGAGGGAAAGAGGATGCTTTTCCTCAGTCTTAACAGCTACTCTACAGGATAGGACGTGATTTAAGGCTGCCTGTTCTTTCCAACCTGGAAAAGGCTTTAAATCTTACAGCTTTGCTGGGGTAACAGATAAGCTTTGCTGGGATAACAGATCCAGCTTTGCTGGTGTTACAGACCACAGCTTTGCTGGGGTAAAAGAACAGCCTCACAATCCTTTGTGAAGGAGGGATCACCTGCAATCCCACAACCTGGCTAATCGTAGGAAACCTTGCATGGTATGGGACATCTGGCTATCCATAACACAGCTTGGAGTCGGAAGAAGGGTCCTCACAAAGAAAGATTGCCCAAGGGAAGGGTCATAGGTTTTCCCCCGAAAGAGAAGACCAGCTTTGCCCAGTTTGCCAGCCCTGTTGCTGCAGACTGAGAGAGTCACCAGTTTGTTAAGAAGCAAGCCTTCCAGTTTGTTAAGTTTGTTAAGAAGCAAGCCTTCCAGTTTGTTAAGCCCAAATAAAGAACTTTGTTAAACTTATTTTGAGCCTCAAAGGACCTTTATCATTGGGGGAAACTAAGGGGCCCTTCCAGCTGAGGCACCCCGGCGTCCCGTTGGGCATACAGCAGTCACGTCCAAGAAACAGCCATTCTACAGACCCAGCGTGCGACAGCACATAGGATGAAAGATGGATTTCACCCTTATGCCAAAAATAGTAGATTTTCTGATGGAATGGGAATTAAGGAGCTGTTCTCTTATGATGAAACTCATTGAAAGAAACAGTCCTTTGTTCTATACCTCATGATACTCAAAAAACTACAAGACCAATTTACATTGAGCAACAGGAACAACTAACACACAGGAAAAATCAGTTTGAAACCAAAACATCTCTTAAGACAAAAGAAGGAAATGCTCCTCTTTTCAAAATATCAAAGGGTTGGGTGACATGCAAAAAAGAGGGAGTGTGAAACATGCAACCAGGAAGAAAACAGACAATAAACATTCCTAAAGAAACCAAATAGCCATGTTGATTGTCTTTATTCCAACAGGAATGATACATACACACATGAATCACTGTATGTATGTGCCTTCAAGTCATCTGTTGACTCATGTTGACCCCATTAATTTCATAGGGTTTTCTTTGGCAAGTAATACTCAGAGATGGTTTTGCCAGTGCCACCTTCAGAAAGACATGGTATTGGGTGGTGATCTCCCATTCAAGTGTTAACCAGGACTCATCCTGCTTAACTTTTGAAGGTCAGACAGCCTTTAGACTCCTTTTCAGACTCCTTTTCAGCAAGGGCCACACCAGCCTTTAATAATAATAATAATAATAATAATAATACTAACAACAACAACTTTATTTTTATACCCTGCTTTTATACCCTGCTCCGAAGAGACTCAGAACATCAAAGCAAAACAATAAATTAAAAAAACACACAATTAAAATAAAACATAGCAAAGCATAACAATAAAATAAAACACAATTAAACAAAACATAAGGGTATAAAACAGCAGCATTAAAACTGACTCAAAGAATACGCAACAAAAACCAATAACCAGAAATACTAAGATGGGCATGATCAGGGTATAAAGAGGACTGGGCCTGGGATAATGCAAAACAGCATAGTATAGGGCCTTCAGATTGAAGGAAGTGCAGAGAACAGATTAATATCTGGCGAGCTAGGGACTGGGCATTTATAAATCGGGACTAGTCATTCTCAAATGCTTGTTGGAATATCCAGATTTTCAGATCCCTATGAAAGGAGGACAGTGAATGGGCTTGCTGTGGAGGGTGATCCAAAGCTGGGGGCCACCACCAAGAAGGCCCTCTCCCTTGTCCCCACAAGCCATGCTTGCGACGATGGTGGGAGCGAGAGGAGGGCCTCCCTGGTGGATCTTAGAGCTCAGGCCAGTTCATAGGGGGAGATGTGGTCACAAAGACAGGTGGGACCCAAACTGTTTAGGGATTTGTAGGTCATCACCTGCACCTTGAATTGGGACTGAAAACTTATTGACAGCCAGTGGAGCTGCTTTAATAGCTGCTTTAATGGAGGCATTGTACACTCCCTATGGTGCACAGCCTTATTGTTGCCTCCAAAGGGCCAGTTGTAATTGTAAAACTGTATAAACTTAACTATGTTGCCTTGGCATTGAAAGTCTTATGGGCCACATAAAATGATATGGTGGGCCAGATTCTCCCCACAGGCTTTGCATTTGACACATGTGCTTTAGCTCTGACACACACATATTTACATAATTATAAAATAAACCACAACTATTCCATAAAGGAATCCGGATTTTAGTATGGTTAGAATACTAAGATAATTCTTACAAGTTCTACAGACAGCTGTCTTAAGCTCAAGCTAATGAATTTCCAGTTTTGTGCATTCTATTCCCAGTTCAGACCTTCTTCAAGAATAGGCACAATAATTCATTAAATCAATTCACATTTCCCTTCTTTGCTGTCTCTGCCTCCGCTTGACACACCAGTCACTTCTTCCAGCCCTCCTGAGACTAGGAGTAGCAGGCATTCTGCCACCTGCATATCAATTAATAATAATTAACATTTGCTGCCTTTCTTTCCTCTTTGTCTGTGCTATGGTTTGACAGTGTTACTGAACAGCTCAACGTCTGAACAGCTCATCTTTGTACTTCCCTTCTCTCTACCCACAATCTACACTTGCTATCAATGGCCACATCCATCACTATCTGCTTTGTTGTTCCCAAGTTTATTCTTTTCGCACCTGGCCTCTCCTGTCAGTTTTGTCCATGCAAGACAATTACTGGCAAGAAAAGAATTGTCAAGGCTCATTTCAAAACTGCCCACAGGAACACCCACTCTTTAATGTCAGTAAAATGATCTAACATGGGGAAATCTGAGAGTTCCCATCCCATGTGTAAATATAAGCGCCTTTACCTGTTTCTGCACAGATTGGGAGCTCTGAAGATTATTGCTACCTGACTCCTAAAACCTCAATTTCTACACACTTTAAACACATTTTAAGATTGAGTCCTACAGAAAATGGCAGGAAGTAGTTTATCCATTTCCCTTTCATTCCAAAACAACTCCAGATCTATTTTGCCTGTCCCTCTGTGGTTTTGCCTTCCCCTCTTTTCACAATCATTCCTTGGTACTGTAGTGCCCAATTAGATTTACTGATCAGTAATATCTTAAGGAATGTATCAAATGTGAAATCACTCTACTCCCACTCCCACAACAATCCTTAACAGGGTCCCCCATATTCCAGAGACATGTTACTTAGTGCAGAAAGAATATATGAATGACAATAATTCAAAGCAGAGAAGGAATCTCTGGTTTTTTCTATTAAAATTAGAAGCACAACACTATTAAGAAGATGATTCAGAGTTTATGAACACATTATTTATATTGATTTATCCCCAGAGCTGTCAAGGCTCCTTGAAAATAATTAGAGTTGACATATCCAATGCTGGAATTAAATGTTGATATCATATAATGAAAATTACATGCTTTGGATTTTCTGTGCTGTAGCAAAGCACTAAAACAAATACCAACATCTGCATAGTGTGCCCTGCCTGGCCTATTAATTAGGTACTGCAACAAATCAAGCCATTTATGACGGGGGGGGAGGGAGGGCTTATCTGATCTGTAAGGAAGATAATGGCTGAAAGGAGACTGTGCAAAATGCAAACTATCAGAAAAGGAAAGGTGTCATGACTTATGCTTTGTAAAGGGAGTGAGTGGGACTGCATGCTAGTTAAGAAAAGAGTGTGTTTCAGTAAGCCAAGATCTGCCCAACTTGTTTCTATGGAGCTTATTACACCAGCATGTTGTGACATATCATCAACATACCAGTTTGAAAACAATCCCTATCATGCTTTCTGCTGCACTATAGTGCTACTCTCCTCTTCTAGTACTCCCCTTTCTTGCCTTTTCTCTCCCTACACCCTCCCCACATTTAAATTTTGCAAAATGGGTCTTTCCAGCCCCAAAAAAATATTTTTAAAGAAAAGAGTTGGAGAAACTAGCTTTCCCCCCTCTTTGAATGCCCCTTGTTCTGTTGGAAGAGAAACTCTGAAGATTGTAGAAGAGATTGTCGAAGTTGTGTGGAATGATTGGCCCAAAAGAAAGAGTGTTAGATTAAGGAGGGGGTGTTTTCAAGGAAGAGGAGTGAAATGGAGGTAACCTTGTCCACAGGGCACACCCTTCCATGTGTAAAACCAGGGTCAGCCTGCTTAGGAACTACAAGGGAAAGAGATGGAGTGAGGGGAAGAAGAGAAGAATTAAGCCACTAACTCAAACAACAGTGATATTGGGAGCCATTAATGAGTTTCCCCTATCAATGCAAAAGTGAACTCCAGTAGGGGTGTGCACGTTTCCGTTTGGTGAGTCTGGATTCAGGGAATTTCAGCAACCCGGCAGCTGGACCACCAAAAATGAGCTGAGCAGGGGCATCTGAAGGCTCATCTGGAAACAGATCACAATCTTTTAGCTTATGGGCATGATGGGGCTGAGTAGCACTCTATTTAAGGTGGCATATGGGTGGCCTCACAAATCAGGCAAGAGCTGGCACTTAGCAGAGGCAGCTCCTCCTCTTCTTTTCTCCCTGGCATCCTCCACCATCGCTTCTCGAAGCCCCTCCCCAACAACAGGGTGCCCACTTGAGGCAAATAAGGTCAGAAAGGCTTCCCTAGACCTCTCCTTCAGAGAAGGCCCTCTCGGGAGCTTGTCTTCTCAGTAGCACTTTGCATGGCGTGGTCATTGAAGGGAGTTTAGATTTCTCACTATCTCTGTTTATCACATGTCTTTCTCAGCCAATCAAAGACCTGGTTGACGGTGTCCATTCTTCTCCCCTCTTGTGGCACATGTTGGTTTGGACTAATTCCCTCTTGTAGGAAGTATTTCCCCAAAATCAGTGAATTGGTGAAACAATCTGAAACTTGGCAGCCTTGTATTTGTAAATATGGCCTACAACCAAGGGAGGTTTCATCCTGATAGGCCTAAAAATGACAGAGAAACAGGCTTGGAAAGTTGTCCCATTGGTACCATACTGCAATTGTCAATTTTTTTCCCTTTCATATCTACAGTGAGCCAAGAACATGCACAGATAGAGCAGGCCCACTGTATTTTATTCTTACAATCAATTAATAGAAGTTATAAGCAGACAGAAATATAGAGGTCTTTTGCCCATCTGCTTCTCATTATTCTGAATGACATCTCTCCAATTTAAAGATGACACATTTTTTGCCCATTTGATTTCTTATTTCTTTCATCTATGAAAATATGGCATGACCTCTCTATCTGCAAAACCAATATATGCAGTTTTACTTATTCACTTAGGGCCTCCTGAATAAGTTATACCCTCTTTTTGGTACCTTCATCATTCATCCCACTGAAAATAATATTATCCACACAAGGTCCTCCAGTGGATATAATACCGTAAGAAAATACTAAAAAAAAAAAGCCTCCTTTGTAAAACTATAGTTGCGGCAGCACAGTAATCCCTTCTCTATAGTTTAATTGTTTTATGACGTTTATCAGTGATTACATGATTCTTTAATATAAATTAATTATAGAGCAAAAAGGTAAATGGAAAGATGGGGGAAGCAAGAACAAGACACACAAAATATCACAGCAGATTTATCACATGTGCTGTTCTTTCTTTTAGGGCTATACTAGACTGAATGTTGCATGTTTCTCCCCAAGGAACATTAATCTCTTAGATCTATACTGTGGAGCCATATAACATTAACTGTCATGTAACATGGAGGATATTCAGTGCAAGGATGCTAAGTTGATTATTGATAAAGTCCTGGTTTGTTATTTTGGGTGCACAAGGAAACTGTCACCTTAACAATATTAATGCCTTACCATCCTGGTTCCTAGTACCCATTTCTGATTAGCCTAACTCAGCATTTCTACCTGTCCTGCATTTTCTAGTATTGCAATGCTTTAAATAAATTGTGAGCTGTGAGATATAAATAAACATAATATTAGTAGTAGTAGTAGTAGTAGTAGTAGAAATTAAACTTTAGCAAAGGTTTGTTCTGCTTAGCTGCTACATCACACTGTTGGTTCATGTTCAACTTGTTTTCCATGAAGACTCCAAGATCTTTTTCACATTGACTGTTATCAAGCCAGGCATCACCCATTCTGTATCTTTGCATTTCCTTTTTTCTACCTAAATGCAGTATCTTACATTTGTCCTTGTTGAAATTCATTTTGTTAGTTTTGATTCTGCTCCCCAATCTGTTACAGTCATTTTGAATTCTGATCCTGTTCTCTGAAGTATTAGCTAAAGGTAAAGGTTTTCCCCTGATATTAAGTCCAGTCATGTCCAACTCTGGGGGTTGGTGCTCATCTCAATTTCTAAGCCGAAGAACGGGCATTGTCCATAGACACTTCCAAGGTCATGTGGCCGGCATGACTGCATGGAGCGCCCTTACCTTCTCGCTGGAGTGGTACCTTTTGATCTACTTACATTTGCATGTTTTGGAACTCCTAGGTTGGCAGTGGAAACTCATGCCACTCCCCGGATTCAGACCTGCAAACTTTCAGTCAACAAGCTCAGCAGTTCAGTTGTTTAACCCACTGAGCCACCGGAGGCTCCAGAATATTAGCTATCCCTCCTAATTTGTTGTCATCTGTAAACTTGATTATCATGCCCTTTAAACTTTCATCCAAGTCATTAATAAAGATGTTGAACAGAACTGGGCCCAGGGCCAAACTTTGTAGCACTCCACTAGTCACTTCTTTCCAGGATGAAATGGAACCATTGAGGAGCACCCTTTGGGTTCAATCACTTAACCAATTACAGATCCACCTAATAATAGCATTGCCTAGCCCACATTTGACTAGTTTGCTTGCAAGAAGGTCATGGGGGACTCTGTTGAAGGCCGTACTGAAATAAAGCTATTCTACATCCTTAGCATTCCTTGCATCTACCAACCTTGTAACTCTATCTAAAAAGAGATAAGATTAGTCTGGCATGAGTTGTTTTTGTTTTATCATTTCTGAAAAATTTAAAACACAGCATTCCTTTCTAAGTGATTGCAGACTGCCTCCTTAATGATCTGCTGCAGAATCTTTCCTGTTATTGATGTCAGGCTGGCTGGCTGGCTGGCTGGTAATTGTTTGGGTCCTCTTTTTCCCTTCTTGAAGATAGGGACAACATTTGCCCTCCTCCAGTCTGCTGGGACTTCTCCTGTTCTCCAAGAATTCTCAAAAATTATTGCCAGAGGTTCTGAAATGTCTTCTTCTAGTTCTTTAAATACTCTTGGATGTAGTTCATCTGGCCCTGGAGACTTGAATTCATTTAGAATAGACAGGCATTCCTGGACTATTTAATTATTTATTTTGACTTGCCTTTCTCCTATTACCTCATCCGCTCCATATTGTACAGGTTGAGCACCAATCTCCCTTTGGGAGAAGACTGAGGCAAACAAGATGTTGAGCAGCTCTGCCTTTTGCCTCTCCCCTGTAAACATTTCAACACCTTTTCCTCACAGAGCCCCTACCGTTTCATTTGTATTTCTTTTTCTACTGATATAACCAAATAACCTATTCTTATTGGTTTTAATCTCTCTGGCAAGCCCAAACTCATTTTGTGCCTTAACCTTACAAACCTCTTTCCCTACATACGCTGTTTGTTTACTCTGTATGTTTTGGTGATGTTACTTAGAAACCACCCTGAGTCCCCTCAGGGAGATAAAGAGGTATATAAATAAAGTTTTATTACAGTTTTATTATATGTTAGTTATTTGTTTGAATTCAACCAAATAACCCCTCTTTTCCATTTCTTGTGCATGTCTCTTTCTTGTGCATCTTAACTCCGTTAAAAGTTCTTTGGAAATCCATTCTGGTTGTTTTACACAAGCACCTGCTTGTCCAATTTTGATGGGTTCATTTCAATTGGTAAAACTCAAGGATGTGGACAAGATACTTGGAGAGGTGAGAACGACCACATGCATCCTAGACCCCTGCCTATCCTGGCTTTTAAAGGGAGCCAGAGGGGGATTGGCCGAGTGAGTGAAGGTGGTCGCTAATCCCTCCCTTGGGGAAGGCAATATTCCAGCCATCTTAAAACAAACTGTAATTAAACTGCTGTTGAAGAAACTATCACTGGACCCCACTCAAATATTTGTCAAATATTGTCAAATATTGGCCTGTTTCCAATCTCCCCTTTCTGGCCAAATCCTGGAACGTGTGATGGCCTCACAACTCCAGGTATTCTTGGAAGACACAGATTATCTGGATCCGGCACAGTCTGGCTTTATGCCGGGACATGGAACCAAGACAGCCTTGGTTGCCTTAATGGATTCTCTATGCTGGCAGCTAGATGGGGAAGTGTGTCCCTGTTGGTTCTGCTGAACCTCTCAGCAGCTTTCGATACCGTTGACCACAGTATCCTTCTGGGATGCCTCGTGGGAATGGGCCTCGGGGCTACTGTTCCGCAGTGGCTGCAGTCCTTCCTAGAAGGCCGCTCCCAGGGAGATACCTGCGCAACTCCACAACCATTGTCTTGTGGGGTTCCTCAGGGTTCAGGTTCCTCAGGTTGAGAGCATCTGGGTAAGAAGGGAACAAGGAACATGTTAACATCTACATGAAGCCGCCGAGAGAGATCATCCAGAGTTTCAGGGTGTGGTGTCACCTGTATGCAGATGACTTCCAACTCTGTCACTCCTTCCCACCTGCTACTAAGGAGGCTGTTCAGGTCCTGAACTGGTGCTTGGCCTCTGTGACAGCCTAGATGAGGGCAAACAAATTGAAACTGAATCCAGACAAGAGGTACTCCTGATCATTTGTAAGGCCTGGGTTACAGCCTGTGTTGGATGGGGTTACACTCCCCCTGAAGGCATGGGTTCACAGCTTGGGTGTGACCCTGGATTCATCGCTGAGCCTGGAGCCCAATGTCTCGGCAGTGACCAGGGGAGCATTTGCACAGTTAAAACTTGTGCGCAAGCTGCACCCATACCTTGGAGAGTCTGACTTGACCATGGTAGTTCACTCTCTGGTTACATCCTGTATAGACTGCTGCAATGCACTCTACATGGGGCTGCCTTTGAAGACTGTTCTGAAGCTTCAAATGGTCCAACAGACAGCAGCCAGTTTGCTAATGGGAGCATTGCTCAGGGCACACACAACTTCTGTGTTGCGCCAGCTCCGCTGGCTGCCAGTTTGCTACCAGGCACAATTCAAAGTGCTGGCTTTAGCCTACAAAGCCCTAAACGTTTCCAGACCAGCTTATCTGTCCGAACTTATATCTCCTTATGAACCATCAAGGACTCAAAGATCGTCTGGGGAGGCCCTGCTCTCGGTCCTGTTTTCTTCACAGTTGCGTTTGGTGGGGATGAGAGACAGGGCCTTCTTAGTGGTGGCCCCTTAGCTGTGGAACACCCTTCCTCTTGACATTTCTTTAAAAAGTTTAAACCTGCCTCTTCAAGCAAGCTTTCGCAAATGCAGTGTAACAAGTAATTATGGAACCATGGAATGACTGGACGATGAGACTGGAAATTGATTTTAGTAAGAAGACGCTGATGAGTTATGTTTTTATTGATTTTGTATGGTTTTTTATATTATATGCTAAATGTTTTCAATTGTATTTTATATCTGTTCGGGCATCAAATTGTTGCCAACTGTAAACCGCCCTGAGTCGCCTTTGGGCTGAGAAAGGCAGTATAAAAATACTGTAAATAAATAAATAAATTCTCCCTTTTTTTCTTGCTGGCACTGTTTCCAATTGTACCTTCAATATCTCACTTTTAAGAAACTCCCATCCATCATTCCCTTCTCTTTTAGTGTTCCTATCCATGGAATCACACTCAGTATTTCCTTAAATTTCCTGTAGTCAGCAATCCTAAAGTCTAGAATGCATGTTTGACTTCCCTTAGTTTCACCCTTCATTTGTATCACAAACTCTAGTAGCACATGGTCACTCCCACCTAAGGATTCCACCACTTCCACTCCATTGAGCACATTCTCACTGTTGGTTAGGGTCAGATCCAGAATAGTTGATTCTCTTGTTGTCTTTTCTACCATCTAGATAATAAAATAGTCTGCAAGGCAAATGAGGAATTTGTTGGACTTTGTACTCTAGCAAAGTTTGTTTTTCAACTAATATCAGAGTAGTTGAAATCCCCATTATGACTATATCTCTTCTTTCTGCATATTGTGTCATCTGGTCATGGAAAACTTCATCCAGTTCTTCCGTCTGGCTTGGAGATCTATAGTAGTCCCGTCCCCCCCAACAACGTCTTTTTCAGTCCTTGTTCCCTTCTTACCCAGATGATTTCCAGGATTGAAGTATTGAATCTCTTCACATGTGTAAATATTTTTGACAGTATTTGGGCAGTGAGAAAGGCAAGGAAAAAGGTTTTGGGGGTGAGGAAGGCAAGGGGAAAAGACTTTTGGGAGCAAGGGAGGCAGTTTGAAAAAGCTTTTGGTGGTGAGGGAGGCTAGGGAGGATCAAGAAAGAGGAGGGACACCTGCGGGGAGAGGAGGGAGAGGGAACTATGGAGTCCTTCAGTATTCTTTGCTGAGCCCCAAGGACTCCACATAGCACACTTTGAGAACCACTGGACTAGACTGATAATCTCACTCAGATTTTTAAATCCTCTTTCTGCTCCACTTTCCTGCATAAGGAGTGAGATAGAAATAATTCACCACAACCCTAAAATCAGATAAAGTTGTGATAAAAGAGGGAGGAGGAGGAGAAGAAACTGAAAATTAAAAATAATTATATTTTGTTAATTCACTGTAGTGCGCAAAGATGGTCATTTTGTGCTTTCCCTTTGGACAAACTTTGTAAGAGCAAAAAAAATGTGGTGGTCAGAAAGATTGGTAGAATAATAATAATTATTATTAAATCAGATCATTTCTAGAATATAAATCAGACCTTTTCGCTTTTCAATAGCTATTCTGTATCTTGGTTGAGGAATGTGACACCTAACAGCTTCTCTTCTGCAGTTCTTTGAGTCTTATCTATGCTATGGGATCTGACAGGGTTAAATATTTCCTTGAAAATAGATCTTGGCTTGAATAGTTTACGATTATTTGACTTCCTCAATTGCATTAGCAATAAGGCAGTATCTTCACAATAACCATCACTCACTTCACGCCCAAGTTTGCCTAGCATCCCACACAGTGACTTGCTGATATCGCATTGTTTATTACTGTAAATTATTAATGTCAGATATGCTGACACAACAGATGGAGGATGGGAGGAAAATGTATATCTATCAAACCAATGAAATCCCACATTTCCGTCTTGGGCTCAGCTTGCTGTGTCACCTCTTTTTGACATTTTTTAGACTGATTTCATCCTTGGTCTGCATTTTGCCAGCCAGTCTTTGTGGATAAAAAGATGTGCCTGAGGTCAGCATAGAAAGAGTATGAGTGTCTTGTTTGCCTGCACATAAAGTACACGCCAAACCTGATCCAGTTGCCCAAAGACTCCTATTATAGGAAATGATGAGCTTGACTTAAGGTGGAAGAGAAAGTCTCTTGGGGAATAAATTATCAGGGGAAATGTTTTAAGAATACTTTCCCCTTCACTAACTGCAACCCTTTCTTTGTAGCCGTTCTCCTTCAGCATGGCATCTCTAAACTAAACTAAGTCTGATAAATAAAATGGTGATTGTAGTGATGTGCTATATAGTATACTGGAACTTTGCTATAAAAACAATTTTAAGAGCTCTCTGGTCAAGCCTTTTAGCCCATGGTAAATATGTATGGTTCACATATGGACATGTGTGGCCAAGCAATGTCACAGTAGGGTAAAGGTATCAAAATTCATTAATGGGGAAGAACACACAAGCTAGGAGAGGCTTGAACAGTTTGCTTTTACCTCAGTGTTCAGAGAATGACAAGATTCCAGATCTTCCTCTCTGTTTCTGTTAATTGAATGCAAACTACTTTTGCACTTTGAATAGCAGCAACTGGAGTAAGTAAGGAGACAGGACAATAGAAAGAGGAAAAACTGGAATATGTTAAAAGAATTTGAAAAAGTGGGACAATAGATGATTAATCAGAAGTGTCCATGCCAAATTGGGAAAGTTGGGGGGCATAAGCGCAAGCTCCAGGTACAGTCCAAAGTGGCATTGCCCAAGCATGTACTGGCCACTTCTTAAGAGCTGGGTCTACACAGCAGCTGCTGTTTCAAAGGTTTCATGGTGGCTGTCCACATGTAACACGTACAACCACATCACAAAGGGCTAAAGTCAGTGGCATGCATCAATTTTACCCAGGTCACCCACAGAGTGAACACATATCTGTGAGTAAAGGAGGGGAGAGCTGGCACATCCTGCTGCCAGGACAACCTGAGATGGATTCCGTGTTTCCAAAGAATCAATGGGGGTAGCCACATGCACCATGCGTACTCACGCTTCCCCCCTGTGATTGCCCTCACCTGAATCTGGCCAATGCGTGGCGTGGGGAAACATTTTCTGTTTCTGGTTTGGAAGTATTATTTCCTGTTTAATTATGCAATACTTACTTTGAAAGCAGTTGTTATACTCCAGAAACTTTGCTTTTGTAGCTGCCATAAACTGTGTTGAATTGGTTGAGACTCTATGAGATGTTCATTAAAAAACCATAGCAAAATGCAGGATGTCCCGCACAAAGTTTTTACCATTTAATAGATGTTTTCCATGTTTTCATGACAGAACCAATTAGAAAATGACATTTATATTCCAGGAACAAAAATTGTGTTACATTGTGTTATTAGTTTTTCTAGTGATCCATGTCTCCTCATAATATGGCCAAATTATGATAGCCTCAATTTAGACCTCTTTGCTTCTGAAGAGTTTATTCCTGATTTGTTTATTTATTTGTCTTTTTACCAGTCCACAGAATCTGCAGAATTCTTCTCCAGCACCACATCTCAAATGAGTTGATTTTCTACTACTATTATTCAGATTATAATAGCTTCAAGGAAACATTTTTAGAAAACTTCCTCATCGTTTACCTTTTTCTGGGGCAAGGAGCTGAAATATCAAAACAGGTCACTCAAAGTAAAACTGATTCAAGATTCTGTTTGGCTTTAGAAGTGCAAACCCATGCAACAGGCCTTCAGGCTGCAAGTCTGGCAAATATATGCAGAATCTGGGGAGCTTTGAATTCACAGTTCATCCTTTCCAAGATAATGGTGGAAAAATGAATGCTCTCCTTCTGGCTGGTGCCTCTCTAAAAGGATCGTGAACACAATCATTTTGATGGAGAGCACAGATACACTATCTATATTGTAAGTAGAAATAGGCTGTGAGGTTGAGCTTTGTTGATACATAAATAAATCAAGAGCCTACCTTTGATCTTCCCTATGTAAACTTTTTAAAAGTAAAGGAAAAAGAGGCAGCAGCAGAGCATAGTCTGGCCATGTTATTCTCAGCAAGGGCTTACCGGGAGGGATATCCCTCTTCTCAAAGTGCAGCACTTTTTTCCTTTCTTCAGCATTTTGTTTTGTGCCTCTTTGCTTTCTCCCTCCACAGCCTGCCTTCCATAAAACTGTAGAAATAGTAATCTAGCTCACAGACCTGATTTTATCCAGGCAAATAAAAGAATGGTTGCACATAGCACATTGCAAATTGAAAGCTATACAAATGATAAGCTGTAATGGGATTGGGGTTTCAGGAACAAATGGTTACTCAATGCAATCACTACAAATAGGAAATCTAAAGGTGTTTGGGGTTCATTTAAATATTACATACTGGAAATTCCTGATGTAGCCTGTCTGCAACACTTGTGGGAGTTGCACAAAATAACTCACTGAGTTCAAAGCAAATTCAGGACAATATGGCAGGCTTATTTTGTGTATTGAGAGCCACTGTGGTGTGTTGCTATGAGTCTAGAAGGCAAGTTCATATCCCTTCTTGACCTCAGAGGAAGGCAATAGCAAACTCTCTCTGAACTAATCTTACCAAGTAAACACAATTATAGGTTTGCCTTAGGGTAATCATATGTTGTCAATGACTTGAAGGGGAAAAAAACAAGTGGTGGGATTTATTTTAATGTTTTTTAGTGTTCCATTGTGGTCAGGAAGGAGATATATCCCATACATCTGCTGCTGAGAAGAAGGATGTTTCCATTGCATATTATTTTATTTAAAGGCATTTCACTCCTCAACTGTATGGGTTCCTGGAGCCTTTTACATGTAATAAGTAAGAAGAAAACCATTCCTGTTGACAGATTTATATGTTAAAAGAAAAGTACAAAAGCAATAGGGAAAAGGGAAGAGTAATATGAAACATAGAATAATAGAATCATAGAGTTGGAAGAGACCATGTGGGCCATCCAGTCCAACCCCCTGCCAAGATGCAAACAAATTCCTGGATATGAAAGCCTAAATCCAGTTACTTGTCTCAAGTACCATCGTTTTTGAATGGTATAATATTATGTGAATTCTATCAGGTAAATGAATATGTTCTATTTGGGACTAAAGATTGGACTAGTCTAAGAGTTCTTGACATGACTAGCTCCCAATCGTTTGAGAAACCTGGTGGTGCTACTCTCCCAAGAGAGCTAGCTGTCTTTATTTCCCTACTCTTTCAGCTCTAATTCCGTGAAATAGCTGTAGACTGATAACAGTTGAAGAAAGAACCTGATACAATTGTCTTCCAGTAGGGCTGATGGATGCTCCTCTGTCCCATTGTTTTCTGCTGCATCTCCTACATTAAGAACTGTCATAACTAAGAACAAAAGGTTGTGTGGCATGGAAGCCTGCTCAGTTAAATTTACTTTGGAATGGCTGGATTGAATCAGAGTTGGAATGGATCACACTACTAGAGTCTGACATAATTTTCCCTCAGGTCATTCCTAAGCCTCCGTTCTCAGTTTTTAATTGAAGGACTTTTGATTTTATTCTTGCCTTTTTACCTGCCCATACGAATTTAGTTAGTTCAGTTTGCCATTTTTTCAGCATATAGTTGTTTTTTAAGATGGGGAGCGATTGAAAAAGAAAATTTATCTTAGGAAATATTTTTAGCTTAATCGTAGAAATTCTTCCAAGATATGATAGATTATATTTTCTCCATTTGTTAAGATCTTTTTTTATTTCCGTTCAAATTTTCTCATAATTGTTTTTTATCAGTTGGCAATTATTCGAAGTGATGTTTATGCCGAGATATTTTACTGTTTTTACTATTTCCATCCCTGATTTGACTTCAACTAGATTTTTTTCTTTGTCGTTCAAGTTTTTTGTAATAATTTTTGATTTTTTCTTGTTAAGTGTAAACCCCGAGACTTCTCCAAACTGCTCGATTTTATCTAGCCATACATTTATTTTCTCTACCGGGTCGTCAATTATGCATACAAGATCATCCGCAAACACATAGATCTTGTAGTTGAATTTCCCTATCTTTAATCCTTTCAAATCTTTATCCTCGATTATATTTCTTAGAAGTAGTTCCAAAAAAAAATTGAATATAAGGGGGGGGAGGGCAGCCTTGTCTCGTGCCTCTTTGAATATCTATCTTTTCTGATCTTAGGCCGTTTACATTGATTATGGCACTTTGATGTTTATAAATGTTGGTGACAGCGGTAATAAAATCTTGACCCAAATCTACCTCTCTCAAAAGAATCTCTATAATGTCCCAATTCACTTGGTCGAATGCCTTTTCGGCATCAATAAAGGCGAGGGCCACCTTGGTGCCTATGTTTTTATCGAGGTGTTCAAGCACATTTATCACTGTCCTAATATTTTGTTTCATATATCTTTTGGGCAGAAAACCCATTTGGTTCTTGCATATCCAACCATTAAGAAATTCTTTGAACCTTGTTGCAAGAATGTTCGTGAATAACTTGTAGTCCAAGTTAAGCAAAGATATTGGGCGGTAATTCTTAGGAATGCCCAATCTGGTAAAATACTACGAAGCCAATTGTATAGAGGCACTAAAATATTGGGTTGAGCTAAAAGATAAAGAATTACTTAATCTGGAAGGCCATGACATAAAATTTGGATGGCACGGCTATTTAGTATATGACAAAATAAAACAAGACAAAGGATTTAATAACCATATCGTGAGAGCCCCATTATTAAAAATTTGGAATAAATATAAAAAAAATCTATACACAAGAATACCCCTATGGACTTCTCCAAGCGAAGCTTTCAAAGTAAAAAGAAGGGAAGACGATTATGGATTAGCCTACAAGAACATACTAAAAAAGGATGGAACAGATATCAAAATAAAAAACTAGAGGATTTAACACAATATCATTTAAATTGGTTTCATTATCTCCAAATAACCAAGAGATTCAATGAGGATAGACAAATCGGGTGGGAATGGAACCCTCCAAAAGGGGAAAAACTATGGCTTCAATCAAAAAAGAAAACGGTGAGCTTAGTTTATAAATTGCTACTGGAAATAGAAGGGGGAAAGTGCCCCACAGAGGAATATATAGCAAAATGGTTGGCAAATTTAGGACATAATCTTCCAAAGGAAGAATGGGAAAGAATCTGGAAAATAAAACAGAAATACACATACTCGTATTATTTAAAAGAAAATATGTACAAGATGGCTTATAGATGGTATCTAACCCCCCACCAGCTTTCAAAAATTTATAAGAACAATAATGATTTATGCTGGAAGTGTTCTCAAGAACGAGGCACTTTTTTCCATCAATGGTGGACATGTAAAATTGTAAAAAATTTCTGGAATTCAGTAAATAAGGTATTACAAGAAATGCTAAATATGAGTATCCCAAAAAAACCAGAACTTTATCTATTGAATATTTCAGGGCTACAACTAAACAAGGAACTAGAAAAACTACTTACTTACCTCACCGCCTCTGCAAGAATCGTGGTAGCCAGATATTGGAAGTCTACAGAAATGCCGGACATAGAAGAATGGCTAACCAAATCCCTAGAAATCGCGGAGCTTGATAAACTTACACTTATGTTTAGAGACAACTCTTCCAAACAATTTAACTTAACCTGGGCTCCCCTTGTCAATTATATGAGAGAGAGAAAAATGATTAATCTCAAAGGACTATATATTTAGTAGCCCATCTCCCCCCAACTTTTGTTCAAATATGTTCCTATAACCGAGATGTGAAGTCAACATCTCTTTTTAACTGTAGTGTGCTTGTGTAGATTGTGCTCTGTGTGATTGATGTATGTACTCCTTTATTGTTTGTCTCTTTTTTTCACAATAAAGACTAATAAAAAATGTTTTTAAAAAAATCCCTCAGGTTAGATAGGCAATGATTCTGATTAAACGTTTTCATCCGGAGGAAACAACTGGAGAGTGTTTGGAGACGGAAACCCAGCGGGGCAAATAGAGCGGCCTATAGAGAACTGCATAGGCTGTATGAACGCGAGACCAAAGAGGCTAAGAAATCCTACAATGCCGCTCAGATCACAGCTGCTGGTTCCCGTACAGCACAGATCTTTAAAGTAGTCCGGAGCCTTCTAGCATCTCCACAGAGTGACCCCAAAAACTCTATGGTAACAGCAGAAGACCTCCAAGAGTATTTCACTGGGGAAATCACGGCACTTTGGCGTGACCTGCCGCCCATTCCGGAGGAAGAGAACGAGAAGATCCGGTGTCTAACTCAGACCAGTGGGCACTGCCTCACCGAATTCAGGCCCCTAACATCGGAAGAGGTGAAAAGGCTGGTGACCGTGGCAAGGGCGACGACCTGCCCCATGGACCCCTGTCCATCGCATTTAATCAAGTCCTGCATTGACACCATATCGGATGCTCTGAGGGACCTGGTGAACCTTTCCCTGGATACAGGCACTTTCCCTGAGTCCCTGAAGGAGGCCAGAGTTCGCCCTCTCCTGAAAAAGGCGAACCTTGACCCCGACGAACCGGCGAGCTACCGCCCTGTTGCCAATCTGCCCTTCCTGGGTAAGCTACTGGAGCGGGCGGTGGAAAGCCAGCTGCGTGATTTTTAAACCGATCCGGGGCTTGGACCCGTCCCAGTCGGGATTCGCGCAGGCCACGAGTGGGAAAGTAGCGATTGACGACATCCGCCGCCAGCTGGACGGAGGGCTCGGCAGTCCTGGTCCTCTTAGATCTAACCACGCCTTCGACACCGTCGACCATGATCTGTTACTCCGCCGCCTGGTTGCCTCCGGGATCCAAGATAAGGCTCTGACTTGGCTAGGATCATTCCTGCGGGGCCGCTCGCAGCGGGTCGAGTGGCAGGGCCAGGTCTCCAGGAAATGCGGGCTGTAGTGCGGGGTCCCTCAGGGTGCCATCTTGTCCCCCACCCTCTTTAACATCTATGTCCAGCCCCTGGCCAGTATCGCTAGGAGCTGCTACCAATACGCCGACGACACACAGCTGTTGCTGAAGCTCGACCCAGGGATGTCGTCGGTGCCTGAAAGCTTTAGTCAGGGGCTGAGGGCGGTGACAAGCTGGCTCAGAGCACACAGGCTAAAAATCAATCCGGCAAAAACAGAGATCCTCTGGCCTGGCCGACCCGACCCTCACTCACCACTACCATTCTTTGAAGGCGAGCCCCTGTCCTCGGTTCCGGCGGTGAAGAGCCTGGGAGTGATTCTGGACGAGAGACTGACGATGGAAGCCCAGATCCAGGCTGCAGCCAAGGGCGCCTTCTTTCATCTTCGCAGGGCCCGACGGCTGGCTCCCTACCTACCATCAGAGGCATTGAAGACTGTGATACATGCCACCGTGGTCTCTCGACTCGACTATTGTAATGCCCTGTATGCGGGTCTACCGCTGTTCACGACTCGGAGGTTGAGACTTGTTCAGAATGCAGCGGCCAGACTCATTTCCGGGGCATCGGCTAGGAACCATATCTCACCAATCCTAAAAGTTCTTCATTGGCTGCCTACAGAGTTCAGAGTGATCTATAAACTCATGGCGCTAACCTTCAAAGCACGGCAAAGAACCGGACCAGCCTATCTGGGCGATCGGCTGACAGACCAACGCAGTGAAAGACCAGCGCGTGCAATAAATGGTGACCGTATAGCTATCCCAGGGGTGAGAGAGGCCCGGCTGACAAAGACCCGACGGAGAGCCTTCTCTGTGGTGGCCCCTGTGATCTGGAATACACTTCCGCCTGCTCTCAGGGCCACATCGGCCCCAGCCAGATTCCTGTCCGACTTGAAAACTTGGCTCTTCTGCCAGGCGTTTGGGGATTGACTAGATAACCTGGAGGCTGGGCCCTTTATGGTTTCTCTGTACCTGTGTTTTTAATTGATGTACCTGTGTTTTTTAAATGATGTAAGTCGCCCGGAGCACCAACGGTGGAGGGCGACTCACAAGAAATAAAGTTATTATTATTATTATTATTATCCCTTCCAGCTCAGTGGTCATCTTGCCTTTTTTTCCTGGTGAATTAGTCCAAGAAATGAAGACGTCAACTGATAAAACGGATAAAAAGTATTTAAAAATAGATGATACACATATATGTGCCATGTAGGCATAGTATTAGAAGTATCTACTACTATGATAGTGAAAGAGGATACATGAGTTTTTAAATCGTTGTAAAAACTAAACTGATTCAAGATCAGTTTAGTTTTTAAAATCTCTAAATTGAAGAAATCTTTGGCATAAAGTTTTAAATGATTTAATTCAATGACTTAAATAAATAAATAAATAAATAAATATGCAAATACTAAGAATATTCTTCCTCTTCCTCCAAAGTATTGATCCCAACCTTTGGTCCTCTGGGTGTTTTGGACTCTGGCTCCCACAGTTCCTAAAAGCTGATAAGCTGGCTGGGATTTCTGGGAGTTGAAGTCCAAAACAACTGGAGGACCAAAGATTGGGAACCACTGCTCTAAAGCACCTAAGAGCTTTCAACATTCAAAGCTATCTTTAAAATAAGTTTATTATGGAGTAGTCAATATTGATCTAAAATGCTTTTTGATACATTGAGCACTAATTTCTGTGAATCAAGAAATGTTGCTTGGATCTGTTTCAAAATTCAGATTTATTAAATGTAAGTATGTGCTATTACCATATCACATTAACTTAATAGGCATTGGAAAAAAGAACTTCTCAGTTTTGGCCTTCTCAAAAAAAAACCCAAATAAAAATGTGGGTGCTCCCTATTGCTGCATTTCCAAAACCATTCCATTGTGTGGTGCTTAGTCCTTACTCTGCTGGAATTGTTTGAGAACAGTCACTTTTCTGTTAGTTTTACGAGGGTGGAGCTTGAGAAAACCCTTGCTAGTTTGGATCAATAAGTGTGCCCATCCTTTTTACCCAGGGGAAGGGACCCATCTTTAGTTTAGGGAATCTTGGAAGCAAAACATATCTGTCTTGGACAAACCATTTCAAGCCAATAACTAATCTTGGAACTCATCTGACTATACTGGCCTACCCCTGGTCAGTGACAGACTGTGGCATTTCCAGCACCTTCAGCGAGGTGCCAGGCCTCAATAGGAGGGACCTGCTCTCTCTACCTCTGGCCTGATCACCTTGAGCATTGGGCGTCTCACAGGCCCCTCTACCAGTGAAAGTGAGCAAGGGAAACTTTTATCTGTCTATCATCTCCAGAATCAACCACAACCAGCAACTTCAAGGACAACCAGTTACTTTCAAACTTTATGTATGGACTTTGTTGTGGGGAAATCAAGATAGTGCCTGAGTGAAGACAGGCCCAAGACTAATCAATAATTTGTTATCATTTCTTGAAAGTAATAGCATGGGCATTGATTCTGTGGGGTTCCTTGCTCAAACAGGAAGGCAATCCAGCATTCCCCAAGCTGATAGAAAGTCAGGATATGTTAACGCTAAAGATATTTAAAGGACAGCTGTATATTTGTTGTGCAACAGCACACAAAAAAAAATGGTAAAAGAAATTTAATAAAGAAATATTTACCCTAAAGATATTTAAAGCATTAATTGGACATTAATTGGACTGGGTCCTTCATACATGTGAGAAAACATCCTCCTGTCTGTTTTGCTCAGCTGAAGAGCCTTGCTCTGTGTATCATCTTTTAGTGATATAATATCTATAAGAACATGAAAAGTAGAGGCTTTGTTGTCAGGCTGCCTACTTCATGCAGCTTGCTCCAGAGGGATTTACATGACTACTTCTCCATATTGCCAGTTTTCAGGAACAACTAAAGAATGACCTTCTTTTTCATTCAGCTTTCCCTGGCATGCTATCGGAATATATTAAATTTAGGATTTTACTTCTACTTTTAGTGAGATTGTGATTATATATTGTACTTTATTGTGGAACATATTGAATTGGCTGTTTTATGACATGAAATACATCTTAACTGTTTATCTGTATTTATAGTTTGTACTACATTGGCTACTTTCAGTATAAAACAGTCGCTATAAATGCATTCAATGAAAGGTCGTGCATAGATCTCCAAGTATAAAGTAATAGGGAAACTGACTGTTTATGTGAATGGTCGGTTCCCCAAGGACCGTGGGATTTTTCTTCATAAATGGAGTGGAAAAAGAAAAACATGAAAAAGTTTAAAATGCCCATACATTCATCTTTAATGTTAAACAATATATTAAGTAAATTGCATAAACACAGAAACACCAAAGACGCTTTCAATTACAGCACTTGGATTCTACTTTAATGATGATGGCATTGGCTGCATCATGCGGAATACTGTGTTTTGCAGTTTGATGAGGCACTAGATCTCTCTCTGGCAGAAAAGTCTAAATACTCTCACCTTGACTGGAAATCCTAGGATTTGATAGGATGTTGCTGTGACTCATGTGGATTCATGTCGTTATAAATGTACAGTATGAAAGGCTCCAGAGCTGTCTCATAATATCCTCCTTATTCCATTTTTTTCAGTGCTTCTTGCAATCAGTCATGGTTCCAGAGTCCCAGTTAATGGAGATAAAATTGCCACGGCAGTGGGAAAGGCAGAACTCCTGACCGAATTATTCTTCCTCTCACCCATGATAATACTTGCACAGATGGAGGAGTTTGGCTCCTGGAAACGAAGACAGGTTCACGCAAACAGCATCCTCTACCAGATTGCTCTGCTGTCTTCGCCAGGTTGAGTTGCTCAGGTTGTGATAGGGAGTTGTGTTTATGTTCCTGTATTTGTCATTAATTTATCAAAGTGACACAGGGCCCCACTAATGAAGTGCTGAAGATGAATTGCCTCTTGGTCAGATTATGGGCAGCTGATGCTGCAGTTAATTATCCTAGGAAACTTGAACTCGATGAATACTTCATAACGCAAAAGGCAACAGTAAATTATTCATTAGTCATTTATCAAGGTAATAGTCATAAAACAATTGCCAGCAATGGGTCTGTTGATGGCGTAATTTTCTTCCATAGTCAGGTCAGAAACATCTTGCTGTTCTAAACACACTAAATAATCTTATTTTTGTCCTATGAGGCCTCCTCTCATTAGGAGTAACACTAAATTGAATAACAAATAATGAAGTCTTCATAGAAAAGGATTTGGGCAGGAGAAGATATCTCATCACAGATTATTTGAATAAGAAATAATGCAGTAAAAAAAACAGAAATATCTCCAAATTCCTGAATATATAAACACAAAAATTAGTTGCAGAACACTTCACGCTTCCTAAACATTTAATTTCAGATCGCTAAGCAGGAGTTTAGAGACCTCAAAAAATGAGAGTGAGTGAGAGAAATAGCTGCAGTCGCACCACTAAGGTTAGTATCACTCAATGCAGTAACTCATAATATCATCCCCATGTACCTCTTCCTAGATAAGACAATTCCACAATATTGTAGCTAAAATACCAGAAAATTTGGCAAAATCAGCCACTATATTTTTAAAAATCCAACAGGAAGAGCCACACATTCAGACCAAAACCTGTGATTACAACTATTCATATAACTGAGTGATGGCTCCAACTGAAGCACATGTACATTAGATGATTCAAAAAGGTAAATTAGGATAGAATTGGGTTGTTGTAGGTTTGCATCTGTGGCAACCTCTGAGGATGCTTGCCACAAATGCATGGCCATACAGACCGAACATGGCCATACAGACCGAAAAACCGACAACAACCCAGTGATTCCAGCCATGAAAGCCTTCTACAATACATAAGATAGAATTTTAGCCTTCTTGCTTATATTGATACAGTAAATGTAAAAGGGTTTTGTGAATTTATTTATGTATTTATTTATTTATATTTTGAACATTTATATCCCATCCTTCTCAACCCTTGAAGGGGGACTCAGGGTGGTTTACAATGGCAATCATTAGATGTCAACGAATAAACAATCGCAGTACAAACAAGTAACATTAAATAAAACAAGATTATTAAAATACATTAAAATATTGACCATTAAGTATCAAAACACAACATATATCTAACTAAAAGGTTTTTTTAAAATTAAAAATAAGACATTTATGCTGAAACACTGCACAAAATTGTTATAGGTATCACCTCCTCTAATGATGTTCATGTTCACCACCCCCTTAAATGACGTAGCTGATTGTACAGCATCCACTGAGATTTGGTTTCAGGATCTTCCAGGGATGCTAAAGTTCCATTATATACCATGATATAATAAAATAGTGCCGCTTATATAAAATGACAATATCAAGGTCTGATTTTGGAGTCGTGGAAGGTTGAATTTGTGAATGTAGAATTCATGGATACAGAGGACAGACTGTATTATGATATATGCACCAATTACATTTTATTAGCAGTATTTTTGAACAGGGCAGTGGTTTCTTGGCACATTACATATATTACATACTAGTTGACATACCAGTCACTAAGTTGGGTCCCCATGATTGCTTTACTGCAAGTTTAGTAGTGCTTTATGTCACAACACAGTCAGTCTTAAAGAGCCAGACTGGGTAGTAAGTCAAATACAGTTTATTTCAAAACAGCTCAGTCAACTCAAAAAGTGGCAAAAGAACCAGGAACACTTTAACTTCAGTTTGAATGGCAAAACAAGTCAAAGAAAATGACCAAATGGTCAGAGAGTCAGCAGAACATAAAATCTGGATTATATCGCTGGAAAACCCACATTAAATCCCAAAGTAAAGCATTACACAAAGGAAAAAGCACACGTCAGTCATGCCAATGTCATCGTCAAATGGGAGGAGCAGCTGAAAGCGAAGAGACATCTGAACACGCCAATGGTCGAATACAGGAAACCAGCAACCCCTCAACCAAATCACGTCAACGCCAGTGAGCGAGAAGCAGCAGAAGTGATGCAGCCAGCCAGGTCAGCCGCGAAGCAGGCGACAGCAACCTAACACATAGGAAGGAATACAAAGTGTGGCCGAAAGGGAACCAAACCCCAGAAACGAGCCCCTCCTATACTCAAGCCTCAGGTGTAACCCGTTGCCTCCCTCTCCAATCCCTCCATTTCCTGTCAAGACTTAGCTCCCCCCAGGATGAAGCCTGATCCTCAGAACTCCAATTCCCATCTGCACAACCATTGCGCACCTCCTGCATTCTAGTCCAGTCCATAGCACTAGAACCATCCTCAGGATTCCCAGCCACACTTCCCATAGTTGGCTCCTCACTGACAGACCCATCATCCCCAGAGAAACCCTCAAAAGAGTCCTCATCAGTAGATTCCCCGACTATTTGCTGGACCCTTTTCACTTGTTGCTCTTCATCTGATTCTTGCTCGCGAGCAACCCGCTTTCCCTTCCTAGCTCCCAATTCCATGCTTTCAGTGCTACTTAAAGGCTCAGCTGCAACACTTTAGCTATATTAATGCACTGTAACAAGAACTTCTAAACTATTTATATGTTTGCTTGCTCATTTAGGCTTAGATGCTATAGGATTCTTGGTACTGTTCCATTATCTGGGAGGAGGCCACTAGGGGACACTAGAGATAAAAGATAGTTCATTTATAAGGGGGAAGTTGAAGAAGGAAATCCATTTCCCCCATTTTTGCTTGTTATTCCCCCATCCCAAATCATAAACGAGGGTTGTTTCCACAGCGGGGACTTGGGGGGAAATAACAGGAAAACAGAGGGAAATTGTTTTTCTCCTTTAACTCGCCCTCCTCCACCATAAAATGGAATATCCTTCTCCCTCTAGTGCCCCCTAGTGGCCTACGCCTGAATAATTGAACAGTACTGGATTCTTTTTTATCTCAAGTCTGAAATAAAGTAACATAGTTGTATTCTTGAATACTCCTATATCAACTGAAATCCAGTTTTACATCAGATCAATAAGTGCCAGGCATAACAATTTTGAGTCCAACTCCAGGTAGTTTAGTTATATTCTTCTTAGATACATTAGCAAAGCCACAATTTGTCAAGCTGTCTCATTATGGGATAAAGACTGTAGGTTTGAGAAATGATAATTCATTACCAATGGGACTTGGAAATCAGCTTAAACAAAGAGTGGTTCAGAGACATTGCAAGGGTTCCAAGGATGAAGAAATAATAAAAGTATAAGAAGAAAAGGGTAGAGAATATCGTGTTTGGAACTCCTGGATCATGTTCACACTACACAAGTATGACTTCACATCACTTGCCATGGGAGCATTCAATGGATTGCTGGGATTGCAGTTTAGGAAGGGCATTTAGAGTGATCTGCCAGAGGCTTCTAGTACAACCCCAACCTGAAATTCACAGATGTCCATAGGATGCAGTCATGACAGTTAAAGAGAAAAGCCTCTTGGGGTGGACCATCTTAATCAACCTCCCACCCCCTGCAGAGGTTTGGAGGCCCAGGAAGACTAAACTTGACCAGGTAGTGATCAGTCCAGAACTGTAACCAGATGTCATTCAGATGTCATTTTCAATTTTGTTTTTTATAGATAAAGATAACTGTTGAGAGATGAAAACTCAACATGGGAAAATGATGTACAAAAATGACATGTTTTTCCAAGAGTGAAAACTCATAAAAGATGCCTAGGCCTCTTGGGAAGACTTGTGGGGGGAAAACTTCTTAAGAGGCATCTTTTAAAGAAACTGAAATATTTAACCTTCCTATTCATTGGGCTAAAATGTTTACATTAGCACATGCCTGAGCTATAGATTCTTGGGCCACTTGGTTACTCTAATTAAATCATCTGTTTTCTCACCTTCCTGCCCTAAAAAAGGTTGTTCCAATGTGCAAGTTACACTCTCATCAAAATACCTCTTTGTAAGTGTTGCCCTGCTTTAAATCCGCAGAACCCGACCAATGTAGGCTAAGTGGGTCATTTAGCAGTTGGATGCATTGAGGCTCAGTGTGTTTGACTATGGAAGACTAAGCACTTGCCTGAAGTGGTCTGAGCATGAAGATGAAGGAAAAGATCACCTGAGGCACCGAATACAAGAAAATAAACAGCTGAACTCATCACACTCTGTGAGCCCAGGCCAAACTTTAAGTACATCTATGAAATATGCATTAAAGGAACCATGTATTTCTGCCTTCGGAGGGTGGGGGCCAAAAGAGGAATGCCAAAACAGGAAGCACCTCTTAGTCACTTTTCTTTCTATCTCAGTGTGGTTGACAGCAGGAAGGAAGAAATGTTTATCAGGCCACGTTGCTTGCAAGTGGGAAACATCTTCATTGGGTGAATGCAAGAAAAAGAGGAGTCTTGCATCTGTGCATAGTTGCATATAAAAGGATATCCATTTGTGTAGAAAAGGGCGTAGCGACTTTTGCATGTCTATATTTGGTAGTTGTAAGTTTACATGTTTCTTTAAAAGTTTAAAAGCATGCATTCGTGTCATTTTATGCTTGTTGGTCTTAGCCATACACACTTTCTCCCCGAATCAATTCATTTTCAACTTGTCTCCATTTGTTCATCCTCCATTTTGTAGTCTGCACCTCTCACTCTCTCTTCCGTGTTTGAAGAGCATATGCAACATAGTCTCTCAGTATGACATGTTATATGGCATTTCCTTTTCCTTTCAGAAAACACTAACCTTGCATTATTTCTCCTCTAAAATCTGTATGTGGAGTTAGAGGGTGTGATTGCTTTTTGCTCATCTCCTTGCAAATAGAAATCACTCTGCATGTGAGATACGCTCTCATCTCTCACATTCCTGTTTTGCAAGCTCCAACTGTTGCAGTTCTTTCTTCCCCAGGACTATTAAAATCATCTTTTTAATGTGGCCACACTAGTTCCATATACCTCTCATCTATCTATTGGCTTATACATTTAATTCCAGACTAGTTCATGTTCACTTCTGCTTAGAGTGCCTTGCAGAAGAGTGCCTTGCCCCCTCCCAGGTTTTATTACATTTGGTTGTGTTATGACACTGAATTAAAATGGATTTAATGGACACTGTTATCATTTGCTGTATACATGGTATGCGACATTTTGAAAATTGGCTGTATTTTTATTGTGACACAAAATTAGAGTAAACAAAAGCACAAAATGTAAATAAACTGGCACTTTTCCAGATGGAAAAAGTGAAAGGGATGAATACTCCAACAAAGATGAGAAACCTTTGGACCACTAGATGCTGCAGGCAAGTCCCTCGGTCTCTTATGACCTCATCACAAAGGGCTTAATCAGAAGCATACACTGATTTTAGCCCAGGTAACCCACAGAGCCAGCAGGCTCCCATCACATGATGCTGGCATGGCTACATGGATAAAAGAGGGTGGAGTCGGTACATGCTGTCAGCAAGGCAACATGGGAGAGCTCCCGTGTTGTCATATAATGCATTAATGGGAGGCCATGCACCATGTATGATCATGCTTTCCCATCTGATCTCCCTCAGCTGGAGCTGGGCAATTCCCCACACCCCTCTACGAAGTCGAGCGACACTGGCAGCCATCTGATGAGGTGTTACTAAGAACATAAGAAGAGCCATGCTGAATCGGGCCTCAGCCCATCTAGTCCAGCATTCTGTGTCACACAGTGGCCCACTAGTTGTACACATGGATCTCTAGCAGAAAGGAGGGCAAAACCCTCACCTGCTCCCAACCCCCCACAACCAGTACCCGGGGAAAATCCTGCCTGCCTCCATCAACACAGAGGTGGCACTTGGATGTCCATTTCAGTAACTACTGATTCCCTTGGTATCCATGAATCTGTCTAATCCTGCTTTGAAGTTGTCCAGCCTGACAGCTGTCACAACCTCCTCTGGAAGTGAGTTCCATAACCCAATGACCCTCTGGGTGAAGAAATATTTCCCTTTATTAGTCCTAACTTTCCTGCCTTGGAGCTTTAGGGAGTGCCCCCTAGTCCTAGTGTTGGGTGACAGAGAAAATATTTTTTCTTTATTCACCTTTTCTATCCCATGCATGATTTTATACACTTCGATCAAGTCACCTCTTAAACGCCGTCTTTCAAGGCTGAAAAGACCAAGGCGTTGCAACCTGATTTCATAAGGGAGCTGCTCCATCCCTTGGATCATTTTTGTTGCCCTTCTTTGTACCTTTTCCAGTTCCGTTATATCCTTCTTGAGGTGCGGTGACCAGAATTGTACACAGTACTCCAGATGTGGCCTTACCATAGATTTGTAGAGAGGCAATACAACATTTGCCGACCTATTTTCGATTCCCTTCCTGATCATGCCAAGCATAGAATTTGCTTTTTTCACTGCTGCAGCGCACTGGGTTGACATCTTCATTGAGCTAAGAACATAAGAACATAAGAAGAGCCATGCTGAATCGGACCTCAGCCCATCTAGTCCAGCATTCTGTATCACACAGTGGCCCACCAGTTGTACACGGGGATTTCGAGCAGAAGGGAGGGCAAAACCCTGACCTGCTCCCGACCCCCCACAACCAGTACCCAGGGAAATCCTGCCTACCTCAACCAACTCCGAGGTGGCACTTGAATGTCCTTTTCAGTAACTACCGATACACTTGGTATCCATGAATCTGTCTAATCCTGCCTTGAAGTTGTTCAGGCTGACAGCTGACAGCTGTCCACCAAAACCCCAAGATCCCTTTCCTGGTTTGTCTCAGAAAGCTTTGATCCCATCAGTTGATAAGTGTATTTGGGGTTCTTTGCCCCGATGTGCATGACTTTACACTTGTTTAGGTTAAAATGCATTTGCCACTTTGTTGCCCATTCACTCAATTTCGAGAGATCTTTCTGGAGCTCTTTACAGTCAGTTTCATTTTTAACTACCCTGAACAGTTTAGTGTCATCTGCAAACTTTGCTACCTCACAATTTACTTCTACATCCAGATCATTTATGAATAAATTAAAAAGTAACGGTCCTAAAACTGAACCTTGGGGTACGCCACTTCTCACCTCTTTCCATCCAGAGAAGTGTCCATTTATTACCACCCTTTGTTTCCTACAGTTTAGCCAGGTTCCAATCCAGGACCTGTCCCCTGATTCCATGGCTGAAGAGCTTATTTAGGAGCCTTTGGTGAGGGACTTTGTCAAAAGCCTTTTGAAAGTCAAGGGAAACAATATCAACTGGGTCCCCTTTATCTATGTGTTTATTTACACCCTCAAAGAATTCTAACAAGTTAGTAAGACATGATTTGCCTTTGCAGAAACCATGTTGATTTTCCTTCAGCAATGCCTGTTCTTCTATGTGCTTAGTAATTTTTTCTTTAATAATGGTTTCCATCACTTTGCCTGGAACTGAGGTTAGACTAACTGGCCTATAATTTCCTGGATCACCCCTGGATCCTTTCTTGAAGATCGGAGTTATATTTGCTTCCCTCCAGTCCTCGGGTACAGTGCCTGATCTTAGAGAAAGGTTATATATTTTGGCTAGAATTTCAGCAATTTCACACTTGAGTTCCTTAAGAACTCTGGGGTGGATGCCATCTGGCCCTGGTGATTTGTTGACATTTAGTTTAGTAAGGCATGTGAGAACATCTTCCTTGTTTATCTCTATCTGGTTTAATTCATTTAATTCCCTCCCTGAAAAAACTGACTCAGCTGCAGGCATATGTTGTCTGTCCTCCTGTGTGAAAACGGAGGCAAAGAAGTCGTTTGTCTTCACTTATTGTCCCTTTCTTACCATTTTCGTCAAGTGGCCCAACTGCTTTTCTAGTTGGGTTTCTGCTTCTGATGTACTTAAAGAAGTTTTTGTTATTTTTTTTAATGTTCTTAGCTATATGTGCCTCAAAATCTCTCTTGGCTTTCCTGACGGTTGCTTTGCATTTAGTGTGCCAGAGCTTGTGTTCCTTTCTGTTCTCCTCGGTAGGAAGAGCCTTCCATTTCTTAAATGAGTTTTTCTTCTTTCCAATCACATCTTTTACTTCATTTGTAAGCCATACCGATGTCCTCTTGGACTTTCCCGGCCTCTTTCTTATTTTAGGAATGCATTTTAGTTCGGCTTGTTTTAAAGTATTTTTAAACTACTATGGAACTGGTCAGGATTTTGGAGAGCAAAATATTCATCACCCAATCTATATCAGGTTGAAAGCAGAAGGTACATCAGGATCTACTGATATAAACCTGACTATTTTGTGACAGTTCAGTAAGAATCTCTGATTCACAGATTTTTTTTAAAGAAAGCAGTCAGAATATCCACTGCCCCCTGTTCACCACACTAGGTTGTTGTTTTGAATATAACTTGTCCTGGGCTTTCTCACAAAAAAGTTATTATTTTTGTTCAATATTTTGAAAAAACCCTTCCTGATCAGAAATCTTGCATAATTATTAAAATACCATTCTGTAAACTCAGGCTAGTTAAAATAGAAACAGCTGTAGGTTTTTAAATGTATGTCTTTTACGTCAGGCTCTGGGTGGTGAGTCTCAGGGTACTAGTAAAAAAATTAAGTAGGTTCTACAAAACTCAAGTATGCCCATGAAATATGCATTAAAGAAACCATGTGTTTTTGAAATCACCCAGTCCTAAGTACAGAAGCAACATTGTTTGTAAGTGCTTTTTCCATCCATTAGGATTGTAACAGCTGGAGAAAATATAAGATATAACAGAATGAGAAAAAGTAGAGTTCAACTCCCTGCTCAGTCATAAATTTCAGTGTGGGATCTTGGGCCAGTAATTATTTCTTGTTAGCTTTCCACACAGAGTTGGGTGAGGACAGGACAGAAAACTAAACTGCATGGATAGAGAAAGGGTTTTTAAGTGTGTTTTTAAAGTATGGTAAATGTTGGGATGGAGCACTGTTAGCCCTTAGAGATGTCACAGGTTAGCCATGTAGAAGTCAAGATATAAACAGCCACTTTTTGAATTAGGCCTTATTTGTCTCTTGTGTGTGTTTGTGTGTCTCCATGTATTCATATGCTTTCTAATGACATGGATGGTTAGAGCCTTCTAAGCAATAGATCAGTATAGATCTCTAATGTCTAAAGTCTCTTTTCAAGACATGGGTCTTTCAATAACATTGGTGTAATTGAGATTATAGCCAAATAATAATTGTTATTCTCATCCTTCTGTAAATGTTTAATAAGATGGAGTATTTCCAAGGCTGGAATTATAGTCATGATAAAGCTTATCTGCTAATTTACTGTTGTTTCCCTGCATAATAGAGAGGACCTAGTTTTTTTCTGATGTTTTCCCAAAGTACTCAGCAGTCTGATAAATTAATAGGCATTTTATACTGCCTATCCTAAGGAGGATGAAAGGGATCCATTATAAGAGGGTGGGTAGAGAAATTAAAACAGGTCTCCTAGGCTCCTAGCAAAAGAACACAAAGTGTAGTTGCATGTTGACAGTATAACCTTAGGCCACTTTCACACAGCTGAATAAAACCCCACATTTTTTTGCTTTTGAACTGGAATATATGGCAGTGTGGAGTCAGATAACCCAGTTCAAAGCAGATATTGTGGGATTTCTGCCTTGATATTCAGGGTTATATGGCTATGTGGAAGGGCCTTAGTGTAACATTGGTGATGTAGTGGACTTTTAATTTATTATCTAGATCAGTGGTTCTCAACCTGTGGGTCCCCAGGTGTTTTGGCCAACAACTCCCAAAAATCCCAACCAGTTTGTTAGGATTTCTGGGAGTTGAAGGCCAAAACCTGGGGACTCACAGGTTAATGTTTAAATGGATATTTTATAACTTTATTTTTTAACTAATGTTTAATGTGTGTTATATTGTTTTGCTTGTTGTTGCCGGTTGTAGGCCATCCTGAGCGGGCCCCCCCCCCCCCGGGATGGGTACAAATGTTTGAAATAAATAAATAAAAATCTGTGGACCCACAGATCAACCACTGAGCATGCCTTTCAAATGCCATGGATGGCCAAAAACAGCCCAATTAGTCCTCTGCATTCCCATTTTCAAAACTGATGTTAAAATACCCTACTTTTCCCCTCACAGCCACACCTTTACTTGCTTTGGCATCACTTGCAGCAAGCTAACACTAAAGATTGGATCTACAGTTGTAAATTTGGTTATTCACAGAATTTAATTAAAATATTATCTCCAGAAATCTCTATATCTGCCAGTGAAACTCTATGGACTCTGGTCAGCCACAGAGTTATGATGGAGGACCTAAAGATTGCTAAACAGCACATTTGTTTATGAATCTGCAGTGCAATTCTGTGGTCAGCTTCCAACAAGAGTTGATTATGCAGTTATACTGGAAGACCTGAAAATTCCCTGAGAGGTAGCATTTTTTATTCATGGCTGTTCATTTTCATGGGGCTTCTATGTCACTAACCCCAGTGACTGTAAAGAGCTAACTGTACTCTCCCCCACCTTCTCTTCAGTGCTAACCATACCTTCACATCTTTCCATCATGGAAGAAAGAGAGGAGGGTGAGGAATGTATGTAGCACTCTAGTGCTAGTACACATTCCCCACACTATTATTGTTTCATTTCCCCAGGCATCTTATTTCCCAGCAACTATGTCTTCTTAGCAGCTTTGCTAGTGCCTTCTCAAGGGAATGGCTGCTCATATGTTACCTAGGAAAGGCAAGAAAATAAAGATGGGTGAGAGAGAGTAAGCTTGGAAAGCAAAGCAGCAACAAAGGTGAGAAGATGCAAGAGAGCTACCTCCTGTGCCTGCAATGTGGGTAGAGCAAGCACTTGCTTTTTACTTATGTATTTTCCTTCCCTCTCTTCACCACTGCTACCTCCAAATCAAAGGAAGAACAAAGCTGTTTGCTTCTTTAATGCCTAGGTCTCCAGCACCAGGGTGCTTAGAAGAGGTGTCAGTTAATGGGGAACACATTCTCTCCTTACTCTATTTCTCTCACACAAAGCCTGCACCAAAGGCCCACTAGGAAGTCCAAACCCTGTACGAGCAAAGGCAACTGCTCTGACAGGGATTCTGTCTTTGATTCTGCAGGATGCATATACACTTATTCTTTCCTGATTTCATCTGTGAAGCTTTGTTGATTATGCAATTGGCTCTCCAGTTGTGATAAGATAGAAACACAACTATCTTACACTATTGTCTATGCTGGCTAAGCCTGGTAAGAGTTGATATTCTGGGATATATGGATGGCCATATTGTATGCAACTCAGTATGGAACAAACAAAAATTGTTCCCATGCCATTGACTGGTAGGTGATGTAATAACCTTACTTAGATAAGTTGGATTACTGCAACGCACTCTACGTGGGGCTGCCTTTGAAGATGGCCCGGAAACTACAGTTGCTTCAAAGATCTGCGGGCAGGTTGCTCACGGGAACTAGTTACAAGGAGCGGTCAACCCTCCCTGTCTAAACAGCTCCACGGGCTTCCAACCAGTTTCTGGTCCCAATTCAAGGTGCAGGTGATCACCTATAAAGCCCTGAATGGTTCAGGACCTGCCTATCTCCACGATTGCATCTTCCGCTTTCAAACAGTACAGACCCTGAGATCATCTGGGGAGTCTCTGCTCTCTCTTCCGCCACTGTCTTGAGCACAGTCGGTGACAACGAGGGAGAAGGCTTTCTCAGTGTTGTCCCCTCAGCTTTGGAACTCCCTCCCCAGGGAGATCAGACAGGCTCCCACAGTATCCTCCTTTTGGAGGGAACTAAAAACCTGTTCTGTTGTGCCTTAGATTAGGCAGTTCACCAGAAAACTATCCTGTCACTACTTTAAGCACTGCATCTTATTTTGGGCCTCTTGTCAGCTACCTCAACACCTTCGGCAATAGTTTCCCCAGTCCTTGTTTCATTCGATTTTGGCACCTTCCATGGGCTCCTTTTAGGAATTATGTACTTATTGAGCCTGAACTCAGCTATGTTCCCTTTATCTCAGCCATACAGTTTTATGATGTTGTTTTCAATTGTGTTAGTTTTATATTTTATTTGATTGATTTTAATTATGTCTCTGTTTTTATCTGTAATTTTTGGGCTTGTCTCTTGTAAGCCATCCCAAGTCCCCTAGGGGAGAGGGTAGCAGGATATAAAATTGTTGTTGTTGTTGTTGTTGTTATTTCCACTACCCACTCTAGGGATGGAAAGCTGTCTTTCTTCAGTATCAATTCAATAAACATTTTGCATAGCTATTAGACTTTGCATTACACAATCCTGCATTTGCCCCTTTTTAACCATATGGCAAAGTTCTTTCTGGAATACAAGCTGAGGAAAAGCACACGTTTTCAAATGAAAAACTTACTAACCAAACTTTATTTTTAAAAACCCACTTGTAAGAAAAACCAACTTGACCTTCACCTCTCATCTTGCTCCCCTTGTGTGTGTATATACTTGCCATTTCTTTCCATCAGTATGCAAGGACACCTGTGATGCTCTGGGTTGTTTTTTTCTTCCAGAAACACCTGTTGCCTTCTCTCACTCCCCATCCGTAGGAGTCTCTTCATTAAAATCCTGCTACCTCACGCAACCACAGCTGCATCATTCAGCTGCTCCTTTTGAAAAGGTTAGTCCAATCCTAGGACTCAGGAGCATGTGTCTCAGCAAACTCTGTATGTCAAGAAGACACCACAAGGAAAAATCCTCTTGTCTCCTCAGTAGGAAAGCTTGGAAATGTCAGTTCTTTGAAATGTGGCTGGCAGGTTATAGCGGGGGGAAAGAACGCAATGCAACAACAGGCAACAAAGTACACTGGAGGGATAGCTTTTGTATATCATAGGAGGGCTGCTGCTCAAACAAAAAGTAAAATGTAAGAATTTTATTACCTGACATCTATGACTGGTCACATCTGCCAAGAAGTTGCCATAGCTTCTCTGCCACTTTCAAGCTCAGGATTTATCTCCCCTCTGCCCTTTTTCTTCAGTAAAGCAACATTTTAAACCTATGAAGCATACCCCCAACATTTCACAGAAGAAAACTAGCACAGATGTGGTCAAGCAACATCAGTGCTTGGTCAAAATGACTAATGCTATTAAAAGGCAAGAATGCACAAACTAGGAAAGGCTACACCAGTTTGCTATTGTCTGAGGACCTTATCATACAAAGGTCCGTGTTGGAGCTCAGCCTATGATTGTGTTCAAGAACCAGGGTTCTTTAGATATGGGGAATGATGACAATGAGTTTCAACATGGCAATGGTCTGGTCAATGATATTGATGCAGAGAATGACCAGGAGATCCCTGTTCAAAGGGTAGTTTCCCATGAGAATGTCCCTGAAGGGTGTGGGGATGATGGTGTGCTCCCTGAATTGCTACCAGAGAGTTCTCATGATTTGGAGCTTAAGAACAGCTAAGCATCTGGCCCAGTTGCATAAATTAATGAGCAAGCACAGAGAGAGAAAGATAAGAGACTCTAAGTTGATGCGAAACCAGTTTCTGAGCACTTGGGACATAGCTTAATGAGGAGATAAAAGTCCCAAGTACAGGATATGTAGTCAAATGAAGCATCATTTCGAATCAAGCCAAGATCTCATCCTTTTTTCATGGAAGTTTTGCTTGGAAAGATTCTTGCTTCAGTGTCTTGTTTCTTGTATCCTATGATTTTATATTCATGCCTTTGATTCATGTTTCCTGGTTTCTTGGATTTTATTGGAGAAGTTTTTGCCTTTGTTTTTCTTGGACTTTGATGGACTATTACCTTGGACTACTTTGTTCTGGCTTATCTTCCTACCTAATTGGATTTACCTATTCCTTTAAAGTGCTTTTTTACTTTTCTTCAATATTGTTTCTTTACTGTTTAATTCTTTTCAATAAATTAAAGATGATCCACCAATGGTATAGAACTCCTAAAAAATTGAATTTAATGTATAAGAATATAGATAATAAGTGTTGGAAGTGCAAGATACATGAAGGCTCCTTTTATCACATGTGGTGGACATGTCCAAAAACAAAGGAGTATTGGCAAATGATACATAATGAATGCAAAAATATGTTAAATATTGACTTCCCTATGAAACCTGAAATTTATTTATTAGGGTTACTTGATATCGAGATTTTAAAGAATACTAATCTAGAGAAACTCTTTATATTTCTTACGACGGAGGCCAGAATCTTATTTGCAAAGTTATGGAAATCAGGTCTTTTACCTACAAAAGAACAATGGTTGGGGAAGATTCTGGATATTAAAGACATGGATGAATTAACATTTTGGTTACATCAGAATAATGGCAACGGTACTGGAATAACAGATTGGACTGAGATAAATGAATATATGACAAGAGAATTTTAATTACTATGTTAATTTAATATATATAATCGAATATTAAGAGCTGAGGAATACTCCAGTTATTAGGGAATAGATGAAAGAAATGAAATAATAGTATGGAATGAGAACAGAAGTCTCCCACCTCCCTTATCCCCTTCCTCCCTTTTATGTTTTTCTTTATGTACTATTGTTCCCATGTTGTAGTGTTGTTTGTAAATTGTATAAAACCTTTAATAAATATTTAACAAAAAAATAATAATCTTCAATAAAAGGATTGTTTTCCTACTCATCTGTGTGATGTTTAAAGTCAGAGGGCTTTTTCCTGGTCTGCAGTGCAACAGTCCATTAGCTGGGGAGCAGCAGGGGAATTTGTGGGGTCAAACAATGGAGCAGCAAGGGAAACTGTTGTGCAGTGCCCCACATTGCCTCCATCATAGTCCTGGCCTCTTCCTGCACTGTCCCCAGCTTGGTCAATGAGAACACAGATAGTCCCTCGTGGTCTCAGGGCAGCCTCTGAACAGACTGCTGAAACACTGTTGATGCGCAGCCAGGATGAAGCCCCACCGGAAGTAGCCCCGTGTAATATGATGGGCTATGGCAGGCTCTGTTGTGGCCACATCTTGGCAATGACCTAAAATGGGTGAGTTCGTGAGTCTATAAGAAAGGGTCTTCCCTCTCCCCTACTAAGTTAATTGAACACAAAACACTTATGTGCTTTGAACTCAGTTTATAGCCTTTGAAATAAGCTGACAAGGGTGAAATTTTATTTATTTATTTTATTTCATGCACTTTTACCCCACCCTTCTCCCCCGGAAGGGGGACTCGGGGAGGTGGAGAGGGAACCTGGGACACTTAAAAGCAGTTAGAAAAGTGGGGCATTAATAAAATCCTCTTGCAACTACTTTAAAGACAATTTTGGTCATTTATGTTCACAAATATTAGAGATTTTTCAGAGGTGTGCTCCTCTCAGTACCAATTGCTGGAGAATCCAAGAAGAAAAATATTGTTACTCCTGTGTCCTGCTTGGGAGCTTCCCATAAGCATTTGACTTGCCACTGTGGAAATGGGAGGTTAGATTGGAAAGACCTTTGGTCTGATTCAACATGGTTCTCCTTTCATTCTTATATAATAACAAGAACATTTGGAAAACTAATATAATACATGCTCACAATAGCTAGGATATTATTACAAAATGTGAAGAAATAACAATTGCAGGATATAGAATCATTGAATTGGAAGAGACCACATGGGCCATATAGTCCAACCCTTTGCCATACAAGAAAAGTATATTCAAAGCACCCCCAACAAATGTTCCTCCAGCATCTGTTTAAAAGCCTCCAAGGAAGGAAGCAGAGTTCCAATGCTGAACAGCTTTGCTCATCGACTAATAAAGATATCAACTGAGTTCCAGTAAAGTTCCCTTGTAGGTCAAGTATTCTTAGGAATGCAGTGCTTGTCTGCAAATATACGTCTGCTTTTGTAATAATTAGAGGTAAAGGCTTTTAAAACAGATAAATATTGTCCTTGGGATTTGGAGTGGGTGGTGTGTTTCACAGGTACTAATACAACAGCCCTCCAGATGTCATTGGACAGCAGGTCCCTAGCTATCACAGCCAATTGTGAGGTATGCTGTCCTTCAATTGATTGTCCAAGATACATCCTGAAAGTCTTACAAAAACTGCAAAAATGCTTTGAGAAAAAATCCGTAGTGAGAAAGTCATGGTGCTCCCCCCCCCCCCAAGGCTATGGTAGGGGTGGAGAACTTTTGGCCTATCTCTTCCATAATTCCTTGCCATTGACCATGTTGGTAGACCATCTGAGAAGTCAAACATTTCTCAGCATTGAAAATAAGTCATTTTCTGTACAAATGTTTTATATACAAAACATTGTTTCTTTTGCAGAAATATTGTGCACAAAAAAACAGTTTCCTGCACAGAAATGGTCTTGTGCAACCCATTAAAAAACCCCACATATTGATTTTGTGCAGAACAAGTCAACAAGAGCTACAGCATTGTATAATTTACTGTTCCTGTATCAGTTTCTCCATAGGTTCTGAACTGCTTTTGCACTAAAATTTTAATTTGCTATAGTCTCCATATAAATTGCACTGTATTTGAGAAGTACCCATTCCTGAGTATTCAATTGGCTGCCAGCTGTGTATCTATCTGCCCGTTTATTGCCCAGATTTTCTCCTTTTTGCTTCTTCTCTTGACCTTTATAACTTGTTCCCCCCACTTTTTATACTGTGTCCCTGAGCAATGTATTCTATCATGCTGTAATGTGATGCATCTAAAATTGACTTCTTATATGTATGCATATATAAGTATAGATATTTTAGTCAAAAAATGATCTAAAAAGTTGAGTTGACTTACCCAGGTGCCAATGTGAGTACTGTAGCTTAACTCTTATAAAAGGAAGAAAGAAAGAAAGAAAGAAAGAAAGAAAGAGAGATTCCTCTTCTTTAAGTAGAGTGGTGAAAGATGAGAGCTTTGTCCAACCCAGGAGGTCCTATATGAAACATTAATCCCCTCTACATATGCCACCATGGCACCACCTTTAGCCTTTTTGAATGCCTGAGTGGGGAAATGGTGGTGGCACCCAGACCGACTGAACTCAAAGCAGTACTGATGCTTTCCCTCTCATCTTATCCTTATCAAAAATCCATGATTTTGGCCCCAAAACCTGCCCTTGACATATTCTTGAACTTATACACTTGTATATACAACTGCCTCACTGCACAAAGGACTCTTAGTGAATTCGAATGAGGAGAGAAATAGCCCTGCTAACATTGACTTGGCATCTAATCAGTAGGACCAGGAAATGATGACATGTGTTATGTAGCTCCATTCCCCCCATGCGTGCCAGTCAACCCCACTTTCATGAGCTCAATTTGCAATTTCATGTTCACCCCAAAATCACTGCTCCTGCTGGTGTTCTCTAGACCTTAAAGAATATTTAACCACCTGTTAAATTATTTATCCCTCTGAGGATTCATGTGCTAAGGGCAACATGCAGGCCTCCTGGAGAATTAACTAGAGCTATAAATCAAAGAGACGTTTGAGAAATTTCCCTGCCGTTCATGGTGGCGATGACTGAGCCTGTGAAATGTGTGTGTAGTCAGTGTGTAGAGGAATCACTGAGCAGCTAGAAATATAACTGCTCTAGAAGAATAAATCACATGTAGTCTAAAACCGTGGAAGGAGCGACTCCAATCCTCCCTCCCTAAATGCTGTTTCTGAATGAAGGAAAGGGCAAATGTGAGAAGGTGTGAGTTAATAAAGCAGATAAAAGTATTGCCTGGTGTCAGGAAGATAGATAAGAGCAGGGTTGACAAACATGTTTTTCGCCTGAAAGTGTATCTCTGGTTTTAATGGTTATCACATTGGTGAAAAAATCAACAGCTCCAATGGCTGCTGGCAAAAGAAATGAAGAAAACTTGACCTGTAGAATATTTGTTTGTTCAGTGGCCAAGCAAGCACATGTTTCCAGCCAGAATAAAAAATGGCAAGTTGACAGAGCTCGACAATAAACCCTAAGAGGTGGGAAATCAAATTTCAAAGGATTTAGCATTCTTAAATTTTAATTATACACATTCCCTTGGCATTTCCATCCTAAAGATTTTAAATACATGCATTACATCTGCTATTTTCTCAGTACATATTTTCTCAGTATTTTCTCTTTCCAAGTGTTTATGAATTATAACTAGCCATTAACAAAGAAATCTAACTTTCTGTATCTTTTCTTTCAACTTCCCTATAATTAGACAACTTGTGAATTGTCCAGCATAATTATTCTTACAATTCTGCTTGCTGTTTTGTAGGTAATCACTTAGCTATGATTATCATATATTATTAAATCTCTCTCTATGTTAGTTCATGTACTCTTATATAAGAATATAAGAAGACCCAAGTTGCCTTAAACCAAAAGCCTACTCAGTCCAACCTTCCTCTATGTTGGGGGTTAAAAAGATGTCCACAAATAGGACATGAGTACAACAGCTTCCTCTGGAGTTGAGAGGCTCCTTCTCTCTCTTCAAGCAGAGGCTGGATGGCCATCTGTCAGGAGTGCTTCGATTGTGCTTTTCATGCATGGCACAGGATTGGTCCGCATGGCCTGTGTGGTCTCTTCTAACTCTATGATTCTATAATAACATCTCTAACATCTAACAGTAGAAATGATGAAAGGAGAAAACTTCTAAAATATGTTATCCATCTTCAATTTGTCCCAAATTATTTTGAATTCTATAGCCTGGGAGCAGCCATTGAGAAACCTATTGTACATGCCCTCATTAAATATTAGAGATGCGCAGGAATCCATTTGGCAATTTGGGATCCAACTGCTGGACTGCCAAAAATGGACCAGGCAGGACCCAGGTGAAGTCTTAACCAGAATGCATCATGTGTATCTGGATCTTTCAGCTAATGGGAGCAATGGGACTGAGTGGCACTCTGTCTGAGGCAGCGTGTGGGCAGCCTTGCAAATGAGGCAAGAACAGGAGCCTGGCGGTTGCAGCTCCTCCTCTTCTTTCTTCCTCTTCTGCCTTCACTGTCATGCATAGTATTTCTTATTTTATCTATATATTTGTCCATTTTGTCAGCATTATTAGTATCATTATACAGTTTGTAAAGTCAAGAGTTGTCTAATACATCACTTATACATATATGTGTATCGTGTGGGGTTTTTTCACTTATGACATCATATGCAGGTAGAGAAGCCTCTTCTCCCTGCTTCTTTCCACTGACAGCATTGAGATCCTCTGAGCCCATCACATGACGCAGGGCTACTTGTGGCAGTACTCCATGGGGCTCTGTCTTGGCAGCATTGCAGCAGCAGAGCCGGAGTACACCCAACTCATCATGGAAAAAAGTCATGGGAGCCGAAGAGGAAGCACTCTTTAGTCTTTAGTTAATTCTATATTCTCACCACTCCTCTCTATTAGTAGGCTTTTCCCCTTTCACTGTCAGCAGCTAACCACTGTGTACATTCTGATTTTGATTTTTAAATGTGTATGTCGCAATATATATTTCTATACTGTGTATGTGGCCCCTAGAACCATAAGAAATGCAAAGCATTTGCTTTTGATAACTCATTCTTGCATTGCCCCTCTTAAAAATAAAATTCCCCCCCCCCCAGTGGGGCATGTACCCCATGTTGGGAACCAGAGGGTTAAAGGAAAAGGTATGTGTGAGTCATTATACTGTCTCATGTATTTTTTAAGCTGTAGCTTCTAAAAGCAACTTTCCAAAGCTGTTTAACTGCCTATCTCTTTGCCTTCTAGCACTGACTCGTTTAGTACAACAGTCTCATTGTGCTCATAACTTTGTAGTTGGCAGGCTTACTCAAAAGAGAAACGTGTAGCCAAGAAAATAACAGGCAAAGCAAACAAACAAACAAACATAAATAATTCCTTGAACCATCATTGTCCCATATGAAGGATAAGGAGGTTTCTCCTCCACTAAGCAGTTAACAAGTTACAGTGGAAGAAGAATTGGCGTTACCTCTAAGCACTGTTAAGATAGCAGAGATACGTTCTGCCTGTGACAAGCAGGAGCTTAGCACCCTATTGATCTTTAAGAGCTTACAGACCTCGAAGTTGTTAGCTTTGCTCCCAGTCTGCCCTGAGCAACCTTACAATAAAATCTTGTTGCTGTCACACTGAACTGTTGAGCATCTCAACCATTTTTGAGATGCTTAACATATATGAAAGAGTAAAATCTAAATTCTGGTGTCTATTGAGTATGCCTGTGTTTCATCAGTCTATTCCTATTTTAAAAAACATTGTTTGAACCTCGCTTAACATATAATGTCCCATTTTTAATATTAAAAGGCCAACAAAATCTGGGGCACAACTGTAAAGCAAAATATTTGCTGGGTTGTTGTAGGTTTTTCTGGCTGTATAGCCATCTGCTCCTTCTTCAGTTGTATATTTCTCATGAAGACATTTCCTAGAGGAATAAATTAAAGGATTCGCTTTTTCACAAATGTCTATTTCTTGCTTTTCACAAAGCCACATATATATCAATTTCATTTGTGAGGATAAAACTAATAACAGCCTGGTGAGATGAACCATAATGTTGGACCTGTGTCCTCAGCAGGGATTCTGGGATCTACTGTACAAGGGATTGTGGCAGCCACAGTTCATGGAGAGGAAACTTTTGCAAATGTTTGGCAGAGACAGCGTTTGGGAAAAGCTGTTAGGGAGGCCATTTCTCCTGGGAATCATCAGTGCACAGATAAGGCACCTGGCTGTGCGGCTTTGCATAGAAAGAAGGAATGTGTTATTTGCCAACTCAAGGTCTATCCTTTCAGCAGTAATTTCAGTTTCCCAAGTAAGGGAGGGGGAGTGAAGGAAATCTAGTTTCTGATATTGCTTTGCAGTTTGAGCTTCAGATCAAGAGCAACTTTGCATTAAGATCCATGTGTTTCTAGCCTCCTGTATTTCTGCTCAAGTACTCAAGTTTAGACTTTGACTTTTCTTGGAAACCTTTTGGACTTTATCAATTATTGGAACTTGCCTGCTTGGAGTTATTCAGGGACTTTACAGCATTAATTCTGCCTATGGGCATGTGGAACATTTCCTTGGATTATTGACTGAATTCTATATTTCTTTTTATATATATTCTACTGCTTATATCGCTTGCTGTTTGCTTTCAATAAAACACTATCTTTTTCAGCTGGAGTTGTGTGTTTGGATTCTAAGGGCTCAGGTCTCTGCACTGGTGTGCGACAACACATGGCATATGATGCAGATAACGGTAGTATATGCTGGAACCCTCCTGCGACTAAATGCTTCTGTAAAAAAAGTGGACTTTAGTGCACAAGGCAGGCAGACCAATACTGAAGCCAGAGTTGGTTCCAATCACATGGCCAAAGGTGATGACCCCTATGATGTGATACTTTGAACATCCCACTGGCTGGCTACCTTCTTGCCTCCCCCTGCTATTTATGGTCAAAACTCATCAATAGCAGCCAATCACATAATGCTCCCATCACTTACTTTGTGTTCTGCTTCAATGCTGCCAAGCTGGCAATGGAGCAACAACAACAACAATCATCATCATCATCATCATTACTTATACCCAGCCACCATCTCTTCGAAGGGGACTCAGGGTGGCTAACATGAGGCCAAGCTCAAAGATACCATACAGCAAAATAAAATACAAAATGCAATCAACAAAAATTACATCACAATAAAATACATACAGGCAGCAAAATTATCCTCCTCTTCCACCCGTCCTTTGTTATTTCTGAGCTGTTTATTTAATATTTTCCAGGAATTTGTCTTTACAAAGAATTGCTGTAGCTACAAAATTCTTTTTTAAAAAAATACAAATAAACTAGAACAATGGAAATAAACTAGAGCAACAGGAAGGCAGGATGCAGGAGAACAATTGTGAAGGATTGGGGAATTGGTGCAATTTCACAAAAGAACATAATCAAGGTGCTCATCCTGGTATGTATCAGTACCAGTGATCATGCAACTGCTGTGTAATAAAGTGATCAAGTCCACTATGCAATCTACTGTTCTTTCAAAGAGGTTGTGTAAAGGTGGTCCCTGATGCAGCCAATAATTCTGCAAGCCTCATCTCTCACTTTGACTGGATGGGTTTGCATTTACATATATATATATATATATATATATATATATATATATATATATATTTGAATTGCAGGGGGTCCTTTCGGAAAAGTGCTTACACTCTTTGTTCCTGAGAGAACCCAATAAATCAAAAGAAGGAAGGCTGACCTTTCTGACTAGATCTATTTAAATAGAAATATTCAAGAAAATCAGTGGATTTCCACTCCATCCAGCTAATCAAATTAGCCATTTTAAAGAGATGGGATGTGTTATAATCTGTAAAACCACAGGGATTTATAAACCTGTGAGTCTTTGAGGAGCCACCTTTGGTTTAACTAGGTGGTAGGGTTGTGCATTCAGAGTAAACCCTGACCCGTTTTGTGTCCTGGCTTTTGGTGGGGGGCCCTGATCCATTTTTAGGGAGCCTCCCCATATTCGGAGGGCAGGGTCTGAAAGATCAGTTTTCTTTTGGTCCATGATGGGGGAGAGCTTCCCACCCAGGCACCCCTTCCTGGCACATTCTTTAAAGAGGCTTCTTCTTACCTGCTGTTTTTACTCTAGAGTGCTCAACTGCAGGCCCTGTCAGGCATGGGCTCTCCTGTATGCCCCACATGCACTTTCCTTGGAAAAAAAATGATGAAGGCCCTCTCCTAATCCCTCCTTCTTGGCCCTTGGAGCTGCTGCCTTGGGTCATTGCTGCGACTGCCTGGCTGGGCACCTTCCTCTCCTTCTCCTCCACCATCTCTCATGCAAAGAAGGTGGCTCCAGCCTTCCTTCTCTTTCTCATTCACACGTCTTACTCTAAGGTAAGAGGCATGAAGAAGAAAGAGGAGGGGGCTGGAGGTGCCTTGCCTGCATGAGTGATGAAGGAGGAGAAGGGGAGGAAGGTGCCAGCCAGGCAGCAGCTCCAAGAGCTGAGGAGGAAAGTGGAGGAGAGGGCCTTGGACACCATGCACGCACGCACTCTCCAAGGCATTTTAAGGGGGCTTCCGACTTCCAGATAAGGAACAGCAATGACTTCCTGGAAGAGGAGAGTAAATGAGTTTACTTTTTGTTTGCTGGAGGATTAATAAAAAAGATTAAACTGTGCTCATGAAAAGCAGGCTTGAAGCTGGTACCTGCTCCCACTTGCTTTCATGTCAAAATTTTCAGACAGGAAGGTGCCTTTCCATTTCATGCTTTGAAAGGGATCAAAATGAATGAAAAAATGAATGTCCAAATGAAATCGAGTTTTGCACACAACTCTACTGGGTAGTCAAGAGTAGCATGGCTATTCTTTTGGGGAAAAATACATTAACTTTGTGTTGTACATTGTTTCAATTCATGTTGCAAGCTGCCTTGAATCCAAAATTGGAAAAATGTGGGGGTTTAAATTAAATAAATAAATTATATCACAACTTTTTAAAGTTTCCTTAGCTTTGAGGATGGAAAGGGAAATTGAAGAAATTGCTTTCCCAGAGAAGGAGTTCTCCATTCAATTGAATTCCAATCAGCAATACAATTCTGAAGGTTTTTAGTACACTATATCAAAAACCATGTTCAATTTCTTCTATGACTCTCTTCACCACAGTGGCATGGGTTGTAACGTGTTTGCCCCTGGGCAAGGCTGCTGTGTTAACAAGCTGTCGTGCAGAACTGCTGTATCTTAAACAAACAGCTTTCACTAAATAGAAATGCAAACTAGTTGTATTCTTCTTGCAACCATGTTGATTCAAAGTGATGCCATCACACTTGAGTGGGCATCACTTTATTTAACTTACTTTTTTGGAATTCTTCTCTTACCATCTGCAAACCTGGCAGATGTTCAAGAGGTCTCTTTTTTCACTGCATTCTGTGATATAGGAATGTTTGGGTAGGAATGTACTAGCCTGACTTTACTATAGTGCTGCTAAATGTTGGATTTTAATTACGCATTGGTTTAATTTAGCACATTATTTATTGCATTTTTATAGTAGAGTATTTTAAGTCACTTTTAGAGCTCTTTATAGGCCTAACAGCCTAACAGAATAAACATTTCAAATAAAACATGTATTTTATTTTATTTTATTTTAAAAACACCTTGGCCTAATCTGGAATGTACTGTTTCCTTTCACAATTGCTCTTTCCAAAAATGAAATCAAAACAATGTAATATATTGAACAAGGAAAATTTAAGCTTCTGTTTGCCATCAGTCAGAAGAGATGATTTTTAAGATCTCGGGATCCTGTCTTAAGTCTGAAGGCTTGAGCCTTCTTCTTTGGCTCTAAGGATGATGGAAATCTTTGCCTTGAAAAGTGTGTGTGTGTGTATTCTGTGGGGTACTTATATTTAAATCTGGGTCATGCTGAACACATCAGGTTGAATAACATCACCAGGACTTGTCCCTACAAACCTAAAAGCAGGAGTGGGGGACAGAGAAGGTGAATTTTCTACCATAAAACATCATTCAGGAAAGTAAATTACATTCAAGAACAACTACAAGGTGAGTTTCTTCATAAGTAGAGCATATCACAGTCTTGCAAAGCTTTTATATTATCTGTTTATTACTAGACAAGCATGAAAAAACAGACAGGCACATAGGTAACTTGGCTTTTAAAGTTTTTAGTACCATACATTTTCCCCAAAGCAAACAGCATAGTACTCACTGCACCCTCAAATCCTAGGTTTTGTTTTGTTTTACTAGTCAAGTGAAAAAACAAGGCTTTTATCTCTGCCGGCCGAATTCAAGTCACTGCTCTCCACCTTCTACACAAGCTGATGGACTGTATCCAGAAGCTAAGGAACCCACCTTATCAGTAGGCATCAAGGCACCTTCAGACAGGCATCTTTGAACCATTGCAGACATTAAACACATTAGGAAATTCTTCACAATGGAACTTAAAGTCTCTGGGAAATGTCATTGATTTTCTTCATAAGTTTGGAGCAATGGTAGCTCAAAGGGGAAGAAAGTGGCCATTTCTCCACTACAAAAGTAGTGGATGGCTATGATCTCTTTTCATACACAATGGGGAAAGTCCTAAGAAGTGTTCAGTAGTTTAGGTGGTGTTTTGGTTGGCCATATTGGTATTTATATTTCAACATAATCATATGGGCACCAAGTTGTAAAAGGCTATGTTTTTTCATTTGAATATGCAGTTGGGATACCAAAAAAGCCTGGTTAATTTTCTCAATAAGCAAGAAGAATTGCATTACTATACTGTACATAATAACCAGTCATGCTTATAATGGCCTGTATTGCATGTATACACTCCAACTATCTCAATTTGGCAGAAACAGTCCTGATTAATCCTGCGATCCTACTTTTTCAGCTGCTTTTCAAATGCCTCAGTTTCACTGTTCTCCTTCCCTTTCCTCTTTGACTTCACTTCAGTTGCTGCAACTTTGTCCAAAGTACAGCAATAGTTTGCTCCCAACTCAGAAGGGAAAGGGAGTAGGAGGGAGCAGAATCTTGCCCTTTGCAGCATGCTCAGGCAAAAGCAAACTGCTGCAGCCTCCCCAAGTGTCTGATTGTTCTCATTATAACCTCTACAATTTTGACCATGCTCTCATGCTGCTTAGTCACACATGTCCTGGTTTTCATCAGTGAAATGTTGGAAGGTATGTTACGTATATACTGCTGCTAGTTGTGTGGTGGTAAATCACAGCTATTTTTCAGCTCTATTTGTTCCATATGTTAACAGAACTACAGCAGCTGATACATTTTCTGTGGTGCTGTTCACACAAGAAGTGCTGACATAATGGAATGGACAGCATAGTATCAAGCATCTCAATGGAAATTGTTCATTGACCATGGTAGTTGGGGATAATGGCAGCAGTGTTTGTAAAAGTTACACTTTTTGACACATCTCTCAGAATTGTCATGCCAGGCAGGGGATCCTGGAAGTTCTGGTCCTAAAATATAATCAGAGTCAGATCAGGTTACTACTTTATTGGGAGATCACCAATGAATACCAGAAGAAGGAAGTAGCAAAGCCACCTCATTTCTTATCTATGAAAACTCTATGAATTCATATAATCACCATAAGTCTACATGTGAAAAAGTTTCTTATATATCAGCTAAGAACCAGGGCTGGTTCAGTTTGATTGTTCCTCCAGTTTTAGAACTGAAATTGCCATTTCAGTTTCAATTAGAATTACAAAAATCATAAAGTTATTCGACTGCAGATGCTCAGTCTTAAAACTCCATTTCCTAGTGTGCCTTTTTCCTGTAGCATCAATGTGGCTAGAAAAATACAGAACATCCAAGCAGACAGAATTGTGGTATATATTTATAGTAGACTACTGACCTGCTTCTTTTGACTTTAGTATTCTTATGTTTATCTCCTCAGCAAAACAATAAATTGAGGAATCTCAGGCCAAGAGAAGTGTCTCAAAAACTGTTGAAATGGACTTACTCCTTTCATTTTATCTTTGGGATCAAATGTCTATATGGCAATTCTTGAAGCGTGACCTTATGGAAAACCATACTACTGTATGGGATTCAGATCTTTAAACCACCAGGAAATAATATGACAGCCTTATTTCCCTTTTCCCTTCATAAAAACTAAATTAATTTCCGGGAGGGTGAATAAAATTCAAAATGTTCAGTATTTTGTTCTTTACATGATGCAGCACTTGGGAAAGTTGCTTTTTGGGAATATAACTCCCACTGACATGCCTGGCTGGGAGACTCAGAGATTTTTCTCCCAAAATAAGATTTCTAAACTCTGATACAATGCCACTGATAAGCCTTACTTGCAAGCTGGAGATCAAGAATGCATCACCCATCTACTTGGGCAAATGGACAATACCCCAAATAACATTTTACACACATTAGAACAGGAGACAAGGATTTCAGTGAAATGGAAGCCAAGAGGTTAAGATCACAAGTTGATCTTTTCTCTGACACACAAAAACGGATGCCTGGGGGACATGAATTGCAGACTTTATGAAGTGGAACAAAAATCAGTGAATTGGGGGGAGAAGTGTGTGGGAGCCAATTCGTTAGGTAAGGGCCTTCAGACAAGATTCACTGCAGTGCGCTCTGCATTAAATGATAAATGAGCCCTGGAGCTTCTGCCAGCCATAGACGTTTGCATCTTGCTTAAATTCACGCTGATTGCTTGGCATCCTGTATTCTGTAGATGGTTCCTTAATGTGACTGATGATTTTTATTATACTTTTTTTTGCACAATTTAAATTGCTAAAAATCTAACTGGCACTATTCCACACAGTATGAAAATGAGGCACCTGACATCTAAGGCAGTAAATGCAGAAAGAACGAAGGGAAAGGCCTGCCATAAACCATGGTCTGTTGGGCTAGAAAGGTGCAAGAAGCATTTTCCCTGCATCTGCTGTTGGAAGATAAGGCTGTGCTTCATTTACCCCCACTACCTTCACATTTTTGCTCAAATCAACCCCCTACCCCCTTCCCCCCATATATATATATATATATATATATATATATATATATATATATATATATATATATATATATATATATACTGGATGCCTAACAAGGCCTCAAATGGAAAAATAGCAAAGTGACCCTGCTTGTTAGCTTCTGTATCACAGAGGAGAGACTATGGCATGCTAAAAGTTGTTACACTACAATTTCTAACATCTCAAACTACTAGTGTTTCCAGAACCCCAGATTTACTCCCGAGTCTCAGTGCCTGACATTTCTCAATCCTCAGAATCAGATTGATGAATCTCAGAGCTAGAGCACTGTCTCAAACACTGTTGATATGTATGTGTATATATGTTCTATCCATTTGTTAGTGTTTTTTATTTAAATTTAAAACTCAATTGCCATACCATGCTGGGTCCCATGTTTGCATCTTACTTAATGACATGGATTTACAAATATGGATAATTGCACAACGGAAAAGAAGTGCGATATCAAAGATGCTCATCCCAGGATGTAATAATAATAATAATACTTTATGTATACCCTGCCACCATCTCTCCAAGAGGACTCGGGGCAGCTTACATAAGGCCACACCCAATAACACATAATAAAACACAACAGCAAATAATAAACAGTACAATCAATATACCTTACACATAAGCAATAACAGACAATTAAAACCATTCTGGCAGGGCCAAATGTGAAATATTAAAATTTTAAAATAAATAAACACTAGATGCGAAGAGAGATAGAATGTATGTAGCAGGAAGGTTTTAAAAATAATGTGGGGCAGACAACCCAACATGTAATTAAAGTGCTTCTGAGGACATTTTGCAAAGAATTGATCACAGCAGGGCATTGTTAACTTCATTATTCAGGGAAGGCACATTGGAACAGACACGTTTTCAGGTTCCTCCTAAAAACGGCCAATGTGAGGGCTTGTCTGATGTCCTTGGGGAGCGAGTTGCAGAGTCAAGGGGCCTCTGCAGAGAAGGCCCTCTCCTTTGACCCAACCAATCGCGCCTGCGAATGGGGCGGAAGCGAGAGCATGGCCTCTCCAGATGATCTGAGAGATCGCCTGGGTTCGTAGACAGAAATGCGGTCACACAGGTAGGCAGGTCCTAAACCGTTCAGAGCTTTGTAGGTAAGAACCTGCACTTTGAATTGGGACCAGAAGATGAATGGCAGCCAATGGAGTTCCCTAAACAGGGGGGTTGACTGCTCCCTGTAAGAGGCCCCAGTTAGTAATCTGGCTGCCACCCGTTGGACCAATTGAAACTTCCGGGCCATCTTCAAGGGCAGCCCCACATAGAGTGCATTACAGTAATCCAGTGGACCACCATGGCCAGATCCGACTTCGCGAGGTATGGTTGCAGCTGGCGCATGGGTTTTAATTGTGCAAAGGCCCTCCCAGCCACCACTGATGCCTGAGCTTCAAATGTTAGCAATGAGTCCCAATCTGCGGACCTGTGACTTCAGGGGGAGTGCAACCCCATCAAGCACAGGTTGCCACCCTATACCCCGATCCGGCTTATGATTGACCAGGAGTACATGTGACTTGTCAGGATTGATTTTCAGCTTATTCATCCTCAACTGGACAGTCACCGCAGCCAAGCACTCGTCCAATACCCGAGGGGCTTCCCTGGAATTAGGTGGGAAGGAGTAGTAGAGTTGGGTGTCATCTGCCTATAGATGACACCCAACTCCAAAACCCTGGATGACCTCTCCCAGCGGTTTCATATAGATGTTAAAATGCATGGGGGACAGAATGGAACCTTGTGGGACCCCACAGGTCAAAGGCCAGGGGTCCAAGCAGGTGTCTCCCAGCTTCACCATCTGGAAACAATCCACCAAGAAGGACCGGAGCCATGACAGAGCCATGCCCCCAAGACCCATCCCGGAGAGCCGTCCCAGAAGGATACCATGGTTGATGGTATTGAAAGCTGCTGAGATGTCCAAGAGAACCAGTAGGGTCACACTCCCCTTGTCCAGCTCTCTACAGAGATCATCCACCAAGGCGACCAAAGCCATCTCGGTACCATGACCAGACCTAAAGCCAGACTGTACTAACAATCTATAGGAGTGCATCTGCTGTGGAATACCAGCTTTGTGTGATAAAGTCCTGACATATATCACTGCTATGCTTTATTTATAGTAGAGAAGAACCCTTTCGCTAATTGGGTCCAACATCTTCTCACAGGTAATGATAGAATTGGGCCCTCAAACACTATCCTTGTAATTGACCATTAATAAATCTAGTTCACAGGACTGGACATATGGAAAGTACTCCATCTAGGATTGAGGGTGGGATATCTGACTCAATAGTACGAAAGATACTACTCATAGAATCTTCAACCAATGGAAAATGTTCTCCCAAGGGTTATATAGTGCAGAATAAAACAAATAAAATCAAAGTGAACAATCATGATCCATGCTCACCCCAATAACTATGAGAACTGTGCAACTAGATTAGAAACAAAAACAAAAAAACCACTCCCCCATTCATTCCCAGCCATCATATCTTTTCCAAGCTTTAAACTGCAAAGCAAAGACAAATTGTATTCAAAAAAGCCAGCAATACAAGTTAATCCTTTCATGTGAATGGACAGCTGTTTATGTTTGGCCATGATGCTAACAAGAAATCTAAAACCAATCTGCCTGGCAGTTCAGACCCTGCTTGATACAGAATTACATAAAGGCAACATGCCTATTATCCAAATTGTTCAAAAATCTGTTTCTTGTGTGCATTTTATATTTTAAAACTGCAATGTGCATTTTTTTTAAAAAAAATCCCTGTCTTAAGACACTTTCAAATTCCATCCAAAGTCCAGGAACATATGCACCAAGGGCATAATGGTTGTGCTATACTGTAGTGTCTTCCTCAGCTTGAGACAATTTAAGGACCTCATCATACGCCACCAGCACAGAGTTCTCTGGAGACCATCATATGATGCAGAGCTACTTCCAGCAGGACTCCACGCTGACTCCTCATAGCAAGAAGAGCCAAAGAGGAAAAAAGGACAAACAAGACAACATTGTGGGAAGTCAAAGGACAGACCCTGATGGTTGGGAACAGATCATGATGGCTTCCTCTGCTGCCCTATGATTTCCCCCACTGCCCCCTGCTATGCACCTGGCTATCTGATAAGCTTGATGTATTGGACTTTGTTGTTTATTCATTCAGTCGCTTCCCATTCTTCATGACCTCATGGACCAGCCCACGCCAGAGCTCCCTGTTGGCCCTCACCACCCACAGCTCCTTCAGAGTCACTTCAAGGATACCATCTATTCATCTTGCTCTTGGTCGGCCCCTCTTCCCTTTTCCTTCCATTTTCCCCAGCCACTCTTCAAACCATAGTATAATACTATGATATAGAGCAGCTTTCCTCAAACTTGAGCCCTCTAGATGTATTGGACTGCAATTCCCTTATCTTCAGTCATTGCCTGGAGAAGGTAGGAGTTATAATCCAACACATCTAGAGGGCTCAAGTTTGAGGAAAGCTGCTCTATATCATAGTATTATGTTATGGTTTGAAGAGCTGCTGTTTGAACAGCTAACAAGCAGCACATTAATTTTATATTTAAGCTACACATATAAGCAGCTACATGTATACAAAGTACATGTGTCTTGTGCCTGAGAAATGGCCAGCATTTAAAAGGACACATCTAGCTTCACATCTAGCTCAACTGCCCTTCCTCCCCTTCCTGAATCTGCTATTGTCTGTATAAAATTTTGAGTATAGATAGTTCACCTTTCTTGCACAATATTCCATTCTTTCTCTTAATTGTACTGCCTGTTTCCAAAAGTCTCCATTCCCTTGCTGAGCATCACTTCGTTGCCCATAGATCATTATTTCTCCTGCCATCAGCAGATTTCCAGCAAAACTGTCTCCATCATTCCTTGCTTGCTTGCTGCCTTAAGAGATTTCTTACCCTGCCAATGAATGCAAATGCCATTTCTATGACAGATTTTGCACCATACTTGACTGTTTCCACCTGCCTTGGTCTGATGAGATTCTGTGTAGATATGGATTCATTTGTCCTACTATCTTCCTGCATGAAATACCAGGCAAAGAAAAACTGGAAGAGTATCATGGCATTATTGTTAAATTCACTCTGCTGTTGACATCTCTTGGCCAATGAAAATCTTTCAGAGGCTCATCCAAAATGCAATGGATTTGGTAATGCAAACACAAAGTGAAGGACAATACATGTCCTAGAGCAATTTTATTCTAATTAGGAAAAACAAAGTAATTAGACAAAGTAAGAGAGGGTGCACAAATTAAATGACTTTCTCAATGGCAAACAAAGAGCAAAGGGGCTACAATATCCCATCTGCTGGGATGAGATTTATAGGCAAAAATTGCAGGTAGTTGTAGTATTTGCAGCTATAGTTCTCAGTCAGGTAGGGTTTATTTAAAAATCCCAATGACCGTTTTGTTATTCTGGACTTTTCCAGGAAATTCAGGGAAAACAGTTAAAAAATTTATTCTTACCTTACAAGTGGTGTGTGTGTGTGTGTGTGTGTGTGTGTGTGTGTGTGTGTGTGTGTATCTCTGAGATGTAGTGGATACAGAAAATTTCAGGAGGCATTATTGTTGTGGTTTGTGTTGGGAATTTTGTCCACGCTTCCAGTTTCCATGATGAATAGTTGCAAAAACAATTGTGTCTTTTTTATTCTCTTCTTCTCTTCTTGCTCCCTTTCTTCTCAAAAATAGGATTATAGCATCATAATACACTGATGAAATAGCATTTATGCACTGTTGTAGTACATCTTTGTACATGGATTCCAAAAATATACCCAACCTAAGCAAACCACAACCATTTTTTTAAAAAAAGCTTTATAGTAGGGATTCAAAACATCTCTCTGCCCAGCAACAGACTCCCTAAAATAATAGAAAAGAACCCACTCATAGGGAATGTGAACACAGATGCAACAAGTGGCATTGTCAGCAAACACAAAGAAGCTGTATATTAAGAACTCATGCCTAAACAGGTCTGGAAGAGCCCTAATCTAATAATGAAGAATTCCAAGGCTGCTGGGGGAAGGCTCTGCGGTGTGCAAAGCAGGTCAGCTTGGAAAATTTACCTTTTGGACTATAAATCAAAGAATTTCCCCTGCCATCATAATTAGCCGAAGGTTTCAGAAGCCATTCTAAAAAGTCATACAAGTAAAAAGCGAAAGATTTATACGATCTGAAGAGAATCCAGAGTACACTGTCGGTAATTGAATGGACAAAGAAGAGCAACGGGGATGTCTCGTGCGATATAAAGGAAATTTTGATGAATATGTATAATTACTGTGGAATGAGAATGGAAGTCAACATACCCCCATGTTTCTTTTCCTTTCCCCATCCCTTATCCCCCCTTTCCCATGGGATAGAAAAGGTGAATATCCCCCTTTCCCTAATGTGATGATGTATGTGTTATAAATATAAAACTGCTAATAAAAATATTACCAAAAAAAGTCATACAAGTTGCTACATCCTAAACCAAGGCTGTTGCCGTCTAACATTGGACCTCTTCACATGTACCTGATTTCAGTGGTTGCTATATTTTTTCTCTTCATCCATGGAGCCCAATGGCTCCCACCACACACCAAAGAACTACTTCTGGGGCAGCTCTGTGGATGAAGTGCTGCCATCGCTGAATAAATGGTGGTGGTGGACAACAGCAAGCACCACATATTTTCAGAAGGGAAGGTGAGTCAAGCCACCTCATCACATGGGGGGAAGCTGCGATGGAACGGGGCATGGGATGAGAGGTCCCCATTCTCCCATGAGACCACCACTGGGATGCTGCAATTCACATCAATTTCATCTGCGTTTGTGGCAAGGTCCCTATTTTCAACTTATGATTGAGGGTTGGTGAAGGTGGTCATGTGTTCAGGTTTACATTACTTTTGGAAGGCAAGGTAATAATATAAAATGAATATAAGCAAACTGAATCTATGGTTAAACACAAAAATTTCACCATTTGAAATGAACTAATAGAAATGTAATGCTTGTGAATTGTCAGCAGTGCATGGGAAGGTTACAATTTGGATTAAAACAGAATCCAATCAACAATGCTAATGCTGACTTGGGGGCCCTGGGAGCCATAGCCCACAAAACAATTTGAATCACAGTTTAAAACATCCCAATTGCTTTGCATATTGTGTTTCTATCCCACCTTCCCATAACACAGCTGAAGGTCACTTAAACCAACAAAAGCTGCTTGTTTTCACCAAGGTTGCTATAACAGGTGTCCTCAGAGCAAAGGCCTAACTCTAAACCATATGCGTTGAAAGAGATGTCATGTTGGAAACATGAATCAAAAGTATGTGAATCGGAATGAATGGGAAATGAATGATTAATTGAACAAAGCCATTTATTACATGTCAGGGACCTGGCAATGAACTTTTATAAAAAGCCCAGAAACAGTGCACAACAAAGCAGTCAGCCAAGAAGAAAACAGGGATGTCATGGTTGGTAAGACTGCATGACAGGTAGATAAAGTGATAGGGGAAAATCTATGTGTGCATTGTCTTAAAGATGACAAAAGCAAGATGTAAAGAAGCATTAGGCATTAGAAAATCACTACTTTTTTCAGAAACCCTGAGGGTAATTTGGTCACAGAACAAGAGAACATTAGAATGACTGGGGAAGAAACAAAAGAAGATGAATGAAGAAACAATGCTGTGTGCTTTAGTCCCAAAGAAACAAGCCATACAAAGGATTCCATTTGAGGAAATGATCAGAGTTGGAAAGAAATTAAAAGCACAAAAGGCAGCCAAGCAACATGAAATTCAGTCTGCAGGCAGCTAAAATGGAAAGTGAGATAGAAAAAACTGAGATCAAGGTTTTTGCCTTGCATTTAAGGAGAGGCATTCAAAAATGGAAGACCATTGAAGTTTTAAAAAACTTAAATGAACATTTTGCTCATTTGAAAGGTGACCGCTGGAAGCCAACCAAAGAGACGAAAGCATTAAGGGATTGCTGAGGTTTGCAGATGAGGTTTGCACATATTCTGTATATGAATGGATGGATGGTGATGACTGAGCATGCAAGTTTGTGCCTAGCCAGTTGGTTGTTTCATTTATTGGTTAGCAAAAAAGTTTTAGTACGTCATTGTTCTATTTTTGCTGCAGGATACAATATTTTCACATTTTAAAAACTGAGAACTTTATCACATGAACCCACTATGATGCCACAGTTTAATTAGTGTAGATAATGGATATATTCCAAATTGAGCACCTGCAATACCGCACCTCTCTTTATAAAAGATTACACTGATTTGCCTAACCATCATCCTATGATTGGATTTTTGCATACCCTCATAATCCCACCTTCCTGTACTTCTGATCCAGAATATTTTGAAGTTAATTTTTTTATCATCATCACTATTGTCACTATTCTAGCATTTAAAAATTAGCAAAGATGTATGTAAAATAAATTCAAAGCAATCACCTTGGAAATAGCAATGGGGACAAGAGAGGGAGAGAGAATCTGACTTCTGACATCACATTATTGTCCACACAGAAGCAGAAGGACCCATCATACAATAGGGAGTTGGAAGGTAATTGGATAAGGACCTGTTAATCATTAATGAGTTTAGCTAGGGGCAGGAGTATCACAGGGGAAGATTAGGCAAACTGTTGGAGAATGTAAATGGTATCATGTGGCAGAGATCATCACAACAGATGGCAATTTAACTGTAATGGTGGTTTGTAAGCCTTGTGTGATAAAGTCCCTAGTTAACATAATCTCTTAACATTCCACAGAAAACTGGGATACATGTGGCCAAGCCACATCAGAGTGGGATCAAGATGGCAAAAAGTATTAATAAGGAAGAACAGACAAGGCAGGAAAGGTTTCAACAGCTTGCTTTAGCTTGAGGCTACTGGTAAAAGCAAGATTCCACCCTATCAGGACCATGGGCCAAGAGGAGGAGGAGTGGGGAGGGTGGCTTCTCAGTCGTGGAAGCAGAACCTATGGAGGAGGAACAGTTAGCCATGCCTGAAAACGATACTGCTGTGCAGGAGCAGTACCCATTGGGGCAATTGAGTCAGAGCAGGACGAAAATCTCCAGAAGAGAAGGCAGGACTTGACTTGATCTGCCCAGCTGCAGATGAGAGTAGACTCGATCCAGCTGTACCGGTCAAAGAGATTGGCTCAACAGAGGGAAGCCCAGCTGTAGAGAGACAGCATAGAGCAGGGGTAGGCAATTATTTTTTCCAAGGGGCCACACGAGAGCCAAAAAATATTATGGAGGGCCGCACCTAAAGGCTGAACTACATTCTACATAATATCAATTGAATTTCTTTAATAATAATAATAATAATAAGGCACTACATTGCGTTTTTGATATATTAATAAGACTGATAAGAGCAATGAAAAAGAGAGGTTGTCAAAGGAAAAATGACATGTATTCACTAAAAGTTTATAAAACAATGGTTAACAAAATGTGAACATTTGTATCATTTGTAATTCATTATATCAGGGGTCAAGAACCTTTTTGACTCAGAGAGTCATAAAAGCAAAATATTTGGAAATTTATTTCAGTGAGAGCCATATAATATATTTTAAGACTGAATTCAACTAAATGTGAGTGTAATAAGCCCCTGAATTTATTCATAATAATAATGATGATGATGATAATATTCATTCAGCCTCTGCTAATAATAACAACAACAACAGCAACAGGTTCCTAGAGTAGGAGGAGACCTCCAAGGGCCATCCAGTTCAACCTCCTTCTGCCATAAGGGAAAACACAATCAAGGCACTCCTCACAGATGGCCATTCAGCCAATAATAATAATAATAATAATAATAACAACAACAGGTTCCTAGAGTAGGAGGAGACCTCCAAGGGCCATCCAGTTCAACCTCCTTCTGCCATAAGGGAAAAACACAATCAAGGCACTCCTCACAGATGGCCATTCAGCCAATAATAATAATAATAATAATAATAACAGCAACAGGTTCCTAGAGTAGGAGGAGACCTCCAAGGGCCATCCAGTCCAACCTCCTTCTGCACCTGGGCCCTTCCACACAGGCCTATAATATGAAGGCAGAAAATCCCACAATATCTGCTTTGAACTGGGTTATCTGAGTCCACATTCATATAAGCTGGATCAAAGCAGAGAACATGCGATTTTATTCAGATGTGTGGAAAGGAAATCAGACAACACAGGCACTATCCACATGGGCCTATAACCCTTAATATTAAGTCATAATATTAATTCAGCCTCTGGTAATAATAATAATAATAATAATAATAACAACAACAACAGGTTGTTAAAGTGGAGACCTCCAAGCCATCCAGTCCAACCATCTTCTGCCATAAGGGAAAAACACAATCAAAGCATTCCTCACAGATGGCCATTCATCCTCTGATAATAACAACAACAACAACAACGGGTTCCTAGAATAGGATGAGACCTCCAAGGGCCATCTAGTCCAACTTCCTTCTGCCATAAGGGAAAAACACAATCAAGGCACTCCTCACAGATGGCCATTCATCCTCTGATAATAATAATAATAACAACAACAACAACAATGGGTTCCTAGAATAGGATGAGACCCCCAAGGGCCATCCAGTCCAACCTCCTTCTGCCATAAGGGAAAAACACAATCAAGGCACTCCTCACAGATGGCCATTCATCTTCTGATAATAATAATAATAATAATAACAACAACAACAATGGGTTCCTAGAATAGGATGAGACCCCCAAGGGCCATCCAGTCCAACCTACTCCTGCCATAAGGGAAAAACACAATCAAGGCACTCCTCACAGATGGCCATTCATCTTCTGAGAATAATAATAATAATAATAAATAACAACAATGGGTTCCTAGAATAGGATGAGACCTCCAAGGGCCATCCAGTCCAACCTACTCCTGCCATAAGGGAAAAACACAATCAAGGCACTCCTCACAGATGGCCATTCAGCCATCTTGAACCAAACTTGGCACACTGAACTTTCATGAGACCAACAGAAAGTACTAAAAAGGTTTGCTCTGCATTTTCCTTGAGTTTGAGAGTTGTAGTTCACCTACTTCCAGGGAGCACTGTGGGTCAGGCCCAAACTTGGCACAAATATTGAATATGCCCAAAGAGGCAGGAAGAAGGGAGGGGGGAGAGAGCGAGGCAGAAGAGAAGGCTTGGAAGCCACGGAGGAGGAAGCAAGGGAGAGAATGGAAGCCCCGGCCCCCACGCGCGCTCCAGCCTCGTCCCCACCCCTTTCCCACCCTGGCCACACCGTCTCTCCCTCACTGCATTCCTGTGGAAGGGAGAAGGAATGAAAGGGGGAAAGAGAGAGGGAAAGAGAGAGGGAGGGAAAGAAGGAAGGCAACAGAGTGGGAAGACAGCAAACAGAAGAAGGCAAACAGCGCGAGGCAAGAGGGAGGGGGGAGCGCGCGAGGAGGAAGTGAAGCCAGGAGGAGGACGGCGAAGGCATGCTCTTGCTCCTGGCCTCCCTCTCTTCAAGAGGAAGCCTTGAGGGAGCCAGGGGCCAGTCAGCATCGGCTGCCGAGCCAGATCCGGGCCCCGGGCTGCAAGATGCCCACCCCTGGCATAGAGGGTGGATGCTGAGAACAGAACATTGCAGGAAGTAATAGTTGCATTGGATGCATTCAGTCAGTGAGTTGGATTCTCAGACCTGCATTACGCTAAATTAGCCATGGGCAAACCCCCACAGCAATTTAAATGGCATCATAGTGCTATAATTGTGAAGTCTAAAAGGTACAACACGTAGAATAGTAGGGGCCACAGTCCAGGTCATGTAGCATGCACATACAACTATTTCTATTTCATCAGCATCCACCACATGAAGTTGTTCTTTACTTTCCCTGTGTATTTGTTGGCTTTTGCCATATGCAGCTGCATCAAGAAAGAAGTAATGTTTGACCCATGTGTTTCCTAAAGTCAGTTATTACTGGTTGTGCCTGGTACAAGCCTGTTTCTACAAATCAGTAGCTTGGGCCTCCAGTCCCTTGGAATTTGTTTGTCTGTTTATTTGTCTGGCCTGAAATCCAGCAGTTTCAAATTCTGTCAGGGAAAAATTAATGTGAGATGTGGGAAGAAAATTGTGTGCAACGGGAATGGGCTTAGAGCAAATGCTTTTCAATTTTGTGAATCAAATCTGAGTAGCAATTTCCTTCGACAAATACTTGAACCTGTCCTGCATTCTCACCCTTGAATAAATTGCATCAGCTGCATTGTCATTTACTTCACTCCATTAATTCTTATTCACAATGGAAGCTGGACTTCACTCCCCTTCCACTTTAGAAATGACACATGTGACAGGTGGTCTAGCCAATCCTAAGTTATGAAACCGTGGAAACACAAATTCTGAAGAATAGCTTATGGAATGGCACAGCAGCTAATGGAAACTTGTGCTTTTAAAGAGCCTTCTGTATTGCAATTGCACACCTTGTGTATTCATGACATTCATGGAATTTGCAGGTCACGGAGAATATGCTGCTTTGCCATATATAAGGTGTTCTGGCTTTACCATCCTTCTGTCCTTGTGGGATGGAAACATGAGGCTTAGTTGAAATACGTATGTTTTTGTTTCGCCAACACTATTGCTTGAGGAAAATGGAATTCATAATTTAGCATCAACTGGACATGGATTATGGCAGGAAGCATTATCTATTTAGTGGCCTCACTGTGACTTTGCTACAATTCAATACTCAGCTTTGTGCTGCATGTTGGGATATTTAAGCCAAGCTGCCTTCTGCAGGAGAGGACAAAATTCATTATTACTAATGAGAGCTACTCTTATCAAGGCAGGTAAAAGAGCAGCAGATGGGAGTGTGCCACATGCTCACTGTGGCTTGCTTGCTTGCTTACGGAAGTGCTCTTCTACAATCTTCAGAGGACCTCTCACCACTCTGCTCAAAATGCAGGATGTTTCAGCTCCTGTGGTGTCATGTTCCACTGCAGAGTAAGGAGGTTGTGATTACCCCATCCCCCAAATGTTTGGGCCCTGTTATACCACCAACAGATTCACCTTGTATGGTAGATAATGTAATCATAGAGGCTACATATGTATTATTCATCCCATGGAAAAGAAGCAGAGGAATTCCATACATCATTTTTGTCCTATGTGGAACAGGCTCTGCTTCTGCAAAGAAAAATGATTTCTAGGCTTTAGGCCAGCAGTCCCTGTGTTTCTCAGCATTGCTCTTCGGCTCACCTGTGTTTAGAGTGGACAGCTGCAAAAGAAGACATACATAAGAGGGATTTTCTTTTCAGGCATAGCTAGCTTGTCATGCAAGCCAGTAAAACTACAGGATATGTTGTTTCTTTCACGTTTTCTCTCGGGGGCAGAAACAACAGATGCTCCATTTCTCAATATATTGTATGTAACCTGTAAAAACCATGCTTCTTAATTGTCAATGGCCTTCAGGGCCAGAACCACTGGGTTGTTATGTGTTTTCCAGGCTGTATAGCCATGTTCCAGAAGCATTCTCTCCTGACATTTCACCTGCATCTATGGAAGGCATCCTCAGAGGTTGTGAGAACTCCGTGTGATAATGTTCTCGCTCTCCTTTCCCTTCCTTCCTTCCTCCTAACAAAAGTAGCAAATGAGTGAAATGCAAGTGTAGAGAGACAGACAGACAGATAGACAGACAGACAGACAGACAGACAGACAGAGAGAGAGATCTGTGAAAAGATGGAAGATATGTACAGGTGTAGCTGTGGATATGCAGGTATTACAAAATCCAAAGGAATTTGACATACAAATCATCTCAGATAAGGAATACCCAACTAGTAACTATTAATTAGGCATCCAAAGAAAGAGTACCAGAATAATGCAAAATCAAGAGTTCTGGATATTTAGGATTGTTAATATCTCTTGTTCTGCAATGCTTCTAATTTGGGGGTTTCTTTGGTAGGTAGAGTTCTTATATTTAGAGATGCTTCATAACTAGAATAAAAAAAGTGTTGGCACAAATTTGGCTTTTCAATTGAACCATTGGTTGTTAAACCATTATGCTATAACTGTGGTGGAACTGAGAAATGAATCATCACAGGATTCCAGCTAAGGCCCACTTTTCCATTGCCATAACCCAACACTGACTGGTTTGGGGCCCATCAGACTCAGTAGAACTGTAAGCCCAACAGCATACTGTTCACCTGGAAGGGCCCCTCCACGCAGAATGTATTTTTAGGCTCTTCTGTTGCAGGGGATCTTAATCAGTGTGTTCTCCTTGGCCAGCTAAGTCGAGAATAGTGTATTGCACCTTATGACTTGCTCTTTATTTTACTCCTGAAAATGAAGACACAAGTCTGTCTGTCAGAATGCTACCAAACAAGAGCAAGGGATGACACTGGCCATAGCCAGCTTAAGGAATACCATGGTTTAAAAATGTATATTTATTATAGCAGAAGAGGATTTTATAAGTTTTCCTGCTGTTTCAGCCATTGTGAAATGAGAGGGTGGCTTATATGCATAATAGCAAGGAGGTTGTTTACTGGTTATTTGCTAGACATGGCAATACTATATAAGAAAAAAAGAATTCTATTACATTTTTTAAAAAAAAACCTTAAACATATAAAAGAACTATGTGTCTCAGTCAGATATGAATATGTTAAGCACCTGTAAGCCTTTGGGGGGGGGGATCTTGAGGTACGGGCTTAAAGATATCCGACACTGCCTTGAACAAGAGTCACTAATATATACACTACCATAGAGATGACAAATCCATTGTGATTTACTGCTACTCATCCAACAGTTGCTCCGAATTATACAGGAATGGCATTCAAAATAATTAACAACCAGTTCTAGGGACATGCCACTGACCCTTTCAGGAGGCCTCTACAATTAACAACTGTTCTCCCAACATTATTCTTATGCCACAATATCTCTACTGGTTGAAAAGAAGCAAGGAGTGTTGACTTCTGATTTCACTTATATGTGCCAGAATGTGCAATCAGTAGTTGAATATTGGTTTACAGAATATTTTTAAATTGCTAATTTAGTCTTCCAAATGTTACTAGCCAACAGAGTCAGTGAGAAATGTTCGAAATCTGAAATTTGGAGGCAACAATTTGCCCACTTGCGGTGTAAAATACGTCATTTCATAGAGAAAATCTCCTAAACCAAGTACAGCTTAAATCTATTGATCAGTACATCTGCTGATTGACTTTATACTGACAATTGAGGTTAAATGAGTCGCTTCTTAATATGAATATATGTTTGGTCAATGCAAACAGTTTCACAGAGGATTTTATCACATGGACATTTTCCTCTGTTTGCTCTCTGTTTTAGCAGGCTGGCAAAACAGAGTCCCACATAGGCCATGCCATGAACTGGTGTCACTTCTGGTGTCTGCCCATAGGAATTCATCTTGCCAGCATGCTAAAACAGAGAAAAGACTCTATTTTCAGGAAAGTGGGTAGGCGGAGTTAGAAGAAAACTGGGAAAGGACATGGGGTGGCTGATCATCCCTGAAGATGGACCTTGCTGGGAATAAATGGTATAAGATGGATTCCCACTTTTCCCAACACTTTCCCCCACTTTCTTCCCACCATTCTGATGAAGTCCTGAGAAAACAAATCATTACTTTAAAAAAAATTATTGACAAGAAAATAGCGTATTTGAACAGATAATAATTGTCTATTGTAAGCATACATTATAATAAACAAATTTCTATATTATCTATTCTCATTCTTTACAGATTCATTCATATTACATTTTTTATTTTATGTTTTCCCACCTCCTCCCACCACCCTTCACTACTCCTCCCACCACTTTTCTCTCTATATCTTTATTTTTAACCACGAACACAACTTTTGAAATCTTTGTACAGTATCTGTGCTGCCTTCACCTTCTTCTACCCATTTCATATATGTTGCCCATTTTCTTTATTTTCTTCTGTTTTGTCCTCATGTGAATCTTCTTGGGTTATACATACAATAATATCTTATTGGACTTGTTCAAATAAATAATTATTCCAATTTTCCAAATTCCATTTTTTCCATCTCTTCACCCCCAGGCTATTACCAGCTTTCCTGCTAAAATCATTGCTTTAAATAAGTCTTGATCTTTGCAGCAATGTTTTTATTCCCTGTAATTGCCATTAACATAAATTCCATATTGACTTGGATTGTTATTTTGAGAAGTTTCCCAATTTTTCTAATTATCTTATTCCAAAATGTTTTTGCACTTAAACAGTCCCACCACATATGTGCATACCAGCCTTTCTCTGCTTTACAGTGCCAGCACATTCGGCTTAATCCTGTTTCCATATTGGCTAATTGAGCTGGTGTCCTGTACCATTTCCAGACTAACTTCCTTTCTAATTCTTTGTATTTTTCATTTTAATTTTATTTACCCCATCTTTAATTCCTCAATAGTTTGTTTTGTGAGAGTCCCTTTCTTCTGCCATTTATTTTGTAATGTTCTGACTACATATTCATCATCTTTTATCATTGTTTTATATCATCAGTCTCCTCCCCTCCATTGGTGCCCCCTTGTTGTGGGGGAGAGGCTTGCGTACCCTAATGAAGTTGTGAGCTATGCTGGTGGTGGCATAATAGCCACCGGTAGGGCCTCCCATGCCAGACAGGTCATAACCAAAGGACCTGACAAAGAGCATCAATGGGCAGGATGGGCTCTCTAGCTTTTTGGTAACCATCCTAAGAGAAGGAAAACTGATTTCAAAGCCGGGCAGATGGTGCTTGTCTAACCCTGTAAGATCAACCATCTAAAGAAGGAAACTCAAATCAAACCTATGACCTGAGGACCTCGCTGCCACCATCCAAGCTTGCTAGGCCCCGGCAGATGAACCTTTGGTTTAAAGTGTGAGGCCAGTTCTGTGCATGCTGCGTTCCACCAGAAAAATCCATTGCACAGGCTCAATGAACACATCCAACCTCCAAAAACAAAATCATCGATGCACTTGTAGAAAGCACGGGATGAGTTCTTCTTAAGAATCTTCGTTCACAAAGTAATACCAGAGAGATATATATAATTCTCCTACTAAACCTTTCAATGTCTTCTGTGGTTTCATAAATACATTTTCAAACTCACTTTCTTTGCCTAAACATTCTCCATATTTATTTATTTATTTACATCATTTATATTCTGCCCTTCTCACCCCGCAGGGGACTTAGAGCGGATCACAATGCACATATACAGGCATTCATTCAATGCCATTTGACATATAACATATACAGACAGACATAGAGGCAATTTAACATTCCAGCTTCTGGCCACCAGGAGAAGCAGTTGCATTCCTTCATTATTTTTGTGTGCATTTCCAGGAGATTTTATGGCCTCGAAAATCAGTTAAATTTAGCCTCCCCACACAAATGGTACCTAAATTTCCTACTTGAGAGATGCGACTGTCTTCCGGGTTGCAAAGGTCGACAACAAGCTACACAATTGGTCAAGAGCTCACCCTGACCTGGGCGGCCTCGAACGCATGACCTTCTGGTCAGTAGAGATCTTATGTATCTGATACCCAGCCAGCTATGCCACATTTCCCCTGTTTAAGTTTGTTATATAGACCTAATACTTTTATCCAATTTTTATTTCCCATGTTTTCTATTATCCTGTCCATGGGAATCAATTGACCATTTATATCTTACATGTCCTTAATGCAATAATAGCCTTTATCTTTCATATATTTCCATCATATAGGGCCAAACTTTTCCATATAAGCTTTCTAGTGGTGTCGACTTTACTATATCAGGCATCCAGAGGCAAGATCCTGGAAATATATATCATTTAATACTGAAGTTAGGATTATGTTTTGCCATTGCATTTTCTATTTCTAATGTATGGTACTGAAAGCTGAACAGTGAAGAAATCTGATGGGAAGAAAATCAAATCATTTAAATGCTGTGCTGGAGAAAAGATCTTTAGATACCATGGACTGCTAAAAAAAAGACAAATCAATGGATTCTAGAGCCAATTAAGTTAAACTCTCCCTAGAAGCCAAGACAATCAGACAGAGACTATTATATATTATATAAAGAAGGAGAGCTGACACAGTGTAGTGATTTTAATATTGGAATACTCAGACCATAGTTTGATTCCTAACTTAGCTATGGAAACTCATTGAATGACTTTGGGGGAAAGTCTCCAAAAGATACCAAAAAAATTAGAAATCTCCTCTGAATGTCAGAAAACCCAGTACAGGTTGAGTATTCCTAATTCCTAATTCCAAAATTGTCTGCATGGGTAGCTGAAATAGTGACACTGTTATTTTCTGATGGCAGGCAAACTTTGTTTCATACACAAAATTATTAAACAAGGCTATGTGTGTAAGGTGCATATGAGGTGCATTGTCATATGAGGTGCATTCTCCCTTCGGGGGGAGAAGGATGGGGTATAAATATAGGAAATAAATAAATTTGGCAATATCATGAGAAAGTATGACTCACTAGAAAAGCCAATGATGCACGGTAAAGCAGAATGCAGTGGGAAAAGAAGAAGACTACATTACAGATTGATGGGATTAAATGTAGGAAGTCATGGCCATGAGTCTGAAAGACCTGAGCAGGACTGTTGGTGGTAGGATAACTTGGAGATCTTTCATTCTTGGGGTCACCTTTGTTGCGGTTTGTCAGTCTATGCGGAAGCTTATCAGCAGTCTTCCCAGTTCCAGCCCTCTGTCAATTCACACAGAGTCAGAGTAAACGGAAAAACAAACTTTTACTCTTAAGTAAGCAGAGATAAATTTGCAGCTTTAACAAAAACAACCAGCCTTGGAAATAAACTTAGTCCATTGCAGATAATAACTCACACAAAGTCCAATGCATTACAACCATGAATTATCTGCTTCTTCAATGGTGCAAGGAGTCCTGTATTAAATGGTCCAGAACTTCAGCAAGTCCTGTAGTAAGTCCATGGTAGAATTGCAATCAGTCTCTCCATGAACTACAGTCTTCATAATCTCCTTCCTCACACACCACATCAAGGAAACACTCCTCATGATATCCTCCATGCAGGGAGTGGCTCAAGCTTAATTGCTTAATTATCCAGGTGTTCTTCCTCAACACACATCTAAACAGAAGATGATCCTTGCAAATACTTATCTAGTACATATCCATATCCTGTAACAACCATAAGTTGAAGTTGATTTTATGGTGGCTAGAAAAAATTAAAATGTTGCAGAAAGGACGCAAGCTATTATACAGATAATATCCGTATTTACTCGAGTCTAATGTGCCATCAAATTTAATGTGCACCTCTATTTTCAAAAGCCAGAAATAAAAAAGTATTTGCTGACAAATGTAATGTGTAGCAGCAAAAAGTGCACTCTTTATTATTTGGCCAAAAGAGGTGTGAATTATAGTGACTGCATGCTTACAATTCCTTCTTTAAAAACAAACGTGTTAGAACACCAACCTTTCAGCAATTGAAAGGAAAACCTTGGAGCACATCTATGCTGTAGAATGAATCCACTTTATCTGCTCTGGTTCAATGCTATGGGGTCATGGGGGCTGCCAAAGAATGCTGATTCTTCACCAAACTACAAATCCCAGGATTGCATAGCATTGAGCCATGGCAATTAAATTAGAGATGATGTTGTCCTTCAAATAGGATCTCCAGGTGCTCCTTTTGCTTTGGCTCAGCATTAAGATTAAAATATTATGCAAATCTGATGTGCACTCTCATTTCAGAAAGATAATTTAGCCAGAAAAGGTAAGCATTAAATTTGAGTAAATACAGTTTTTTGAATAGCAGATATATGAAAGGCTTTTTGTTGAGACCTTTAGTTGAAGGCTTTTTGGGATCCATACAACCAAGAATAGTATATGGCAATGTCACTCAATGGTAATTTCAAATGACATATTAGTCCAGGTTAGCTAGCTTCTTGCTAAATGCAGATAACTCAAGGTCACTCAAGCACTCCAGTCCATTGGCCCTGGGCAATTGATTTTAAAAAACAGAGTGTCTGCCCAACATCTATTACTTAATCTCTCTGTGGTTACCAAATAATTAGTGCTTTCACAAAAGGATGGCTTAAGAGGAGGGACTAACTCTGGCTACTTTTCTCCTGAACAAAAAGTAACTGAGCTAGACTCAAGAGAGAATTGTGCCCCAAAAGCATTCCTTATTAGGAGAGGGTGAAACCATGGTGCCCTCTAGTGGCACTTTCCCATAGGGAAAGTGCACCAACTACTACAGCCTGCTAATAACTCCTGCTGGAAATAGTAGATTAAAAGCCATGAGCCAAAAGAGGCAGACGAAAACAGATCCAATGGAAATACTGAGGATGCCAGACGTAACTGCATATGAAACATAGGCAAAACAACAGCAGTACTTCTCATGCTGCTTATTCCAGGAAGGTGCAGCTCACACAGATTATTCACACACTGTGAAAAAAAACTAAAACAGATGTAATACTTAATGGGCAAGTAAGTGCATGTTAGCATATAAGAAAAGTTACCACAACTGTCCCTATTTCCCAGCCAACCTGAGTACTGTGAGGGATTTGGGGAGCTGTGCCCCCCCCCCCTCTCCCCTGAAAGAAACTATCCCAAGCTCTGTTAAACATACACATTATTTCTGTGAAATCCCAAATTTATTATTAAAAGGTTCCTTTCATGTATAATGTGGTTTGTACATCCCTTGAGATAAAAAACAAATGCTGAATACAAACATCTGAACTTAAAGAAGTCTCACTGATTTCAGTGGGAGAGAGCTAAGCGCTGCTTAACAGTGTCACTTTAATTAATGGGATTTAATAGTGCTTGCCTTCTGCAATACAATACCTTAAACTATTTTACAGAAGGGACCATCTACACTTCCAGTTGCTATCGTTGTGCCCAGGACAAAAGGGAAGCTAATAGTTGATATGGTACTTTACTATTGGTAGCCCATAACTGAACTGGAAAGTATCTCATCTCCCATTTCACAGCTTGATAGCATCTCTTTTTGGACCATAACTCAACACTGGTCTTTCAACATGGAGAAGGCAAGAGTGAATGGGAGCATAATGTGTTGGCACAAAACCACAAACATGGTTTGTCTCATTGATAGCAAGGTTATAAACCTACTGTCAATCTAGGGATCTTCCACACAGCCCTATATCCCAGAATATCAAGACAGAAAATCCCACATTATCTGAGTGTGGACTCAGATAACCCAGTTCAAAGCAGATATTGTGGGATTTTCTGCCTTGATATTCTGGGATATAGGGTTGTGTGGAAAGCCGCCGACTAAAGAATGGATTTGTAAATCTGCAAGGAATTTTGGGGTAATTTTGCTAAAAGTTATGAGCTTTCTTTATTTGGCTAGAATTATTGATAACCGATGGAGAAAGAATCTAGGAGAACACCTTAAACTTTATTGTTGTGTGACTTGAAGGCATTCCTGAGTTATGGTGAGTCTCAGGTGAACCTGTCATAGGATTTCTGTGGAAAAATATTTTCAGAGGAGTTTTGTCCTTGACTTCATGTGAGAGAGTGTAACTTGGCCAAGGTTATTCAGTGAGTTTCTATGGCTAAACAGAGATTCAAAGCCTGGTTTCTCAGTGCCCTAGCCCCATGTTGAAACCACTGTACCACTTTGGAACATATATATTAATAAAATGAGTTCTTTCAGTGCTGCAAGAAAATCTCAATTCCTAACTCTGCCTATTCTCCCACCATAGAGCATGTATCAGAAATAAAAGTTCTTATTTGGCTGGCTTGGCACAGTGTGATAAAGCAACTGGGAGGCTGGTGATTCAAACCATGAAGCCAAGCTTTAAACTGACCTGGTCCAGCATCGTGGGTAGCAGAGTTCTGTTTGCTTGGCTTTAATGACTGTAACAAGCTGGTTGTTCTTGGAAGCACAGATAAACAGCAGGATTTGATATGCTGGGGAATCAATACACCTGATGGATATACAGCCAGCTGGCAACAGGAAGAAGACGAGGAATTAAAGAGGATGGGAAATTAACAGCAGTGGGAGGCGGGGATGCATAGGGTAAAAGACTGAAGATCAACAATAAGAGAGATGCTTAAAATCGGTAAATACAGAAAGGAAAGTGAGAAAGGAAACAACAATGAAAGATAGGAACAAAACTGAGGATTAACTTACTTGTTAGACTATTAATTTAGAATCTGAATTCAGTGATCTACCATAAACAGCCTATATCAGTTTAAGCAAAGTGCTGCAAGTTGGTGCTGGTTGAAGACATCAACATCACAGAGAGGAAACAGAGCAGGAAGAAAATGGGAATGAAGCAGACTTCTTGATGTTGTTGAGCTCCTATTGCCCCTTAATTGTCATCGACTCGGCAGCGCACCTTTTCTGTAGTAGCGCCTACCCTGTGGAACACCCTCCCGGCAGAGGCACAAGCAATAATGGAGTTACAGGCCTTCTGGAGGGCCTGTAAGACCACCCTGTTCCGCCAGGCATTTAATCTCTAAGGTTGTGCTTTCCATTCTGGTCCTAATCTGTTTTTATTCTGTTTTTAACTACGTTGTGTTGTGTATTCATTGTTGTGAACCACCCTGAGCCTTTTTGGGAAGGGTGGTATATAAATCGAAATAATAAATAAATAAATATTGACTGCACTGGAGAATAGAATAGGCTAAAACATGTTCAGACAAGATGAAGTAGACTAGAAAAATGTCTATGACCATTTCGTTGAAAGAAATCTGTCAGTTCAGAAGAAGGAGACATTGCTATGGTTTGTATTTCAGGGTAAATTTGCTAAACATGCACCTCTTCGATCAATAGAATTGAAGAATCATAGAGTAATAGAGTTGGAAGAGGCCACACGGACCATCTAGTCCAACCTTGTGCCATGCAGGAAACTGCATCTACCTAAATGCAGTTACAGACATGCTGTACATATTTCAGTAAAAGTATTTACAAAAATGCATCATATCCCAGCAAATTGCTTGCAAAAGTTGTATATGAGGAAAAATATTTTTATAAGGAAAAATGTATATGAACATGTGTATTGTTAGGATGAATATGTGTAAACATGTATATATTCCTTTTCTTTAAAAAAAATCACAAACTGATTAAATTTATGACTTCAACATAAGTGCCACCGGAATGTATTATTTATTTATTTATTTAAAACTTTTATATCCCGATCTTCTCACCTCCGTAGAGGGACTCAGACCAGCTCACAGCAAGAATTCAATGCTACTAATACAAATTAAAACATCCTACAACCATACAAGATTAAAATACAATAGATAAATAATACAATAGATAAAATGCAAATAAGCCAAATCGCCAAGCTAAAATAATGTTCAACTCAGTCCACATGTGGTCCCTCACTTTGGTCAATAATCAATCTCAGTCCTTATTCTGGGATTGCTTCATTCCAAAGCCAAGATTTCACTAACCTCCTAAAGGACAAGAGGGAGGGGGCAGATCTGATCTCGCTCGGGAGACAGTTCCATAGCCGAGGGGCCACCACAGAGAAGGCCCTGTCTCTCATTCCTACCAGACACACTTGCAAAAGTGGTGGGACCAAGAGCATGGTCTCTCTGGAAGATCTTAACATTCTTGATGGTTCATAGGAGAGAACACGTTCGGACAGGTAAATTGGGCCGGAACTGTATAGGGATTTATAGGTTAAAACCAGCAGTTTGGATTCTGCTTGGAAGCTAATTGGCAGTCAGTGGAGCTGGTGCAGCAAGGGCGTTGTGCATTCCCCGTACCCAGCTTCCATTAGTAACCTGGCTGCTGAGCGCTGGGATAATTGGAGCTTCCGGGCAGTCTTCAGAGCCAACCCCACATAGAGAGCATTACAGTAGTCTATTTGGGATGTAACCGCAGCATGGATTACTGTGGCCAAGTCAGACTTCCCAAGGTACAGGCACAGATGGCGCACAAGTTTTAACTGTGCAAAAGCGCCCCTGGCCACTGCCAAGACCTGGGGTTCCAGGCTCAGTGATGAGTCCAGGATCACTCTCAAGTTGCAAACCTGCACCTTCAGGGGGAGTGTAACCTCGTCAAGCACAGGCTGTAACCCTATGCCCTGTTCAGCCTTACGACTGACTAAGAGTACCTCTGTCTTGTCTGGATTTAGTTTCAATTTGTTCACCCCCATCCAGTCTGTTACAGTGGCCAAGCATCGGTGTAGGACTTGAACAGCCTCCTTAGTAGCAGGTGGGAGGGAGTGACAGAGTTGGACATCATCTGCGTACAGATGACACCGCACCCCGAAACTCCGGATGATCTCCCCCAACGACTGTTATTATGTGACTTCAAAATGATTACAGCTTATGACAACCCTATCATAAGATTTTCTTGGGAAGATTTATTTAGAGCTTTGACATTGTCTTCCTCTTAGGGTAAGAGTGTGTAACTAGCCCAAGATCACCCAATGGGTTTACGAGGCTGAGTGAGGATTCCTGGTCTGCTAGAGTCAAAGTCCAATACTCAAACCAATAGATTGTACTGTCTCCCTATTGCTAGTCCCATTTCAGTTCTTTGCATTGAATTCATGAAGATCTATGACCACGGTGGAACTAAGGGGGAGCTAGGGATGGGTTGTATACATTTATACATGTCCCAGTTCCACTTCAATCCCTGTGCATTGGGCCAGTAACCTGTGCTCTATAATAAGAAAGATAAAAATTCATCCAAATGAGCCAGTAACATGTTGTTTCAATTGAAAGCTGCTCAATTCTCCCCATTAGTTCTTCCCAGAATGAAAACTGGAGAGGGCTCCAGTACTTTTAACAATTGTGTAGAGGACAGAATTTCACCAGACGTTGTTTTTATGGCAACCAAGCAATGCCTACTGAAATTCCCTCTTCTACACAACCATTAAAGATTGAGGACCATTTACAGTTTTCACTCTAGCAATGCTAACCCAACACTGCTTCCATGGACAACTTTTTCCACATAAAGCCCCCTTCCTTATTAGCCTTTTCTTTATTAATACCCAACCAGAAATGGCAAGTGAGTGAAAGTGATATGTCATGACAACCAGTTAGGATTGTCGGACTAAGGACTGCAGCAGGATCTTGTCCCTTTAATGGTTGTGTAAAAGAGGGGATTTCAGCAAGTGTTGCTCATAACACAACCAAGTAACAAACTACACCTCTTCTATATCTATATGAATAAAAATGTAATGTTCCTTTGTGGGATTAACATAACTCAAAAACCACTGGGCGAATTGACACCAAATTTGGACACAAGACACCTATCAGGCCAACGAGTAATCATCACTCATAAATCCCCCAAAACAGTGGAAAGGACTTAAAAACCAAAAAGGCTAAATGACAAAAAGCTAAATGATGATACAGAAAAAAGGGAAGAGGGAGGGAAGGAAGGGGAGAAAGAAAGAAAGAAAGCATGGAAGAGCAAAGGGAGGGAGGAAAGAGGGAGAGAAGGAAGGAGAGGAAGGAAAAGAGGGGGAGGAAGGAAAGAGGTAGAGAAGGAAGGAGAGAAGCAAGGACTAAAAGAGAAGGAAGGAAAGAGGAAAAGGAGAGAAAGAAGGACAGAAGGAAAGAAGGAAAGAGAAGGAAGGATGGAAGCAAAAAGTGAAGGAAGGAAAGGTAGAGAAGGAAGCAAGGAGAGAAAGAGGAGGATAAAGAAAAGGGGGAAAGATGTAGTGAGATAGAGAAAGAAGGAAAGGAAGGAAGGAAAGAGGGAGGGAAGGAAGGAGAGAAAGAAGGAGAGGAAGAGAGAGGGAAGGCTGGACACAACAACACATGGCAGGTACAACTAGTAACCATTAGAGATACAAGAGTCCTCTCCAGGCTGGGTCTACACTACCCTATACCCCAGTATCAAACACCAGATTATCTGCTTGTTCCAGATTATCTAGCAGTGTAGACTCACATAATCTAGTTCAAAGCAGATCCTGGGATCAGATCCTGGGATATAGGCCAGTGTAGATGTCACTTCACTCAAACCTACTTCCAGGAACCAGCACACCAGTGTGGGCTCCAATGGAGTATACTTGGACCTCTGCCCTAGAGTGTCCAAAAGCAAAGGAAGGAAAGGTTGCAGCAGTTTCAAAATATAGTTGCATTTTTCTTGAAGCAGCGTTGGGGTAAGGGGACCTGTAAAAATAGTTGCCCATTCTTAGGCCCATGCCATTGCAGTATATGAATGCTTACAGTAACTGGTAAGATAAAGGGTAAAGGTTTTCCCCTGACATTAAGCCCAGTTGTGTCCAACTCTGGGGATTTGTGCTCATCTCCATTTCTAAGCCAAAGAACTGGCATTGTTCATAGACACCTCCAAGGTCGTGTGGCCGGCATGACTGCATGGAGCGCTGTTGCCTTCCCATCGGAGCGGTACCTATTGCTCTCCTCACATTTGTATGTTTTTGAACTGCTATGTTGGCAGAAACTGAGGCTAACAGCGGAAGCTCATGCAGCTCCCCGGATTCGAACCTGCGACCTTTCAATCAGCAAGTTTAGCAGCTCAGTACTTTAACCGGGCGCTCCACAATAACTGGATAATGTCAAATCAACATTCAATGGGTTGGCTGCTTGAACCGTAAGCCATTCTCCAGCCACTTATCAAGATAAATAAGGAGGTATCCCCCACCCCCGTTTCATTAATCTGTTTTAAAGGCCCCCTGCAATGAAATAGAGTGCATGAAAGGATTAATCATCCCTCGCTTTTATTTGCACTTATCCAATGAGATAAAAGAGAGTGGGTTTTTTTCCCCTCTTCGCCTGCTGAGAATCAGACTCTGCTCAGATCATCTATTTGGGGTGTTTAGCTCATAAAAGTGCAGAATTGCTTCTTTAATCTTGCCATTGACACAAAGATCAAAGATGGACATATCTGAGGATGGCTACGAATAGCTGTGTATCATATTCCCTCAGATGTTTATTGTGGTACCAGGCCTGGAGTGATTTGTGGGCTGGTTTCCCCAAATCAAAACTAGAGCCTCCTGGTTGGAGGACATAAAAACCTATGGACCTAGAAAGGTAGTGATGCAAGGGAGAGAGGCCCTGCATTGAGTATTAGCAGAGGTTAATAAAGTGGGGCTTTCGGATTATATTTTTCAGAATTCTATTGACCACACATCTGAGAGTTCTGAGAATTGTGTTCCAGAAGCCTATTTATTCCTCCCAACTTTGAGGATTAGGTACTAGAAAATAAACAGCAGTAAAGAGGGGGAACACATGAGAGAAAGGCCAAAACCAAAGGAAACTGATTTCTATAGAGACAGACTACCACATAACTGCCTTTGGCACTCCAGGATTCCAGTAGTGAGACTGGAGATGTCACACATTGAATCTTAATCCTTTTATAGGCATACTATATGCTGTGCAACTTTGCTGTAGCCTCTCTAGCAAGGTAGTTGCAAAGAATTGCAGTCCAAATGTCTTCATGTTGTTTCCATACCTTTCTCTGCAGCTTTTGCTTCTTAAACAAGCATCAGAGGTATTCACTGAGTCTTGAATGCATGTGTCACACTATTTCATAACCACAGTTCATTATGCCACCCACTCCTAAGTCAAATAATAGCAAACCTGATGTTTTAGAGAAAGGAATGAAACCATTACAGTAACAGAAGCCATTGTGGGGAAACTCAGTGTTAGAAAAGGTGACTCCTACTTGAAGAACTGATTTCCCATCCTTGAATTTGGAAGTAATAGGTAATCTGGCTGTTATGTAGGGATCTAAACCCTTGTAAGTCTCATTCTCACAAGCATCAACAAATAATTTTTCAAAAAAATAATTCCTCCACTTGTGAGAAATTGCAGTTCTCAAGGAGTATTCACAGTTTAGGACCTACTCTTCACTAAAATGTATGTGACCTTGTTAGAAAATAGAAATGTTCTTATTTTCTGCAAAATAAAATCTGTACAGGAAATGATGCCGTGTGCATTTTTCATGTTCAGCTATCTTGAATTACAAAGGATATCATCCATTCAATATTTCTCATGAGAGTTTCCCAACACTCAGGAAATCCTATTTTGTTTCTCATTTGATTAATTACAAATTTATTTTTTCCATCCCTGCACTAATGTAGTGTCATTATACATATTCTGTATGGACCTCAAAAACAATGTATATGAGTTTCCCTACTTTGGCATAATAGGGAAAATAGGTTAAAGGAACCCCCGGTGGTGCAATGGGTTAAACTACTGAGCTGCTAAACTTGTTGACCAAAAGGTTGCAGGTTTAAATCCAAGAAGCAGCGTGAGCTCCCGCTGTCAGCCCCAGCTTCTGCCAACCTAGCCAATTAGGAGTTCAAAAACATGCTAATGTGAGTAGATCAATAGGTACTACTCTGGCGGGAAGATAACGGCGCTCCATGCAGTCATACTGGCCACATGACTTTGGAGGTGTCTACAGACAACGCTGGCTATTTAGCTTAGAAATGGAGATGAGCACTAACCCCCAGAGTCAGACACGACTGGACTTAATGTCAGGGGAAATCTTTACCTTTACCTAAAGTACGAGGTTAAGTTGAAAGTGACCATGGCAAGATAGTTTTATGTTTCTAACAATCAACCCCTGTGATACTAAAGGGTTTCAACTCGGTATATACCCACAAGTGTAGTGGAATAGCAAGTTGGTGGGATAAAGTCCTAGGGCAAAGGTGAAAGTTGTGTGGTCCTTCAAAAGTTGTTGACATTGAGATCCCAATATCTCTTACCACTTGCTATACTGACTAAGACTGCTGGGCTCTGTAATCCAGGAATATCTAGAAAGCAACACAGTCCCAACCCCTGCCCTAGTAGAAGCTGCTGTGAGGTATGAAACTCTGCTTTACTCAGGGGCTCCTGAGTAAATTGCAGAAAACTAAGCTGAGTTTTTATACATTATTGAAAGCTGTTGCACGTCTCTACTTAGGAGGGAACTGTCGAACTGGTGAGAACTGCTAGACTTTCCTGAAGTCATCTTCTGTTTATCAGTTTCTTTAGCAGCTTAATTTTATTATGTTCAGGAACTCTTGTGATTTTTACAGTGCTTATTCCAGTTAGCCAATTAGATGGCCAAGATTCAAATGGGGAAAGGGGAAAATCTTTAGGTAAATTAACACATAAGTTCTCCTCTTGGTCCACCTGGGGAACTATTCTAAAGGTGTTACAACAGGATTTAGGCTTCCACCATTTACTCACCTGTCCACCATCAGATCTGATGTAAACCTAATATCTTTGTCTATGTCTTATTGATTTTAGCTGCTGTCATAACGTTTATTCATTTGGCATGGGGCTACATTCAGTTTTGGTGAAGTCTGAGCTCATGACCACAACATCCCTTTCCAGGTCATGAAGGCTTCTGAGGTCATGCCCAGCTCAGGGAGTGTTGAGGCAGCCTCACTCCCAACTGTCTGATGTCCACAGGTATCCCAAACATGCCATCCTATCAACAAACAGGCATAGAGGGCTTCACATCAGTTCGCAGATACTTGATTTAATACCTGAAGATCTGGTGCTCCATGCTATACCAAGTTTTTGCAGTTATTGCCAAAAAAAGTTATGGTTAACTTGATGCTATACAAAGCAGAAAATCTGAATAAAAATTGATTGATTGATTGTCTTCTATGAATAGTGAACTGTGTACTTTCCCAACAATAATAGTGATTTGAGCCTGTCCATGTTGCTTTGGTATATTTTTTAGTACTGTCCTATGACCAAAAACTGGAATGCTATTTCTAGGTACTTTCCCAATTGGAACTGCACCTGTCATGCCTATAAATTGTTCTCCCTTTTTTGCCCCAGGCAAACGTATTGGTGCAGCACTTTGTTGTGTTTCCTCTGAACAGTTATTTTGCTACCCTACACAGATGCCTAATCAGCATAGGCAAATGTGCATGGCAACAGAAAAGAGTATAATACATTGAATTATGTGGCATGTTTTATTGTGTTTTTTCCAGTAAAGGAATATTTCAGAGTCCCGCATCGACAAGTTGATTAAAAATAATGGCACAACTCAGTCTGATTTGCTGTGTTGTGACTATTTTATAATCGTTCAGACCATGTGAACTAGTGATTGATGAATGGGTCCTTGTGACCAATTCTGTCACTTTCTGGCTTGATCTATTTGTGTTCTCCATGCTCATTCTGAAATCTATTCATATATATTCCAAATCCAATAATCCATGTTCTCAGTGCTGTTGATTTTTATTATTATGAGCCTCAAAGAAAGAGGTTTACAGCTGGATATAATCTTATGTGTGTCATACTTCCAATGCAATTTCTAAGACCCAAGGCTGTGGATCATGGAAACTACAATCTATTCTCATTTGCCTTCCTTATTCATAGTCTCTCATCACACAAAAGGGGAAGAGGGTCCCATTTCTTTTTGTCTGGTATGAGACAGACATTTCGATATATTACAACTATCAAGACAGAAGTAGAGCATACTTCATATTTGACATACAGCTTTCATGATTGGTTATCACTGAGCATGAGAAATGGGACTGATGGAAAGCCAACAGTTCTTCACCCCTATTATAAGAGCAAAGCTATAGGACATTTTCCAGAAGCTTCCAATAACCTATCCAATAATACAGATATTTCTTGAGTTCTTTTTCCCACTACAACTCAGTGGGCACCAGTAGGATTATCAAGTCAACATGAGGCCAGTGGACAAAAAAAAGTTGATTTTGGTAATTTTATTAACAATGAAAGTATAAGCGTCAATCATATTTATTTATTTATTTATTTATTTAGCCTTATTTATACCCCGCCTTTCTCTAACCCGGGGGGGGGGGGGGACACTCAAGGCAGCTTACAAATGGCACCTACACAATGTCTCAAAACATACAAAATTCACCTAAAATGGTTTTCATTAAAATTACAGAATAAGAAACATGATTAAAATACATTCAGAGGGGTTAAAAGAGGCTATGGTTTCTCCGCTACTGAAGAAGCCGGACTTAGATCTGTGGTATCCCAGCCTCTTAGTGTGACACCCCCCCCCACCTCCTAGTGTGGTCTCACCTCCAACTTGTGTGACCCCCCAGTCTAGTGGGCCAAGCCAGGTACCCTTGGTGCCAGAGGATCAGGCCCAGGATGAAGAGGATGAATGGCCTAAGGTGGACACATCTATGGATGCAGACCTATCATGGGATAATACTTGGTTGCATGGGAATTGGCCTGAGGAAGGGGTTAATGAAGATTCTATGGAAGTCAGCTTTGAAACTGCAAGTGAGAATTCGTTTGACCTTGACTCTCACAGGAGCCCTTCTCCTTTGCCAGCTGGGGCCGAGGGAACTAGGGAGGAATTTTCCCACCAAGATAATAGTCCACCTGGTGCGACTAACGAGCAGGGTTTTGATCGAAGGGCGAATATCCGTGTGAGGCGGAGAGAATATCCGTGTGGAATGTAAAACATGGGATGCAATGGACTCACAGAAGATAGATTTGCTTTTAAGACTGACTCTGGGAAAAATCCAGTAGATTGGAAGCTATGTTTGGAGTGAACGTATCTCTGCATCAAGCCTCTGAGTTCCAAGACATAGCTGGGGCGGGTTTGCCCTGGTGCTCCAAGTACCTTGTTGACCGTTGTTTCGGTCTGCCTAGACTCTAAGTTCCTGTTTACAGCCGTTGGAGCGGCCTGCCTTCGTTTTGGATTGCTTTCATTGGGATTTACTCCGTTTTGGATAATCTTTCCAGTTTTACCTTTTTGCTTCATACCTTTACCTTTTTGGACTATATTATTCTAAATAAAAGTAGTTTTTAGAGCTGCCTGTGTGTATGTGGTCTAGGGGGGACACGTTCCGGTCTGAGATGCAACAAGATCATTCGGCTCCCTCCAGTTACTGCCCTGTTTCGAACCTTCCGTTCCTGGGTAAGGTGATTGAGAGGGCAGTAGCGGAGCAGCTACAGCAGCTTCTAGATGGTACAGCCGGGTTGGACCCCTTCCAGTCAGGCTTCCGTTTGGGGCATGGGGCAGAGACTGTGCTGGTCTCTATTACAGATCAGTTTCGCTGTCAGCTCGACCAGGGCGGATTGGCGATGCTCGTGTTATTGGACCTCACGGCAGCATTTGATATAGTCGATTACAATCTTTTGACCCACCGCACTGCGGTTGTTGGAGTCAGGGGGGCAGCCTCAAATGGGCTGTCCTCTTTCCTTCACAACCGCGGTCAGCGAGTGGTATGGGGAGGGCCGGTCTCTGGGAGATCTCCACTTACGTGTGGGGTCCCCCAGGAGGCTATTCTCTCTCCTCTGTTATTTAACATCTATATGCGACTACTTGCTCAGTTGGTGCGAAGCTTGAGTGTTACCAATATGCAGACGACACTCAGCTCATTCTAAGGATGGAAGGCCGTCCAGACTCCGTACCTGATAATTTCCATCTATGCCTCCAGGCCATGACTGGATGGCTGCGTGCCAGCAGATTGAGGGTGAATCCAGCAAAGATGGAGATCTTATGATTGGGCCACCCAGGCAGTGGGGATATCCAGTTGCTTACCCTGGATGGCGAGACTCTATTTCCGTCATCATCAGTAAAGAGCATAGGAGTTCATTTGGACTCTGCTGACAATTGAGACTCAGATCTCCACTGTGAGCAGAATCGCTTTTTTCCATCTCATCAGGCTAGGCCACTGGCTCTCTATTTGTCTAGGAGCGACCTGGCTACGGTGATCCAGGCTACGGTCATCTCAAGACTAGACTACTGTAATGCCCTCTACATCGGCCTACCTTTGGCGGTGACTCAGAAACTCAAGCTGGTGCAGAATGCTGCAGCTCGACTTCTCACCGGGGAGCCGGTGAGATGCCATATAACTCCCATTCTCTAGCAACTGCAACCAATTGAACACCGAATCACTTTCAAAGTGATGGTACTTACCTGCAAGGCCTTACATGGTCTGGGGCCTGTGTATTTGGGGGACCGTCTTACCCCCTACCAACCCCAGAGATCACTTCGTTCTGAAGATCAAAATCTGTTGGAAGTTCCCAATCTCAAGATCTTTAGTCTGACAGCCACTAGACATAGAGCCTTTTCGATCATGGCTCCCTCATTGTGGAACGCATTGCCTGTCAAAGTCCGAGCCCTGTGGGAACTGCCTGCCTTTCAGAGGGCATGCAAAACATATTTGTTTCAGAAGGCTTTTGAATTATAATTTGGTCTTAACCTGGTTTTAAATTTGGTTTTAAATTGTTATATGTTATTGTACTGATCTCTTGTAAACCGCTCTGAGCCTTCGGGGAGTGGCGGTATATAAGTTAGAACAATAAATAAATAAATAAAATGCACCATCCAGAGTTCAAGGTATAGAGCCATTTCATGATCAGTTGCACATAATCATACATTAAGATTGCTGCACTGCCCTATTTTTTGAAATTCTGCTCCCAGTCAGGTTTTGACTCTCCTCTTGAAGATTAATAGGGAGGGGACTGATCTGATGTCACTAGGGAGGAAGTTCCACAATCGAGGGGCCATCACTGAGAAGGCCCTGTCTCTCATCCCCAAGAGCTGCGCTTTCGAGGAAGGTGGGACCGAGAGCAGGGCCTCCCCAGATGATCTTAGTCTCCAAGATAGTTTGTAGGGGAAGATACACTGTACCATTTAAATTTTAAAAAGAATGTTTCACACTATGCAAGTATAGAGCTATGATTCAATTATAACTGCACAGGTCCTGTGGAACCCTTGGGCCTAGAATTGAGGTGAGAGTACAGTATTACATTGTGTAATATATGCCACCATGTAATAGCTACACCACACACACACACACACACACACACACACACACACACCTTTTGGGCCCCTAAAATGGTATTCCAGCTTCACTTGGTTGCATGACCACCCCTTTTCCTTTGAAACTATGAGCCTTCACTCAGCTGTTGGTCCTTGTGCCGTCATCGCACCAGCTTCTATGGTCCTTTATTGACGCAAAGGGTCTCTTCAGCTGAGGGAATGCTGCTGCCTCCCTTTGAGAGCTCAAACACCATCCAAAAAAGAAGGGCTAAGGAGTGTATCTTTGTAAAAACAAAGTCTTTATTGTGGAGTTAACTTCACTCCAACAATTGTAAAATCAAAGGCGTCGGTGTTCTTTTTTCTTAAATGAGGGTAGCTTGTCCAAGGCCAATCCTAAGACTTCAGCTCCCTTGATGTGCATTTCTTTCCTCTATGGGACTCTCTTCTTTCTGCTCAGGCTGCAAACTAAACACTTCTCTCCTCACTCACAGAAAGGGAGGGGTGGAGTTAATGATTAGTTGCCTACTCAACTAAAACTCTGGGCCTGCTAGATCTGTCTGATCAGAGACTCTGTAGGTCCGGCACAGTCCTGTTGCTATTTTTTTTTTCACCACATAATAGTCACATCCCCATTTTTTCTGGCTGAAAGTGCAAATATTTTGTGGTAAAATATGGCATTTAGAATTTTCAGCCAGGAAGCTTTAGTGCCTTACCAAACTAGAAATCTATGAATTCCATAGGATGAAGGCATGCCTGTTAAAGTAGAATTATAGTGCTATAACTGAGTAATATGAAATGGTACCCTGTCTAACAAATGAGGAAAATATCACCACATATCTTTCAATTTAGTGCTCTCACCCCGATATTTCTTCCCCTCATCCTGGGGATTGGATCAGAGGGGCCGTGCCCCGAAATCTGGCAACCCCAGGTACAATGCATGTTGCAACAGTTTTCAACCAGCTTCATTTTCATGACTTTCATTCTGTCAACTGAGTCTACTGCTCCCAAGACAACCATTTTCAGGGTACCTGATCATATCAGCCAGTCTGGATCCAAATGAGATTACATTCACATCTGAGGATTTCTAGTGTCTGTGTGTTAACTCTCCAGCCCAGTTTCTTCCTTCTCTTTAATTGCTATTGATTTCAGTGGGAAATGCTTCTGCATAGGAAAGGAAATACTCCTGGGGCTTCATGCTTACAAATACTGTTGCTGACACCAAATATTAGAGTCTTCATACAGCCAGAAGATATGAGACACTCATCCCAGAGTTGGGAAACGTTCTTTTTTTCCCCTTCTACAGTAACTCCCAGGTCCCCCAGTCTTCGCAATTACTGGGTATACTGGGATTTAGAAAGACATGGTGATAAAAACAAAAAAAGTGTTTCCAAGTGCGCTCCTGTTTTTGAGGCACCAGTCAAGAAGGCCAGCAAGCAACACGCGCGTCACTCCCTTCAGATGAGATCAAGCAAGATGCATGATGGGGAATTGGAATGTATCCTCTTTATCTTTTTGTGTGAGAGGTGGGAGGTTGTCTGAGGTCCAGTGAGTATATTGGATGCCCTGCAGCTGCCAACGGCTGATATACAAACTGTCATCCCAGGAGGATTTCATCATTGCCTTTCTGCTGCCTTGAAGGTGCAGCCAGATTGGCCTTCTGAGGGGTGAATTACCAAGCAGCAAAAGATAAATAGGACTATGCCAGGCACATTGCTAACCTTCTAGCGTTGCAGAGATGATTCCTCTTCTGCCTTCAAACAAGACAAATATTGGGGCTTTGAGAGCAATTTGAGAAAATAACATCCCAATCCAGAATTATCCATCATCTGGTCAGGGACAGAGAGGAATGTGTATGGCTGGTACTAATATCACCACCTCTGCACATGACATGGGCTAATAAATAGGATGAAAGGGTACAAGAATGTGAAAAGGGAGGGTGGTTTGGTCAGTTTGACAAACTTACTTTTTGGACTATAGTTCCTAGAACCATTTGCTTAGTATGGTCACTGGGGAAAATTCCAAAGTAAAGAGTGGGAATAAACAGAAGAATAGCCTTCAGTATCCATGGGGTACTGTCTCTATGGGAATCCAATTCTGTTGTGCAAAGAAGTAAATGAGAAGATTTGAATATGAATTAAAACTAGAGCTTGGTGGGTTCACTATGCTGGTCCCACTTTTTCTTCTACTTTTTAAAATTCTGTTTTCACCTTTGTAACTAAATTTCACTAATAAAAAATCATTTTGTAAAAAGGCCGTTGAATCAATGGATGAAAAACCCATGGATTCATAAGGTAAACTGTAAAAAAAAGAGAAAAAGAAAAAGCTAGAGCTTGATATATAGCAGAAGTAGGCAAAGATCAGCCCCTGCAACCCAGTTTTCCAGTCTCTGCCAGTTCCCCAAAGCCCCACAACCCCCCAAAAATGACCCCTCCCCCCGCTCCCAAACATGGTTACCTCTACATTTGCCTGAGGCCTTCCCAAAATGATCAAGTCAATAGGTATTAGTTCTCAGAACAATCCGAAGTATAGGCAAAAAGAACGCAAACACCAAAAATGGTTTTGAAATCAAATATTCAATGTTTCTTAGTATATATTCTTCAGTAATTATACACAAAATGGTTGCAATGGAAACACAGTCACGGGAATCACAGCCGCAAATGCGGAAATCAATTGATTGAGGACTATATGTTTTTGGACAACCCGGAGACCTAGACTCCACCAAAGGATTATAATTTCTGCATTTGCGGCTGTGATTCCCATGACTGTGTTTCCATTGCAACCGTTTTGTGTATAATTACTGAAGAATATATACTAAGAAACATTGAATATTTGATTTCAAAACCATTTTTGGTGTTTGCGTTCTTTTTGCCTATACTTCGCCTTCCCAAAATGATGGCAGAGATTGATGCACATCACTTCTATTTTCTATTTTTGAAAAGACTCGGAAGATGGTAGTGATATTTGGGGGCACCATCGGAGAGTGCAACCCAGAAGACTGGTTCTGGGAAAATCTAGACTCTATCACTGAGAAAACCATAATGTCAAACAAGCTTTCATAAAAGGCAAATTTGTACAGTGTTAGTGCTCTTCTCTGCAGTACACAACTACATCATTTATTTAGTGCGAAAAGGAAAGGAGGGGAAGATGATGAAGGTGCAAGGTGAGACAAGGAAGGGAGAAAAGGAAAACCAGAGAGGAGGGAAGGCATTGTGAAGCAAGAAATGAGATAAAAGAGAGAAGGATGTGGAAAGGTACAAATAATAAAAGAAGTGGAAACAAAATGGGTCAAAATGCAAGGGAAATAATTATGGCATATATATTTCTTATCACTTTCCTGTGCATTTTCCCCTGGAAAAACTAGGTGGCAGCTACTTTTGGTGATTTCCTGTCATATTTTACAAAAAATTCAATCTATACCATTTTGCTATCAGTAAGAAAACTGACGAGAGGAAAACTTAGTGATTTGATAGCAATAGAGTAGTGTGAGAAGTGCTCACTCATGCCAAAATGTTATGGTTGTTATTTCTTCTGCCCTATTACTAATCCTGACAATCACCTTGCAATTTAGATTTTCTGAAAGGTATTCATAACTCAAGTTGACACGATAAATTCCATGACTAAATAAAGTTTTGAATTTCTCTCAAAGTCCAAAACTATTTTATTTTATTTATACTCCATTTATCTCCCACCATGAGATGCAATGCAGCTTAAAACATGTTGTTGTTTTTCTTCTTGTTCTTCTTGCCGTTAATGCATTTATATCCCACTGTAGTCCCAGTAATGAGTCTCAAGGCTGCTTACAACATATTAAAAAGAGTACAAGATAATAATAATAATACTTTATATACCGTCATATCTCCCCAAAGGGACTCAGGGTGGTTAAAAACAATACAAAAACCATAATAAAACATACAATTATAGGATTACAAAACAATATATCCATTTGTGAATCTTGACATGTGGGCAGATTTGTATAGGAAGCAAAGGTCTTTCAGAAACTCTGGACCTAAATATTACACAACTTTGAAGGTTATAATCATCACTTTGAGTTCTGTTTGGAAGCAGACTGATAATCACAAACTGTTTGAAACAAACTGTTTCCAAAAAAGGAGTTATGTGTTCTCAGTAACCAGTCTAGTCAGCAACCTGACTCCAGCATTTTCGATTCACCGAAGTTTTTGGACAGTTTCCAAAGCCAATACTACACCCACAAAGACAATCCAAGCTGTAAGTTATGTATATCATTGAATTATAGAAATGATGATTAATATTTGATTCATTGAACCAAATATAAATTTGATTCCATGAATCTATTTTAATTTGATCTAGTAATAGACTGAAGACCTACTGACAAAAGGTAAGCAAGTCAGCATTGCAGCAGGACTGTCACCTTTGGTATTGATGTTGATCACATAATTCTATCTGCCAATCAGCCTCCTCTATAAGAGTCTCCCTTCCCTAACTATTTACAGATAAAACCCATGAGTAGTTTAAAATGGTGAATCAGTGTGATTGCACAATGAAGAAATGTGAAATATTGAAGTTGCTCAACCTGTTATGCATCTGTTATCAATGATAGCACAAATGTAATGTGATTACATCCTTGGGCTAGGATGGGGAAAATCTGGCCCTACAGATGTAGATGTTGCTGAAGTACAACTTGCACTATGGGCTGTTCTGGCCAAGGCTAATGGAAACTGCTGTTCAACAATGTCTGGGGGACTTCACTTTACCCACCAGAGATGTTTCATGGTGGGTTTTTTTCATTATTAGAAGCAATATATCTCTGCATTTCATTTACTGGAGAATACAAGCAGGAGGAAATCCCAGAGGCAGCTGACTGGCCATTGTGAGAAAAGACAGCTGGATTAAACAGGCCTATGCTCTGATCCAGCACTATCTTTTCTTGTGTCTTTAATTCTCTGGAGTGTACAACTTGCCCATGACAGGAATTTCACATCAAGCAAGTCAATATGAAAAGGTTCTCACACTGAATATAAACTTTCAAAAAGCATATTTTCATTTAATTCACAGTGCATGAATGGATAGTCATAGTCTGAGCTCTGAAAAAGATCCTGAGCTGATTCAGATCCAAAAAGAAATATTTCTAAGTTGTTTCATTTTGGTTAGTAAAGTTCAAACTCATAGCTATGTTTTTAAAAGATGTAATGCAAGCATGCTAATCATTATCTGCATCTACCCAGAATAATTTGTAATAGAGTGTTATTAATAATTAACTGAACTCATGTATTGCTGTTTCAGAAACTACAACAAGAATCACTGGATTCAAATTATAGGGAAACGCTGTAATTACATTACTGTAAAAGCTATTCAACATAGATGGAATAGAATGCTGTGGAGGGTGGTGGACTCCTCCTCCTTTGGAGATCTTTAAGCAGAAGATGGATGGCCATGTCTTATTCCTATGTGGTAGAGGGATGGATTAGATAATGATGATGTTTATGATGATGATGATTATTATTATTATTAGCACCCTCCACCCAAAAAGACTTGGAGCAGCTCACAAAGCACTTCAAAGTGCCGCACATACATTAAACAATACATAGATATGAAAACGATAATAACATAAGATCACAATTGCAAACACATCATAAAATTATCACATAAAATATTAATATTCATAAAACACAGTGGTGACTGCAGATAAAACTGGTTGTTTCCATTTAATGAACTAAGTACCAAAGTGATGACTAACCCTTAAAATCTACACAAGATCAAAGGCTTGTTTAAATAGCCATGTTTTTAGACTGGATCGGAAAACTTGAAGGGAGGGGGGTAACCTAATTTCTCTACAGAGGGCATTAGAGAGCCAGAGTGCCACCACGGAGAAGGCTCCCTCTCTCATCCCCACCAACCATACTTGGGACGGTGGTGGGACCAAGAGAAGGGCTTCCCCGGCAGATCTCAGAAGAAGATCATAGAAGAAAATACAGTCTTGAAGATAGGTTGGACTCGAAGCAGATCTTCCAACTCTAAAATTCTGTGATTCTGTAAGTCTAATAAATAAAATAAATATAAAAACATACTGATAAATGTGTTGTTAAAAATCAGTTAAAACGGGGATGAGCAAAGTACAGCCTACAGGCCACACACAGCCTTCAGATATGTTTTTGTGACCCCCCCGGTGATCAAAACTCACACAAACACAACCAAAGAAGTCTGAATGTTCAAAATTTATCTCTAGGGGAGCATATTTAGAGCTCCCCTGAATTCCCAGGGATCTAAATGGATGTTTTAATTATCTCAAAATGCCCTCAAGCACCCTGGAACACACCAAAACATACCTTTGTGTTCCTTTTTGGTGGAGCTTGATATGGAATTTTGTTTTGTTGTTGCTAGAGCACTGTAATGTCCCCCACCTCAAAGTAACCCAGTCTTTTCTGCCCCCTTGCTGTAAAAGAACACCAGAAGTATTCCCTGAATTTCTGGTGTTTGCTTTAGTTGAAGATTCCAGTTTATTCAGCAAATCCATTGCAGTCTACACACATCAGCAGTGTCAACTTCATACTTCATTTTCACCTCTCACTTGAGCTTGCTGTTTAGAAGAATATATTTTTAATATGTAAAATGAGAGTCAACAGCAATTGGCTCTGCCTGGAACTGGAAAACATAAACATAAGCTAATCTAATGTTTGTGATTCAAGTCAGTTTCGCATTTTCACAACCTGAAGTTCAATTCTGTATTGTTTCAAGTCATAAGAAAATGTGTATGGATATTCATACGTATTGCATAATACATTATAATGGACATATCCCTACATATATTTTCCCCAAATATAAAGTTTATTCTATATAATTTTTCTTGAAATATCCAATAATATACATGTTTTGCACACTTTTCTGAATGTATGCATTACTATGCCTTTTTAAACTGGAGACTATTTTGCATAATTCTGAGAAAATGTGGATGTTTGTATACAAGTATATTCATTCTTACAAAAGGAGTGTTTGCAGTAACTTTGCATGAATTTTTTTAAAAACTTACATATATGAAAGGTATGTAAGGATGAATTTCCATTACACTGTAATAAATAATGTAAAGGCACTCATGATTTTTTCAAGGGAGAATGCTTTTAATGCAAAATATGTTAGATAAATTCCATTGCAAACTGCACACACAACAAAAAATCATATACAATAATGCATAAATGCACACAAAATGCACTCAACCATTTTTCCTACTTGTAGTTTGTTTTTGCCAAATTCACAAAGAGATGCAGAAACAGGCAAAATGAATATTCATTTGGGAAACTGAGCAGAACTGAAATTGACAGATTTGCCCTTTCCTACTGTGTTCCTCCCAAATAGTTGGAGAATTAGTCACCCTACTGGAAAATATTTAGTGAACTCTTTTCTTTTTTGCTTCTCAGGGTAGACAGAGATTTAAAGAGATTGAGGAAATGAGAATGGTGTGGAAGATTTCGGGAGGCTATTTCTCCTCAGCCCTTTATTGCCCTTAGAGAGCCGAGAAAATTGTAGTGAATGCAATGTGGAAGATGTACATCATCTGTTTCCCATCCTCAACCCCCTGAGTGCTTATTGAAAAAAGAACTAAGGGCCATGTGTCAAGTCATGTCTGCTGCAGTGTCAAGTCAAATAAGGATCACATTGACTAAGTTTTTTCTTTATCAATCTTGCAAGTGGTAAGATGCACTATCTGATATGTTCACTTGCCAGTTGCCTGTGAAAACCCCCTAGAATCAAGGCTGTATCTTTTATTTCATGTCATTTTAGACAGATCTTTTTAATTTAGGGAGAATTGCACTATATGGAAAGCGAAATATCAAATTCAAGATCTGGTAACATAATATTAAAATGGTCATTTGTGTGCCCGTCTCCATATAAAGATACTGGCTTACCATGCTGTTTCAAATCTTTCAGAAATATTTGAAACAGCATATAAATGGCAAAGTCTATGCATGCAAGAGAATTCCGTCACCTTTTTTCAGAACACTGAAGCAACTAGTTCCCATAAGACATTCATATCAAAATTGAGACAAATTCAGAGCACTATTTCATAGCAAATCCCCTCCAGAATCTAATGTGCTATTGGTGTACTTCAGTCATTTTCAGTAACAGATTTTTTTTTTAAAAAAAAAAACACCCAGTGTGCTCCAAATATCCTTTCACACACACCGATCAACATGGCCAAGGATTGTGGGTTATGGGACTTTTACATTTACTGAATTGGACATGGCTCTCAATAAATGTAAAAATGCCAAGGCAGCTGGCCTGGGTGATCTACGGATGGAACAAATTAAGAACTTTGGTCCAAAAGCAAGGTGCTGGCTGCTGGAGCTGATGAACAACTGCACTGCATACTGTCAGATCCCCAAAATCTGGAGAAAAAGCAAGAGTCATAGCCATCTTGAAACCAGGCAAAGACCATAATGATCTAAAAAGCTATAGACCAATCTCCTTGTTGTGCCATCTTTACAAAGTTCTGGAGAAACTTATGAGGATTACCTGGGAAGGAATAGAATTATGGAAAAATCGACCCTTTTCTGATTCCACAGCAAGCTGGCTTCAGGAAAGGCAAAAGCTGCACATCGCAAGTGCTGAACCTGACTCAGCACATAGAAGGTGGCTTTGAAAGGCAGCAGATCACAGAAGCTGTCTTTATAGACCTGTCAGCAGCTTATGATACTGTAAACCACCACCTCCTCCTGAGAAAAATATATAATATCACAAAGGATTACCACCTCACCTGCCTCATAGGAAATCTGCTACAAAACATGAGATTTTTGTTGAGTTCCAGGGCCAAAGAAGCAAATGGTCAAAACAGAAGAACAGCCTGCCTCAGGGGAATGTGCTTGCTCCATCAATGTTCAACATTTACCCAAATGACCAGCCATTGCCAGAAGGGACAGAGAGTTTCATCTATGCTGACGATCGTGCCATTACCGCTCAAGCAGGGAGTTTTGAGATGGTTGAACAGAAGCTCTCCGAAGCTCTAGGTGATCTTATTGCCTATTACAGGGAAAACCAGCTGATTCCTAACCCATCTAAAACACAGGCATGTGCTTTTCATCTTAAGAACAGACAAGCATCCCGAGCTCTGAGGATTATCTGGGAAGGAATCCCACTGGAGCATTGCAGTGCACCCAAATACCTGGGAGTTACCCTGGACGGTGCTTTGACCTACAAGAAGCACTGCCTGAATATCAAGCAAAAAGTGGGTGCTAGAAACAATATCATACAAAAGCTGACTGGCACAACCTGGGGATCACAACCAGATATAGTGAAGACACCTGCCCTTGCGCTATGCTACTCTGCTGCTGAGTATGCATGCCCAGTGTGGAACACATCTCACCACGCTAAAACAGTGGATGTGGCTCTTAATGAGACATGCCACATTATCACGGAGCGTCTGCACCCTATACCACTAGAGAAATTACACTGTTTAGCCGGCATTGCACCACCTGACATCTGCCAGGAAGTAGCAACCAATAGTGAAAGGACCAAGGCAGTGACATCTCCGGCCCATCCTGTTTGGGTATCAGCCAGCACACCAACAAGTTAAATCAAGAAATAGCTTTCTAAGATCTACAGAGGCACTCGCTGGAACACCTCAGCAAGCGAGAGTCCAAAAGTGGCAGGCTAAAAGCCAGAACCTCAATCAATGACTGATACCAAATGAGAGACTCCCTCCTGGGCACACAGAAAACTGGGCCACTTGGAAGCTGCTGAACAGACTGTGCTCTGGCACCACGAGATGCAGAGCCAACCTTAAGAAATGAGGCCACAAAGTGAAGTCCATGACACGCGAGTGTGGAGGAGAGCAAACCACAGACCACCTACTACAATGCAACCTGAGGCCTGCTACATGCACAATGGAGGTCCTTCTTATGGCAACAACAGAGGCACTCCAAGTGGCCAGCTACTGGTCAAAGGACATTTAATAGAATACCAAATCTGCAAATTTGTGCTTTGTTTGTTAATTTGTTTGTTTTTAATGCAATACAACTGTTTAGTTTGCTCCTGACATGATAAATAAATAGCAGTCTGCCAAATATGTGTGACATGTAGGTAATATCCATTTCCTTCTAAGCCTGGGATCTTCCTGGCATATTGTGCCCAACATAATTTCTGAATTTTCTTACTTCACTCTTCCCCTATGCCTGCAGTCATTTTTCCCCTCCATCACAACCTATTTCAGCATAATTAAGATAGGAAAGTGGATTTCAGCTTTTGAATACTTTGTGCTATGTCCGCTGCCTTACATTTAAGCTAAGGGCCAACTCACAAGCAATGTAGGTATTATAGGTATGCATCTAAAGTCCTAGGGGGCCCCCCAGTGGTGCAGTGGGTTAAACCCTTGTGCCGGCAGGACTGAAGACCAACAGATCGGAGGTTCAAATCCAGGGAGAGCATGGATGAGCTCCCTCTGTCAGCTCCAGCTCCCCATGTGGGAACATAAGAGAAGCCTCCCACAAGGATGGTAAAACATCAAAACATCCCGGTGTCCCCTGGGCAACGTCCTTGCAGATGGCCAATTCTCTCAAACCAGAAGTGACTTGCAATTTCTCAAGTAGCTCATGGCACAGAAAAAAATCTAAAGTCCTCTTAATTTACTCATTTATTTGGAGACTCACACATCCATCAGTTCAACTTTCTTGCTATGGAAAGTTACCCAGCAGCCACTGATGTAGAGGTCCACGTTGACTAGCAGGTAAGGAGACAGTCCCCATAAGCATGAACTCACTGAAAATCTACAACCTGTATTGAGCCGTCAATGAGTACCAGCAGTTTCTATCTATATCATGAACAGTCCCTTTGTAAAGTAATTGGTTCTTAACAACACATTCATGACTCAGTCCTATTTTTTGCTTAAATGGTTGCAAAATCATTCCTTGATACCTCCACCATCCCAGCTACATGTCAGTTTCAGACAAACTCAGCCTCAGAGGAAACAAGGAAGTCTGAAAGGGGCAGGAAGTAGGTGATGACATATCTCCCATAAAGATACCCATACAATTCCATCCCACTTCTGCCGCAATTGAAGGATAAAAAGAGGAAGGAAAAGGTAACACACCATGGCAAGATACAGGAAGAACTGAGGTTGAAGCAGAATAATTATGGAATCACCTTGAAACAGCAAAGGCGAGGTTTCATGCAAATTGTGATCACAATCTTCTCGTACTGCACAATTATAGTGCTATAATTCAGTTTATGTCCAGGTCTTGGGATTTGCAGTTTAGGGAGGAAATTGTCAGTCAGAAAACTTTAGTGCCTTGCCAAATCCAAAATGTGGAAATCCATAGGATGTGGCCATGGCATTTAATGAGGAATCACAGCACTATAACTCTCTGATGTGCAAGGACTCAAGTTACATTGACCCAATCTAACACCTGCAGGTCGGGAAGAAAAGTTTAAGACTGCTCTTGAAGAAAATCTAAGCTAGAAGGAGAAAGTTGCAATATCTTGAACATGTGAGGTGTTTTGCTGTTATATGTAGAGTGCACAAACAAATATAAAGAGTAAATAAGATCAAAAACATGTTTGCAAGTCAACACATTAGAAAGCTAGGTATGGCTGTGAGTTTCCATCAAGTGCCTATCAATGCTAAAAGTAAATGCTGCTGGGTTATTTTAATTGTTTCAGAAGCAACTTGATAAACTGCAAGTTGATTCTTATGTGAGAGAATTGGCCGTATGCAGAGATGTTGCCAATGAAACACCCACATATGTTACCATCCTGTGGGAGGCTTCTCTCACCCCTTCTCACAGATTCAAACCACCGATCTTCATGTCAACAATTCAGCCAGCACATTGCTGCCGGTATATGTGGTATGCATAGCTGAATTGACCAGCTAACCTTTAGGCCTCCTCTATACTGGCTGGTTAGTTTTGGACCAACATAAGTACTCCACACTATCCCTAATCTATAGCAGCAGCAAGTCAAAGTCCAGATGGGTCAAGACTGCATCAGCCCCACTGAACTGACATCATGTCACTTTTGCTGCTCCTAGACATAATAATAATAATAATAATAATAATTTATTTATACCCCACCCTCTCTCCCCAGATTGACTCAGGGCAGTTGCAGGACTCAACCTTTTTACTCTCAATTTTTTCCTCTTCTATTGTATACGTAAACATGTGTATACATTCAGGTACTCCTTATTTCTTATTTTATTCCCACTTCTTCTACTATCTCTCAATCATATTGTTCTCACACTTTCGTTGTATCTAAGAAATCTCTTATGTCATGAACCATTGTAAATCTACAATACGCCTTTTTGATTTTTTGCACAACATTTCTCATTATTATTATTACAAACTTTAATTTAAAAAAATCAAAGGGGGGCAGTTGTAGGACATTGCAGAACTCCATGAGAGCTCCTGGCCATCCCGAAATACCACATGCTGACATCAGCAAAGGAACCCATGCAAACAAAAAAAGGAGGTAGGCAAACTCAAGAGCATCCCCCAACTTTTCCTAACAAAGAGCCCCACAATAGCCTTCCGAACTTGCAGAATAGTATGGGGACAGCCAGGAGTGACTGCACAGTGAGTACCGGTTATTTGTAATCCCATGTAGATGAACCCTTAGCCACTTTTTATAATACTTAGTATTCAGTAACATCAGAGTCAAACAAGATGCCTCTAAACAGAACTATTTTGATCAATTTGCCACAACTCCTTTTCTTTCTTTGTAATACAGAAAGCTGTTTTGAACATTATTAAACTACAGTCCTACTGTCATTTATCATTATTAGAGCTGGATGCTGCACAAATGATTGAAACAATGAGAAATTGAAAAGCTCTTAACACTCAGCCCCAAGATTATTTCTAAGCTATTGGTGTATGCTGTGCAATCCGACACGTGCTTAAGAACATGTCTTATTACAGGCTAATGTTTATCCTGATTGAGCATAGTATTTCCTACATACCTGACAATATCCCTCCAGGGTCTCAAGCAAATATCACTCAAAGTACATAAGTCCTGTCTGAAGATGGGAACTCTGTAGCTTTCCAAATGTTTTGGGCGACAGCTTCTATAATCATTTACCATCAGCCATACACCAGAGGTGATAGGAAATTACACCAGCACATCTGGACTGCCAAATTTTCACTATACATGTCCTAACAGATTGTTTAAACTAGAGGTATTCTAGATTGAATCTTGAGCCTAAATTGTGACGTGTTTGCCTCTGAAAAATATTCTCAAATGAGTTTACTGGAGTTAATCTAGGGCAGACGGAATAAACATTCATGTAATGTAGACCAAATAATCCAACATTGGCAGAGAAAGGTTTGAAAGCATTTTTATATACCTGTCCCAGTATCCTGGATCCTTCTGTGACTAACAGACATTAAGACAGTCATGTTATGCTCTCTAACACCTCACTTCATCTAGGCCAGGGGTCCTCAAACTAAGGTCTGGGGGCCTGATACGGCCTTCCGAGGCCAGGGTCAACCTAAGTCTGAAATGACTTGAAAGCACACAACAACAACAACAATTCTATCTCTTCAGCCAAAAGCAGGCCCACACTTCCCATTGAAATACTTGCCATTTGTACACCGCCTCGAGTCGCCTTCGGGCTGAGAGAGGCAGTCTAGAAACAAAGTAAATAAATAAATAAATAATAAACCTTCCAACAGTTTGCGGGACTGTGACCTGGCCCTCTGTTTTAAAAGTTTGAGGACCCCTGATCTAGACTTTTATCCAGGGCTTAATTTTCCATTTACTACTAACTGGGATTTTTCTCATCATATTTTTACTAACTAATAATAGTAATAACTATGTAGTGGTTTTTGACTGACAGCACTAGGAATTGTAGTGAGTTTTACATTTGCCACCAAGTAAATTGCTTTTTGAATTCCTGATAGCAACAAACAGCTGTTCGATGACATAGAAAGGGTGAATATGTACCTAGATGCTTTGTTAGGTATGTGTACAGTTCTCGCAGCTTTGAGATGGTAGATTGGTCATGTCTGTGCATGCCACTTTTATTTGTTGTTTTCTGTACAATAACCCTTAAGAGTCCATCTTCTTTTGGTTTCATTTTGTAGAAAGCAGATTCCAGCACATGACTTTCTATTGCTAGTTATGAGAAATTGGAGTGCTGGCCAAAGATAATATGGTAGAATTAATTGTTTCAGTTCTACTATCGGTGGTGAGATGATGCTGGACCCCATCACGAAAAGCCTGTGATAGTCTCTACCTACCACCTACTGCAATGCCCTGTACGCGGGCCTCCCCCTGTCCACAACCAAGAGGCTAAAACTCATCCACAACGCAGCGGCCAGACTCATCTCTGGGTCATCAGTGAGGGACCACATTTCCCCCTATTTTAAAAAGATCTCCACTGGCTGCCCCTAGAGTTCAGAGTGCTCTACAAACTTTTGGTGCTCACTTTTAAAGCACGGCATAACATTGGGCCAGCCTACCTGAGCGCCCGGCTGACGGTCCAACGCAGCGAGAGGCCAGCACGTGCCATAAACGGTGATCGGATGACCATCCCTGGGGTGCGAGAGGCTCGGCTGGTAGAGACCCGGCGGAGAGCTTTCTCCGTGGCGGCCCCCATGATCTGGAACTCACTGCCACCCGCCCTCAGAGCCACTTCGACCCGGACTAGGTTCCTGTCAGACCTGAAAACCTGGCTCTTCCGCCTAGCGTTTGGGGCCTGATCGGTACCTTGAATGACTGAGCCTCTCCTTGCCGTCTGTATCTATGTTTTTAAATTGTACATTGATGTATTTTGGGGTTTTTAAATGATGTAAGTCGCCCGGAGCACCGGTGGTGGAGGGCGACTCACAAATATTAAAGTATTATTATTATTATTATTATTTAATATTTATTACCAATAGAGCTTAGTTTACAGCAGTAGCATGTGTCAATGTTCAATACCAAATAAAGTCTGGACTAGAGGAAACATACACAGTTCCAGAAAAGATCAGAAGCTGTTGTCACCCAAACTGATACTTAGATGTTACCTTTGTCCATTCTGTCTGTATTCAAACAGATTATCATATTTCTAAGGGTAGAAGCAAACCAGGCTTCTTTCTTTTTTGAAAGATGGCCTTCTCTGAGGATCCTTCTACACTGCCATGTAAAATCCAGATTATCTGCTTTGAACTGTATTATATAGCAGTGTAGACTCATATAATCCAGTTCAAAGCAGATAATGTAGATTATCTGATTTGATAATCTGGATTATGTGGCATTGCAGAAAGGGGCTCAGACTTTCATGTGAGAGCCATTCCCAAAGCAAAGTTACTTGACTGTTCTGCTTGAGCAATCAAGATGATTTTAAGAGACGTCCCTAGTTTTAGTGCTAGAATGCTTGCCTAGTACAGACACTGAAAATCCCTTACCCAACCCAGCTCTCTGCAGATATCCTGGACTACAACTTCAGCTATTTTTTCTGGAAAGCTCAGATGCAGATGATAACTGGAGTTGTAGTTCAACACACCTAGAAGATTCCAGGTTATGGACAAGGAAAGTAAGCCAATTTGGAATCTCATTAGAGTAAATGTAGAAGAATTAATATTAAGTATGATCTCCCCAATTTCTCTGGTGGGCTGTACAACCTAAACTTGAAAAAAAGAGAGAAAACCAACGGTGACAGAATTCAACTCAAATGACATGTCTCGAACTTCCTTCCCTGTGTGCCCAGAGGAGAGGATATATTCATACTCTGAGTCTGAGTTTTTCCCCATGTCCGTTTCAAAAAACACAAGATTTCCAGACTGGGAAGGCAATGATTTCTTCCCCTTCCTAACTCTCAGCTAAACTGAGACATTTTCCAGTTAGTTATGCTGCAAAAGCAGCAAGCCAGGAAGTCTGCAGAAGAATAAATTAGTGATATAAACCATTACACACATATACATACATGACATTTCATACATGATAGTCCTGGTATCTGGACTCTTGCAACCTGGTTTTTATTCTCCCAGTAAACTATGGTATGTGTCTTCTGATTGCTTTTGTCAGTGCTCTAAAATTAATAACTGAAGTAACCATCTTCTCTCATTGTCCGCATATCAATAAGTGTCTGATCGATAAAGAGCATCTTTCAAAAACACCTAGAAGTGAAAAATGAGAAGTGTAGAGCCTGTTGATGGGTGGAAGAAAATGATGACTTCAAGTCTTCAGCGCAGTGTTTAAAAATAAGACAAATCTTATTTCAAATGTCCTTTGGCAATAAAGAAATTATGCCAGCACAAATCATAACTCTTTTTGTATACATTGCTGGGAATGACAACTGAGGGTGAGACATACCACCTTGATTTTGAGCATTTACCAGGTCTCTGGCAGGCAAGAATTCAACAGCTGATTATTAATATTAGGAATATTTTCATGCATAGCACTAATAGTATCCCAGATCCTTATCTGAGCAATTTGTCCACCAGTGTGATTATAGGAAACGAAGAAGAGATTAATTTCCAAATCAAAAATACATTCCAGCCCAAGTATGTTTTCTATTCATATGACCAGAGCTGGAAATACAAAACCGATTCTATCAGTTTCCCTTGCTCAGGGCCCTCCAAATTTGTTGGACTACAACTCCCATTATCTCCATCCAGCAAAACTATAATGCTCCATCTCAAGGGCATTGTGCTGGAAAAGACTGGATGAAAGCATGGCCTCTAGAAATGGACAACTCCCTTTCGTGTAGCTAAAGAGCACTGATAATACATGCAATCATAACCAATTTGCTTCCCTTTGAATAGTGCCCTCAAATCAATTTCCTGTAGGGTGACTAGTAGCCTTCTAACCCATCCATTTCTTATGGTTAGGTGTTTCAAGGCTTTATATGTTGTGCATATAAACATATAAAGTTAAATGATCAAAAGGGCAGCATTTCAATAACTCCCAGCAGAGTCGTACCTATTCAGAGTGTTTATTGGTGGAGAGAAAACTATTGCCCCCCAGTGAGCCATTCATCTGTCCTGAATACAGAAGAAGAAGGTGGGAGAGATGTTGGCCCATCGGATCACAGGGAAAATAAATAAGTCCTGGGGGATTCCCTCAAGAGTGGTCTCTTCAGCCCAGTGTAAATTATTCCAGGTCAGCTAAGTGCAGTTTTGAGCCATCACAGTAATGGACAGGATAATTGTAACTCTGTCCTTCTTGCTGAAGGCATAATTGATTTATCCCAGGTTTTTCACTGACACCCTCACCACTCTCCTCTGCTTTATTGAAACAAATCACGCAAGTAGTTGTCTATTTGTCAGTATTGTGGGCAGAGCACATGGCAGGGGGTGAATGGTGTCACTTGAGGACAAGGGGCAGTCTGTGAAGCAGGATGATAGTTTCAGAATGCCAAATGAGATAGAGGAAGGGAGACCAGACTAAAATAAGGGTGGCAAACGTGATGCTTAAGATCTTTCTTGGTGACTGGGGTAAAACTGGAGATTGAACTTAATATTGGGGCAGTGGAGAGGCCACAAAAACAAGCTGTTACCAAAAAAAACCCTTAATCCCAATCCATACCATTAATAATCAGAATGCGGCAGCTGCCTCTTGTGACAGTTTCTGAAATGGAGCGGTCACTTGGAGCCCAACAGCCAACACTTTCCAACTGAGGACAGAATTAATCCTTCATTATCAAAACTAGCCAGTTGCATTCAGATATATCGCCATGTACGTCTATTGTTCCACCTCCTATGCTGAAATAAAATCCAATCAAGACTGCCCTGTCTGTGTATATATGAAGGAATGATTGCCACCTTGTCTTTTAGCAATAATCAGAAAATCTCTGGGAGCTGCTTTGCTTAAATCTGTGGTTAGGGTGCTGGCCCAAATCTTTAAACAAAGACTTCAGGCATTATTTTAAGAAAGGGAGTACAGCATAAAGATGCTTGTTTATAAAGCTATTGTCCTCCCAACCCTGCTATATGTCTGTGAAACATGGACATCACACTCAATTCCTGAGATGATTCCATCAGTGTTGCCTCTGAAAATCCTGCAAATCTCTTAGGAAAATGGGTAGACAAATGTGAGCATGCTGGAAGCAAAAACCATTAGCATTGAAGCAATGCTCCTATGCCATCAACTCTGCTGGACTAGCCACATTGTCCAAATGTCTGATCACCTTCTCCCAAAACAGTTAGTATACTCCCAACTCAAGAATGGAAAATGAAATGTTGTTGGACAGGAAAAGAGATTTAAAAATGGGCTTAAAGATAATCTTAAAAACTGTCGCATAGACACTGAGAGCTGGGAAGCCCTGGCCATTGAGCACTCTAGTTTGAGGTCAGCTGTGACCAGTAGTGCTCTGGAATTTGAAGAGGCATGAATGGAGAGTGAAAGGGAGAAACGTGCCAAGAGGAAGGCGCATCAAGCCAGCCCTGACCAAAACCGCCTTCCACATGGAAACCGATGCCCTCACTGTGGAAGAACATGTGGGTCAAGAATAGAGCTCTACAGTCACCTACAAATCCACTGCCAAGACTCTACACTTGGAAGGCCATCATAGTCGGACAATGAAGGATTGCCTATGTAAGTAAAATATCCCACTGCAGTGAATGTCAAGAAGAAAGGTTATCCTATAGTTCAGACAGCTTCTATATGTGGGCACTAGGAGGGAATCTGCTACTATTGCTCCCCCCCCCCTATTTTTTTCCAACAAAATGTCCTAGAACAGCTTTGATTTAGTCATATGTCACCCAATCCTTTGCATCTATTCAGCATGGCAATTAAGAATTGTAGCTCAAAATATCTGGAGGGCAGCAGGTTACCTATTCCTGAACCAGGGTTGTTATATGTTCCTACCATAACCATTGATAACTAGATATCTTGGCTTTAAAACTAAGGAAGGGAACTGAGGATTTTAACTTTCTTTAATTGGTTTCATAACCAGGAAATTTGGTTTTGAATTACAGTATATGTCAAAGTTAAGGAATTTCATACCCTCTAATGATGATTGTGATGATGGTGATGGTGATGGTGATGACGACAAATGTTGACACTGTCCTGTATTTCAACCAGATTTATGTTGCAAAGGTTTAAAATGGCTACTCTATAACAGAAACACCCTATATATTCAGTAAAACTATGTAGGGATAAGCCCATCCAGAAAGAGCCACAATCCTGTACTGGTTGAGCAGCCCTTGTCTGAAATGCTTGGGATCAAAAGCACTTGGGATTTTGGATTTCTTTCAGGTTTTGGAATACCTGTACGAGTTTCCATATATGTACATCATGAAATATCTTGAAAATAGAGTCCAAGTCTAAACATGCAATTCATATACTGTATGTTTCATACACACTTCCTGTAAATAACCTGAAAGTAATTTTATACACAATTTTAATACTTTTGTGCACAGAACAAAGTTTGTGAACATAGAACTATCAGAAAGTGAAGGTGTCATTGTTTCAGCCACCCATGTGGACAGTTTTCAGATTTTGAAATATTTTGGATTTCAGAATTCTGGATTACGGATGTCCAGCTTTTACCTGTGTGTGTTCACATGCCCATGCGTATGCACATCTCAGTACAGCACTGTGAGCCCTTTATCCAACCCCTTCTCAGCTCTACTTATTATCTTCCTATGGTGTTTGTTTTCTCCATTACAAACTTCCCCAGAAGCCATTGTTTGGCAGGAGGCTGAAAAGCAGCTCTCACTTGCCACAGCAGCTGTGTTTAAACAAAAGAAAGTAGAAAGAAATCATGTTCCCATTAAGCAATTGGGAGAACTCTGTAGATGTGGGAGGAGGTTGCTGAATTCAAATAATATATTACCCTAGAAAGTCTATAGAGCACCATAAACAATACTAACAAGGTCGCCTTTGTGTGCTGCATTCTCAGTCAGGGAACAAAAAATAACCTAGTGTGCTCCATTGCTTTGGTTGTCCATGACCAAAAAGACTAAAAGAACATTTTTTTCTTTTGTAGATAGAGTTGGAACTTTCTTTTTTAGCCTCAAGAAAAGAAGAGAGGGTTGTTGTAGGTTTTTCAGGCTGTATGGCCATGTTCTAGAAGCATTTTCTCCTGACGTTTTGCTTGCATCTGTGACAAGCATCCTCAGAGGTTGTGAAGAAGACCTCTGAGAACCTCTGAGGATACTTGCCATAGATGCAGGTGAAACGTCAGGAGAGAATGCTTCTGAAACATGGCCATACAGCCAAAAAAGCCCCACAACAACCCAGTGATTCCGGCCATGAAAGCCTTCGACAATACAAAGAAGAGAGTCATAGAATTGTATTTAATCAACATATACCACCACTAAAGAGGGAATCAATTGGGCTCTGTTCATTTCATGCATATATTTACAAGATATACCCATAGAGTTGGAGTAGCATTGTTTTTTTGTTTTGTTTTTTAAAAAAATTTTTTGTAGTTTTTTATTAAAAAGAAAAATAGCATATTTGAACAGATAATAATTGTCTATTGTAAATATACATTATAACAAACATATTTCTATATTATCTATTCTCATTCTTTACAGCTTCATTCATAGTACTTTTTTTTCTCCCACCACCTCCCACCACCCTTCCCTACCCCTCCCACCACTTTTATCTCTATATCTTTATTTTTAACCACGAACACAACTTTTGAAATCTTTGTACAATATCTGTCCTGGCTTCACCTCCTTCTACCCATTTCATATATGTTGTCCATTTCTCTTTAATTTCTTCTGTTTTATCCTCCTGTGAATCTTCTTGGGTTATACATGCAATAATATCTTATTGGACTTGTTCAAATAAATAATTATTCCAATTTTCCAAATTCCATTTTTTTCATATCTCCACCCCCAGGCTATTACCACCTTTCCTGCTAAAATCATTGTTTTAAATAAGTCTTGGTTCTTCGCAGCAATGTTTTTCTTCCCTGTAATTGCCATTAACATAAATTCCATATTGACTTGGAGTGTTATTTTTAAAAGTTTCCCAATTTTTCTAATTATCTTATTCCAAAAAGTTTGCATTTAAACAGTCCCACCACACAGGCATGTAGCCAGGGGGGGCTTTAGTCCATCCCCCGTCCCCCCCAAATTCTCAGGGTGGTCCGCGAAAAGGTCTTACTGGTACATTATTTAAACTGTTATGTTTATTCATATCATGATCTGATCATCATGCTCAATATATCCCATATGCATGGAGGTATTGGGATAACAATACAAAAGGTTTGCTAGGGTAGACCCTCTCCCACTCAGACCCCCCCCAATCGAATCAAAATCCTGGCTACGGGTGGCACCACATATGTGCATAGCAGCCTTTCTCTGCTTTACAGTGCCAACATGTTGGGCTTAATCCTGTTCCCATATTTGCTAACTGAGCTGGTGTCCTGTACCATTAGTTGGAGTAGCATTGTGAGAGATTTGAAGGGAATACCAGCTAATGAGGGAAAAGAGTTTACGACATTTCCTTTGCTACTTCTCTATTCCAGGGACTCATTCACACTGCATAATTATAGTGATATAATTTCACTTTAACTGCCATGGTTCCATCCTATGAATTCCTTGGGAGGGAGGGTTGCTTGATAGGTTTCTGGAAGAGCATTCTAAATATCTCTCCATAAACAACAAATCCTAGATTGCCCAGGATGGAACACTGATGACAATTCTTGAAAGCCATTGGGCTCAGTGAATATTTGCAACGATAAATAAGTAAGCATCAGAACAGAGTCATGTCCTCCATCATTTCACAGATTAAAAACCGGAACGAATGTGGCCAAGCAACATCTGAGTGTGCTGAAGACAGCAAGCATGTGAAAGGACAGACAAGTTGGAAGAGGCTGCATTAGTTTGCTTTTGTTTGATTCTACTAGGGAGAATAAGATTTTCCTTCCCTTCTCTCCTCTTCCCCAATTGAATTAATTGAGATCAAGTTCCTCCTACCCTTTGATCCCAGGCTGTACCCATGAAAGTGTGCCAAGGGGGAAATTGGGAGAAAAAGAAATAACTTGACATATTTTACAAGTAGCTGAAAAAGTATGATGTGAATTAATCAGGACTGTTCCTGCCAAATTGGACCACTTGGAGAATATATGGACATCTGCAAACTGGTGAATTGAGGCGTTTCGCCCAATAACTCCAATTCATAGAATTCTTGACTATTAATTGTGCTAGTAAGGATTGGTAGGAGCTGAAGTCCAAATTGTGTAGAAAATACTTGGTTGGTGAATACAACTGGAAGCTCATACTGAGGGACATATTGGAAATGATTCTGAATTCCATGTAGATATGGAAATGGATGAGCACCCCTTTCTCCTTATCACCAGCACTGTTCCTGTGCTCCAAACTGCAGTCTCCCACGTTGGACTGGCCCTGCTTGTATTCAACGCTAATTTGTAACATAAGGAAAAAGCAGCAACCTTTGAACCTGTTGTTACTCATCTTCTAACTATTAGGTATGGGCAGAAGAACTTCACTTATGTCTAAAGAGCCAAAATAATGTTAGGTTAGTTTGGGGTTCTTCGCACCTTGGTTTGCATAGGGGTAGTAGTATGATTACTTTCAATCAGCAAAATGATTTTGGTGCCCCCTGTTTCAAGACAATTTTACCTCTGGTTTGACCTTCAAATGATTTTATATGTACACTAAAAATAAGAGTCTGAGTTCCCACTTAGCACTGTGTACTCACTAGAAAAAATATGTCCATGCATAAAGGTGGCCAACTTGTCTGGGAAATATACAAACATAAATCCAGTTCATGCCTGTGTATTTTTACAGAAGTTGGGTACTTAGTTCCATCTTCTGCAATGATTTCAGAAATACCCACCCACCCAATTCACCATTGACCCACAAAAGCCTCTTCTCACAGCCTTTACATTGCTGATGGATAGTGAAAGGAATTGATGAAGCATCAGATTTTGTCTCCTTAGCTGGGTTCAGGCTGATGACAGCATTTACTAAGTCCTTCAAAGAATGCAATGAGACTTGGCAGAATATATCTTCAGCCTACATCTGGCTAAGGACTTCATCACATGCAATAAAATCAGTGTTTCTAATCAGTTAAGAACTGGCAACCCACAGAGCCCATCACACGACACAAGCTTCAACTGTGGGTTCCAGGTTTTTTGCCCCTTCTAAAGTGTGGATTTTTACCACTATCCATAAGTTGATAGGCAAACTCTCAATTTAACATGTGATGGGAATCCCACCTTGCCCGTTTGTAAATAAAGTGATGATGTCATCATGGAGAGAGAAGCTGAGATGGGTAGCATAGAATCCTTTCTTCTGCCATAATCTTGAAAACTGAGGAGGTAATTAATATATATATTAAAAAGAATGGCTAATGCTCCTTATAGTGGTGTGGCTCCCATTGAAATAAGTGTTTATGTTTAAAAGGATGCCTCAGCTTCATTGGAAGAGTGTTGAGGGAAAACAACTCCAGAAAAAGTGGTTTATTAAGACTGGTGCCTTAATTCTGCTGTAGTTGAAAGGTATGAGGGCAAACGACAGGGGAGCAGACAGTGAGAGGAGACATATGTCTCCCATGTGATGGCAAATCAAATGGATAAATCTTAAAGAAAGCAGAGGAGTGTGATGGGGGTAGGAAAATTTCAAAACGGGGCATGGTGTAGCTTATACCATGGAATGAAGTCCTAAGAGAATATAGCAAGATGTTTCTTGAGCACCCATTCACTCTCTATCAACAAGCAAATGGTGGTTGTGAATTATTATTGCAAGATGATACATCTTCTAGGTGCTGACTGGGAAGCTGTGGTGGCACTTTGTATACAAAACTATCATGCTGTAATGTATAATATGAGGAAAGAAAAAGAAATAGAAAGACAGTAAGACTGGGAAAATATATAGAAATCAAGGGGCCTTTTCACATCACACAATTATAACACTATGATTCCAGGTTTGGGGTGGGGGGGTGGGGGTAAACCGTTTATTAGAGTTATGGTACATAACAGAACAATAGATCATTGCAGATATCATCAAGTAACAATAATTTTAAACATACATGCATATCTACACTAGTCAAACAAATAGTTAGCTCAGATATTGCATGCATATTAATATCAGTAACTTAAAATACATCTTTTAGTCTTGCTATTTCTACATATAAAGTTGTTACTTCATATTGTTATCCACTATTTTCAGTCTTTGCTTACTTCTTATTTAATTTTTTCTTAATATAAGAGTTCACCATAACATCCAACAACAACACACAACGTATTACAGACCATACACCACCTGAAACCCTATCCCACACAAAATAAAACTTCTTCCCCACACCTATGCACCCTTCACCATGACTTCTGACACTGAAGCACTATGAAACCTTTAAGCCAATTTATCTATCCTTGTTCATAGTAATCCTAAATTCCTAATGGTGCTCTTCTGTGTCACTGACTCTCCACTCAGATATGCCATGGCCAACTTCCACTTTTCCAAAAAGTCCTCATTACTTTTGTTCTATTATTGGTTAGTTTGGCCATTAGTATATATTCCCACATTCCAGTTTAAATGCTATGGATGTCTCCTATGGAATTGGGGAGGGGTAGTGGTTTGGTTAGACACTAGTGTAGAATCATAGTGTTACAAATGTGTAATGTGAAAAGGCCCAAGATCTGCTAGTTGGAAAAAGTTGTCCTCTAGTCCCAAATTAATGTTTCCTCCCATATTCCACCCTGAACAAACAGTGAGACAAGGCTGGAACTGGGATTCCTATAGTAGCTAGCGTCATTAACTCCTTCTGTAATCCAAGAAGCAAATGATGATAACTAATATGCTCAGCCACCAGCCTGCCAAGCAACATGCTCGAAGGTTAATTAACACTAATGACTTCGGATACAGTGTCTTTCAAGGCACCCATGCCCCCCTTTTTTGTTTAACAGCATGGAGAGTAAAACCAATTAATTAAGGCTGGCTCGCTACAATGAAGCAAGGACCCAACAACTTGTTTCACCTTGATAATGAATTTGTTGCCTTGCTAATGGCAGAATATCTTGGAGATTACAGGTTTGATTTTTGTCAGGGGCAAACAGGCCAAAGTCCCTCTTCTGGTTTCAAACATTTAAAAACAAATGCCAATAAAGAGCTCATGAAATATTTTTATTTGCAGTTTTTGCATGCTTAGTATTGGAAGAGCAACACACATCTCCTCTGAATTTGTATCTTCAGCCGACTCCAGTTTTACACAGATTAGGTACCTTTTTCAGATATAGTTGCAAGATTTCAAATGCTAATCCATGTGATGGGAATAATCTTACAGAAGTCTAATAAGTTAGGAAGGAGGATTCAGCCCAACTTTATGAATGTTTTAACCCACATATTCCTTTGCACAGGGCCAGATTACCCGCGAGGCCAGACGAGGCCATGGCCTCAGGCGGCGGGTTTTGGGGGGCTGCGGCTTCGGCCCCCCAAAATTTAAAAAAACAACAAAAAAACGCCCCCTTGCAGCGCTTTCCCCCCGCCCTCTCCCGAGTCAGGAGAGGGCGGGGGGAGAGCGCTGCGAGGGGGCGGGGAGGAGAGAATGGCGCCCATCCCTCACCTGGGCCGCCCCCTTGCAAAGGAAGGAGGCGGCCAGGAGGAGGAAGGGAAGCTCCGCCCCGCCGGCGGGCATGCATGCATGCACGCGCACGCACGCCAGCTGGCTTCCCTTCCTCCTCCTCCTCCTGGCTGCCTCCTTCCTTTGCAAGGGGGCAACCTAGGCAGCCAGGAGGAGGGCGGGACTTCCCTTCCTCCTCCTCGCGCCTTCCTTTCGGTCGCGAGAGGAGCAAGGAGGAGGTGGACGGAAGGCGTGCGGCACTGTGGGGCTTCCGTCCGCCCCCACCTCCACCCCCGCGACCGAAAGGAGGGAGGGAAGAGGAGGAAGGTAAGTCCTGCCCTCCTCTTCCTGCCCTTCTTTCGGTCGCGGGGGGTGGAGGAGGCGGCAGACGGAAGCCCCACGGTGCTGCGCGCCTTCCGGCCACCTCCTCCTGGCTCCTCCCACAACCGAAAGGAAGGCGCGAGGTGGACGGAAGCCGTGGGGCCGGTGCCACGTGGCTTCCGTCCATCTCCTCGGGCCCTCCTTCCGGTTACGGGAGGAGGAGGCGGCGCGGAACCCACACGCCCGGGGCTGCTGTCGCACATGCGCAGCAGCACCCTGGGGGCGTGGTTTCCCCAGGGGGCGGCGCGGGGCGTCTTGGCCTCGGGCGGCCGAAAATCTTAATCCGGGCCTGGTAGCTTGATGTTCTCCACTGTTTGCATTGAATGGGTTTGCAAATAGTCAATGGAGATCCACTGTCTACTTGTTAACAAGGTCTGCAAAGGCAAATTTAAAACTTATGAACAAAGGGACTTTTCCAAAGGGGAGTAGTCAGCAGTGGTGTTTAAACTTTCCCATTCACATTTGCACTTCTTTCGGCAAGGGCACGTCATTCTGTAAGAGTTTGCAGTTTAGTGAGACCCAATGCCCTTTCCCTAAACTACAAATCCCAAGATTCTATACGAGGTTGCCATGACAGTTTAACTGACATATAGCACTATAACAGTGCAATGTAATAGAATGATAAGCTAATTCTCTCTCTACCACTATTTGCTTTCTGTTCAGTACAGTCAAGGCATTTCTGTTAAAATGCCACTAAATTGTTCAGTTCTTGCTCTGTTGGGGAAGCTTTCATTATTGCCTTCCTCTCATTATAATTTTTCATTTGTTATTACGACATAGTATCGAAAGAAAATTAGAGGAAACCTGTAATTAAAGTGTTCCCATGGAGATCAGAAACTTGGTAATTTATCAGTAATTTATCAGTAATGACCCAGCTATGCTAAACAGGAAGCAATTAGAACCAGCAAAATTCAAATGGATGTTTATAAGTAAAAGCACAGTAGTCCTGAACAGGCTGGCAATCAGGATTGGAACTCATCAAGTCTTTTTTTTTTAAAACCAAGAAGCCAGTACAAAAAATTGGGCAAAGGATTCAACAGGCTGGTAGAAGTGCCGTCTAGATCAGAAGTCCCCAAACTAAGGCCCATGGGCTGGATACAACCCTCCAAGGTCATTTACCTGCCCCCCACCCTACACTTTAGACTTAAGACCTCATCAGACAAGCAAAATTGCCCATTCTATGATCATTTGACCTCATGTTGGTATAGAACATGAATTTAGGGTGGTCTTGCCTTAGAGGCTGAGTCCCTAGGTTCCTCTAAAGCCAAGGTCCTTGATGGAAAACCTTGGTGGGTGGTAAGAAATGCCAAAAATAGTCCCTTAAGCCCCAATAGTAGGTTCTCATCAAGATCTGGAAATGTGCACACCGAGAGAGTTCTGTCTCAGCTGAGAAAGGATGACAACCGCAATCATTCGCCATGCTGACATGTTTTATTGTGATTTTCCAAGCATTTTTATACATTTTCAGAACTGTCAGATTCAAATCGCCCGCCCGCCCCCATTCCCGCGCTCGTTCTGATTGGTTGGGACTCTCGCAACAGCTGAGGGGTGGGATGCCGGCCGGCTTCTTCCAGCCAATGATGAGCTAGTGCCGCCTGCATTCCGGCCAGTGGGGGAATTTCCTTGCTTTGCTGTTTGAACCAATGTGGGCCAAGAGGCGGGAGGAGATAGAGAACAATGAGGTCAGAACTTTGGTAATGAGATTATAACATATTAATGAAGAACTGGTTGGCGAGAGAGAACCCCTGGAGTCCTGCAATCTCCCCATCTATTGTATTTTGTTGGCATTAAATTATTTCCTGATTGCTTTTACCTAGTGTCCAGATCTGTCATTTTCTGCAGGGATGACAGCTGTGGGTGTTTCATTTAGATGTGTGGAAGGGAAAATAGTTCTTATTGTGGCTAGTTCCTGAGCTTCAACCCTCAGGAGATAGCCTTTTTGATAATCAATAATAAGGTCTGCCCGGTGATCCATAGTCCTTTGAGAGACGGAAATTCTCTGAAGTCAAAGTCCTATTGATCTTTGTGATTACCAGCTGTTTTGTCTTGGGATAGGCCAAAAGAAGGAGCTGATTACCACCATAGTCATGCAAAAGTATTCTGAAATTTTCCCATGTTGAGTCATGCAGTTTGGTCAGCAGTTGCGGCTTTGCTATTTACAATACATATATCATGAGGTTGGGTGCATGCAGGGAAGGTACAATGAATCTTTGGGGAAAAGGGATATCATCTCTAGCCTTGCCCATCATTTATTTATCCATTTATTTCATAAGAAGAGTCCAGTGAATATTGGGAAAGATTCAGGCTTTGAAATCTGTGAAAATGTCTCTTTTGAATGGGGCCAGGGGAAGAGGGGCTTCAGTGAGTAAGCCCCTAGGTGTAAGAGTCCAAATGCATAGTCCAGGAAGATTGGGGAAAGAAAATCTCTGAGTTCAGCACACGAAAAGGCCCTTGGTTCTTGATGATCTTTCACAGAACCCTGGGAAAAGATGGGGTCACCTCAATATCAACGTCAGGCATGTAGCCTGCCAGGTCTTAACACATGATCTCGATCTACTTTTGATGGGGCTCTGTGCCTGAAATGAGTTCGAACTGTCATGATAGGAAGTGCCAACAAACAGGAGGCTTCCTGTGTTGCCTAGAGAACAGTGGGGGGAAGCCAGGAAGTGACTCTTCACAACAAAGGATGAAGTAGGAACAATGTGGGTAATGCGGGGTGCTGCGCAACAGGTTCCCTACACCCCATGCCAGATTCACCATGATCCTTGCTGAATTCCCCTGCTATTGCCCAGATCAGTGACCTCAATGTGATGAGGTCCTTAGGGTCACCTTAAGTCTGAAAGCACACAACAACAACAACAACAACAACAACCCTAATTATCAACTATCTCATCAGCCAAAAGCAGGCCCACAATTCCCATTGAAATACTGGTAAGCTTATGTTGGTTAAATTGTTCTTCAATTTAAATATCATATTGTTCTTTCATGTTTTTTGCACTACTAATAAAATATTTGCAGTGTGCATAGGAATTCGTTCATACTTTTTTCAGACTATAATCAGGCCCTCTAACAGTCTGAAGGACCATGAACCGGCCGGCCCTTTGTTTAAAATGTTTTAGGACCCCTCAGATGGGTAAAAGAAAAAGATGTCAAATCCAAACTAAAATGCCAATAACTTGGAGAAGTTAAGTTTAAAAACTCCAACTCATCCCCGCCACAATTTTGTTCAGCAAAATAACTTTCTCAAGCTCTCTGCCCCTGTTTTGTGTACATACCCTTACCTGAGAAGGGGTCCAGTGTAAATCAAGGGATGCATTTTTCATATTTTAAGGACTGTACTCTCACTCCCTCTATGCAGCTTTTGATGTTTAGTATGGTTATTGATAGCACTTAGACTGAAATAAGATGGCAGAAAGTTACTTTGGCAGAAGAAGTTTCTCTTTAAAATGTGCCCAGAAAGATGAGGATGGGAGAGGAGCCCTAACACATGACTGCACAAACAGGGCAAGAATGCCCCCAAATCGAAAGCATTTGTGGCAAGAGGAAAACAAGCCTCTCTTAGGACATGGATCAGATTCTGGAGAAGTACTGGATTTGATTTCGAAAGGGACCATAAAATAGCCTCTTGGTCCTCAAATGCCATTACAGCTCCTTGCTGTAGGTGATACCTAATACTACTGCCAGCTGTTTCAAACTGAAAGATTAAGGAGAAGCAGAAGCAGCAAAGAGGAGAAGCGGAGGAAGCTGAAAGCAGGAGGGAATGCGTACAGTGTCTAACGGGTGTGATAACAAATTCACTGACACAGGGAACTGTCTTTTTTCCTGACACTGCCAATTCCTTAATGATACTGACTTTAAGGGACCCGGAGGGATAGGATCTTTGACTCTATACGCATAAACACACACATACACATGCACTCCCTTTGCTGCAGCAGAATTGCTTTATTTAAAGCTATGTTGGGTATCTTTAAATATTAAAGGCTGAGCAATAATGCATAATGTTAGTTTAGACTGAATATGAATAAGCCACCCATTTCCCAGAAACCACATTCACCAATGGCTGGTAGTTAAATAAATAAGTGTTTCTTATCAGAACACAAGGAGAGGGCAGAAAGGACCAAATGGTTGGATCAGCTCTTTCTTTACTTTGAGGGGTATGCTAAATGCTTCTTTTTTAAAAGTAGATATCACTTTCTTCAGCATTACAGAATAATTTTGTAATTCTATAATCCCACAGAACTCTAGCACTAGTATTCCAGTTTAACTGCCATTCCATCCTATGGAATGTGGGGTTGTAGTTTACAGGCTCTAGAACAGGCAGGGGCAAGCTAGGGGCCCATCCATACAGCCCTACTGTATATCCCAGAATATCAAGGTAGAAAATCCCACAATATCTGCTTTGAACTGGGTTATCTGAGTCCATATTCAGATAATTTGGGATTTTCTGTCTTGATATTCTGGGATATAGGGCTGTGTGGAAGGGCCCTAAGGCCCAGGGGCCAGATACAGCCCCCAGGGTGCTTACCTCGGGCCCTCATTTACCTTGACCTTTTGGAATAATGATGCAGCAGCCCAGAGCAGCTGAGAGCCCTCTGGAACACTCTCAACCACCGTGTATCTCACTCTCCTCCTGGTGTAAGGACAGTGTAAGCAGCCCCATCCTTATGCGGCAGGACAGCTCAAGGAAGGCACATGGCGGCTGAGAGCCCTCCTGAGCACTCTCAGCTGCTGCCTGTCTCATCTTCCTCTTGGCATAATATTAAGAGGACAGCCCAAGAATTGGGGGAGAAGGATTGGGGCAGTTGACTTGTGTCCCACCTTCCTCCCAGTAAAAGGGTGGGGCAAGCAGCCCTGTCCTTATGCTGTGAGGACAACCTGAGGATGACTGGTGCCCCATCTTCTTCCTGGCCCTACCCCTTGCGAGCCTGCCCCACCCAGAATGCAAACGGCCTCACTCCCTCCCACCCGGCCCTCCTGGCTGGGCTCACAATGTGGCCCCAAGGCAAAAAGAATGCCCATGCCTGCTCTAGATTGAGAATTCATTTGTAGTTTTTGAGGCTCTAGAATGAGAATTTTAAATGCCTCTCCCTATAAATACAATTCCCATAATTTCATAGGATGGGACAATGGTAGTTAAGCTAGAATAATAGTGCTAGAGTTCTGTAGTGTGAATGAGCCTCAGGGTGAGGTTGTTGTCTTGATTCCTGTTGTAGATAAGGGAGAGAGCTTCAAAATGATTCTGTAGTTTTTAAATCACTAAATGATCCTAGATCCTTCTATATGATGAATTCCTCCAAATATCCACCACTTGTGTTTGGGAACTAGAAACATCTCCTGTGTGTTTCTGATCCAGAACAGTCTGCTCTGTCCAATAAAGCCTTGTTCTCTGTAGAGTTATATCGAGGTCTCAAATTGCTGGACCTTCTCTTCTGATAGGGCAACCAACTTGCACTTACTGCAAGTGTAGCTACAAACATCTTCCAGCAAGAACACAAATATATCACAGCTATTAAGTGAGCAGCAGCACTTCCCTTGCCAGCCGTATTCAGTTGTCCTTAAAAGGTACTGAAAAAAAAACCTCTGGAACTCCCCTTCAAAACACTCCTGTGCTTGTTCACCGAGATCCAGAGACTGGGTGTCAAGCTATATAAAGCTAAATAAAGAGTTATTAACTATTAGATATGTGCAATTATTTTTCTCCTCTTCTCTGTAGTTGTGCTAAATGAGAATGCCCAAAAATTTCTGTCACAACTAAAGCCTCACATTCTACTGAGCCTCTATTTAAGGTCTGTCAGCACTTCTCAGTCCTTGTTCCACATCCTGCATCTAATTTTGGAGAGCTAAATCTGTATAGAATATTCACTCCTATTCTTTCTTAGTGATGCTTGGTAAGCTTTCTTTTTGTTTCTTTTAGTTTCTTTTAAAATGCTAGACAAGCAGAAATAGCAGCAGAAGTTCTCTGGTCACCTTGAAGATGGCTCTGGAGGCTCACATACATTTTTTTTGCCTGTGCATTCACAACTTTTGGACAAGGACAGAGTGTACTAAAGAGGGAATCCTTATGTCCTGCTGTGTGAAAGTTTATTTTAAATGTTTGTCATTCTGTGCTTGCAGTTTATTATTGAGCATCATCCAAGCTATCTCTGCTGTGGCAGTTGAGACAAATTATAACAACAGTTCCATAAATTAGTCACTTGAAATGTTTGCTGACACTGCTTTCAGGTATTTGGAAAATTTGTAGTTGTAATATTGTTTTGTGGCCTACTTTAAGAATGGCCATTTTGCTGGGCCACAAGGGTGATCATCTCCTTTCTGTCATATTATATTGCAGTCTTAAGAGAACTTTTAGGAACCCACAATGGTGATGACGGACACCTACATTTCCAAGTAGCTGTCTTGTTGTTGTTGTTGTTGCTGCTGCTGCTGCTGTTGTTGTGTGCCTTCAAGTAATTTCCAACTTATAGTAACACTAAGATAAATCTATCATAAGATTGTTGTTGGGGTTCTTTTGCAAGATTTGTTTAGGGAGGGTTTGATTTTGCCTTTCTCTGAGGCAGAGAGAGTTGGATTTATCCATGACTGATTGCCCAGAAGGTTTGCATGGCCAAGCAGGAATTCAAACTCTGGTCTCAAGATCATAGTCCAATTTTCAGACTACTAACAACACACTGCAATAGATAATTTCCCACAATTCTTGTCGGCTTTTATGTCATTGCAGGTATTTTGGGTGATGTGATGTATTTGCACTAAATTTGTATCTCAGCAAATATGAAAAACTACAGACTCAATTTTGGCAGATTTTCTACTGGCAAAAAGGATATTATTTTCAACCTGGGCCAAAAGTGATCTAATGGGGCACTCTCTCCCCACTTTTGCACAACCAAAAGGTTCTGAAGTGGTGCTCAAAGCTCAGCACAGCCAGGGCAATGAAGCAAAACCTGCCCCTTGAGACTGCATAGCACAATATGAGGTACCATCTCAAACCCAGCCCTATAATTGTCAGTGAAAGGTGACTCTCATGGACATCCCATTTGGACCGTCACAAAAGGTCAGAAAATTGTCCCTTATTTCTTTCAATAGGTTTGTTGTTTTATTTCCAGAAGAGAAAGATATATACATGTGATTTTCTGCATGAGATTCCTAAATACCTGCTATTTCTAGGTAACTGCTGACCTTCACTTTAGGACTGAAGGGAGGGGGCTTTGTTGTTCTGCTCAGTAATAGAGACAGTGGAATGTTTCATGCAGAAAGACTTCAGCTATCCAAGAATGGTTAAGGCTGGCTCTTTGGGTGCCGAGAAAATATTTTTAAAGCCATTACTTTTTTTAAAAAAACTGCACATATTTGCATGAAACCTGGATGTGTTGATTTCTGTGGGTAGATAGAAATACAGAAATGATGAAAATTCAAACAGAAGTGGAATACTTACTAGAGCATAGAGAAAACAAATCATATACCCTCCAACAGTCCTGATTTGCCTGGCATGGTCTCTGTCATGCCACTTTTTCAGATGATGTTATAATGTACCAGTTTCATTCTCCTTCTACAACTTTCCCTCTTCCTCAGTTTATTTCACTTTCTGCAAACTGATGCCCCTTTCTGCACTGCATATGAAATCCAGGTTATCTGCTTTGAACTGGATTGTATAGCAGTGTAGACTCAGTCCAGAGCAGTTAATGTGGATTATCTGATTTGATAATCTGGATTATATGGCAGTGTAAGAAGGGGCCTGAATTCTAGATTGAAGATAGTTTGCAATCATTTAACTCAGTGGGGAGAAGGACAAAAATAGGTTAAAAGTGTGTGTTTTCTGGTAGGCTCAGGCAAAAGCAGACTTCTGCAGCCTCTCCTAACTTGTGTGTTCTTTCTTATTAACAACTGTTACCATGTTGCCCACATTCTGATGTTGCTTGGCTACCTGTATCCCAGTTTTCATCAGAGATGTTGGAGAGTATATAACCTGGGTACATATGAGTTGACTGATTGTGTTAGGCAAGCGCTGGGTGTTCAATGTCTCTGTTCTCTTATTTTATACATACTGTAGTTATTTCCTTTTAGCAGTGGTTTGATGTGTAGACCCCCCAAATATACAGTTCTTACATTTACATTCCCAAGAGAGTCCAAAAAAATAGCTTTTAGCCCCTGAAGGAGCTGGGAGTGGCCACGGCCAACAGGGAGCTTTGGCATGGGCTGGTACATCAAGTCACAAAGAGCTGGAAGTGACTGAACAAATAAACAACAAAAGGTAAGCGCAGTGTATGCAAGATGAAGTTATTCAAACATATTTAGGATTACAGGTGTAGTTAGTGATAATACATCGTTTTAGGGAAAATCTGTGTTCCCTCCATGTACTTAGGGAACTGCAGCTAAAATCAGAAGAATGTCCATGGAAGGTGGCAGATAATGTCATAGTCACTGCTTATCAAATTCCCATAGGCTTCAACCCTGTGATCCCTGGTTCTTCAAACCATTGTTTGATCCATTTTTTAAAAAAAAAAACAGGACTATCCTCCATAACAGGGGTGGGCAATTACTGGCCCTCCAGGTGTTTTGGACTTCAACTCCCAGAAATCCCAGCCAGTTTACCAGCTGTTGGGATTTCTGGGAGTTGAAGTCCAAAACACCTGGAGGGCCAGTAATTGCCCACCCCTGCTCCATAATGTAGGACACTCAACTCTCCAGACCGGTCCTGCCAAATATGTGACCTCCTCCACAGTTATGACATTTGCACAGGTCAGATCTAGTAAGATTTCCCTCTAGCTACATCTAAAATTCCTGCTACAGACTAGTACCTTCATTCAGAATTGTAACGAAAGCTAGTATTGTATTGTCTGTTTGTGTGTGAACAGAATCCTCTTTGGGGTTGTCATAAGACTTTGTCAAATACAACAGCTTTTCATACTAGTTGACTTACATAACAAGGCATTGTATGTATATATTGCATATTTGTTCAGATCTTGAGTGCTCCACAGAAGACATGAAAACTTAATCCTTGTAAACACTTCATTTTGTAAAGATTCTTAAGAAAAGCTGGTCCACCTTCTACACCAGGGGTGCTCATTATGGTGATCGGGAGCACCTAGGTGATCTTCGGCCCTCTTCCAGGTGATCTTTGGGCCTCACCAGCCAGATGGCGCGCTCCTGCCATGCGCACGCACGTGCGCTCCCGCCGCCTTTGCGGGGCTTCTTTTGCCAAAATGAGGCTTTAGTGGGCGGGGAGAGGGGGGGGTGGCACTTCAGAGCCGGCTAGGAAGAGCCACCCTCTCTCTCCCTCTCTCTCTCCCTCTCTCCCCCCCTCTCTCCCATGGGCATGGACTGCCACCAGTGGGAGGGGTCCTCCTTCCTGCCAGCCGTCCACTTGGGTGTCCTTTCTGAGTGACACCCTCGAAAGGAAGGAAGGGCGCCCCCCCCACTGCATCTGCCACTTTGGGGAAGTACCTCTTCCACTCTTCCTTCTCCTGCCCTTGAGGGAAGAGGGAGGGGGGGAGGCTGCCGTGGGGAGGCTCCAGTCTCACGTGGGTCCCTCTCTCGGTTGAGTTTCCCGGCCCAGGCAGCAGCCAGGCGGTCCCTCTTCCCAGCCCTGTGCCTTCCGAGCCGCCGCCGAAGCGATATCTGGCCGGAGCGCTGGCGGGTGCACCTATAAATACCCTCCTGCTGCGTGCGCGGGAGGGGTCTGCTGTGCACACAAGAAGCAGCGAAGGATGGGGACTTCCTGCTTCATGAAATCACGCAGCAGGAAGGAGGAAGGCAACGAAGACATTAAGAGAGCGCGTGCAGGCAAGGAGGATCCCCTTCATGAGCAGGCAAGAAAGAAGCCCCATGCGGACAGAAGGTTGCAGTAGGAGTGTGTGCGCGCGCATGCGCACGCTTACATGCACAACAGGTGATCTTTTCAACTTGATTGTTCATATAGTAGCTCGCATGATGAAAAAGTGTGAGCACCCCTGTTCTACACTAACAATGTCCATTTGTATTTTGCATATGAAAGAAACAAAATTCCTCCCCTCCTTTGTGCTCATGGTGTTTATTCTTTTTCCAAATCTCTACATTTCAACTTTACAAAGTCATCATACTGATATTTATAAAATATGTACAGAAGATTGCCACAGCAGTCATCCCAGCCTTTATACTCTTTTGGGCTCATAAACCAAAAGTCACCGCAAAAAGATATTCTTCTGCTTTGGGAAGGATAAGGGTAGGAGAGGGATGTGGAGCTTGCTGTTTCAATGTCTGCAAGCAAATATGTACAGGTTCCAAGACCAAACGTTATCTGTAGACCCATTTTGAAAAAAATAGAGTCCGCTAAAAGACTCAGAGTCTCTTATAGCTCCATGTGTTATTAAGTTTTAGAAGGGATATGTACATTGACTTCCATGGTACATACATTTAGCAAGAATGCACAACTCAGAGGGCTTTGTATTCATGGATGCTTATGAAAGAGTGACAGGGATGGAGCTAGATTGGATTCACTGCTCCATGTTTTATTGGTACAAGAGAATGTCTGTGAAATAGACATTAAATCTTGTGGAAGTTCAGAAATACAGAGAATACATCCCAGAAAGAAAAAGAGGGGCAAGAATCCAATCCACCAATTCTTTGAGGCTTTTCATGGTTTGCATGAAGTGGTCTAACCCTATTGTAGATCCCAGCTAGAGCAGGCTGATTTGAACCAACTGTAGCGTGGTCAATTAATAGTTATCTGTTAAATCACATTGCTTCAAAAAGCCTACTCTAGGTGGGACTAGTTATTTGATTTAGGCCAGCATGTCACTTCCAGAGTCTTCAAAGTACAAATAACATAGACTGGACACTTTTGTGACAGGAACTCTGTGCACTGTATGTCTGTTTCCCACTGAGAATACAGATAGGAGGTTGGTTTATTTGCTCACACTTGCCAACAACATCCAAGGACCATAGTTACACACACCAGCAGCAAACCCAAGATAAGATGGTATCATATGCAAAGACCATGCATGAGTACTGTTCAGTCTATTGCTTAAGGGTCATAACAGTCATTAATGTGAAGGGGCATTCTAGTGATTAACAGGTTTTCCTCCAATTTCCTCAGGAATACCAAACTTACAGTATATGTGTACTCTCAAATGGCCAGCCATAAAAGAAAGCTCACTAAATATAGGTGAGTAAAATCACATGCCATGACAAACTGACATTTGACACCAGTTGATGGAGCACATCCTCTATACATGCTAAGTGAGTTCTCAGATTTGATTCTGAAATCTGTCTTTGAACTTTCATCACAGTTTTTGCTTACAAGCCAAAAGCAACTTTCCAGAAACAGAATGTAAATCGATTGGGATAAATAACAACAACCATGCCTAGGGTTTCAGCAGGACATCATTTGCCCAGTGTTTTGTTTTATTTTAATGTGTGTGGTGTGGAGAGGGATTCTACACTGTGTTGAAATTGAGGGGCATTAAAATCAAAGCCAGCTTTTACACTGAATGCCATCATTTACTTAGTTGTAAAACCCGTTGAAGGGTAAAAAATGGTTTTTGGCTGTGATTTCATTGCTTCCCCAGTCCTTTTTCAGTTCTATTGTGAAGTGACAAAAGGGAAATATGAAGTCCAAAGTAGTCCTGCATCACTTCTGTCTAAAGAGGGCTGCCATCTTCCAGCCCATTTTAGAAGAGAAATGGGAAGGTGTGCTGAACAGGGTTGGAAGTTCAGCTGAAACAGTACATATAACCAAAAGGTTCGTGATAAAAGAGCATAATGCTTAGGAGGCCATCTGTTAGCTATGTAGAATGTTATGATTTCACTAGCTATCCACACTAATGCATTCATATTTCTGTCAAAACATATTCATTCATGCATAGAGTTATGATGAAAACAGACTCACTGACTCTTTTTAAAAAATCTTATTTGCACCCGCAGCACTGGTCTACAATTTTTCTATTGGTATTCAGATGTGCTTCACATGTCCTGCTAACAACTTTTCCCAGTCTCAAAATTTCAACCCTGTGTGGCCCCCTGAAACATCTAATAAGCTGTATATAAGATTGCTGGTTGGGAAATGCTGGTTCCCCATGTCATCTTTGATGCAGACGTCATGTCTTAAGTTTGGCCTCACACATATATAACTTTTGAGTTAAAAGGAGACAGATATATGCAAAACTGAAAGCGCATAAATAGTTTGACCCCAGCCTTGTCAATCACCAGCATCCAGCAACCTAAAGGACATTTTATTTCTTTTTCTTTACACATACAAATGAGCAGACAGGATTTTACCTCCTTCTGTTTAACAGGGTTCTCTTCACAAAACTAATTGCCCAAGAAGAAAGAGTGAATGAGTTGACAGAGCTGTCGCCATTGTACTGATATCCAGAACATCTCATATGCCCATGATGGACACCATGACTTCTATAGATCTGGGGGGGGAGACAGATGTATCTATTTGCCCAAATGAATGTTTGCACAAAGGCTTATGAACATGTGTCAGCTATTACAGATGGAGATTACATACATTGTTTGTATAGCTAGATATCTGGAAAGGGGAATGCTACACTGAGCACATCTGTCTGTGTGTGGCATTCAACATTTGTGCATATAGGAATGATTGAATGAGAAAATCTTATAGATCAGACGTCCTGTGAATGAGCCCATTTCTATTTCTTGGCCCAGTATCTGACACCGAAAGTCAAACTGTCTGTAGCCTATGCAGGTGACACTTGGCTGGAAGAGACAGAAGATACCTCAGTCTTGCTCTGGGAAACGGAAGATGAAACATCTTCATCTCCAAAGGGATTCTTGCCACAGCAGATTGTGGTAACCATGCAATTACGGAACTGGAAAGAGAAAGAGGGAGAAAATACGCTCTGAAGCAATTGATGCAAATTCCTCAGCCAAGGAAGCTCAGCTCTTAGCTCTCAGCTTTAGTGCAAAGCACATGCCTCAATGGGTTGTCATCTATAGACATATTAACCTTCATCTGAAAGATGTGATTGCTGAGAAGCAACTCTGATGGCCAAGATGACATTCCAAATTACTCTAAGCAGGAGATTAGGGTAGACGTTCCCATCCAATTGGACACTGGACTTGATTAGCAAAAATTACTGTTGGCTGACACAAAGATTTATCAGCAGAACCATATTGATATTCTAAAGTATGGCAGCAGAAAGCTGCAAATTAGGACTGGGGTACATTCTAGAGCTAGCATGATGTTGCAATAAAGGAATCTGCCAGGTTTGATTTCATAGAGCTGGAATCTAAAAGGAATTTTTCTTAGCCTAATTCAGGGGGAGAAATCTCACCTGTTTGTTCATGAGGACATAGATGATGGGATTATAGAGGGAGGAACTCTTTGAGAAGAAGGCAGGCACTGACATGAGTGTAGCAGAAAAGTCTGCCCCTTTATTAGTAAAGATCCAGAATGCTACCACTGCATAGGGGGTCCAGGCAAGGAGGAATCCCATCACCATCAAAATCACCATGCGAGTAACTTCTCTCTCTGCCTTCTGAGTGCTGGCAGATTCCTGCTGCTGAGCAGCTGCCTGGGGAGACAAGAGACAAGAGAGGCTTGAGCAAATTCTCTCAAGCCTAATAGCTTTGGGGTGATTTATACCAGTATGTTACCATCACAATGAAACAGAGCTGAGCTGTTGCCGACATCACTTGTCATTATAGTCTACATAGCTAGGAATTTTTATCACCAGAAGAAAACAGCAGCCTTTTTGGCAAGCTGGTCCCTGTCTTCTACTTCATTTAGGGAAAAGCAAATATTGCAACTGATCGCAAATTCAGCCACCATTCCACCCCAATTTCCATTTGCCTGGCCTGATAAAAACATTATAGTTTTTTAAAAGTGCATTGCAGCCAGGAGGGCCAACTTGTCCTCTAAGTATGGGGGAGTCATCCAAGAAATTTCATTTCAGTGGTATCTTAATAGAATATGGTTCATTGCACTTGCAGGGGGGAAACTAGTCATTTTCCTATGAGGAGAGGAGAAATAGAGGAGGAGGAAACCTGGTAGTGAATTGTTAACTATTTAATATATTTTCAAAAGCTGAATGTGAAGACAGACCTCCAACTGGTCAAATGGATTTTTACCATAAAATATATTAACATATTATCTCTCTCGGCATTACTTCGTGAACGAAGTTTCTTAGGAAGGACTTATCCCATGCTTTTTACAAGTGTGTTGATGACTAGGAAGTTGGATGTGTCCTTCGAGCCTGTGCAATGGATTTGGTGGAGCTCAGCGTGCACAGAACTGGCCTCACCCTTTAAACCAAAGGTTCATCTGCCAGGGCCTAGCAAGCTTGGACAGTGGCAGCGAGGTCCTCAGGTCATAGGTTTGATTAGAGTTTCCTTCTCTTAGATGGTTGACCTTACAGGGTTAGACGAGCACCATCTGCCCAGGTTTGAATTTAGAGTTTTCCTTCTCTTCGGATGGTTGCCAAAAGACTTGAGAGCCCATCCTGCCCATTGACGCTCTTTGTGAGACCCTTCGGTTGTGACCTGTCTGGAATGGGAGGACCTACCGGTGGCTATTATGCCACCTCCAGCATAGCTCACAACTTCATTAGGGTATGCAAGCCTCTCCCCCACTGCAAGGGGCCACCAATGGAGAGATAACATATTATAAAAATAGAGGAACTAATAATAGACATTATATATGGACAGAGAACTAGGTATGTATCATTTATAGGTGATTTCATAAAGTATATACAGTCATCCCTTCACATTTGCTGGCATCAGGGGCATATAATGTAATGGGGGTAGGGATAGATTTGTGTGGTGTTAATTCTAAAAAGAAATAAAATGTATTAAATATGGTGAAAGAACATAGAGAAAACCAATAAAGAATAGGTGCTAATAGGAATTAAATTATGCCTTGATCCATTTGTGATGGGTTTTTCCCCTCCACATACAAAAATGTAGATAGAATCATGTGTGTGTGTGTGTGTGTGTGTGTGTGTGTGTGTGTGTATATATATATATAGAGAGAGAGAGAGACAGACAGACAGACAGACAGACAGACAGACTTACTTCTGGAACATGGCTATACAGCCTGGAAAACTCACAGCAATTCAGTGATTCCAGCATGAAAGCCTTCAACAATACATAGTCTAATATATACTTCATTCAACAACCCATTTGTCCAGTCTCACCCCATGCCCCAAGTTCATGGAAAGATATACTACCTCTCGAACTTTGCATATGAGTCGCCCATAGGAAAAGAAGATGACAACCACCGGAATAATAAAGTGGATGACAAACATATAAAGAACGTAGGACTCATTGTGGTAATCAGGATTGTGAGTGTAATAGTCAGGACCACAGGAACATTGCATCCCCTCAGGTATATACCTGCCAAGAAAAAGAGCAATTTTTTATTTAATATAAAAGTATCTGGTTCAAGATAAGCATTGTTGGCTAAGGACCTACCACATGCCAAATGAACAATGGGGTGCTACCAAAATTCATCCAACACAAATTGTTCAGTTGAATCTGTACAATATTTCCCTAGTGAAACATCAGGGAGGGAAGGAAGGAAGGAGCATTCTGGACCACATTTACTGTAGGCCAAGAGAACAATTGTGTTCATCTCATGGTTGTTTCCTAGGCATGTACACATTCATAAAACCTGCCCTTGTAAACTTCATTCCTTTCTGTGGACTTCATCCCATGTACTGGGGATTGTAGCTTTACCCTTTAGCTTTGTAATGCCCCATTTGGAAATTAAACAAATGATTTTCCTACCCCATCACACATTTTCTGCCATTCTGTTTTCTTTAGAAATTATTTATTTGCCTTCGCATCACATAGGAAATATATTTCTCCTCCCACTGTGTCCTCCTCCCTTTTATAATTGAAAAAAATCAACAGGACTTCTCCTCTTTGTGAGCAAAGTTGACAGAAAAAAATAAATTACTATTCTTTCCTCCGCAGTCCCAAATTGATAATGACAGAAGAAAGGAATCAATACTGCCCATCTCAGCTCCTCCCTCCAGCACAACATCATCTTACTATTTACAAGCAGATAAGGGTGATTCCCATCACTTGTGAAATTTGCTAGTTTTGCCCATTTATATGCAAGGAATTGAAAATATAATTCATTGCCAACTGAGTTCTAAATTGTCAGGAAAAACCACACATTAGGAATGGTGAAAGACTAGAGCCCCATGAAATGAGCATGTATCATGTGATTGGCTCAGTCAGTAGCCATTTCTAAAGTATGTAGAAACACATAGTTTACTGTGTGCGATGAAGTCCTATGTCCATGCACCATTTATTTAAATTTATTTTGTTTTTCCACTCAAAAACATTTATGGTTTTACATATGTATGCATTGTTAATTTCTTTCCCCCATTGACTAACATGCTTTTCAAAACAGATGAAATGTGTGCATTTTTCTATGCATGCTTCTGAAATATGGGCATTGGTTATAAATATCAACATGTAGATTCCAGAATGCCAAATTATTCCAGTCCCCAAATAATGTGGAAAATTATCCCAATAGCCAAAATGTCAGCTGCAATGGATTCCTAACACATTTTGATACTTTCCTCATATTATTATTCCTCCAGAATGTAGAAAAGTGCTGCTTGGTGAAAATAACCACTTTCTGTCAGATAACATACTTACCCGTTCACTCTAAAGTAAAAAGTTGGTTTGTAGTGGAATGCAATGCTTTTAATGCAATACTTTTAAAAAATAAACTGTTCATTTAACTGATTAAAACTTTTGATTTCTAACCCTCCCCACCCCAATCAATCAGGCAAGAATCATATAAACACTCACAAAAACTGCAGATGGTATCAAGACATCCTTTTTCTAAATTGACACATGTTAGGATACATGAATTAAACATTTTATTTTCTTAGGAATATGGTTTTCACCTCTCAAGCATAAGTCATATGATTAATTGATCCACATTTCTTTTGACTACTATACCTTGCAGTATAACTACTATACTTCTTGGGAGGAGAGCAATGACCAATCTCAATAAAATAGTTAAGAGTAGAGACATCACATTGGCAATGAAGATTCACATAGTTAAAGCAATGGTGTTCCCCGTAGTAATCTATTGATGTGAGAGCTGGACCATAAGGAAGGCTGGGCAAAGGGAGATAGATGCTTTTGAACTGTAGTGTTGGAGGAAAATTCTGGATGTGCCTTGGACCGCGAAAAGATCAAACCAGTCTTTGCTCCAGAGAATAATGCCCGACTGCTCACTGGATGGAAGGATATTAGAGGCAAAGATGAAGTATTTTGGCCACTTAATGAGAAGACAATGATGCTGGGGAAAATGGAAAGAAAAAGGAAGATGGGCCAACCAAGGTCATGGTGGATGGATGTTATCCTTGAAGTGACTGGCTTGACCTTGAAGGAGCTGGGGGTGGTGAAAGCTGACAGGGAGCTCTGGCGTGGGCTGTTCCATGAGGTCACAAAGAGTTGGAAGTGACTGAAGGAATAAACAACAAGAAACATTGCAGCCTTGATAGAAATTCTTCACCCTAAGTGAATACTCTGTTGTTAAAGCAAAAGATCAGCCAGTAGTTTCCTCAGGGATCTGATGTGTCCCAGTGCCAATTTCACAGAGACAATACCATGGCCAACATGTAGATTTGCCTAGAAAAAGGCAGCAAATGAACTGAGCATCTTTGCTGTTTGCTGGCATGTTGCACTTGGATATGTAACAGCAGTTTGTTGTCACACTTGCTACTTCCCACAGGGAACTAACAATTTACTGTAATCACTGTGCACAGCTGAGCGTGTGGCTGGACTTGTCAGACACCTGCTCATAGCAAGCTGGGAGAGGCAACAGGGATTACTTGCATCCTCCAGGGTACCTCTGAACTCTAAAATACAAGTAGGCAATCTGTCACTTTTCAGGTGCATTGAGTAACAATGCCCATCATCTTTGACCACCTGAAATTGGATGGGATCAAATATGTTTATAGTCCAAAAAAATCTGGAAGGCATCAGGTTTTTCTCTACTGCTCTGAATAGTCTTGTAGTTGTTCCTGATGAAGTGAAAACGGGAGGAGGGTATAAATAAAGTTTGACTCCAAATGCCCATTTATGGAGACTTTACATCTATATCCTTCATGAAGAAAAATGTAACACTAAATATTACTTATTATGACTTACATAGGAACTATGGCTGGGTCTGTTTGTTTTTTTAAAATTAAATACCAGGCAGAGGGAGTTGATTTTCTTCAGGACTGCAGACTTAATCTTTCACTCCTCAGACATAATCCTGATTAAAATCTCTCCCAGAGACAATTAACCTTGAGTTGAGGGGGAGCTCCCATTACTTCTAATAAGAGCATTTTTCTGGGGATAACTGTTGTGCCAGTGGGACAATTTTCCGAAGTATTCTGACTGAGGTGAGAAAGCCGAAATGTCTCCTTCCTGTGTGCTATGGTCCCATTAAAATGGGTGTCAAACTCATTTTCACCAAAGACCTGATCAACCTTATGGTTGTCTTCAAAGGGCCATTTCTAATTGTAAACTGTGTAAATGTAATCATATTGCCCTGGCATTGAATGCCTCATGGGCCACATGAAATGATGTGTTGGACCAGATTCAGGACACAGGCCTTGCGTTTGACATGTGTGCATTGGAACTACTCTCTTTCTCTCTACAATAGGCATTTAATTTTTAAAAGCTCAAACATAATTATGAATCATGCCCTTCAGCAGGGGATGTCAATTATGTTGTCCATTAGTGCGGTCCTTTGTAGCTCCTAGACATCCTTGCTTCCTGGTATGTTTTTATCTTGGGGGGAATAGCTTTAAAACCTAATTATTTTGACAAAATAAATAAGTTACCAGAAGCATGATTAAAGCAAAACATCTTTAAAAGCAGGTCTGAAACTGTATTGGGATAACATTAAAAGTATTCGGGGAGCCTTGTTTTTGTATCTCCTTTATCTGGACTTCTGAAGGGTGACTTTCTGAGAACGCATAGCCATCGGAAAGGATGTTCCACTAAAAGAGATGCCTGAGAGGATATTAAGAGTAATGTTGTCACATGTTTCGTCATTTTAAATTAAACATTCCCAGACATAAAAGAAGACAAGTTCATGAGATGGCATGGTGTGAAACTTTGAGTAGGAAATATTTGGGGGGGGGGGACTTCTCACAAATCCAGAATAATAGGATGTATTTGTCACTACATGAAATTTCATTTTTGTATACAAGCGTTTTTTAGAGGGCATAGTTGGAAAACATGACAACAGGGCCAAGGCTTGCTTATGCAGTCCTGTGACTTTCTCCTCTCTTCCTTTAAGCATTGAGGGGGGTCATATGAAGCCATCTAATATAATATGTAGAGTCTACTATGTATTCAATGGCTGTACTGCAGATATGGCCTCTGCTATCACTTATACATGATGACAAAAGTAACATATTATTAGTTTAGACAACAAAAGACTGGTTTAATTTCCTGGCCGTGGTCTCATGGCTGGCCACGGTCTCATGTGTAAGGGCCTTTTCACACAACCATGTAACCCAGAATATCAAGGTAGATAATCCACAATATTTGCTTTGAACTGGATTGTTTGAGTCTACACAGCCATATAATCTAGTTCAATGTGAATTTTATACAGCTGTGTGGAAGGGCCTTCTTTTCTAGATGTTATTGTTGTATTACTTCTCCAATCCTAGATAGCATAACATAGTTAAGGATTATGGGAGCTCCACCTCAAGAACTTTGCCTCCTCACACCTCAGATCAGGAGTAAGGATCAGGTGTCCTCTGACTGCATGTCAAAATATTTTTTATTATTCATTATTATTCACTCCTATTTAAAGCTTTCATATTTTAAATCAATACTAGAAGGTGAGTTTTGCTGAAACATTGTTGTGTTTTCCTTTAAATCCGCTTTGATTCTGATAGGATTTCCTGTCAGTTACAGATACTGGTCCCAGATCCCAGAATTTTTTTGCATTTTTACCCCTTTTTCAAATTTGAAAGTATGAATAACAATGCCTATCAGGCTATTGGGTATTAATTAATATGACTTACAGCAGGTCCATTGCATTGTACATGATTAAATCCTTCTCAGAGACAAGAAATGGCAAATGGCAAGTTCATATGCAAGTCTACTTGCTTCCTTTTAACTCGGGCCCCTTCCACACAGCTGTATAAAATCCAAGTTGAATTGGATTATATGGCAGTGTGGACTCATATAACCCAGTTCAAAGCAGATATTGTGGATTATCCACCTTGATATTCTGGTTTATATGGCTGTGTGGATGGGCCCTCAGTGCCAGGGCATGAGGTAAGTAAATTTTCTGAAAGTGTTCTGCTTGCTGACAAGGTCTATAAAGGAGGCGCATGTTTAACTTGGATCTTGGCCACAGATCATTTGCAAAAATTCTTCCCCAGACCGTGCTCTTGCTGGGATATATTCATCCTGTGAAATATTTTGCAGATTGGTGGAAAACGATGAAAGTAATGCTTATCAAAAGGAAGTAGCATTTTACTTACTGGATGAAAAGGTATGGCAGTATGGCTGCTTCTCTGCAAGTGGGATGATTGGCACTTGAATTCTTTAAAAACAGTTTAAAGATTAGGGAATAACTACAAAGGCTATCTAATAATCTAATGAACTTTTTTTTAAATGCGGGAAACCAAGATACTAGCCAGATTTACATGAATGCTTTTGTTAAACATGATATCAGTGCATACTTCCTGCCATCACCACCTGAAGTTTCTCCATTGTCACTTTCAAATTAGATCTATTCTTCTCCAAAGAGACAAAACTCAAAATGAAGTTGACACCCACATTTGCCATTTCCACAGCTCACATTCCCCAACAAAAACTTTAATTGGAAGCATCAAATGGTCTTCAGGCACCATTTCCATGTGCTTCAGAAATGGAGCCCCACAGGAGTCCCATGGAGGCCATCACATGGTGGAAGGGCACTTCCAGTGGGCCTCCATGTTAAAAAAAGTTCTCAGACACTGCTCATTACTCACTGTTTACTATCTTTCTTTACATTTTAAAAAGTACTGTAGTCTCTTGACATTTGTGAGCGTTAGAAAAGCAAGATCTCAATGAAAGCGGAAAAACAAATATAAATAAAAATCATAACTTGAGAGAAGACTTATCCAGACATTTCTAGATCCTCTAACACAATCATATGGTAAACATCCACTGGAGGTTAACCATAGAATCACACTGGAAGACCAGGAAATGTCTAAAGAAAGCACTTCTCTAGTAATTGCTAAATCTTCTAGTGTAATTCTATGGTCAACTTCCCAGCAAAGCTGAAAATAGGACCACACTGAAGAGCATAGAAAATGGCTAAAAAATTATTTTTCAGCCACAGATAAGTCAGCAGTAGATGAGGCAGCAAATATATTATTATTATTATTTATTTTGACTTGATAAACCGTCCTTCCCGAGGCTCAGGGCAGTTTACAACATATACAAATATAGCCATTGCAAATCATCAAATCTGTGAATGTTTAACCTGCAAATGGGGAACACAACTGTATTTATTATCTTTAAAATTACACATAATAGTTCCTAACCCCTCCCCAAAAATGACACTCAATGTTTTAATAGCAGCAAGTAAACATTAATAAGTACACCAAAAAGACAGTAATAGCATTACAAGCTGCTACAATCCTTTTTATCAAAAAGCAGTTATTATGCCCCCATTCTTCCCCAAAAAAGAGATCTATTATTTCTAAGCTCTCGCACAAAACCACAGCATAACTTTACTTATCTTAAGCCACCACCTGGGCTCTCAACTAGTGAGCATAAAGACTATGAAAAGGGGGTAATTATAAGGTGAATTAGAAACAAAGCTTTTGAAGCCTAGCTGCAGAAGCCTAGTGTCAAGGACTCACTTGAGGCATTTGTAACACTACGTATAATAATAGCAATGCATGCCAGGCACTTACATACCCTTACTTTTCACTTGTCTGCACAGAAGAAGCCTGTTGTATGCAATAGTATTAAACTTGGTGGAAATTGCCATTGTAAAACTGCATGTAGATTTACTGCAGATGGGTTTTTCAGAAATGGTGAACAGTGTATTTCGAAGGATTAACATTGACTAGTGGCTCATCTGCGATCTAAAGAACTACAGAATTATTTTCGTCGTCCAAGAAGGATTGGAGATTGCATCTCTTGAACAGAGGGTTCCAATGTCACATGGAAAACTGCTCCAGACATCAGTGTTCCAGAGAAGTTTGTAAGCACAAATATTTACTCTTCACGTGAGGGGGCAGGGAGTCAAAACTAGCAAGATCAAGTGGTTTTCTGTATCTTGAATCATGTGTAGGAGAAAACATTTTCAGTGTGAACAAGCATGACAGCTGAGAGCACTCCTGGCAGCTTGGGTCTTAGATCTGGCAAGATAAACAAGTGCAGTGTGGAATATTTTGATGTTGAAAGGCTATGTATGGGCAGAACAGACAGTTCTCTGTAGCAAACCTATTCTTGTGAGCCTTCAAGTAGCTTCCAAATTATGGCAACCACAAAATGGACCTATCACCTTAGCAAGATTGGTCTTGGGGTAGGAGGGGGGTTTGCTTTCCTCTAACTGACTTGCCCATGATAACCCAGTGGGTTTCCATGACTGAGTGGGGATTTGAACCCATGTCTAGGGTTGCCATATTTTGATATAAGAATAAGGGACAGGTCCGTTAAAATAGGGAATTTTTCACAAAAATAAGGGACACTTCATAAAAACTTGAAAATCAATTGATAATTTTCAAGTTTTTATGAAGTGTTCCTTATTTTTGTGAAAAAAATCCCTATTTTAGGGACCTGTCCCTTATTCATATGGGAATCCTACCCATGTCTTCAGAGTCATGGTGCAATGCTCAAACCATTACACGAGGCTGACTCTCTGTGACAGAGAGATAGTCAAATACCTAAGGGGATTTCATGGAGAAGGTGAAGTTCTTTTTGGCTTCTCCAGAGGCTAGAACACAAAAAATTCATTCAAATTCCAAGAAAGGAGATGCCATCTAAACATTAAGAACTATTTGACTGTAAGAGGCATTCAACAGTGGAACAGAGTTCTTTGGAGAGTAGTTGACTCTCCCTTCTTTGGAAATTTTGAGTCAAAGATTTTTCAGGAGTTCTTGTTTATGGCAATGGGTGCCACATCCAATATGGATACTCTCAGATTCCCTTACACACAGTGGAAGCCCAATGGTTCCAAAAATTGCACAGCATTTAGAAAACTACCTTATGGCATTGCTGATAAACAGGCTCTTTCAATTTTGTTAAATTGAAGCTTGTTTTGCAGTGGCAATTCTGTGTGTGTGTGTGTGTGTGCATGCAAGCATGCCTAAAATAGTTGCCCTCTGTATGCTCATACATGCATACACAAATGTGCCTTGGGTTCTCTAAAGGAGAAAGCAGCTGTTAAATGGAGCAAAGCAGGTGGAACATAGCACCAGACAATTGCAATACAAGCAGACTGCATTTCCACTAAACTCACCACTTAGTACTGGGAATCTTTCCCACCCTACTATTTTGCTTATTAGTTTGCTCTTCTCTGACTTAACTACAAATTGTGAGCTCAGAAGGGTCAAGGTGAACTGTAACAAACTTGTAGGACACCTATGCCAGGTCCCATTTTGTTCTGGTCCACAATATATGAATGAATATGTCTCAAAATCAAGATATAAGCTTTGGTCACTATCCATTAATTTAATAGAAAGTTACCATTTGCTATCAGTGGAGACTCTCACATAACTGAGCAGCCAATCTGTTCAGATAGTATTCCAAACTTTACAGGAACTATGTAAAGTAACCTATTTATGGGATTGCAATCAAAATTTTGGATAGATCCTTTAAAGTCTGGTATGAAGATATGAGTGTCTCAAGCTGCCACTCTTTGGCATAATCATGCATCGGATTGTGCTACTCCTGCTTAAAAACAGCTAAAGGGTTGTTCCAAACATGACTTTAACCTGGGTGCAATCGGGATTCTTAAACGCTTTAGGTGCTGTCTGGATGCACACAAAGTCAGTCATGTGTCCTAAATGCTGTTTAGTGATCTCATTGGTTTAGTGGCCTGCCAAGTTATTTTCTTTTATTTTTGTTGTTACTGCTTACACTATAGATCAGTGTTTCCCAACCAGTGTGCCGTGAGCAATCATCAGGTGTGCCGTGGGAAATTGGAACCTCCAATACCCTTTCTTCCCCCTCCTGCTGAACACTTTTTCTTCTCCACTCGGGCTCCCTTCTTCCCAGCCTCGCTCTGCTCGCTTTGCCTCACTTTGCTCTGGGACGAATCTGCACAGTAGCACCCGCACAAGTAACGTCTTCCTCCCCCCCCTCCCCTCCCGAACACACTCACACTGCCCCCTCAGATCAAAATGGCAGCAGAAGCAGCAGTGTAGAAGAAAAAGTAAATGTTCGGCAGAAGAGGGAAGAAAGGGCATGAAGGGGAAGGAGGAGGAAGAGGTCTCTGTCGAAAGCTGGCATGGGCAAACTTGGACCTTCCAGGTGTTTTGGACTCCAACTCCCACCATTCCTAGCAGCCTCTGGCTCTTTTCCTCCCCCCCAGCCACTTAAGCAGGAAAGGGCCTCAGGCTGTTAGGAATGGTGGAAGTTGAAATCCAAAGCACCCAGAGGGCCGAAGTTTTCCCATGCCTGTTTTAGGGACCTTAAAGTGGTGAGCCTCCTTCCAACATTGTGATTCTGGATAGAAAACAAACAACAACATAACATAACATTGTTTGAGTCCACAGTGCTCTCTGGGTGTAGGTGAACTACAACTTCCAAACTCAAGGTCAATTCCCAAGCAAACCCTTTCAGTACTTTCTGTTGGTAATGAGAGTTCAATATGCCAAGTTTGGTTCAATTCCATTGTTGCAAGAGTTCAGGATGCTCTTTGATTGTGTGTTAACTATAAATCCCAGAAACTGTAACTCCCAAATGTCAAGGTCTATTTTTCCCAAACTCCATCTGTGTTCACATTTGGGCATATTGAGTATTCATGCCAAGTTTGGTCCTGATCCAACATTGTTTCAGTCCACAGTGCTCTCTGGATATAGGTGAACTACAACTCCAAAACCCAAGGCCAATGGCCACCAAACTCTTATAGTATTTTCTCTTGCTTATGGGAGTTCTGTGTGGGAAGTTTGTGTCTTTCTGCCATTCCTGCCAGGATATCTATGTTGTGTTCATCAAAACAGGTCCAAGTTTCACACTGAATGTATAAATACATTTAGAAACATATTAACTACAGTATATGTGTTAGAGTGCCATTTTGTGTCATTTTGGTTGGTGGTGTGCCCCAGGATTTTGTAAATGTAAAAAATGTGCCGCGGCTCAAAAAAGGTTGAAAAACACTGCTATAGATGATGCTTCTTACTGCAACCAGAAATGCTTTCATTATTCCCAAGAACAGAAGCTACATGGAAATAGTAAAATGCTGTAAGCATCAGCTAACAGGGTAGTCATACCAGTAGATTCCAAGATTTTTTTGGCAAGGGAATTTGTAGTTCCCATCTGTGTTAGAATGTTTGCAAAATCTGTTATGCAACACATTCCAATTTACTAATTATTAGGCAAATACACAAAAACTATACACACAGTCTGCATACACAGTCACTCCAGAATTGAGGCCAAATGTCTTTCCTATCTGCTGTTGTACAGCACGTGGAGATGGCACCAAGAAAGACAGTGCAGCTGAGCAAGGAGTCTGTGCTCGTGTTTATAAATACAGGTTTTCTTACCTGGACCAACCAAAGAGAGGTGGAGCAGCACAGGAGAAGGACATGACCCAAGTAAATGCAATACCCATCAAGGCATGGGTGGCAGAGAAGCGGAAGTTGCCCATGGGTTTACAGACCACAATATACCGTTCTATGGCTAGGACAACCAGGGACCAGAGAGCAACCTGACCTGCAAGTAAAAAGGATGAAAGGAAAAAACACAAACAAAGCTATGTAATAGAGATTTAGTTTGATATTAAATATATTTCTCTATAACAGCATTTTCTAATCCTTGTTTTCTTTTTCTTTCTTTTTTCCTAGTCTCCAGATCCTTGTTGAGTTGCAGGTCCCATTACCACAGCTGCAATAACTAGTTGTCAGAGATTTGTGTAGACTATAGTCCAACAATAACTGAAGATTCAAATTTACTAAACGAGTGATTCATGAAGCAATGCTTAATCCAAGACATTTTAAGATGGTAGAAAAGCACGGTGTGCTTGTTTTGGATATGGTGAGCAGTCAGAAGGCATGTGTTTATCTCTGCTAAACTCACATTCATCAAAGAGATGTTCAACTGAGATGCCTGGTAATATAAAAACTACTAACACCTGTTCATGACCCTGATGAAATGTCAACAGTGTTACAAGTGTTATGATCTTTTGGTTGTATACTTGAGCATCTAGGCCTATTAATCTCTTTATCAGCTGTACTCAAAACTCAGAGGATTATCTAGTGCCTAGCCTGGACCATAAGCTTGTAAGTGCCCAGTGCATGTCATCTCCCAGTGATAAGTTAAGTATGCAGAGGCTCATGTAGGAAAAGCAGCTATTTATTTTCATTCTGTAGTCTGACTTTTTCACTTCTGACCTGAAATACAACATGATTTTCATAATATTCTGATTCAGACCATTAAACAAAATTGTTGCCTAATGGACCACTGCCATACTGCAGAGGGGTTTTCCCCTCCCCTGCTGTAAAATGGACTTATAGGATTTCATGTTACATAAAATGAACATATGCATGCCTTGTGTTTTGCTTATTCTAATCCATTTTGCTTTTGTCATCCATTTCTGCCAGGGCCGTCACATCATCATTTGGAACATTCTTTTGATGGAGAGAATGATCATTTATCTTCATTTATAAATACAGGTATCTCGTTTATTTTAAAGTAATATTAAATGATATGAGGCTGGCCCGGTGTATACCAGGGATCACTGAAACATTGCAACAGCATATCAATGAGAGTTTTGACACTTTCTTCACCTAAAGTACATAACTCGTTCCAAAAATCTGCCCTGATTCTGTACTGCTAAATAGAAGTGCTTTCATTTCCAAATGAGGATATGGCTGCTTCAGCTCCACTGCACCAATACATTTCATTTTGCTTTCACCTTTGGCATTATATTTTTTTCTCCCACCAAATCCCTGCTAACAGACATAACTTGCGTCACAGAGAATATATATCCATTCCTCAAGCTTGACTAGTTGTGTCTACTTTTCTAATTATATGCAATGGTTTGGATTGCTCATACAATAAGAGATACTGATCCTGCATTTTAAATAAGTATTTTAAAAAGGGATGCACACTTGGCTTTAATCACAGTTTTATTTACAGTACCCAGAATCCAGATTCTGCGGTGGACTTACAATTTAGTAAATCTTGGCCCTGGAAAAGGCAGTTAGTTCCTCTCAAAAAAGAAAGCCAACTGTTCTGTCAGCCTAGCCTGCGCCAGTTTTGCAATCATGTTTGCTTGCTGAGTCAGTAGGTGGTTAGTATGTTGTGCAGTGTCTCAAATGTGTTCTAATGACTGTGTGAAGGAAACAGCTAAAACCCTCAAAATGATACATGAAATCTCTCCAATTTAGAAAGTGTATAACTTTTTCTGCATTGCTAGATTCTCTGAGTCACTTCTGAAAACTCTCAGGAGCGTTCCACACAGCCATATAATCTAGAATATGAAGGCAGAAAATCCCACAATATCTGCTTTGAACTAGGTTATCTGAGTCTACATTACCATATCTTCCAGTTCAAAGCAGAAAACATGGGATTTTATTCACCTGTGTGGAAGGGGACTCATCAGCTTTTTAATGGGACTCGGTGTCCTTTCTTAAATCTGGCATAGAAGCACTTTCCTGTATGGCACAGGTAGGAAACCCCAGACCCCAAAACTGAAGGCAGTTCTCCAGGGATCCTCCTAAATCAGGTTCTGAGATTCTGCACAATACTTCTACAGTGTTCCACTGCCACCTCCATTCTAAAATGGCATTTTTGGGCTCAGCCTGTTGCCAAATATGGCCTTTGCATAAATATAGATTTTTAACATATTTTTGTGCAGAAAATTGTGTTTTCATTCACAGAATGCAGTACTATTATCCCATCACCGGGTATCCACAGAAATATATTCCTAGATTTTGCATGCAAACATAAAACTACAGATAATAGTGAGCCCTATTGAAATGAAAGTCTTCCAGAATTATTCTGGAGGGTCTAGAAAATGCTGAGAGTTAGCATATTTTGTAAGTGGATTAATGAAACTGCAGATACCGATACCAAAGATATGAAGATCACACTGTATGTTGTTTTTATTTCAAAAACAAACAAGTCCTAAACTATGATTAGTTTTTTAAACCTACCTCCACTGGTGAGGCAACAGCCATGTTGTAACTTTATCCAGCTTGTCCTGTACATTTACGGTGCAATAAGGGTCTTTGGACCATAATAAAACGTTGTTGTTATTGTCCTGTCCACAATCTGTTCAGGATTAAAATTGCAGGAACCACAACCCATAATCAACCCAGCAACTCTAATATAGCTAGAAATACATTCAGCCAAAACCTGAGATCCACAAGTATGTCAAAGGCTTGCCCGAGATACCTCTTTGGGGCAATTAAAATCCTCTTATATATCTGTTTTGTAGGTTTGTGCCCCATAAAACTGTGGTTAGGAGGTTTGAAAAAATCCTCTCTATAGCTAATTTTATTGGCCCAAGAAATGCGCATATACCCTTCCCATTAATGCCGGCTTTTCCATCTGCAGTTTTTGAAAACATCTCCTGTCCAAATGGGAACCATTTACATAAAAATAAAACAATAAGGAGCTGAAGATCAATCCTGACAGGACAGAGGTCCTCTTGGTCGATCATAAGCTGGATCGGGGTATAGCGTGGCAACCTGTGCTTGATGGGGTTGCACTCCCCCTGAAGTCACAGGTCCACAGCTTGGGTGTCCTCCTAGACCCATCGCTAACGTTTGAAGCACAGGTGTCGGCGGTGGCTGGGAGGACCTTCGCACAATTAAAACTTGTGTGCCAGCTGCAACGGTACCTCGTGAAGTCGGATCTGGCCATGGTGGTCCATGCCTTAGTCACCTCCAGATTGGATTACTGTAATGCACTCAACATGGGGCTGCCCTTGAAGACGGCCCAGAAGTTTCAATTGCTAACTGGAGCCTCTTACAGGGAGCGGTCCACCCCCCTGTTTAAGGAGCTCCATTGGCTGCCGTTCATCTTCCGGTCCCAATTCAAGGTGCAGGTTCTGACCTACAAAGCCCTGAACAGTTTGGGACCCGTCTATCTACGTGACCGTATCTCTGTCTATGAACCCAGGCAATCTCTCTGATCATCTGGAGAGATCCTACTCTCATTCCCACTGGCCTCGCAGACACGATTGGTGGGGACGAGGGAAAGGGCCTTCTCTGTAGTGGCGCCCCGACTCTGGAATGTGCTCCCCAAGGATATCAGACAGGCCCCCACTTTGGCAGTCTTTAGGAGGAGCCCGAAGATATAGCTGTTCCAATGTGCCTTCCCTGAATGAAGTAAATGATGCCCTGCCATGTTCATTCTCTGCAAAAATCCTTAGAAGCACTTTAATTACCTGTTGTGTGTCTGCCCCATATTGTCCTTGAAGCCTTCCTGCTATATGCAAACTACCACTATCTGCACCCAGTGTTTATTTATTTTAAATTTTAACATTCACATTTGGCCCGCTCAAATGATTTTAAATTGCCTGTTACTGCTTGTGTTGAGTTTTATTGATTGTATTGTTTTTATAATTGCTATTGTTTTGATATTATGCATTATTGGGCTTGGCCTCATGTAAGCTGCTCCGAGTCCCCTTGAGGAGATGGGTGCAGGATAGAAATAAAGTTAATAAAAATAAATAAATCTGCCCTCCATGAATGTAACTACATTTGCCCCAAGCCATCTACACTACAGGAAAGAAATTGTGAAAGATTTATATTATATTATATTATATTATATTAATTTAGAGCACCTAAATTTTGCTACTCTCTTTCTAAGACAGATTTCACAATAGAAATGTTCCTGCACCTTCCAAATAGGTATCGCATGAGTATTGCATCTTTTCTCCCACAGGGTAAATAGCAATTTGTGTGAGAAGGACAACCTCCTCCCAAGCTATGATGTCTGTCTGAATGTCTCTCCAGACCAATGCTGGGGTCTGTTTTACCATATTATATCTACTGGCAATTTGGGAAGATGCTCTTCAAACGTTCCATAACACAGAATGTAAGTGCACCTGCAAGCTTTTTAGCTCTCCATGATGCCAGTCACCCAGCAGCCTTGGAAAAGGTATCAAGAATTTCCCATATTATGCCCTGTTCACTCATGTTACTGTTGATTTTGCCATACTCTGTCATTCCTGCTGTTTTTCTCCCAGCAGGTCTGCCATTACGTTTCCCTGCTTCAGCAATGGGTTCTATATCTGGCATGTCCCTTGAAACTTAAACATGGAATATGTTTCCCTCCTACATTGAATGGTCCAAAATACCACAAGGCAAATTCTTTATAGAACTATGTCCACCTGATTTTTAGCTATGGAGTACTTCTAAAAGTAACGCATTTGTTAGGATATGCTCATATTATTGCATTTCCCATTGTTAGAACATGTTTATATTATTGCATTTACATTTGTTAGAACATATTCAAAATTTGTATTTTTTTTCAGTTTTGCACCAATGTGAATTAAGCTCATTTTACACAACTCAATGAAATCAACAACTCTTTTCAACAATTTTGGGTGACCTTGGATGTGTCACATCCTCTCAGCTTTAGAGAAAGGCAAAGGTCTGAACAACTCTTGCTAACAAAACTCAATGATAGGAGTACCTTAGTCTTACTATAAGTCAGGAATTATTTGAAGATGCACAATAACAATAAGCAAAAGCACTATTACTAATATTCTGAAAGAAAAACATATTCCTTTTAGGAAAAAAGATACAGTTGAAAGCAGCGAGGAATCTTTCTGGAAAAGTGTTCATAATTTACCAGCAAGGAAAACAAGGAGTAACCTAGCCATAGCTCAGAGCTTGGGAAAGTGTTTTGCACAGCAGTCCCAAAATCCCCTGGCCAGCATGGAAGATTCTAGAACACATCATTCAAAATAAACTTTCCAAAACCTCATATGGTGGGGTTTACTACTGTGGCATATGCCAATGCAGCCCTAGTTTACCCATGGAGCAGAGGAACTTGTGGCAGGGCTCCGTGCATAAACCCGTGTAGAACCATTGTATGCTGCCACCATGGCAAGATGAGAGGCTTCCTGTGTTGCACCAGAAGCAATGGGGGGAAGCTGCACTATAGACACTCTGCCGCCCCCGCCCCCCCCCCCCCCAACATGAGATTGTCTTAATGGTAAACTGGGTGATGCAGGGCATGGGGCGACGACATGTGGCAATTCCGGTGGCCCTTGTGAAGAGGTGGTAATACGTGGTAATATGACTTCATAGTCATATGGATGAGAAAAAAACCAGGGCAGACGCAATCCTCCATTTCATGTGGATCTGAGGAGCTGTGTTCTACATAAATGTTTCCTATTCCCATGAGAAGCATCTATACAGCTGTCTTTAGAGTACTTCTATTTTTTTTATTTGGAAGAACAACACTGCGCCAGATGTGTCCTTTCAGAGGCCCTTTTGGAGACGTGTCCAGCAGAATAAGAAGCAACATTTTTTATTTAGTTATACATTAGATGAAAAGTGAGAAAACGGATAGTACATACAATCCTTCTAAAGCAGAGGGAATAACAATGCAGACAGGCTTCATACTGTAGTAAGGAAAAAAGATTTTAATTTATCAGTGACAAATTTGTTTTCACCTAAATAGTTCCTTATTTTCCATCCATTCTGAACATTGAGAATTATAGATAGTCAATGGTATCCATATAGAAAGTGTGTGTGTGTGTGTGCATATAAACACCCTATGTGATAGAAATAATTGAGATTTCCCTACCCTTCAATACCCCTGTATTCTGCCTTGGTCAGACCACACCTAGAATGCTGGGTCTAATTCTGGGCACCGCAATTGAAAGGAGATGTTGACAAACTGGAATGTGTGCAGAGGAGGGCAATTAAAATGATCAAAGGTCTGGAGAACAAGTACTATGATGAGCGGCTTAAAGAAGTTTGCAGAAGAGAAGGCTGAGAGGAGACATAATGGCCATGTATAAATATGTGAGGGAAAGTCATAGGGAGGGGGGAGCTTGTTCTCTGATGTCCTGAAGACTAGGATGCAGAACAATGGCTTCAAGTTACAGGAGAGGAGATTCCACCTGAACATGAGGAAGAACTTCCTAACTGTGAAAGCTGTTCAGCAGTGGAACTCTCTGCCCCGGACTGTGGTGGAGACACCTTCTTTGGGGGCTTTTAAACAGAGAGTGAATGGCTATCTGCCCAGAGTGCTTTGAATGCAATCAAAGCACTCTGGACCAATGGCCATCCACCCTCTGTGGACTGAATGACCCACAAGGTCTCTTCCAACTTTATGATTCTAACTCTGCCAATTTGGTTTCCATATACACTTGTGTATAAATTCCTCATGTTGAAATCGAGGGCAAACTCTTGGGTCAAAATTCTGGATTCTGATGTGACTAATAATTCAAAGGTTTTTCTGTAGGCAGGGGGAAATTGTAGCCGCCCCGTCCACTGTCATTTTATTGACCAGGCTTTCAAAAGGCTTTTTGCCACTCTACTCAGAAAGGTGAAAGGTTCCTTTTTTGATGAAAGCTATGATACAGTGTTCACTCTTATATTTTTTTTAAAAAAAAATCATCTAGTCTCTCAGCACTCATTAGAGGGGAAGTGCTAAAGAGCCACCACTGTCATTTTTCTTGCCCAGGCATTCAAAACAATCAGAACTGGAATTGTGGCAGAGAGAGTTACAGGTGTTGATGCTTCCTTTAGATACTCTTGGGATGGACTAAGCTTTTTCTACTCTGCTCAGAAAAGAGGATTGTTCTTTTTTTGATAAAATTTAAGGTACAGTACTTACATTGATCTGTAGATGAGTCAACCGAACATTTTAGATTGGTTTTTACTAAGATTTCTAGATTTAGAATGAATGTATACAGTAATTACATTAAGATCCTGGAGTGATTTTGGCATGACTGCACCAACAATGGACTTCATTCCATGTATCCAAAGTATTTCAATTATCTGACTCTGGAAAATGTTACAAATTCTGCAGATGGAGAAGCAAAGATTTATTGTGTTCTCATCCAAAGATGAGGCTTCATTCAGAAATAGTACCTTTAAAACTTGTAGCGCAGAATAACATCTCCTAAACAGCATTTCATAGTATTTCAAAGAACAAAATTTAACTTAAACAATTTGGTTTTATGTTGTTGTAACAAAAGTCTAATATCAGCATATGGTAGCATTCTTATTTATGAGTTTTTGGGTGCCGAGATTTGCTTCTGGGCTTTCCTTCTTTCCACTGAATACACTAAACTCTTTAGCAAAATGTTCCTTTAAAACAAGAAAGATTTAGGAAATACAATGTTTCCTGTTAGTCACCCAGAAACAATAGTTTTCTTACTACAAACAAGAATGCTGTGATTTGCTGAAAATGCTGGACTCAAGACACAAAATGTCCTTTCTCAAGTTTTCCAGGGTTTGGGTAATAATCTACTGCATATATAGCAAAACTGATATAAAGAAAGTATCTCCAGATTTGAAAGACCACGTGAAAGTCCACTGAAGGAACATACATTTTTCTATGTAGCTATTTAGTAATATTTGAAACACAATCCCATTGTATCAACCTAAATGTAAGATGTAGAGTCCCCTTTGGTGTTCCAGGTGTGTTGGTTTTCTTCTTCCACAATTCCTACCAGCTGGTAAACTGGCTTGGATTTCTGGGAGTTAAAGTCCAAAACAAACTGAAGAATCAAAGATTGAGAGCCACTGATATAGACAAAAAAAATGGTGCAGGCTGTTAATTTTAGTTAAAGAAGAAAAAACTTTATATTTTTGAGAGCTTCAACACTAGTGCTTGAAATCAAAATAATAAATAAATAGATGTGCATTTTTGGCTTTGAGATCAAATGAAGTTATTTATGTATGAATGTTTGGGGGAGGATGGTACTGTTTTAGCAGTAGTTACAGTGTTCAGCTAGCATCATTGAGAAAGCTGTGGAACTCAGTGAATGACCTTCAGGTACTATCTTTCAGCCCAACCTAACTACTAGGGCTCTTCTGAGAGCTGCTTGGAGAAAACATGGGGTTTAAATGGAATAAATCAGTAGTGAGCAAGTTAATACCATCCATGCCAGGATACACAGGACAAACAAACACCCACACTGCTTCTGCTGCCTACTGCTAGGCTAGATGTGGGCCAAAGTTTCCTTCTAAATATGCTAACTAATTTCTTTGTAGATCTTACCTCCCAGTGTTGCAAAGAAGCCTTCAACGGCACACCCGGTGGGACCAAAAACGAAGTAGCCATTCCAGGCTGTGTAGAAGGTGACAGTGAAGCCAAAACAGGCCATGAAGAGGTCCGCTACTGCCAGGTTAACAAGAATATAGTTGAGAGGCTGCCGTAGCTTCTTGTGTTTGAAAGTCACAAGTAAGGTGAGGATGTTGATGGGCAGCCCGGTGGAAATGAGGAAGAAGATGTAGCAGCACACAATTTTGTACTTCCAGGGATCAGCTAAGTAATACTGAGGATATTCAAACGGGCTACGCACCAGCCCTGTTTTATTGGAGAATGGCACATAGAAATTGATGCCTTCTGTTCCATTCATGTTTTTTCTTATTTAATTAACTACTACAGTGTTGCTATTCTTCTTGTTATTCTTTTTTAAGCCAATGAGATTTGAGCTTCCTTTATTCCCCACCCAACCTTAATTATTTTCCTAAAAATTCTTAATAAAACAGCAAATCCCCTAAGGGAATGCAGAGCTGGTGCGTCTGCCCTCATCTATGATCTGGGGCTGGCGGAGCCAGGATCCAAGGGGGTTTTTTATACCCTCTGCCCTGTTCAGCTGGAAGAGAGGGAGGAGGAGGATGGGGAGAGAAGGATTAGGGTCTAGGCTAACTTTATATGACAAGGGCAATGGGATTGAGAGGGGCTGATGCTTTAAGCATCCTTTAAGCAGCTAGTTGGCCCCAAAACCTGCTTTAAGGCGTATTAGTTACTATTAAGTGTTTAATATCACTTGAGAAGTTTGGTGTATTTAGAAATGTGGGAGGTTGGTAGGTCATTAATTTAACTAAAGATATTTAGGAACTGGAGAAAGAGAAGGTTTTGCATCCATATAAAATAACATGCTGTGGCTTCCTAGGTAACAAAAAATCAACAAATTGTTTATGACTCTTCATAAGTGCTTGAATATACACGTGCACAGCTACAGCAAAAATACAGTACTACTACATTACATCCTTAGGCTCATAGAACTATGTGAATAGATATTCAAATGGATGCATGTATACAACCAAATTGTTGCAATAGAAATAAGTATCTGGGAAAGGGTGCTGGTATTGGGACTTAACAATGAGCTATGGATTGGACTGGGACATTCCCATTCCACAATGCACCTTAGCCTTAGCCAAGAACTTCAGTAAAACACCTCAGTGTCCTTCTAGCTTCACTCAGCTGCAAATGGCAATAGTCACAGGACTGTTGTGAGGTGAAGAGTGGAGAAGAATCGTGAATATGACCTTGAATTAATTTAATGCATTGACAGGAAATATTACAGGAAACAATATTTTAAGACAGCAATCCTATGCCACTAACCCAGATTAATCGTAATTTAAAGTAGCTCTGATTTACTTACAACCTAATGGGCAGATTTTCACATTAAAACACTGGATAAATTATACATATTTTATTACCTGCATTGCAGTTCTGGATCTATGAAAGAAGTAACTGATGACACAGCCAGGTCTACACAAGATTCAGCTTAATAAAGCATTTAGCTTTTTCAAAGTTAAAATGTATTCTAAAAGCAATTCTTGAATCATTAAAATAAGATATTTCTTTTGCTTTCTTTGGGTTGTTCTCCTTTGTTTGATCACCCAAGTTGATCTTTATTGAAACAATGCATTATGCTTGGGTACTGAGGAAATGTACCACTCTTTCCCTCAGGTGAAACTATTTCTCCCATCACTTGTGCAGCATTCTACACATTGCTGGACTATAAATCTCAACAATTGGAATATGGATATGATATGGAATTCTGGGAACTGCAGTACAACATCCTCTGGAGAGCTGACCTATTCCCACCTACAAGTAATATTAATGCTGAAGTAGCATATTTGACATTTTTGTAATATTACTTCTATCCCCACCATTTAAAAGTTCATTTTGTTGACTATTTTAATTTGTCATGGTCAGATGAGACCCAAAGCGGTGTTGGTGACTGGAAGACAAGGATTCAAATCCACTTTATGCCATAGAAACCCATTGCTTTGGGGCGGGGACAATGGCAAACCTCTCTTGAATAAATCTTGCCAAGAAAATCTAATGATAGGGTTGCCATAGATCAGAGTCAACTTGAAGGCAAATAATAAAAACCATAACAGAGATGTTTTCACAGCTTCCAGCATCAACAGCACTATGCTGGCACTTTATTTGGAATGATGAAAACAAGAACAATATTCTGCTCAGTAAAAGGTTGAGTTTCCAAAAGAATGAAAGAGAAAGAAAAGGAATGGAATAGGGAAGGAAAGCCACCTTCTTTTGACATCTTTGAACAAAGGTTCAGTAGCCATCTTTCAGGAATGTTTTAGTTGTGTATTCCTGGATGACAAGAGATTGGACTAGATGGCCCTTATGGTCCCTTGCAACACTAGGATTCCATGTTTCTGTCACTGACCACCACCTAAAAGTCCATACCCTCCAAAATTTCACAGATGAAAATCAGGACATGAGTTGTCAATGACATCAAAGTATCATCGACATGGCAAAAGGTCTTAATGAAGAACAGACAAACTAGGAGAAGCTGCAACAGTTTGCTTTTGTCTCAATCTACAGAGAAGGGCAAGATTCTGCCCCACTTTGCTCCCTTCCTCCCTGCTGAGTTATTTGAGACCAATCTACTTTTTCACTTTGAACTCAGTTTGCAGCAATTGAAGCAAGCTGAGGACAAATGGAAAAAGTGAGAGGAAGAGAGAGTGACCATAACATTTTATAAAACAGCTGAAAATGGAACAACAGAGGATTAACTGGCACTGTTCCTGCCAAATCAGGACAGTTGAAGGATATGAAAATCTAAATTCTCCATCCACAGTTGTTCTTCAGCTTCCCCTTTTTCCCTCGTCTTCTCTTTAAAATGTGGTTAAATGTAAATATTCAAAACATTTAATACATCCCTATTGTCACCCCATCAGTGCTCTAATTACTGAGTACAAACATGACCTAAAATATGGTCTTCCATTTTAGATGTTTTTACGGAAGAGAAGCATATTCCTAAAGTATCATAATAGAAGAAGATGGCTCTACATTATCTACAAACAAAACAGGTTAAACATATAGAGAAGGGACATTTCTGGGGAAAATATAGTATCTGATTTTTTAAAAAGAAGAATTGATTTGGGCAATTAAAAGCAGGATAGCACAGTGGTTGGAGTGATGGAAGACCAGAATCCAAAATTCCATTCAGCCACAGAAACCCACTGAGTAACCTTGAGCAAGGCACACTTCTTCAGTCTGAAACAAAGTGCAAAAACATCCTGAACAAATTACGTAAAAAAAACCACACACACATATGATATGTTCACAATGCCAGCAATGACTTGAGGCAAACAACGGCAGTGACAACAACTGATCTGAGCAAATCTAAAGGCATTTAAATAAATATTTGACTCTTTCTTAAAACTATATGTCAGCAATTTTTAAAAAAAATATGAGAGGAAAACCTGAGATTTACCTCTAATTCACATATCATTCACCAAATTCAACAGGCTCATGCTACAGCAAATTGAATTCTAGCATCCAAGGAATTTGACTGAAGTTCATGAAATATATAGTAAAGAAAAAATCCTAGTCTCGAAAGACCTTCTGAATTCATTTATAACTTTTATGTTACAACAGACTAGTGCAGCTATTTCATTGAAGAATTTCTTGGGTTCTTCCAATGGAAGGGGAGATGCTAGCCACTTTTTGTAGTCCAGGTTTCCTCGTGACCTACTTCAGCATTTCACAAAGTGTAGCTGGCAAGGGGTCAGCTATTTTCTTATTGGGGATCTGCTTTGCACTTAATAATCTTATGCTTTTCTGCTTAGTGTAATACGTTAGCCCAATTTAGCAGAAGTCACATCTTTGACGGAGGACTTTCAGAAGTATGTCAGAGATGGGCCATCTTACAGATGTGTCCTCATGGCTCTTCAATGTTCTTATGTCAGAGATGGGCAATCAGCTTCAACACAAAGATGAAAGCCAGACTAGTTGTGGCTTTTGAGGTACAAGACTTTATTTTTTGGTTCTGCAGCCTGTGGCATTATAATTTCATTTCCACATAGGCCTTGCAGAATCAAAGGCTTCTCATTGTGTCAGAATGATAACTATGTATTGTCGAAGACTTTAATGGCCGGAATCACTGGGTGGGTGTATGGCCATGTTCTAGGAGGAACATAGCCATGCAGCCCAAAAAACTTACAGCAACTCAAAGTGATAACTGTTCTCCTCTCTGGGAGAAGAGGGATCCTAATGTATCTAGCTTGTTATTTTCATTGGACACAACAAAAATAGTGTATCCACTTTTGCCTAGCTGGAAAAAAAGAGGAAGTGCAAAAGATTATTGAATTTCTGTAATAATTTAAATGTTGAATAATAATGTAGAAGTATTTATTTATTTATTTATTTTAGGAGTTTGCCCCACTCTTCTCAACCCCCGAGGGGGGACTCAGTGCGGCTTACAGTACGGCACAATTCGATGCCTACATAATAACAATATAAAACTCCCCAAAAAACCTTCAACAGTTAAGATACATTAAAATACATTAAAACAGTTGCCTTAGCATCATACACATTCATTCCAGATTAAAACCATGTTCAGTCCATAAAAGCATTGGTCCTCTTCATCTACTTTCTATTTAAAATCCAATCCTAAAATGCTGCCTAGTGCTGGTGAGCAAACGCCTGGTCCCACAGCCAGGATTTTACTTTTTTCCTGAATGCCAGGAGGGATGCGGTGGATCGTACATCGATAGGGAGTGCATTCCACAGGCGGGGGGCCACCGCCGAGAAGGCCCTATGCCTCGTCCCCACCAACCGCATCTGGGAATTAGGCGGGAGCGAGAGCAGGGCCTCCCCAGATAACCTTAGATTACGAGGTGGGACGTAGCGGCCGATGCGTTTGGACAGGTAAGCTGGGCCAGAACCGTATAGAGCTTTAAAGGTCAAAACCAGCACTTTGAATTGGGCTCGGAATTGGACAGGCAGCCAGTGGAGCTGATACAACAGGGGGGTGGTATGCTCCCTGTAAGTAACATTAATGGAGCCCCTGGTAGCAGTTCGAAAAGATGCAAATGTGAGTAGATCAATAGGTACCGCCTTGGTGGGAAGGTAATGGCATTCCATGCAGTCATGCCGGCCACATGGCCTTGGAGACAATGCTGGCTCTTCAGCTTAGAAATGGAGATGAGCACCAACCCCCAGAGTCGGACACGACTGGACTTAATGTCAGGGAAAAGCCTTTACCATTACCTAACATTAATCAGAAATACAATGCATTTTACCATTGTTGAAAAAAACTCTGACTACATATCATATGGGCCTGCTCAATCTGTGACCCTGTTGCTAACTATAGGAAACGGCTTCTGACATACTTTCTTATGGTTCTTAATCTTTAGACAAGACTCAGATTGGGCAGTTCTTCAAATAGAGGATCCATTCAAATAGGCAACTATTCTTGTACAGGAAGACACATGGCCACAAGCAGGTATGTGGAGCATTCGCCAAGTCAGACCTTTGCCAGCAATACTTGAATTAAAACTCAGAAACCTCACTTCTGTTATCCCCTTCCCATGGTGGGATTCTCGGACACCCTTTGTTGAAGTGCAGTAACCATTATTTCCAGGGCTATTTCCCAGCAGGTTGGTCTCACAGCAGAATGAAAGTAATGTCCCAGCAGAAGTAGACCTCCAACCAGGATTTTGTCCAATAAAGAAGGTCAATGAGGTTCCCTAGGAAGGTGCCCGCCTGCAACTCACCTCTTCTGCACTACTGTGGATCCTCACCCCACCCCATCCCAGGAAGTGAGATGACAATCCGTCTCAAAGATTTACAGGGATTGGGGGTGTTAAAGAGGCTCTTTAGCTTCTAAAACCATCTTGACAAGTTGCCATTGGATGTACAAGAAGGAAAGCTTTTCAATGGCACTACGTGTTCTGCATCCTCTTCTATCTGTTGTGCAGCTCTACAAATGTTATCACTCCTTCCCCGAGAACTTTGCAAATTTCAGGATCTCTAGTTGTGGATCTTAGTGTTGTCCCTAAAATTGGTGTTAACTCTATGGGCCTCAATACGGCAGCTAAAATACCAGAAATTTGACAAGGTCCGCAACTGTGAAAAACCAGCAGCAATGAAAACAACGTTTGTATGTAGCACAGGCTGATGAACAAAACCATGTGATTTGAAGTATTATTGCCATGGGATAATAATGACAGCTCTGAGCAGTGTGCATGTACGTTAGGAGGTTCAAAAACTAAAGCAAAGAGTGTTAGCCTTGGAGGTATATTGATAGAGGATGTGTAAAATTGGTTTACAAAAACTGTGTTTGTGGTGCTATCTTACAAAAAGTTATTTTTACACTGCACAAAAATGTTAAAGGCAGTTATTTTAGCGATAGTCATTGGAAACAGCTGCCACCAACCCTCCAGAAACTATGCTTTATGAAGAGATAACCCCGGGAACTAGGTTCATTCCCTCTTGAGAAGAAAACATTGAACAGCCATCTTTAGTTATCTGAAGAATGCCATGTAGAAGTAAGAGTAAGCTTGTTTTCTGCTGCTCCAGAGTCTCAAACATGAACCAGTAGATTCAAATTACAAGAAAAGAGATTCCAGTTAAACATTAGAAGGTGATGTACTCTAGAGTCTTTAAAACAGATATTAAATGGGTATATTTCAAGATATATTCCTGAATGGCAGAATCATAGAATAATAGAGTTGGAAGAGACCATATGGGCCATCTAGTCCAACCCCTGCCATGCAGGAAAAGCACATCCAAAGCACCCGACAGGTGGCCACCTAGCCTCTGCTTAAATGCCTCCAAGGAAGGAATTTCTATCACATTCTGAGGCAGAGAGTTCCACTGTTGAACAGCTCTTACAGTCAGGAAGTTCTTCCTAATGTTCAGGTAGAGTCTCCTTTCCTGTAATTTGAACCCATTACTCCGGCTCCTAGTTTCCAGGGCAGCAGAAACAAGCCTCCCCCCTCTTCCTTATGAAGTTGAACTAAGTGACTCTCTTGCAACCCTTTCCAAATCTAAGAGTCTATCACTCGTTCACCATCAGCTCATGTTTTATTTATTGTTTCTTTCTCTCCTTATCCCTTACATACAAAATACTCATTTTTGTATTTAGCAGAATACAAAGAGTATCTGAATATCAAAAGTATGTTGTCTCATCCCTTTAATATGAGAAACAACTGGATCTTGGGTATACAGGGAATGGACAGGTCTCACATATGGTCCTATATAGGTTCTCCATTTTGTCTAGGATATTCCCTCCTTAAAATCTGGTTGAGTAACTTTACTTAATATTATAGCAGAGTGATAGTCACAAAACCTTGACTGATCAAACCAGCATGTCTATATGTGCATCTACACTGTTTAATTAATGCAATTTGACACCACTTAAACTGCCATGGCTCAATGCTATGGAGGCATGGGAGTTGGAGTTTGATGGGGCATCAGCATTTTTTGACACAGAAGGCCTTTTACAACTACAGTTCTCATGAGTCCATGGCAGGTAAAGTGTCCAACCGCATTCCTTCTGCAGTGTAGATGTATCTCTCTGTCTGTTTCAGAACTTTAGGATCCAAACCATATTCTTTTAACATCCTCTTTTCCCAAAGTGCTAAATTATACAAACAAAAAGGGAGGCAAGGAGACACGAGATGCTCTATAAAATACGTAAATATGTGTTGCAAAGCTAGGATTTCCTCCCTCTCAAGGGCTTCATTTCTTTTTGCTATTTCAGTTTGACCCATAAAAGCTGAGTAAATTCACATCTGTGCAGTTGAAAGGAAAGAAACAGATGCAATTAACCCTGGCAAGCCTTTCTGGGGCTTTCTAACTCAATGGCAGGATTTTGGCTACAAACCGATCACAGTTTAACACAGAAAAATGATAGCATTTTCTAGCTGAGACTAAAGAGACTCACTTTTTTATGTCAGGATGTTTCCTTTTTGTGTTGTTGCTCATCAGAAGTATCTGCAATGGGAATTTGTGCCACCAGCATTCATAGAAATCCAATTTAGTCCCATAATTTGTGGCTTTCGGCTGTCACTGATGGATTGCATCAGATATTCACAAGCCCATAACAGCTAATAAACATGGGAGTTTTTCAAAAAAATGAGCCCCAACAATTCCCATCTGATAAACTAGGTTTTAAAAAAAGAAGAGGAAGAGAAGTAACAGGGAAGAGGGACCCATTTATATATTCAACCAGTCTTTTGGCTTTATAGAGTTTTTATTGTGGGTATATAAAACACAGAGAGAAAAATCATCAGTGTTAAAGGGTCTAGGTGCATTTGATATATTTCCCAAAGCTGGTATCAAAAGGGTGTCAGCATTGGTGAAACAAGAGATCTTGCTTAATCAGGACCTTATTGCAAAAGAGAATAGCCTGTCACTGACACTCTTTGCATATGAATCCCTATGGTATGATCTCATTATGTATTGCCCCTTTTATCTGCAACCTGTAAGGACTCATATGCAAAGAGTATGCATCCAGTAGCTTTTGAAAGACAGGTCAGAAAGTGTTTTCACCTGTACTTTTTCTTTCTGGGTGCATAAGAGGAATCGTTTTTCTGTGTGATCACACCCTTAGGAAGCGAGATGACAGCAAATAGCATTGCGGTGGGATGGAAGCTGGATGAGAGGGGAACTGGAACTGCACAATATTAATACTTATGAGAAAGCTGTAATATTTGAATAGGGCTAGGAAGATGCAGAGTTCTCCAAGATTCTCCCCTCCCCACCCCAAATGTAGCACTGCATATCCATTGGATTGGGAGGAGACATCTATCTGACATTTGATGAGAGAAGGCATTTTATTTTATTTGATATGAGAAGTGTGATCTGGTTCATCTGTATCCAGTCCTTAAAAGCCAAAGGTTGTCTATAGGAAAGCTGTTTCCCACTTTGAGTGTGATAAAGTCCTAAGAAAACAGAATGGTGGCAGCTTTTACCTGATGGTTATGACATAATAAAAACAGCTAATACAAGAAGCAATATATTTGAAGGTTCTGGTCACACTCCTAGAAATCCAATGGAAACAAATGACTATCTAGCATAACCTATAAAAGTTACTTTAATCGGGCTGCAATTCCCAGCTCATGATATATTCTGACCATGGCTCAAAGTGGATTAATAAACTAACATTTCAGTTACACAATGCCCGTACCTTTGTAGGATGCCTTTTTCAATCCTACCTCCCTCTTGGGCATGTTTGCTGGGAACTGAGATGGCTGTTCCAGTGACTGTTCCCAGTACTTTCAATATTAGGTTGGAGCCACATCAAATATAAAGTAAGACTTGAGCTACAATAGGATTCTTCTTTAGTCAATTCTATTCTAGTGGTATGTGCCTGCCTAGAACAGGTAAGGTAAACAGCAGCTGCCTCCAGAATTCTTTAATGGACATGGGTGAACGGTAAAACACAGAGAAAGGGGTAAAACAGACAGGATGACTCCCCAGCTATCCCTACATTGTTATTTTATTTTTAAAAAACATAGATCTATACATGTAGCCACCTAAATGCAAGTCATATGAAGAGGCTAGTGAAAGAAAACATCATCCCTTGATGTAGTTTGGAAGAATCCTTCAAGTGGTCTTATTTATTTATTCTGGGATTTTCTGAACTGCTTGTTTGATTTTAAATGTGCATATTGTTGATTGCAGATAAAAAGCCTGGTGAAACATACTGAAATGATTTTCTTTTTGTGGTGCAGGAACTTATCCCCATTCTTTCCATGTCATTTCTACCATCACATCCATATTTTTGCTAAAGAAGTAACATCCAGGAACACAACTATTTTGTTAGCTGTGGTATACTTGTACAAAACAATGCTTATGTGGCTTTTGACCTTCACTGAAAGCAAGAGGATTTACAACCAATTGTATACACATATTTACTCAGCATAAAGTCTTCTAGTTTTCAACAGAGCTTATGTTAGGGGTGTTACTGTGGAAGATGGCAAAATTGCAGTAAGAATTCTGCCCATTCATTGCATCCCCAGATGTCTAGCATTGGAGTATGGCAAAAGGAATATAGTTAGGCTTCATGACAGAAGCTCGGGGAAGGAGGCAAAATGTGGGCATTATCCTTCCCTAATAAGAATTCTACTCCCTCAAAATGAAGTTTTCCTTCTGTCCCCTGATTTCTAGCATTGCAATAGCTTCTAACTTCAGTTGAGTATGTAGAAATATTGTTTAGGCTTCCAACAAAAAGGATTGAGAAAAATGAGTGCAGTATATCTAGCAAAGTTATATGTGTGAATTATTTTTCAATGACTCCTTCTCTGCAATATAAAAAATCTGGGAGCTGAACTAAGATTTCATTGATGGTGCAGAATTCTTATTGGGAGACAATGTTCTCAACCACCTCCTGGCTTTCTTCCAGGTGTATGAACAAAGAATTTCAGATTTTTACATTCACACATGACCTATGTGCTATACCTATAGGATCAGAAGCAAAGCTGGTGAGTTCTTCTCAAGGAGGTAAAATTCTCTCCTTCTCTCCAGCACTTCTTCCATTAAATTGCACCCCAAAATGCTATAAAAGAGTATATTCCCTGTTATCATGGCTTGCTTTATTGCTGCTGTGCAAACACAGTAAGCAGAAGACCAAATCTTAGGCAATTTTGGTTTTCAAACTCTGGAAGCAATACAAAAAACATAAATGCTACACCTACCCACCCCCCTCTAAAATGAGTTTGTTTATCATGGTTGAGCAAATGTGGATTCTTGGCTGAACAGCTCTCTCATGGGAGGGAGAAAGAATACAACTGGCAGAGTTTTTTTTCCATACAGACAGCATGCTCTCTAACTGTCCCAATTAAGCAGGGATGGTCCATTTCCAGCTCTTTTCAAAATGTCCCAGTTTTTAACTCCTCTCATCTTATTTTCTCCTTAGCTTACAATCACCTCTCTAACATTTGCAGTTTTGACTTTTGCAGATTTAATTGTTCACATATTTAATTAAAAATGGTATCCCTAGGAATCTCTAGGTCCTTCAGTGTAACTTTATGGTCAACTTTATTCAGTCATGCCAGATAACCTGGAGATTTCAAGTGATAATACCTCTCTAGAAATCTCTAGGTCCCTCAATGCAAACATTGACCATAGAGTTCTTCTGGAAGACCTTGAAATCCCTAGAGAGATGTTCTCTCTCAAAAAAATAGCTATTTTGTAATTTTCAGTTTTTCACTTTCATAAGGCTCTTATGCCCCTAACCCTAGCAAATGTGGAGGTCTGATTGTACTTCCGTTACTGAATGTCGAGTTCAAACTGTAGAAGTGGTGGGCATTCAGTTAATTCAGCCAGATGGAGAGGAAAGAAGGTGATAGAATCTTATCCTTCCCAATGGACTCAGCCAAAGGCAAACTGTTGCTACTTTTCTTAACTTGTGTGTTCTCCTTCATTAATAACTTTTGCCATATAGACCATGATCTGATGCTGTTTGTCCAAATCTATCAGATTTTCATCTGTAAAACCGTGAAGGTCAGGACAGATTTAGGACTAGTATCAAGACTAAGCATAAGAGGACATTTCCCAAGGTTCATACTACTTTGGAGGTTTCTCAATCGAGCCAAATAGAAGTTGGAAATATAAAATAAATAAAAGAAAATAATTCCATGTAAGGCACATATGCCAAATGTAAGTCCAAATTCTAGGGCAGATAAGAATTCTAGGGCACACACCCTTCACTGCATCCTCTACCAAAAAATAGATGAACCCACATGTCCTCTGGAGGCTGAGGGCATTTTTGCTATTTTTTAAGTCTATTTTAGACCCAGAAGAGGTTGTTGTAAAACAGAGCTAAAGGAAGAGAGTGAGAGAGATGGAAGAAAAAGCAGTGGGGATTGTGATGTATAAGTAACAAAGAAGGGGTGCCCTATGAGGGTGAAAAGGGAGTAAGTAGAGATGGGGGAGCAAGGAGTGGAGCTCCAGAAGGTGAACGGGATGAAGTGATAGGATTTGTTCTCTCTTCGTACCCTGAATTTTGGTGCTGTGTATCAGAAGCATTTTCACTGCAGAGTAGCTTACCAAATGATCCCACTGTGAAATGTCTGAGACACTGTGCTTCAGTGATGTAATCAAATATAATCTGCCCTACTTATATTTCGGCAAGTCAGATGTTCTTGTTCACTTTGAGATCATCAGACAGCTCTTTCTGGGCTTTTGTTTCATGCCCAACAGATTTGGCACAGAACATAATATGCAAAATAATGACCAATTTTCTACAAAGCACGCCAATGCAAAGTCATTTCATCCGCATTGTGTATGCAAAAATATCCTTTCCCCAATTCTTTTTCATTTGCATCTCTTTCATCATCATCCATCACTTTCAATAGTAATGCAATATTCTCTCTCTCTCTCTCTCTCTCTCTCTCTCTCTCTCTATATATATATATATATATATATATATATATATATATCCCTATACCAATCAAGGGCAATAGCTCCTTCTCATTCAACTGCAACTTTCACTGAAACAAGGCAAACCTCTATCACAAAGACATTGCCCCTTTGGAATTAGGAAATTCTTGAACCAATACATTTCTTCATCTCTACTGCTCCCGCACAAAACTAAAAACATGTAACTTCTTCTTTATAACAAAACACATCTTTTTTGTGGCAATTTCTTTGCAAGAGTCACCACAGCAATAATTTTCAGCACACTATTAAAAAATCTCCCTCACCACACAGAGTTATCAATTACATAAAATATAACACTGTACATTTCTGGAAACTCCTCCAGAGGAATGACTTGAAGGCTCCATTAAGGTGACACCATTTTGTCCCATGAATCTGACATTGCACCCTCCAGTATTTCACAACTGAAAATGGAAGAAAATGTAACCCTCCAATTCTCTTGCCAAGGATGACTTCAGAAATCTTGCCTTTTCCACTGCTGAAGACCATAAATAGCTGGCTGTGCATCTTTTCCATATACTTCTTTGTTGCACTTGTTTATTTGTTTGTTTGTTGCATTTATACCCCATCTTTTTCTTGAGATGGGATCCACACCAGATAGCCCACCTTTTAGGCATCTTAGAACTCAAGACAATACACACTGTATGAGATTCTGTGCTGCTGAGGCCACATCTGGATTACTGCATTCGGTTTTGGGGACTTCATTTTAAGAAGGATATAGACAAGTTGGAGCAAATTCAGACAAGGGCAGCAAAGGTGATAAGAAGCACAGAAAACAAAACATATGATACAGACCTGGGCAATTGCCGGCCCTCCAGGTATTTTGGACTTCAAATCCCAGAAATCCTAACAGCTGGTAAACTGGCTAGGATTTCTGGGAGTTGAAGTCCAAAACACCTGGAGGGCCAGCAATTGCCCAGGTCTGCATAATATGAAGAAAAGTGGAAGGAGCTAAAGAATGTCATGATTGTATTTTTTTTTCAGCACCTCAAGCACTGTCACAGAGAGGAGGGGCAGGTTTGTTCTCTGTTGCCCCAGAGAGTGGGACCAGGTCTAATCCCTTTAAATTACAAGAGAGTGAATTGAACATTAGAAGGAACTTGTTGACAAATAGAATGGTTCAGCAATGGAAACAATTGCTTAGAGAGGTTTCCTTCTCTCTTTTAAAAGAGGTTGGGCAGCTACCAGCTGGAGGCACCTTACCTTGAGACCCTGCATTGAGCAAAGAGTTGGGTTCAATAGTCCATAAAGCCTCCTCCAACTCTATGATCCTATGATTCTACATGAAGTTCTCAGCCTACATCTCCTGAGCTTTAGCAAGGAGGATACACCATGTGTTTCAAAGTTATATCCTGTATCACACTTCCCCAGCAGCAGTGATTTGAACTCTATTAGTGTTTTTGGTTCCTTTGGCATAAGAGATACTAGAAAATTATCCTTAAATAGAGTATTGAAAGTTTTAAATGTCTCTCAGCAGCATCTGAGCTGGAGACACTGGCCTTCTGATGATTTAGGCCATAAAACTACACAGAGTTTCTCAGCAGTAAGCCCCACTGAGGTTTTTTCGTGGTGGTGGTGAGGGGGAATCAAACCCAATAAAAATAGGAAGCCCATGAGACTTAGGAGATCAATGGCCACATGTAGCCTTTGGACTGAAATTTTCATGTGCCTTTTTAAACTCAAAGGAACCAAACAAAAAGAATGATGATTCTTACAATAATAATAATAATAATAATAATAATAATAATAATGGCTAGCAGTCGGATGAGCCCATTTGAGGAGGATAAAGCCAAACTACGTGTTCTAAAGTAACTTTCAATAGCATTGTGTGCATGCCTACACTAAAGAAGCTGCCAGTAAATTCAGTGGGATGAATTCCCTGATGAGTGCATAGAACTGCATTGTATACTAGCAGTTAACAGCCTTGGGCTTGTTGGAGCACATTGGCAAAGTTCTCCAGCCAAAATAAGACCCTTTCCTATTGCTGTTTCCTGTTCCTATCCTTCCTATCCTATCCTTCTTTTGCAGCTCCTTTCTTTGTTGTCTCCTATTATATACATTTTAATGTGTGTTAATGGGTGCTTTAACAGGCTTATGGTCCAGTTTAGGCTCAGATAATCCCCTGAATCTTGATTACTTTTGATAAAGAGATTAATAGATCCAGATGCTTATACAAACAATCAAAGTACAGCAATACTTGCATTCTAAAACATCAACTTTTGGTTATGCAAACCAGTTTTCTGCCAGATCCAAATGTCTTACTTGCTTGTTTGCTTCCCCTATCCCTTGATCGGTTTTTTTCTTTCCAGGCGTCTGCACAATGGAAGATGGGTACAAACCTTTAAGTAGAGCTCTCCCTCTAATCTGTGGCATATGCCAAGTTTCAGTGCCCTGATCTCATAACTCTTTAAGCTCTAGGCCCTCCCTCACCCAAGGATGAGAGATGGAAAAAGTCAACGTCATATAGGCACAGAAACTAGGTTGTGCCAAAAGTTGCATGAACACTAAGCAAGGCTGGTAAGGCAGCCAGGAATAACAGGAGGCCAAGAGGTAGGAGGAATATATTTATCATCTGCACATACTGATCCTTTGACCATGGTCGGAAAGGACAGAGAACTGGGGCACCCTTCATAAAACACTGAAGAATCAGGCCATACCAAAAGATAAATGCATCCCATAGATCAGGGTCTTCTCTTGGGACAGGTCTACAATACGTGCCATCCATACAACCATGACAATAAAAGGACTACATACTGCTGAATGCCAATGTCCTATAGCTATTACTAGTTTCAGATGTATTAATAGTGATCAGCAAGGGCTTTTAACAAATTCATGACACATTGTTTTGTTGAATACTTCTTAAAAGTCATCAGAGCTAGTGGCCATTTGCTCATGTCAGTGAACTCCATATGTTAACCATGCATTATGTGAAGATGCTCTGCTTTCTTTTGCTCATCCTGAGTGAGTTGTCAATCCATTTCCTTTCATGAAATGCCCCCAAGGGCCTTGTTTGCTGGTGACAATTTTGGCGATTTCTTTAAAATGCCAGCTTTAATATGTGGAGTCAGATTTAAGCGATGGAATTCAAATCGGAACATTAAAATGCTATCCTTAAATAGCTATCTTTAGAATCAATTAGAATTTCATCATTTCTTTGCAGTGAGTCATATATATCTGACCCGTGATCACAAAAAGAGAGCTGTTTATACTGGCTTTTTAAGATTCACTGGTACGATTCATTCCACATACATCCTTTTATTGTGCAACAAAAAAGAAAAATCCATGGGAAGAGTTATAGTGCAATTTATATGGTGTTTATTTGAAAATAAGATCTATTGTGTTTAATGGGGCTTATTCTCCATGCAGTGCACTTGAAATTTTAGCCTTCATGTTTTGTTGTATAAATCAAAACACACAAATCAAATGCTGGACTATAGCTTCCATTTTAGTGGGACTGGAAATCTGTTTTGGGTTTTAGTGTAAACTTTAAAGGGGCTATTCAAGGTACTGAATCAATGTCAAGGATAAGGTTCAATATCAAGAACAGATAATTTATACTTAGTGCAGACTAAAATCCAGAATGCATTTCAGCGCCTTTTAAATACCATTGATACGTAAAACAAACTGTTATCTTCTCAACTGTAATGAACTGGATAAGGGCAAACAAATTGAAATTTAATCCAGACAAGACAGAGGTGTTCCTGGTCAGTCGTAAGACAGATCTGAGAATAGGGAGTCATCTTGTGTTATATGGGATTACATTTCCCTTGAAAATGCAGGTTCATAGTTTGGGGATGCCCCTGAATTCGACTCTGAACCTGGAGGCCCAGGTATCAGCAGTGACCACTGACCAGGAGTGCTTTTAATTTATTATTATTATTATTATTATTATTATTATTATTATTGAGTCACCCTATCTCCTTAGGGGTACTCAGGGTGGCTTCCAAGGAAAAAGGCAAACATTCAATGCCATTGGTGATAAGCAACACATAAATCAAAACAGTACAAGGTAAACATCATTCTAGACTCATGACTTACTGAATAAAAATAAAGTTAATAATTACCTAAGCATAATTATCTAAATGAACACCTAAATTCCATAAAAACATAGTACCAAAATGCATGTTTTACAGATAACTTAAAATGATTTATAGCAACCTGCAGGGTCAACATGTTTCTGGAGTTTCTTTTTACTACAAAGCCCTATGTGCTTCCGGTCCAGGTTATCTGAAGGACCATGGAGAGGGCCTTCTCTCTGTCCCACCACTGGCTCAAGCATGCTTTGTGGGAACACAGGAGAGAGCCTTTTCAGTGGCTGCTCCCAGTCTGTGGAACTCCCTCCCAAGAGAGACCAGGGTGGCCCCATCCCTGCTGGCCTTCCAAAAGCAGGTGAATACTTTCTTCTGTCAACACGCATTTGGAGAAGAATAGGGGCATGCTGCTGGGGAAGTGTGGGTGGGATTTAGGGGAGATGAGTTTTAAAGGCTATTTTAATTATATTTTAATTTGTTTTTCCTTAATCCACGTGGTCTTATTTTTTAAAATATATTGTATTTTTTAAATTGGGACCAAAATGTGGAGTTGTTAACCATCTTCAGTCTCCATGGAGAGAAAGGTGGGATAGAAATAAACTCAATAATAAATAATAATAATTCTCTATTTGCACAAAAACTGTGCTTCCATGTAACAGTTTTTGCTTTCTAGCTTTTTCTGTGTGCTCAAGATGTCATCGTCCTCATCTGACATGGAATTAGAGTTCTCATTGGGTCATTATCAGACAGCCAACAGCTAAGGACCTCCGTTAAACTCAGGGAAAGAAACTGATACATGGCTCCAGACTGGCTTTCCAGTGCATGTCTGGGCATGAACTGGTGTTCCCTAACTTTCACTCGATTAGTCCTATAGTTGGGAAATGATACCTTTAATCTGAAGCTTCTTGAGGCATGATCGCATGTGTATTTTAAAGACCCTGCACCCCTGAGCCCACATATCCTCATTTTACCCCAAAACTCAGTCTATATGTATAACAATGTACAGAGATGTCTGTAATCATTTTGCACAATTCATATTATCATAACAGGCAACAGAAAAATATTGTACTTAGAGGAATGCAGCCAATTGACCACTTCTACAAACACTTTTTATATTCTTGTAGGCAAAGGCTAACACCTCCTGAACAAAACTTGCTGATAACCCTGTGATAGGGTCACCTTAGGGTTGGCACACATTAGAAACACCTTAGAAGCACATAGGAACAATCTTTGGCTCTAAATTGGACAGTATGTCCTAAAGATAACAACGAGATATGTTTCACTACATCTACAACATGCAGATAAGTATGTCTTTCTTGCAGGGCCATAGCTAGGAAAAAATTTGGGAGGGGTAGAATCTTTTCCCCCCAGAGATAACCTTTTAGGTCAGTGTCTCCTGACACAAGATCTCAACAAGACCCCAAAATTACCATCAAGGTGCAAAGGTGAAAAGGCTGTCTAAATAAAATGTCTGCCAGCAAAGGAGAGCTGGGAATGAGTCAATCTACCTTCTCGTGGGAACAAATTTCACATGCTAAGAACAGCCACCAAGAAAGCTCTTTTGTGATATCAGCAAATATTCCTGTGAAGATACTAACGTCATGATAACCGGGTTGTTGTAGGTTTTTCGGGCTACAGTATATGGCCATGTTCTAGAAGCATTCTCTCCTGATGTTTTGCCTACATCTATGGCAGGCATCCTCAGAGGTTGTGAGGTCTGTAACCGTTTCCGCTCAGAAATCTCAAAACCCAAGCAAACCCATGGGAAGAAATACTGTTTCATATGGGGAGGTATTGACCCCTTGGTCTTTTCCAAAGATGGTCATTTAAGCAAAAACACATCCTATTTTTGTCATACTTAAGCTATGCTTATTTATTCATTAATATGAATTCTTGCACAGCAATTTTTCCTGTTGGGTATTAGAATTGTTTAAGCCATTAAAATTAGAAACACATTAAAGCATTAAGATGTAATGATATTTCTGTGTGTATTACTGAATTCTGGAAAATATTTCTCAAGCCTTTGAAATGAAATGCTTTGAATCTTATTCTGTTTAATCATGAGTGCACATCTTATGTTTTGCTATATACTTTGCTTTTAAAACCTCTAGCAAATTAATATGTATGATGACAATTTCTGGATTTCTTTTTAGGATGCTACGCAGGAGAACTTTAAAAGAGCAAGGGAAGATCTATCTATATAAAGCACAAACAAGGGGAAAGTGCAAAAATGATTACTAAGTTGAAGAATTCTTTCCTAACATGGGAAAAAACATTTTGTATATCTTCACAATCCTTTCATTTATAGGTTTTCTACATGTGTCCTGTACTTTCCGTTCATAATCACTATCAATATTTGGTACATTCTCGGCATCAACAAAAGTATCACACCGGAGAGTCTGTTTTTTTAAATATTATCCCCACAACTACAAAGAGAAAAATCTGAATCATATATCACATAGCTTATTAAGATTTTCAGAAGCAAATCTTGAGGAAGAGATAACATGTCATGAAAAATATCCATTATATCATGAAATAAGCCATTTCTTGCTGTGAAAAATATATAGCCTTAATAATTTTATAAAAATAACAGAGGAAACTCTCAGTTTGGATGCTAGCAATTTACAACCTTTAATTTCCACCCAGGATTTCAAATAACTTATCCCCCATTTGAAATCACAAGTATTCTTTTCTAAAGAATTTAACACCAGAAATGTGGGCTTCCAAAAAAGAACAAGAGTTACAATGCTTCCTTCCCTTTCTCCCTCACTCTCCTAGCAAATGTTTAATACAATTATTGGAGAGGGGAGAGGAAGAGTTAGGATGCTGAATGAGAGAGAACACCGTTATTAAATTGCTGGTGAGGAAGAAAATTATGTCAAGGATATTGGTCATAAAAAGAATATGTTGTTCTTGAAACTTCCCCTTAAAAGACTAGCAGATCAGGTACAGAAGTGCACCTGATGCAAAGGACAAAATGATACCTTCTCCTCAGTTCACAAACACTGGAACAGTATACTTCACCATATCTGAACTACAATATGACCTCCATATTCACAAGGAATTTGTTTCTGGACAAAGCGTGGATACATGAAGCCATAGATAATAGTGATCCCTATCACTTTCAATGGGATAAACGATGGAGATAGCGGGATGTAGATGTAAGTGTACAGGAGGTCCCTAAGTGGATAAACAAAGCTCTAGGTAAGTGGAACCATGAGCCCCTGGTGGCGCAAAGGGTTAAACCCGTGTGCCAGCAGGACTAAAGACCTACTGGCTAGAGGTTCAAATCTGGAGAGAGCACGGATGAGCTCCCTCTGTCAGCTCCAGCTCCCTATGTGGGGACATGAGAGAAGCCTCCCATAAAGAAGGTAAAACATCAAAAATCTGGGGTCCTCTAGGCAATGTCCTTGCAGACAGCCAATTCTCTCACACCAGAAGTGACTTGCAGTTTCTCAATTCTCTCATAGCAGAAGCAACTTGCAGTTTCAGAAGCGACTTGCAGTTACTCGTTGCCGATCTAAATGAGTTCAAGTCCCTAGAGCCAGATCAACTACACCCAAGAGTATTGAAGGAACTAGCAGAAGTCATCTCAGAACCATTGGCAATCATCTTTGAGAGTTTTTGGAGATCGGGAGAAGTCCCAGCAGATTGGAGGAGAGCCAATGTGGTCCCAATCTTCAAGAAGGGATAAAAGGATGACCCAAACAATTACCATCTGCTCAGTCTCACATCGAAAGCAGGCAATATTCTGGAAAGGATTGTTAAGGAAGTGGTCTGCAAACACTTAGAAACAAATACGGTCATCAGTCCAGGGCCGTAGCCAGGATTTTGATTCAAGGGGGCTGAGTTTGGTTTGGGGGGCTGAGACTGGGTGGAAGAGGGTCTACCCTAGCAAATCATTTGTATTGTTATCCCAATAACCCCATGAATGTAGGATATAATGAGCATGGTGATCAGATCATGATATGAATAAACATAACAGGTTAAATAATGTACCAGTAAGGCCTTCTCGCGGACCACCCTGAGAATTTCGGGCGGGGGGCTGAAGCTCCCTTAGCCCCTCCCCGGCTACATGCCTGCACGAATAGTCAACATGGATTTATCAAAACGGATTTATCAAAAATACAGATTATCAAAAACAAGTCATGCCAGACTAGTCTGATCTCTTTTTTCGATAGAGTTACAACCTGCGTAGATGCGAGGAATGCCATGGATGTAGCGTACCTGGATTTCAGTAAGGCCTTCGACAAGGTCCCCCATGACCTTCTGGCAAACAAACTAGTCCAATGTGGGCTAGGCCAGTGGTTCTCAACCTGTGGGTCCCCAGATGTTTTGGCCTTCAACTCCCAGGAATCCTAACAGCTGGTAAACTGGCTGGGATTTCTGGGAGTTGTAGGCCAAAACACCTGGGGACCCACACGTTGAGAACCACTGGGCTAGGCAAAACTACAGTTAGGTGGATCTGTAATTGGTTAAGCGGACAAACCCAGAGGGTGCTCTTCATCCTGGAAAGAAGTGACGAGTGGAGTGCCATCAGCAGGGTTCCGTCCTGGGCCCGGTCCTGTTCAACATCTTTATTAATGACTTAGACGAATGGTTAGAAAGCATGACCATCCAATTTGCAGATGACACCAAATTGGGAGGGATAGCCAATACTCCAGAGGACAGGAACAGAATTCAAAACGATCTTAACAGATTAGAGAGATGAGCCAAAACTAACAAAATGAAGTTCAACAGTGACAAATGCAAGATACTCCACTTAGGCAGAAAAAATGAAATGCAAAGATACAGAATGGGGGGTGCGTGGCTCGAGAGCAGTATGTGTGAAAAAGATCTTGGAGTCCTTGTGGACAACAAGTTAAACATGAGCCAACAATGTGATGTAAAGGCAAAGAAAGCCAATGGGATTTTGGCCTGCATCAATAGGAGTGTCTAGATCCAGGGAAGTCATGCTACCCCTCTATTCTGCCTTGGTTAGACCACACCTGGAATATTGTGTCCAATTCTGGGCACCACAATTGAAAACAAATATTGACAAGCTGGAATGTGTCCAGAGGAGGGTGACTAAAATGATCAAGGGTCTGGAGAACAAGTCCTATGGGGAGCGGCTTAAAGAGCTGGGCATGTTTAGCCTGCAGAAGAGAAGGCTGAGAGGAGACATGATAGCCATGTATAAATATGTGAGATGAAGTCATAGGGAGGAGGGAGCAAGCTTGTTTTCTGCTGCCCTGGAGATTAGGACGCAGAACAATGCCTTCAAACTACAAGAAATGAGATTCCATCTGAACATTTGGAAGAACTTCCTGACTGTGAGAGCTGTTCATCAGTGCAACTCTCTGCCCTGGAGTGTGGTGGAGGCTCCTTCTTTGGAAGCTTTTAAACAGAGGCTGCATGGGCATCTGTCTGGCGTGCTTTGAATGGAATTTTCCTGCGTCTTGGCAGGAGGTTGGACTGGATGGCCCATGAGGTCTCTTCCAACTCTATGATTCTATGATCCTGACACAAAAAAGTGGAACAATGTATAGGAGTTCTGCATTTACAGAGGATATATTGTACAAAACTTGTTCAAGGATACTAGAACATAGGGTTTCCGGATATCAAGGATGGATTCTGGACAAGGTGAAAATGCTACCTGGGAAAGATTTCTCCATTATTCCCCTCCTATTATCTACCTGTTCTTATCTTCTCCCTCATTCCCTGCTACCTCCCTCATCTTCTTTCTCCTCCCACCCAATTCACATTGCTACACTTGTCTTCTTCATGTCTCTGTCTCTCATCGTTCATTCTTCCACCCATCACTTTTCCTAATTATATTCATCATGGTTTTTTTTCTCCTCATCACTTTTTCTGTCTCTCAACATTTTCTCTTTTATCTCACTCCACCAAAAAACTTTGAAACTATTACTGGGTCATGTCAGATTGTTAGTATTGTTAAATTGTATTAAATTTAACAGCACTTGCTTCTGAGTAGATCTGTAAGAATAGGATTTGCCCTGTTTGCCTAGCATTGTTGTTGTTGTTGCTGACATTGCTCTTCATTATCACCTCTCCAGTATTTCATGATTTTAGAAGCAATTACAATAACGATTCCTTGTTTATTGACTGCTGACGTGGAGAACCACAACATTTTTCCTAATGTGAAAGACCAGTATTGTATTTGTGCTTCTTGATTATAACTCTTCCATTCCTGAAAACTCTCCACAGGGTGGTAGTGAATGGCACATTGACCAACACTGGTCCACAAACCATAACTTTGAATAGTATTTAAAACATCATGCTTGATGACATCAAGTGGGCACACCTACTGCAAAATCATGAAAACTACCACCTCTGACATCACTAGTAGTCCTCCCTATAGTTAAGACTTTGATCTGAAATTTCAAGACCTGGAGTGTTCCTGACCTGGCAGTCTTAACAGCAAAGGATACACATCGCACATAGCTTGAGGTGCTCTCCTCTCCCTCCTTAATGATACAGCCAAGCTTGTACAATTAAGATCTTGCGAAGAGGCTGAAGTTATAAGCTAGCAGAAGCTTCAAACCAAGGTCTCCTTCAGCAAGATCTGAGCATTCAATGATCTTATGATAGCTTTGAAGAAACCTACCATCAAGATAAAGATAAGCTGCTTCTTTTAGGCACTAACACATTTTGAAATCATGACTCCAGAGGGCCAGAGTCTAGTATGGCAGTTCCCACAGTAAAATGCATCAGGTAAAACAAGGTACAGGCTGCACCCAGCTCTGCAGAATTGCTGTGCTTGGCAGGGCTCTAAGAAATTAATGTCTACTCCTGGGATTCATTTCCGCCTTGTTGCCAGACTGAGAACACTGATGGAGATTAATAACATGAGCAAATTGCATTGCCATCCCCCCATACACACGAACTATAGAGACAAAGGGGAGCTGATTTGGTATATGAGTTTGCCCATCTTGTATAACTCTGGCATATGTCAAATGAAGGACACATTTCTCAATGTTCTACTTAAACCTGCAGCATAATTCAAGATAAAGACTCACAGTCAAAGCTCTGTTGCTATCTTTTCACTATAGCATCCATGACACTGGAGTAGGAGACTCAAACTCCCACAATCCACACCTACCCACCCACCTTTCCCCCAGTGCCATATTATGAAGACGAAGCAGGATCTTAAATATTAGAAGTGGGACCTGATGAAAAAGCTATTATCCTTCTTGCCGGAGAAAGGGGAAAATTGCTTTGTATACCACAAGACCAAATGAAGCCCAGAGAGGTTTGGCCATCGCTAGTTCAGGCACGTAACAGATTCTACAACACCTTATAACAGTTTGTTAAACCTGAGCCCTCATACACAACAACTCTGTTAAGATTGAGGTCAATGTATTTCTCTAAAGGCCAAGTGCATTGTTAGGAGAGGACTTTACATGCCTCTTCTCTCTTAACCGTGACTCCTCTTCCTGGCTGAAATTGGGTGTGATTCTCTCAATCTGTAATGAATTTGCCCTGAGCCATCTACTCACATTTCTCAGAAACTCTGGTACCTGTACAGGAGATGAACGTGTTTGCCTGTAAAGCTCAGCAGCAGTACTTCCACCAGTCCATAACCTTAGGCAGCAGAACAGAAGGCTGCCAAAGAAAAAAATGGATTTGGGAAAAGAACAGGAGAAGGAACAGGAGGATGTTGGTGTTTGATGGATGCCATCAAAGGATGTCATAATAGAACACAATCTGAAAAGCGGAATGCTCCTTGGCAAGCTAAGGTACTAAAGGTGATAAAAACAATGCTATTTTTGGCCTGGGCCTGTGATTCTGATGAGTCACTTGAGAACATTGCACAGCAGTTTAAATAAGAAAAAGTGTGATTTGTTAACACTTCCCACCCATTCCCCTGGGTCTTCTCTTTCCTGCACAAATTGAACCTATGTTTCTGTTGCAGTAGATGGGGAAATTTTCTTACTTTGCATGGTATTTAGTAGTCACATAAACATTATTTCCAACATTTTAGGAGCCAATGAAGGGTCCCTGATTGGGGCTCAGACAAGGTTCCAACTAGGCATTTTATCCTGGATTCCCAGAACCCTTTCAGATATACTCTATGATTCTATGATTCAATGTGCAGCAACCTTTACAAACTTAGTGCCCACCAGATGTGCTAGGCTACAGTTCCCAGGTTCCCTAAACCAACACAGCTGATTGGCAGATTTTTGGAATATACAACATCCAACATAGTTGGCCATGCTTACATGCTTATACCATAATGCATTATTCTAGAAAAGGAGTGGGGACTTGTGGCTTTCTTTGTATTATTGGACCACAATTCCTGTCAGCAATACTTAGTACAATCAATAATGAAGAATACTGGGAATTGCAGTTCAACATCTTCAGGACCACAACTTTTCAAACTCTGTTCTAGAAACGCTATATACACTCTAATCAAGTGGAGAAAAACAGTTTACATTTAGGTGCCTGATCCGGCAGGCAAATAACCCAGAACAAAATTTAAAACACTGTATATAGCTAAGGACAGGGGAGGCTTGGGTGTTCCTGTGTCAAATTGTCATACAAAGCCTGAACCGTATGGTTGAAGAAACTGATATTGCTTAGAGATGTGAGATGCTTGAAACTTGAAGACCACCATTAAAGATTTTATTTGTATTCTGGTATGATAAAGTCAGAACACATGCCGAATTTAAAAATAATTATACTTAGAAAGGATTTCCCTTGAGATTGATAGAATCCGATTTTTCTTTTCTAAAACAATATTAGTTACCTTTCCTCAGTAAACCCTTATAAAGTAAAGAATGGGTTAAAAATGGAAGATGGTAGCTTTATATCTTTTTATCTTGAACAAGACAGCTGGTAATTCAAATCAAGAGAGATGATTATTAAGGAAAGCAAAAATTAAGATTAAGACTGGTTTGTTTATATATAATTTAAGGACAGATTTAATCACCCATAGAGATTAGAGAAAATGAGCTTTATTTAGAGTTATGCAAAGACAATGGCTATGCAATTTTGAAAATGTATACATGACTTCTGGAACTAGAGACAGAAAATAAGTTTGTAAAAGTGTACGTGGCAAGGTAGCCCAAAATTTTGGGCATAATGTCCATATGGATGTATGGAAAGAAATGTGGTCTAAAGATATAAAATCTATTGTGTGGTATAGGTGGTATCTAACATCAAATAAACTGTCAGAAATATATCAAATGTTTCAACCCAATGTTGGAGATGTCAAGATAAAAAAGACTTCTTTTTCCATATGTGGTAGACATGTTAAAAGGCAAAAGGTTACTGATCTAAAAACATTTTAAAGATAGATTTTGTTAATGTCCAGAAATGGTTTTGTTGAAAATTATGAATAGAGAACTGGATAGTAACATGGCTTACTTCTTCAGTATATGACAACAATAGCAAGAATATTCGATGCCCAAATTTGGAAACGGAGTGAAGCATTGGCAATGAAGGATTGAACAATGATAGCTAAATTAGCAGAAATTGCCAAAGTAATGTAGTTTACTAAAGGATAAGTAAATTGATGACTTTTTGAAAGACTGGAAACCATTTATGGATATTTTTGCACAAAAAGGCATCTAATGATGCAATAATTTGGGATCATGGGTGACTAGCAATTTTAGTACGATTATCCGATTGAGTATGGAGGTATGTTTTAATATGTATGTTTTACAGAGTGTTTTAAAATGTTTATATGTTTGTTTATGTTTTAGTAATGCTGTACCCTGCCTGGAGCTGGGGAAATAAAACTATTACGATTATTATGTCATGGTAGAATATATTTTTTCTTTTCATTACAGTCAGAATTGGAGTGTCAGATCCCTACTGTATTTTTATTATATATTTTTCTTGTTATTTCTCCTTTTCTTTTTTCTTTTTTATTTCATTATTTTTATTTCATTATTTTTTAAAATATATATTATTTTAGTTGCAAATTGTGTTAAAAATAATGAATAAATATTGTTAGGGGCCTGGCAAGAAATGTTAACATTCTTCACTTCTTCTTTGGGTTGTGTTTTTTCTCATTTACACAGATCACTGACATGAACTTGCAGGTCTATATGCTATGAGGACTAGGACTTTACAGAATAGTTTTTCTTGTTCTTGCTTTCTGCCTGCAGCATTGAGTTGGGTTGCTAAAGAGAGATGATCATCTGAGTCTTGAGACATCAAGGGGCTGGAGTCCATTGCAACAGTTACCTTGACTACAACGACAGCTATAGAAATGCATCATACAGGAGGACCAGGGAGACAAGGGAATATCTAGCCTCTTTGTTAGTGTATCATAAATTCATTTTATGGGACTGTAATCCTGTTTTTTTTAGTTATTTTCTTTATTTGTTCTGTTGATATTGGCACCTATGCATACTGCCAGGTCATTTTCCAACTCTTGTCTGGTTAAATTGCCCATGCTTCTTGCAGCTCTTCATTCTTGAGATATCTTCATATTGCTCCCAATCTCTGCATCCAGGACTTTTCTATGCTTTAAACTGAGATTTGAAATATTGCTGCTCATGCTGGTGATACTACTTCCTCCTCCTGACTGTAATCTGTAGAATCTCCCAAGTACATCATCGGCTGGATGACTAAGAGATACGGAATCCAAAGAGCCTCCCATTCTTTCAAATTTTCCCCCTTACATTTCCTACTTGAGTGAACTCTCAGTTCTATAGCCACTTCCCCATCTAAACGCCCTCCCACTTCCCATCTAAAATCTACTCCCAATTGTACCAACTTAGTCATGAATGATGAATGTGACAAACTTTACTAACATACCTCTCTCAAAATATATAATTCTCAGCTCAGGAAACTAGTCAGTATAAACTGTGCTTATGAAATAAAAACAGTGTTATCTTAATGTGGAGTACACAGTTGGAAAGGAGCACCAAAATATTTGGCAAGACAACTATGTCAGGAGGTTTACCCAAGGTCAAGATGATAACCAGCAAGAAGGCAAGCCAACTGACTCCCAAATTAAACCTTTGTCCAGTTCCCTAAATGATGTCCTAACCTGGTTTCTGCTTCTTAGGAAGTATTGCCGCTTTCCTGTCACAAAAGGAAAAAGGAAATCTCACATTAGAGCAGACTTCCCCCTCCCTATTTGCCCACCAACCTGCTCTTCTCCATTCCTAGTGGGTACAAAGTTGTGCATAGCTGAGGAGCTGAGCTGCTTATCTGTGGCTTGTGAGCTCACTCAATGGGAAAAGGGTTAAATGGAGATAAAGCTGAAGAGTGGTGGAGACCATATGGAAGGGGGAAGAAAACTCTTTATCCTGTAATTGGATTCCCTCCCAGTAGCTCCTGGCTAAGGTGAGCTTGAGTGGATGTGACAGGCTATGATCCGTGAATTGCTATCAGCCAGCCTGGCCCCAAGCAGGATGTGTGTGCACAAACTTGTAGATCAATCCATTAGGGTGGATCAAATAGATTTAAATGTGTGACAGGGAAGAAGTAGGACACAGATATATTTACAGTTAGGTGCGTTGGATTGTGTTTTTCTCCCCCCCCTTTTTTTTTCAGAGTCAAGATTAACTCTACTTTGGTAGCTGTTCCAGCTAAATGCTCCTAGCCCTCTACTGGCTACAGGATGGCACAGCTTTGCAGGGCTAAAATAAAATGCTAGAAAAGAAAGGCATTAAGGAATAAGCTAAGCTGAGACAGTGAATTACATCCAGGGGATGTTTATGGAACAGTTGGCAAGTCGTAGCTTTCAGAAAAATAATGGTAAACTAGAGTAGGCTTCTGAAAGTTAATCCTTTCATCCCCAGTGAGAAAACGTTAGGCAAAGCCCCTGTTTTAGCCACTGGTCACAGAAAAAGATGCAGACAAAATACCTGCACAGAACTCTTAAGCTTCATATTGACTTTGTATAGAGAAAACATAACTTGGAAACATTATTCTATGCATCTCAGAGACCAGTGGCCTATCTCATTTACTCACATTCTGGGATCTCACCTAATAGCTGCACTGATTAATTCTGATATTCAGAGCATCCCTCCATGTAGTGATTATCATCCCTCCTTCTTCCTGTCATTTGCCACACCTTATTGGTTCCTTTTATTTCCGCTCAGCTAGAATTAAAGAACTCTGTAATGTTTAGATTTTCACTAATGGCTTGTCCTTCTGAACCCAAAAACCTGAAGTGGACCACAAGTCACTCTAGGAAGTAGACATGATGTCCACAAACTTCCAGTCTTTAACCAGGATGAACTAGCTTAGCCCCGCATTAAGGAAAATTGGTGGTTACTGAAACTCTGGAGCTGCCCTCCACTTTGGGAAGAGTCTGGATAGTAGACCAGCTCCAATGCGAACCAATCTCCTGTCGACATGGGCTAGTGCTGCCATCCCATTTTTCTTACGCTCATCAGTGCAGGAAAAGGGAGATGGGTTGGGTCTGTATTACCCCCTATTGTCATGGCTGGGTGGTGCAGAGCTCCAAGGGACCTCCTGAACATTGCTGGGTACTTTGCTAACATCAGCAAAGGAGCCCGGTAATAGCCAGGAGGTCTCCCAGAGATCCACAGCCATCTAGCACGATTAATGCTGACCTGAAATGTATGGTGATAGTCTGACAGAACTGAACTTGTTTTGACCTCACTGGACCATGTTCTACCCCACCACCACATGGTAAAATGAATACATATACTGAGGTTTTATTCTCTTTAGAATGCAAAGACCTTTACTACATATATGATGATAGGAGGGAAAAGATACCATGGGCTGATTGTGACAATATATTAGAAGTTTATATGGCTTACAACCTACAAAAATAACATATTTAGTATATTTGTAATTGTTCCTGTTCAGGATTTATACATTATTTTAATGTTCTTAGTTGTATTGCACTGATGCACCTAAAATATTTAAAAATTAATAGAAGTTTTTCCATTAAATGCAATTCTGAACACCTGCCTGTGAAGCAGAAAAGCACCCTTAGAAAAAGTCCAGGATAAGGGTCAGGGATATGTGGCCCTCAAGATACAAGCCAATTACAGTTTTATCAGCTCTAGCCAGTACAGTGATGATGAGAGTTGCAATCCAACTTCTAGTGAACCACCTATTCTCCATCACAAAGGTAGGCCCTCCAATTACTTTCTAACACAGGTAGAAGCCTCGAATCTCATCTGTGTGTCAAGGGTGAACCAATAGCTGCCCACTGACCTTCAGAACCAAATAAATGCTAATCTGCAGTTGCAGATAAATGATAACATTAAGTGTACACAGAATTTTGCAAACAAAACTGACAGCTGTCCATTGAAAATGCTGATAAATCTAGTGCATCCAAGTCTCCTTTAATCCAGCTCATGCTATCAAAGAAAAAAGATCTCCAGAGATTTTATAGCATCAAGAACAGCTATTTCTTTTCATGGTACACTTCTCGCATTGACAGCTAATCTCCTCTGACAAGACTCACAAGAAAAAGTTGAATCTAAAGATTCTTAACTTTTCACCCTGATAAAAATCCATTGGCTTCTATAGGATCTTTATGTGAACAAAGAAATACCAGTCAGACTTAGAATTTTTTTTATTTCATTTATTTTCCTTTTTTTTTCTTTTCTTTTTTTTTTTGAAACCATACTTTTCATCCAGTATCAGAATGACTTGAGTAGCAAGCATCATTGTTTTGATGATGTGACTGGACAAGAAATTTACAAAGACATGGTTGGTAACACATTTTGTTTCTACAGTATTTTATATTGTTATGACTTAGTGCACTACGGGTCTTTTTAGTGTTGTGTATTTAAGTATGTACAGAATAGAATAGAATGACTTCATTGTCATTGTACACTGTGCAATGAAATTAAATGACATCATTAAGTACTGAGAGAATTGGACAAATAGCACATGAGAATATGAAGGCAATTATCAACATTTGGGTCAAGAGCCACAGCCTAAGTAATGAAAGGCCAGACTTAATCCAGGGTGAGCGATTGTGGTCCTCAGCGAGAAACACAATACCTACATTCCCCATTAACATAGCTGTGCTTTCCATGGCCAAAAAGCAAAGAGCACAATAGAATCTGAACTTCACCAGAGTTAAATCTTATTATTGATTGTGTCTCCCATACCTGCTATGCTCCAATGAATTAACATGAGTTACACTGCTGAGAAGTTGGGAGAAATGTAACCAGTCTGCAGGAAAGAACAGAAACACAAGTTAAAGACTGTGCACTTAAAATATTTATGGTGTGAATGAACATGTGTTTAAACCCTCTGTATTTCAAATATTTATGTATGCAGGGGAACAAAATCTAATATTAAGAAAAATGTATTAAAAGTTGCCAAAGGCACTTTTCTTCATTAGCAACACTTAACACCCACAGATAGCAGCGGCGGCTGCTATTGTCCAGAATGCATCTGCACATTATCTGGAAATGGTTTGCAAATGCTGTCTGGATTAGAATGTGCTCTGCCTTACAACACAGTTTAAAGGATTTTCAAAGCAAGTTATTAAAATTAGATATTCTTGGGAGGAGGGGTTTGAGTGGCCAAAAGGAAGAGTACTTTGCTTGAATCTTCATTTGGCTCATAGAGTCATAGAAATGGGGAGAATCCCAAGAGCCATATAATTCAGTCCCTGCCAGCATGTGAACCCACTGCTAAAGCATTCATAAAGTGTACCAATCTAACCTCTGTTTAAACATCTCCAAACAAAAGGAGTCCACCACCTTCAAAAATTAGTCTATGCCATAGTCAAACAGAATGTACCACAGGAAGTTCTTCCTAATGTTTACTTAGAATTGCCCTGCTTGTAGTTTGAATCTGTTGTACTAGTAGAAAAAGCCTGCTTCATCCTCTATATTACAAATCTTCAGACATTTAGAACAGCTATCATGTCATTGCTCAGTCTTCCTTCTGCACACTAAGTATACCCATCTTCTTTAAAAGTTCCTCCTAGGGATTGATATCTAGACTTTTACCATCTTGGCTGCCTTCCTGTGAATATATTTCAGTTTATCAATGTCAGTTAAGGTCTGACTGAAGCAAAAAAATCAATACTTGATCAGGAAACTATTGTTCTGTTGATTCAGAACAATCTACACTTCCATTTGCTTTTTCACTGCTGTACCACAATGCTCATTCATTTTGAGCCTGTGATCTGTCACAATCCTTAGATACTTTCTGCATATATTGCCATCATGCCAGATGTTACCTACTTTATATTGTGCATCTGATTTTTCCTGCACAAACACAACTTGAGATCCCTTAAACAAACTGGATATTATTGAAGCAACCTTCGGTCAGTGGGATGTTGTCAGTTTTTCGGGCTGTATGGCCATGTTCCAGAAGCATTCTCTCCTGACGCTTTGCCTGCACCTATGGTGGGCATCCTCAGAGGTCGTGAGGTCTGTTGGAAACTAGGAAAATTGGGTTTATATATCTGTGGAAGTTCCAGGGTGGGAGAAAGAACTCTTGTCTGTTGGAGCTAAGTGTGAATGTTTCAAGTGGCCATTTTGATTAGCATTTGATGGTCTGGCAGTTTTTAGGTGTGCCTTGTTACTGCCTGGGGGAAATCTTTGTTGAGAGGTTATTAGCTGTTCCTGATTGTTTCTTCGGTTCCTTCCTATTTGTGCATAAGCATGCAGAGTTTGAGGTCAATAGCATAGCTACTCACCATCCCTTGAATATCATGGGATTCTAATTCCTATCAATCCTATTGATTTGTTGGGTTAGCCTGTTTAATCTGTTGTGGTAAAGTTGTAGGAGGCTTGCTTGTGAGCATTCTACTGTTCTATTGTTTCAGTGAGCTTGTGTCTATCCTGTTATGGCTGACTGTATAAACTAAGTAGAGGCTTATTTGTGTCCTTCGGTTGTGTGTAGGCCTATGTCCTCTACCTAAGCACATAGGGAAGAAGATATCTGCTCACTCAGAAGTAAGTTGGTTTGGGAGACATTCTAGCAGCCACTAGCTCTCTGCAGCTGCAGTCCCAGTCCCCAGAGCTCAGCTAACAAGAGTTCAGCAGAAAGACAGCAATGCCAACAGGCATTTTGTGTAGTGGGAGAGTTTTGAAGAGGAGGCCTGCAATTCTAATTCCTTGCTTACTTAAGACTACTAAATATGGATGATGAGGTAGCTGCTGCATTCACCAACAACAGCGGTGTTATGTTTGTATTCTTGCCAGATGATGTGTGTGGAAAAGCAAGTTGGTGGTAAAAGAAAGTCTGGCAAATCAAGACCTGCATATCTACCTTTCAGTGTATTAGGGAGCAGGAAGTTTTCTTGAAAAGACTGGAATGGACTGCCCCAGATAAGCAAAATGAAGGGGATATTTCTGAGAAGGGGGTCATTTCCCAAATGCAAGAGGTACACATTTGGAGCAATGTAACACAGGAAAGTAGCAGGATCGGAAATCATGAGTTTGAAGTAACAGAATTGATTCAAAGTCTTCTCTCTTATCAATGATGATGAGGAACAGCAATAAAAGCTGTCATGACAGTGACCCTGATAGGATGGCTTGAGAAATATGCTTTATCCCTGGGGCAAAAACTAATGATGTAACAAGATTCATCAACCCCACTCACCGTTGCCCCTTTCTTTAGGTTTAACTTGAAAACCATAAGGCATAGCCTTAGGCTATGAAAAAGAACACAAAGCTTTGAGTAGGAAGCTAAAAGACCTTGGTGCACAGCTTCTCACTTTGGCCCATTCTACACTGTCATATAATATACACATTATCTGCTTTGAACTGAATTATATGAATCTACACTGCCATATAACCCAGCTCAATACAGATTATCTGGATTTTTATGGCATTTTAGAAGTGCCCTTAGTCTCCCCTCCTAGTTCAAAGACATGCCCCAGAAAGGGAGTGAGGAACAGTAGAAGTGAACAACAAGCTGTGCAAATGGTGCTGCCAGGAATTATTAGGTTTCTTGTTTCATGGCCTGTGGGCCTAAAAAATGTAAAGTGAGCTATGGTATTCTTGAGGGCATAAGTTCATTAAGTGGTGAGAGAATTGGACAAATAGTACATGAAACCCACAGTGTGAGGGAGGGGGAAGCTTAACTACACAGCTAGTGAAATGACCCTGTTGGTCGGATAAGTCTGACTGGAATGTAGTAACAGGGGGGTTTAATCAATTTCAGAGAAACAGATCAAACAGAAGAGGAGGAGGAGTGACATCATATGTGAAGGATGCTTACACCTTTGAATACTTAAATCCTGAAAGTCAGTTTGAGGGTATCTGGGTAAAAGTTAAAAGGGGAGAGAAAAAAATCAATGATTTCATCATGTGGGTCTATTACAGATCCCCAAGCCAAACTGAAGCATTGGCCTTCCTGTAACGGATGACTAAACATTCAGAAAGAGAGATATAGTAGTAATGGAAGATTTCAAGTATCCTGGTACTGTATTTGTTGAAAGTCTAAGGATCTCATCAAAAGATGGCCCTTTGTAAAGCAGGGGGTAGAGGGAGAAATCATGGAGCAACATAGGGAACCCATCTGGCTGCGTTCTCTACTGTTGGAATCCATCCTCTGCTTTCCTATGATGTTTCCTTCCTTTTTGGCTCAAATGCCTTTTTTGGATGAGGAGTCAGATGTACACCCGACTCATCTAGACTCCACTGCTCAGAAAATCATGGGATGAGTTAGGCAGTACAGAGAAGCAGGAGAAGACACTTTTCTGACTTCATCTGATGAGGTTGTAACTCTGCAATGAATGCATAGTTCAACTAACTCTTCACTTGTTTTACAGGCAAGAAGGTGAAAGAGGCAAGAACAGGGGTATCTATTTTAGATCTCATGTTAAACAACAGTGTTGACCTAGATATTGCGGCACCATGATTCCCACCCTTAGAATATATGAAGTGAATGAGTGTGTGTGCATGTGTACCATCAGAAAACATTGTAGGTCCTGGAGCATTTTCTCCAATTGCACCAATCAAGCCTTGAAGGCTAAGAATGAACATGAAGTTATGGCTCATTCATGAATTCAAGAATTGGTCATCCAAAGGTGACTGTATATGAGATTGCCTTTCCCTCTCCAATTTACCACTTGTAGACATCTCTCTGAACTGCCGTTCTCTTTGAGGAAGAGAAGTGATATCCTAGCACTATCGTATATACAGACCAAGGTATGAGACAAAGCTGCCTTATTCCATATTTGTCTAGCAAGGTCAGTGCTCTCTATTTAGACCAGTGTCCCCTGCATCAGTCAGCATTTGTCCCAGGAATCACGTAGCTAGAATGCAAATAGTTAATTCAGGCCAAGTCAGTCACAAGCTACCCAACAAGACATATAACAAAACAAGTGAGGCTTCCCCATCACCCTGCTGCCAAAACCTTTTTAAAAAGAGATATCAGAGGCTGAACCTGCTGAGCCAACCATTTGGTTCTCTCAGCTCTATTAAACTTAAAAGCGGTTTTTGCAGTGAATTCTGTGAGTTGTGATTCTCCTTCCTTTAAGGTATCATTGAACTAATTCTCACTTGTTAAAAAATAAGCCTCCTCCACCCCTCACCTTCAGTAATCAATAGATCCTCAGCAGTTTACGTCAGGTAAGCCTTCTTGCAAAGCACAGGCTCTGCTCTGAAATCAGTTACACACAGGCTAGGGAAATAGCATATGCATAGTCAATTTATCCTGTGACATATAATTGATACAAATATGATTGATCTAACTATTTTATTTTTATTTTAAAAACTGTCCCTCATGCTGCTGGCAGATGCATTTCCTGGCAAAAAGAAGGGGAAAGACAGGAAAGTTTTCTGTTTCCAAAGAATGACCTTTCCTGATAATTAATTTGCTGTTTTCAACACCATCTGCTTTCTCACAGCCACATCCATCATAGCTGTAAAAGATTAAAACTTAATTAAAATGAAAACTGGTGTCACAGATTCGGGGAGGGGGAGCATGCAGTTCCAAGGAGCAACACTATTTGACCCCTCCTGGAGGTTTACAGCTGTGCCCACTTCATGGGATTTATGATAAACTGTAATAAATACAAAGAGCTCTGGGGAGTGCCTTCACTACCAGCACATTTTGAGAGAGTATTCTGATGAAATGAAACATTATTGACTGGGATGATAGCTGGGAGCTGGCCATAAAACCTAGGTGAAATTCCACAGTTGGGCTTGTTTGTGTTGAGTAGCCTGTCAGTCAAAACTGGGGCAGGGCAGCGGGGGGTGGGTTGGGGGGGGACTCATCTTAATTAGAAGTGAGGGGATCAGATTTTTTTCCATTATTTTCCTAATGTTTTTCTCCCCCCCCCCCCCAACTACTAGAAAAAGAGAAGACACTTTGCAGAATCATCTCCAAATATTTCCCTCCACCCACCCCATACCCCTTATGCTGACTCAAAATAACATGAAGCCCAAAATATTATGGAAATTTCAATATGAAAATTGTGACAAGACTCTCAAATGGTGTTGTAAACCATTCACAAACTGTGTGCTACTGCTTCTGCTAATGCTGCATTCAGCTCCCAAGAAACTATTCGAAAATGTATTTTCCTCCTGAAGAAATGGTTTGCCCAATCCACAAAAAAAATTCAGAGACATTTCTATAACAGATCTTTTAAGTGGCTTGTGTCTTGGCCACCCTTGCAGATAGGGAAAAAAATAAATTGTTAATTATCCACACAGATCAGTAGGAATGTTTGTGGACAAGCAGGTCATCCTGTCTTCTTTCTGTTTATTATTGTTTAATTCACACATTTGTACCCCGTCCTTCTCACCCTCAGAAGGGAACTCAGGGTGGCTTCACAACAGGCAACCATTAGATGCCAACACATACATTATAAATAAACCCTTACAGTTAAAATCAAACAGTTAAAACTCCAATTATTAAAACAGCCATTTAAAAATTATGAAAGTTCAACATCATAATTCAAGATCAGTCCATTGTTGATAACATAAAATCACTCTCATTCTTGTTGCTGTATCTACTGCTCAAATACTTAGTCCCATAAACATGTTTTAAGTTTTTTCCCCTAAAGGGCAGAAGGGAGGGGGCTGGCTTGATTTAATTGAGGAGGGAGCTCCACAGATGAGGGGCCACCACTCGAGAAGGCCTGTTTCCCATCCCCACCAGTCATGCTTGTGAGGATAGTGGGACCGAGAGCAGGGCCTCCCCCGAAGATCTTAACCTCCTCTTCTTCTTACAGTGTATTATAGATTGTTCTACTTCTCTCTTTAATCAATCATGCTCCATGCTCCCAGAGAAGCTTATATCAAACCCAATAATCACAACCACAGAAAACTAAATTTACAAATGAGTACTTAATAAAAGTCGTTACAACAAAGACATGTTTCCCTTATAAATACTGACTTCCAATCATATGGTCATGTCCACAAAGAAGGTAAATTACCGTTTCAAACACACAGATGTCAAAGTATTCTCTGTCAAGTGATGGTTTAATGTTAGTATGGAAAGAACATGTTGAGAAAATTACCTTTATATAAATAATTTTGACATATAGATATAAAAACATTATATAGAAAGTCTTCATTCAAAAAGTAGAATTTATGTTTATTTTTAACACACTATGATCCTCTTATACATGTGACAGGCATTCCAAGACCCCTTGTGGATGCCTAAAACTATGATTGATAATGAGAACCCTATATTGCACCAAAAAAAACATACCATAGAATTATATTGGAGGATCTAAATGTCCCTGTAGATACTTCCAATAGGGTGGGAACTATTGGGGGGGGGAATCCCTGATGAACTTTGGGTAAGTGAAATAATGACTATCAAATCTGCGGATAATAGGGTTCCACTGTACATTGCTTTAAAAATCTAGTCCAAATGATAGATTTTGAATAAAATATGTTGTTTTGGCATATTCTACTCTATCATGTCAGTAATTCCAGTTCTTATTTATGATAGTAGAAAATATTCTTCTTTCAGAATCTGAGTGTTTACATAATTAAAGTACGACACCTTAATTTTCTCTAATGCTCTAAAATATGCATGAATGATAGGATATGCTTAAAAGCTATAATTTTCCACAATTCATGCAAACTGATCAACATTGAAAGACTTGCTTTAAAACAAACAAACTACCTGTTGATATAGAATTCTGCACAGCCTAATTATATGTAAGGATGTAGCAATTTATGGTATGCAAGAACCTGGGAGTGAGACTAGATGCCGATTGAAAACTTTATTCTTGAGCATAACCAGTGTTTTGAAAATTTGCGAAGCTAAATGAAATTAACAGGATTGCCATGTCAACAGGCAACTTTGACACATGTACAGTCCAAAAAAGTAACTTTTCCAGGTTTGGCCTTATGCAGGGTAAACCACGTTTGCGCACCAAGACTAAAGCGTCAAACTGTAACTTAGTAGATGCTGACATCCTGAAAATTAAATCTTTTTTTCTGTCACCAAAAGTTACAGCCATGTCTGGCAGTGTGACAAATACACCAGTGGGTACACAAACCTTTTGTATATTTTCTGCTTACTGGATTTTTAAGATAAACTCCTAAACATGTAATATTCTAAGAGGTCATTTGAGATTTTCAGAGAAGGCCTTGTTATATGCCTCAACATCTCATGGAGGGTTTTCTCCTTAGCACTGCCTTGACTATGGAATTCCCTACCCAAGGAAATTAGCCTGGGCCATCACTTTTAAGCTTCCAATTTCCAATTTCAGTATTTAAAATGTTTATTTTAACTATTTCTAAACTGGATTCTAGAATTGTTTTAGACAGCTCTTAGGAGTTTTTAAAGAGTATTTCAATGTGTTTAAAATATTTTTAACTTTGTGTGTGTGTGTGTGAGAGAGAGAGAGATACTCTATAGAAGATGATAGATAGATGATTGATAGATGATGATAGAGAGAGAGAGAGAGAGAGAGAGAGAGAGATGATAGATGATAGATAGATAGATAGATAGATAGATAGATAGATAGATAGATAGATAGAGCACTTTGGGAGCTCCTGTAGGCTAGAAAATGATGCAAAACTACTCCAAATAAATAAATACCCCTTGTCATCAGAATATGCATTATCACATTTTGGGGTTGAATCTACCTAGAATGAATCTGCTGAAATCACTGAGACTTATATAAGTTATGACTAACAGGTCCCATTCTTTTCAATTAGTGTAACTAATATTTGATCTAGTCTTTTTACTCCTAAGAAGGTTATGACTATCTAGAATTCTAGATAACATCCACAATAGAGCACAAAACAGCAGCAAGAGGCACAGCACAAGTCAACAGTTAAAAATGTGATATTGCTTCTCTACTTTTTAGTGAAACAGCAGCACAACCATAGCTATAACAATTATGATCCAACAGGAATGAAATTATGTCTTACCAAGTTATAGTCACAATATAATTTAATTGTACCTTCATTTTTGGAAGAACAACTAATTGCAAGCAACTATTTATTTTGAACTGGTTGTTTTTAACTTGTAAAAAAATAGCATAATCACACCCTTGAACATGCCCAATCTTGTCTGCTTTTGAGTCTGGTTAGTACTTGGAGTACCACTGCCTGTCAGACTTCATGGTGTTGCACTAAATGAATCAACGGAGGCTGCCGAATACAGGGGATGTATGTTCTTAGATTTCAAATCCCACCATCCCTAGTCAAATACAATCCAACAATATATAAACAGCCACATGATCCCCATCTTTGGTACAGAGTGAGTGAATCAATGACTTCAGGCAACTTTTTGTTCCATGGAAATGAAAACACAGTTCAGAATTTCTAATTACAGGAACTAATGAAACAGTCATCCTTGGAAACACAGAACTCTTACAAATGCTGATTTTAAAAGAAGTGGTATAAACAACAAAGCCATTCTTAGATTACTATGTATCCAATCATCCTAGGTTCTTCAAGAATTATAAATGACGATGGGGCATTGATGCCATTTAAGGCTGGAAGGGGTTATATAAAGACCACTGTGACCAGGAACAAGACACCACAGCAGGTGATAGGAATCTCCACAGTCCCAATCTACAAACAAGGAGACAGCACATTTGCTAGGTAAGAATTCTGCTTGTTTGCTTTTATGCAATCTAGATCTGCACTGAGTGGGATAATGGGGGGAGGGGGTGGAGAGGGAGAGTTTAGACATCTCAGGTGGACTTTTTCCTTTTGCATGTATTTCTTGCTTGCTTGCTGTACAAAACACTTTTCTGTGTAGCAAAGGGCTAGTGAATCAGAATAGCATTCCGGTTTCCTTCCTAGTCTCTAATAAAACTTTGCATCGCATTATCTTTTCAAAAGAGTATACAGTACAACTCCCATATCTATTGGGGGATATGTTCCTGACTTCACATGGAAATGTGAAACCATAGATAATAGAAATGAAGGGCCTCTGGCCCCAGAATACCAAAGATTTGTGTTGAAGAAACTATAACATGCCTAAGAGAAGGCACATTTTGGCAAATGTGGGTAAATGAACCATGGGTACTAGTCCTGCAGATATAGGGGTTGTATTGTAATGGGTCTGGATACTTGAAAGAAGGAAGGCACTGATGAAGGAGCAAAAACCTAAGATTTATCTAGGGAATTCATTCTTTTGTGGAAGCAAATGCACAGATCTTCTATGGGATCTTGCTGAATGGGGGAGATTATCAGTATGATATTAAAAGAATAATCAGGACTTGCAGCCAGACATATCATCTCATCTTTATCCTACCACAGTCTCAGTTCACTTTGTTATAAATGATAGAGCAAGGATGGGCAAACCATAACCTTCATGTATTTTTGGACTACATTTTCACTCAGCTGTAACCAGAATACTTATGGATAAGCAACATTAGAGAGAGACACTGTTCGCCCATGACAAATCTTTCCCTGCAAAAATTGATGTCACAATTAACCAGAGTCTATAACAGGGGTCGGGAACCTTTTGGACTCAGAGAGCCATAAAAGCAAAATATTTGGAAATTTATTTCAGTGAGAGCCATATAATATATATAATATATTTTAAGACTGAATTCAACTAAATGTGAATACCGTATAGGTGACTTTTTAAGGCTGGAAAATCCCTGATGAACTTTGGGGTCATCTAGTACGCCGGGTATAAAAAATCATGCCACATTGAAAGCCAAGGGAGGCTTGGAATGGAGGAGCCTCGGTGAAGCGAAGTCCGGCGGCTTCACCAAGGCTCGTCCAGTCCATGCCCACCTCGGCTTCCATTGCTGCAGAGGAGGCGATAATAGCTGAATCACCACCTCCTCCTCCTTTGCCCCCACATTGAAAGCCAAGGAAGGCCTGGACTGGAGGAGCCTCGTTCGCTTCATCGAGGCTTGTCCAGTCCAGGCATGCCTCGTCTTTCAATGCAGCAGAGGAGGAGGCAATTCAGCTGAATCTCCTCCTCCTCCTCTGCCCCCGCATTGAAAGCTAAGGGAGGCCTGGACTGGAGGAGCCTCATTCTCTTCACCAAGGCTCATCCAGTCCAGGCCCGCCTCGGCTTCCAATGCAGCGGAGGAGGAGGAGGCAATTCAGCTGAATCGCCACTGCCTCCTCCTCCGTCCCTGCATTGAAAGCCAAGGGAGGCATGGACTGGAGGAGCCCTCCTCACCAAGGTTCCAGTCCAGGCCCGCCATTGCTGGCTTGTCGCCTCATCCGCCCCTGCATTGAAAGCCAAGGGAGACCTGGACTGGAGGAGCCTCATTCACTTAACTGAGGCTCCTCCAGTCCAGGCCCGCCTCGGCTTCCAATGCAATGGAGGAGGAAGCGATTCAGCTGAATCTCCTCCTCCTCCGCCTCTGCAAGCCAGATGCAATCACCAGAAGAGCCACACCTGGCTCACGAGCCATAGGTTCCCGACCCTTGGTCTATCAAATATTTATTTATTTATTTATTTGGACTTCTACACCGCCACTCCCAGAGGCTCGGGGCGGTTTATAGTAGAGTTAATAAAAACAATACCAGATAAAAACACAGATTTAAACACACAAAATCCAAAATCATCCAAAAGCCTGCCTGAACAAGTGTGTTTTGCACACTCTGCGGAAGGTGTTCAGATTTCGCAGAGCCCGCGTCTCCGGTGGCAGAGCATATATACATATATATTTCCCTGATACACATTCACGTCTTTTAGAATTGTATTTCTTTGATTTACAGCCCACTTCATTTTCTAAAGCGTGTGTTTTGAGCAACGTATAAGTTCACAATAACAATACAAGCCAATCAAATCATAACTTTGTAATAAAATAACTTAACAGTTAAGCGGAGGCTGGATAGCTGCCTATCAATGGTGCCATGGCCTAAATTTTTCTAATTTATTCTTTATTTAATATATTCATAAAACAGTTTTCCACCCCCAAGGCTCCCAAAACAATGTACAATGAAAGCACAATACAAAAATAGAAAAGGAACTTTATTCAAAAGCTGACAAAAATATTTCTAAAAGTGAACAGCATTGCAATTTTTTTCTGTTGCTTGCCGGAAGCTCAGCAGGAATTGAGCCACTTTCTTTGAGACGCAGTTCTGCAAATGAACTGTTGTTGCTTTATATTCTTTCCACCTAATTTCTTGTGGTGGTTGGACGTGCAATAGGATCTACACTAAATATCTAAATTCCAGTCGGGCTCATATGGAGGAAACTTTCAGATAACATGGAGCCAAGCTGTGAGACAGGAAGCTAAAATGTTTAAACCAGTAGCATCAATGCCATTAACTATGAGGTTTTATCTACATTACATAGTTATATTAATTTGCAAGCACCTTGATTCTCATGGTTCCAACCCATGGCATCTTATGATTAACAGTTTGATGCAGTACTTAGAAATCTCTACTAAAGAACTCTTGACTGTAACTTAAGGAATGTGCCAATCCTTTCTAGCAAACATTTTAAATTCTAGGAATCCATAGCATGGGTTCATGGCATAGCATGGGTTCATGACTATGTCTTACAGCAGTATCAAACATGCTGTAATACATAATCAGGAGAGAAGCTATAGAGGAAGGGAAGACAAAATGAAGGCACTATCCCTCCCAAATAAGCATTCTGCAGCTTCAAAATGACATTTTCTTTCATCCCCTAGCATTGTAGTGACTTGAACTTTCACTTGAGCATCTAGAATTAACACATTAGCATCAAAACAAGGAGGCAGGCAACCATACCAAGGCAATACATATGCAACACATAGAATTCCAAGTGTGAACAATTTTTTAGTCTTACTCTCTCCAATATGACAATTTTAGAGTCTAAATTGGGGGAGGGAGAATGTTTTTTTTTTTTTTTTGAAGGAGCCATGCCCTCAGTTTGCCTCTCCTATAAGTCCACACGTGTGTGGAGTAAAGATATAGTCAAAATATTGTTTCTGTTGGGAAACATGTAGATAATAGTTGTTCATTTCATATCTGCATGGTTGGTTGCAGAAAGTAATGCTGTAGGATTCCACATGACTCTATGGTATTTTGTGTTGTGGTTGGGTTCTGTATCTATGTTGAAGTGAGGAAACTTTTTCAGCCGAGAAGTCATAGTGCGGTGTGATAAATTTTCAAGGGACCAATGTTCCTACAGGAAAAAGCAAGGAGTGGAAACAGCAATTTAAAGACACTCCAGGGAACTTGAAATGGTGGCTGGAAACCTAACCAGAGATGCCTCCATCCTTGCTTCTGGAATCAGAGGAAAGCTCCTACTATTACAAAAACCCAGAGATGGCAGAGGGATTTAATTCCAATCAGGATCGTGATAATGCAAAGCTGTGCTCCTGCTAGGTTGTGGTACCAATTTCTCCCTCCCCATGCTGGAATCACATATTTGTGAAAGAAAATCGATAACATAAAGACAATGTTGATCCAGGAAAGTGGCTTAGAGACATTTAAATAAACAAGGAGCAAACCTAACTGTATGAAAACATTATGGCCCCAAATTCTAATATTGCTGCAGGTTGGGGAAAACAAAAGAGAAATGCTCCCTATACTTTCTTTACTGGCTCCACATTTCCCATTCCCATTCATTTTGTACTGACATGCATGAAGACAAGTGAGGTCAGGGAAAGAGCATCAGACCCCCAAGATGTCCAATTTTGACTTATACCTTTTTCCCCCTGAAATGTTACCGGTGAAGTTAATTCACAACCAGCAAGCACACTCTTTGCCAAGGGAGGCACCAGGCTGGAGTGTTAATGTATGAAAGACGTGTCCTGCTTGTAAAATGAAGAAGGGGCATTCAGTGCTCTTATGAATCAAACAAAAGAGAAAAATAGGGGCTTTTCCTGGTAGCACAGAAAAATCAAGGTGAGTGAAAACAAAGGGATAGATGAACTGGGTTTGAAGTGCTACAGTATGTGTCCACACATACACCTGAGAGAGAAACATAGAGAGGGAAAGAGAAACACATTGTGTTACACAGATCTGAGCATCACCCTTTCAATCATGAAAAAGTAACAATACCATACCTGATGGTACAATAGGCTCAAAGCAGAAGCCATGAATTCACCCTTGGGCTTCGGTCTTTTGTAACAATTTGCTGGTCTGACAGCTGGTCAAAAATGTTTGGGATGTTTGGGTTTTTCTTTCACCTAATGCAAAATGGCAATCTTTTGTCTCTGTTCCTATTCAAGAAGAACTTTTATTTTAATCCTTTATAAACCGTGGGCTTTCAGGTTTCTAATGTGCAGAGAGCTCTGGGTCCATGGAAATGAAGCACAGACAAATGTGCAAGATAATGGAAATGGAGTGCCACAAAATTTGGTTCAAAAATAGCCAGAGTAATAGTTCTGAATTGTCAAGCTCTTTAGAAAAATGAAAACACAGCAGCAGAACAGCAAACCAAAATGGGTTTATTTAAGGGCACAATTTGAAACAAATTAAGGTTGTTCAAAATGTTCCAGCGAAGGATGGAAGCGCTAATGTAAGGAGAAGGTAATGGGGGTGGTAAGTGATTTACTAATAAAGAGCAAATGCAAAGTGAATTTCAGTAGTGATTTACTACAATCTGCTGTTTTCCAGTGGAAAATGTGATTCAAGGATGCCTTAATTGACAGTAACAAACCATTATGATCTGATTGAAGAAACTGCTGCTTTTCCTCCACTAATTATATAGAGAGTGCAGGTGCAACAAAATTCTTAGCAGCCCCAAAAGGAAAGTGGAGCCAGTTACTAGAAATAGCAACTTGATCCCATGTCTTTCCTGTCCTCCCCAATATATCTCTACTGTCCTTGGTGCATCTACACTGTCAAACAGTGGTTCTCAACCTGCAGGTTCCCAGATGTTTTGGCCTTTAACTCCCAGAAATCCTAACCGCTGGTAAACTGGCTGGAATTTCTGGGAGTTGCAGGCCAAAACACCTGGGAACCCACAGGTTGAGAACCACTGGTGTAGAATTACTCCATCACTTCAGTCACAATGGCTTAATGCTATGAAGTCCTAGGATTCATAGTTTGTAGAGGCATTACCATCCTTTGGCAGAAAAGGCTACAGGCCTTGTAAAACTGCAGTTCTTGTGACTCCATAGCACTTAGTGATAGCAGCTAAAGTTGTATCAAACTGCATTAATTCCAGTGTAGGTGTAATCTGAGTTCCTTCTGTCCACTTCCTTTTGTGTAGCAACTCTCAAGGAAACCCAAATACATCCACTCTCACATGAAATGTGTGGTTAATTTTTATCATGTTGGTTTCAATTTATGGCAACCTAAACTACCAAAGACACTCCCTTATCATCAGCCTGCTCTGGTCCTGCAGAGTCAGAACCATGGCTTCCTGATTGAGTCTATCCACCTACAACCTCCTACTTTGCCAAGCATGACTGTACTTTGCAAAAGGTTATGTCATTCCATTATGTTGCCAAACAGGGGCGGTCCAAGGTAATTTTAAATGATAAGCGAACATTATTTTGGGGCCCCATCACTTGATAACAAAAGGTATAAGGTATTATTTATTTATTTATTTATTTGCAACATTTTTCCCCGCCCTTCTCAGTGGCTAACAAGGCAGCACATCGATGCCCAAACATACAATGTAAAGAACCCTAAAACATACATCATTAAACAATAATTGTTTAAACAAACATATACTCATCACTCAGATTAAAAATAGAGGTAAATAAAAGATTTTTTTTAACAAACCAGAAGTTTACGTATCACATTATGTTCATATAGTTACATTACATAGAATTAACACAAAGTAACTTTTTAGAATGCAATTATTTATTAATCTTTGCAACAAATTTAAGTGTTTTTGTTTTTTAAAAAAAACATCGAGTTATACTTAACACACAAGAAATTGAACACTTTTTTCAGATAATCAAGGCTGCTTTGAACTGGATTATATGTGTCCACACTGTCACACATTCCAGCTCAAAGCATTGTTTTGATTTGATATGGCAGTATATAGGGGGACTAAAAGCCCCTTTCACAGCCATATAACCCAGCTCCAAGGCAGCATTGTTTTGCTTTGAACTTTGATTATATGTGTCCACACTGTCACACATCCAGCTCAAAGCATTGGATTTGACAGTATAAAGGGGGACTAAAAACCCTTTCACACAGCCATATAACCCAGAATACCAAGGCAGATAATACACAATGCCTGCTTTGAACTGGATTATATGTGTCCACACTGTCACACATTCCAGCTCAAAGCATTGTTTTGGATTTGATATAGCAGTATATAGAGGGGACTAAAAACCCCTTTCACACAGCCATATAACCCAGAATACCAAGGCAGATAATACACAATGCCTGCTTTGAACTGGATTATATGTGTCCACACTATCACACATTCCAGCTCAAAGCATTGTTTGGGATTTGATATGGCAGTATATAGAGGGGACTAAAAGCCCCTTTCACACAGCCATATAACCCAGAATACCAAGGCACATAATACACAATGCCTGCTTTGAACTGGATTATATGTGTCCACACTGTCACACATTCCAGCTCAAAGCATTGTTTTGGATTTGATATAGCAGTATATAGAGGGGGACTAAAAACCCCTTTCACACAGCCATATAACCCAGAATACCAAGGCAGATAATACACAATGCCTGCTTTGAACTGGATTATATGTGTCCACACTATCGCACATTCCAGCTCAAAGCATTGTTTTGGATTTGATATGGCAGTATATAGAGGGGGACTAAAAGCCCTTCACACAGCCATATAACCCAGAATACCAAGGCAGATAATACACAATGCCTGCTTTGAACTGGATTATATGTGTCCACACTGTCACACATTCCAGCTCAAAGCATTGTTTGGGATTTGATATAGCAGTATATAGAGGGGGACTAAAAGCCCCTTTCACACAGCCATATAACCCAGAATACCAAGGCAGATAATACACAATGCCTGCTTTGAACTGGATTATATGTGTCCACACTGTCACATATTCCAGCTCAAAGCATTGTTTGGGATTTGATATGGCAGTATATAGAGGGGGACTAAAAGCCCCTTTACACAGCCATATAACCCAGAATACCAAGGCAGATAATACACAATGCCTGCTTTGAACTGGATTATATGTGTCCACACTATCGCACATTCCAGCTCAAAGCATTGTTTTGGATTTGATATAGCAGTATATAGAGGGGGACTAAAAACCCCTTTCACACAGCCATATAACCCAGAATACCAAGGCAGATAATACACAATGCCTGCTTTGAACTGGATTATATGTGTCCACACTATCGCACATTCCAGCTCAAAGCATTGTTTTGGATTTGATATGGCAGTATATAGAGGGGGACTAAAAACCCCTTTCACACAGCCATATAACCCAGAATACCAAGGCAGATAATACACAATGCCTGCTTTGAACTGGATTATATGTGTCCACACTGTCACTCATTCCAGCTCAAAGCATTGTTTTGGATTGTTTTGCCTATGGTACAGCCTCTTTCCCTTTGTATAATCCACCATTAAGAAGAAGAAAGGGTGCCACAGAAGTATGATAAATATTCATATTTATCAAAAGCATAGACAATATAAAAAGGAGCCAGCACTAATATTAATTATATTATGTTATAAATTATAATATATAAATACATATTATATTTTATAAAGATTATACTATATGGTATTAATATAAATTGGTATTAAATAACCCCCCCTCTCTCTCTCTCCACACACACACACACACACAACTATTAAATAGGAATAAATAATACTGAATATATATATTACTTAATACTTTATTATTTTTGGCATAACTAAATCCTAATAAGGATCTGGTCCTATGACTCTCCACTGTGACAAAGGCACCCTTGAAGCAAACCAATTTAAATGCGAATAGAAAAGCCAAACAGCAACCTTTAATGAGGCTTGGATTTCAAACGCCTCTTTAGTGGGAGAAGTCCGCACTTTGGCAAGGCTTTGGCCCCGAAATAAGGAGAGAGGAAAGCAGGGACTGGAGCCAGGAAGTAGTCACAAAGCAAACATTCCGAATAAACAACTGCTTGTATTTTGAATGCCCCAGCACTGGGAATAATTCGGACTTTTGCCAGAGCTTCTGTTTCCAGCAAAAGAAGCCAGGGAGGAGGAACTGCCACCTGAAGGAAGGGGGGTGAAAACACACCCTCAACACTCAAAGGTATTATAAAACTTTTATTTCCTTCCTTTCTCCACCTTCACCCTTTCCTTCTCTCCTCCCCTTTCCCTACCTCTTCTTTCCTTCCTTCCTTCCTCTCCCTTTCTTTCTCTCTCTCGGAGGAGGAGGCGCTGCCGCTGGCGGCGAGGAAGAGGGCCGGTCAGGGAGGAGGCGACGGCCATGCGGTGCTGCTCCTTCTTCTTCCTCCTCCTCCTCGCCGCTCAGCTCAGGGGGCGGGGCGGAAGCTGAGCCGGGGGCGGGGCTTTGAAAGGAGTGTTTGCCCCGTGCCTCTGCCCTGCCTCCTGACTGGGGAGAGAGAGAGAGAGATGGGAGGAAGGCAGGCAAGAGGAAGGCGAAGGGCCCGAGGATGCGTCGGTGGCGGGGAGGGGTGGGCCGGGGCCTCCCGATGCGCCCAGCAGGCGGGAGAATTCGCCCCTTCCAAGATGGCGCTCTACGCGGGGGCGTAGGTCGCTTATATGGACGGACCGCCTCTGTTGCCAAAGTATGACAGCATCAGCTAGGTCATCCTGGCATCGACACAGAGCTCAGGCTTCATTTGCTCTAGGACCATTTATTGATCATTTTGGTTGTCCATAGACCTCTCCTCCAGCATCATATTTCAAATGAGTTGATTCTCCTCCTGTCACCCTTCTTCACTGTCAAGTTTTCACGGCCATACATAGAAAGTGTAAATATGTCAGCATGTATAATCCTGACTTTGTAATTTGATTATATAACTTTGCATTTGATTCACATGATATAGTCCACAGGGAATCCATGTGGAATTGGCATTACATAAATCTTTTTGTGGTTGTAGTGGAAGGTGACATCATTATCTCAGATTACCTATCTATCTTTCTATGGATCTACCTACACATGCACCAGGGCGATAGCGAGAATACTAGCAAAACCTTCAAGTTCTCAAGAGCACCCTGTGAAATGACCTCATAATGGATGATGTTGTGAAGGATCGGGTATACATCCAAGATTGATTCAATTTTCTAAGGTAATTTCAGGCAGATAAATTGGAGGCTCTTTATTGCTTTAAAATATGATAAAATTGCACAGAACGGAAGCTGAGAAATAGTCTTTTGGCATAGAAACTGTCACGATGCACGGACTTGACCGGCCCCTTAATCACACACACAGAGATGGGCTGAAGGCTAACTACTTTATTGAATATAAAAACAGTCCAAAAGGTAAATTGTCCATAGAAGAGATAAATGCAATCAAAGGCTTGAAGCAACAAGATCCAAAACAGCTTGGCAAAACAATCCAAAGACTAATGCAAGGCTTGAGCAAGGCTCCGCAAGGCAATGCGGGAACAGGAACAAGGCAAGGTGAATGCAAGGCAAACTTGGTGACCACGAGCCAGCTCGGCTCCGTAGATCCACTTCGCTAACACGCCTACTCAGAAGAGACGTGGCCGAAGCACTGGGGATGCGTTCCCACGCCTGCTCTACTTAATCGTTCGGCCGAGGTCCCCCGACGCTCTAGGCCCCGTCGTCTCAATCTCTGCTGACGGACCTCGGCCTGTCTAGGCTGCGGTGCCATCCCCTTCTCCCAGACTCAATGCTACTTCTCCTATCAAAGGTTCGACCTTGTCTCTCAGCAGCTGGGTCACTATCTACATGAGAGCTCTCCTCCCTAGAATCTTCCCAGGCGCTTTCATCCATGTTTTCACTCAAAAGCTCCTGTGACCCTCTCCCCCCCGGGTGCTCATAACTCCCAGAATCGCTGTCCTCCATTTGCACCTGGTTATCTATGTCTACGTCAGGGCCAAAACACAGCTCTTCCCATGCCAAACTTTCTGTGGGCGAAGGAGGCCCGCTGATGGGAAACTGTCCTTCCCACCCTTCCAAATCCTCTTCTGAATCTGTCTCTGCAGCTGCAGGCCCCAATGCCAATGGAACCCCGGGTCCTAGCCCCTGCTCTCCAGGCACAAACGAGAACTGCTGTGCTACACTATCCCCCCCCCTCAGGGCCCCTCCGAGGCCTCCCGCGAGGCTTGGGTTTGTCAGGGTACTTGCGGTGACACCGAGCGACAATGTCCGGGGCGTGACCATCTCGAGCCGGCGTCCAGGAGTGCTCTTCCGGCCCGAAACCTGTCCAGTCAATCAAATACTCCAGCTTCCGGTATCTGATGCGTGCATCCAGGATGTCCTGCACCTCGAACTCCTCCTCCCCGTCCCGCATCACAGGGGGAGGGGGCGGCTGCGTCACATCAGGCCGCACCCCCCTTTGCCGGGCGGAGCAAAGAACGGTGAAACACAGGGTGGATCTTCATGTCCGCTGGGAGTTGTAGTTTGAAGGAAACAGGCCCCACCTTTTCCAACACCGTGTAAGGGCCCAGAAATCTCGCATCCAACTTGCGGCTAGGCCTCTGCATGGGCAGATTCTTGGTAGACAGCCAAACTTTATCCCCACCAGGATCTCAGGGCCCTCCTGGCGCCGCCGATCAGCCATCCGCTTGTAATCCGCTTTAGCCTGGTCCAATTGAGTACGTAGCAAATCTTGGAGCGCAGTGAGCTCCCGAAGCCAATCCTCTGCCGCCGGCAGTGCTCCAGACGGGTCCACCGGAGGGTAGAACCGAGGATGGTGGCCATAGTTAGCAAAGAAAGGAGTCTCTTTGATGGATTCCTGCGTCGCATTGTTGTAGGCAAACTCCGCCAAAGACAACAAGGACGCCCAATTGTTTTGCTGATAGTTGACATAACACCGCAGGTACTGTTCCAATGTGGCGTTAACCCTTTCGGTTTGCCTGTCGGACTGAGGGTGATGGGCCGTGGACATCCGAACATCAATCCCCAGCAGCTTCTGGACAGCCTTCCAGAACTGGGAAGTGAATTGGGTGCCGCGGTCTGTCATCAAACTCTGTGGAAGTCCATGCAGCCGAAACACATGTTGCACAAACATATCAGCAGTCTCCTTGGCCGTAGGCACCCCACACAGGGGATGAAGTGTCCCATCTTGGTGAAACAGTCCACCACGACCAGGATCGTGGTGAAACCCTTGACTTGGGCAGGTCGGTGATGAAATCGGCCGAAATCATCTTCCAGGGAGCGGAAGGGGTCAGGAGCGGCTGGAGCAAACCGGCCGGTTTGCCCCCTTGGTTCTTGGCCCGCTGGCACACAGGGCAAGAGCCCACATAGTCCTCCACATCCCTCTGCACTTTAAGCCACCAAAATTCCCATAGCACTAACTGAAGGGTCTTGAACAGTCCGAAATGACCTGTGGCCCGGCTATTGTGGCAAAGCTTGAGAATGTCCTCCCGCTCAGGCCCAGGGGAAACATAGACAGAGTCGCGGTGGTAGAGCACCCCATTCTTTACCTGGAAAGGGGCCTGCGCCCCCTTGGTCAGCTGCTCTTGCACCCAAGGGTCGGTCCGTTGGCACGCCTGGACCCGGTCACTCAGAGGTCTCTTGTCCCCAGGGGCCGGCGGAGCCACTGGAGGGTCCATCAGGGCCGCCCGGGCGGCCGCAAAATTCTCCGCTTTCAGCAGACGGGCCTCGGAAAGCCCCTCTCCGCCACGAACATCCTCCGGCTTCCGAGACAGAGCATCAGCTTGCTTGGTCTGCTTGGGGGTCACATAGTGGATGCGGAAATTGAATCGCTCAAAGAACAGGGACCATCGCTGTTGCCTCTGGTTCAATTTGCGCTGGGTCTTCAAGTGCTCCAAATTCCGGTGGTCAGTGTGAACTTCCACCGGGAATTTGGCCCCTTCAAGGAGGTGTCGCCAAACTTCAAAGGCGACCTTGATGGCCAGGAGCTCCTTCTCCCAAATGGTATAGTTCTTTTCCGGAGCTGTCAGCTGCCGGGAGTAGTAGGCACAGGGCAACAAGTCCGTCCCCTGAGGCTGTAGCAGGATCGCTCCCACTGCTACATCCGAAGCGTCGGCCTGCACGATGAAAGGGGTGCGGGGGTTGGGGTGCTGCAGAAGCGGCTGGGTGGTGAACAGCTGCTTTAACTTGCAGAAACCCACGTCCGCCTCCGGCGTCCACCGGAACGGCACCTTTCCCCGCAGGCACTGGGTGATAGGATCAGCCCACTTGGCAAAGTCAGGAATGAACTTTCTGTAGTAGTTGGCAAAGCCCAGGAATCGTTGAATGTCCTTTTTGCTGGCCGGAGCCGTCCAGTCAGCCACAGCTTGGACCTTGGTGTCATCCATGACAATGCCCGTAGGTGAGATGTGATAGCCCAGAAAGTCCACCTCCCGCAGATCAAAAGCACATTTCTCCAGCTTAGCGTAGAGCCCATGGGCTCTCAGTCTCTGGAGCACTTCCTTGACATGGCGGTCATGGGTCGCCTGATCCGGAGAAAAAATCAGCAGGTCGTCCAGGTAGACTGCCAGAAAAGCTCTCAACGTGTTCATATGGGGGGGATTGGCTCCGAAGCAACGTAGTGGCCCACGTTGCTGCCATTCCCTCCAACAGGTTGTAGACAAACCCCACTTTGGCCCGGTCGTTGGCAAACTCATTGGGCCGCAACTCCAGGTATATTTCCACTTGGATGAGGAACACCTCCACTAGAGCTGGGTTGCCTCCAAAACGTGCCGGCGCCGACACCCCGGGGTGTCGGCCGGCCCTGGCCCAGAGCTCTCCCAGTTCTTGTTGCATCTCCGCCACTTGGGCATCCGACAGGTTGGCCATGGCGGCAACGGTCTTTGCGCGCTTCTTGCGGCGTCCCGTGATGTGATAAGGGGTTCTTGGAGTGCTTCAGCCAACTGTCACGATGCACGGACTTGACCGGCCCCTTAATCACACACACAGAGACGGGCTGAAGGCTAACTACTTTATTGAATATAAAACAGTCCAAAAGGTAAATTGTCCATAGAAGAGATAAATGCAATCAAAGGCTTGAAGCAACAAGATCCAAAACAGCTTGGCAAAACAATCCAAAGACTAATGCAAGGCTTGAGCAAGGCTCCGCAAGGCAATGCGGGAACAGGAACAAGGCAAGGTGAATGCAAGGCAAACTTGGTGACCACGAGCCAGCTCGGCTCCGTAAATCCACTTCGCTAACACGCCTACTCAGAAGAGACGTGGCCGAAGCACTGGGGATGCGTTCCCACGCCTGCTCTACTTAATCGTTCGGCCGAGGTCCCCGACGCTCTAGGCCCCGTCGTCTCCAATCTCTGCTGACGGACCTCGGCCTGTCTAGGCTGCGGTGCCATCCCCTTCTCCCAGACTCAATGCTACTTCTCCTATCAAAGGTTCGACCTTGTCTCTCAGCAGCTGGGTCACTATCTACATGAGAGCTCTCCTCCCTAGAATCTTCCCAGGCGCTTTCATCCATGTTTTCACTCAAAAGCTCCTGTGACCCTCTCCCCCCCGGGTGCTCATAACTCCCAGAATCGCTGTCCTCCATTTGCACCTGGTTATCTATGTCTACGTCAGGGCCAAAACACAGCTCTTCCCATGCCAAACTTTCTGTGGGCGAAGGAGGCCCGCTGATGGGAAACTGTCCTTCCCACCCTTCCAAATCCTCTTCTGAATCTGTCTCTGCAGCTGCAGGCCCCAATGCCAATGGAACCCCGGGTTCTAGCCCCTGCTCTCCAGGCACAAACGAGAACTGCTGTGCTACACATACACTCAATTACTGTGCAGAACATGGTGTCATAAGAAGTTTTCCATGCATTTTCTACTTTTATATGAACAACTCAGGCCCCTTCCACACAGCTGAATAAAATCCCACATTATCTGCTTTGAACTGGGATATATGGCAGTGTGGACTCAGATATTCCAGTTCAAGTCGGATATTGTGGGTTATTCTGCCTTGATATTTTGGGTTATATGCAGGGGCGGATCTTAGTGTAGGCGAAGTAAGTGGCCGCTTCCGGGCACCACGTGGCCAAGGGTGCATCCAGCCACGGCCACCAGGTTCAGCGCATCATGCCGCGCCATTACTGCAGGTGGGCGGCGGGCGGGAGGGGAGGCTCTGTTCTGGCTGAAAAATGTTCCCTGGCTTGTCCTTTTTGGCCTCTTGGGAGTGCACATAGTTGCTAAACGCACTCCCGAGAGGATGAAAAGGACAGGGGAACATTTTGCAGCCGGGGCGGAGCCTCCCGCCTCCGGCTGCAAAATGTTCCCTGGCTTGTCCTTTTTGGCCTTGGGAGTGCACAGTTGCTAAACGCACTCCCTTGGGGAACATTTTGCGCCTCCCGCCTCCGGCTGCAAAATGTTCCCTGGCTTGTCCTTTTTGGCCTCTTGGGAGTACGTTTAGCAACTCCGTCCACCAGAAGCGCTCTGTTTTAATAGTGCATGTGCAAAACTTTCACGCATGCGCCATCGAGTCACAGCGCTTCTGATGGACGGAGTTGCTAAACGCACTCCCAAGAGAATGAAAAGGATGGGGAAACATTTTGCAGCCGGGGCAGAGCCTCCCGCTTCTGGCTGCAAAATGTTCCCTGGCTTGTCCTTTTTTGGCCTCTTGGGAGTGCGTTTAGCAGCTCTCTCCACCAGAAGAGCTCTGTTTTAATAGCGCATGCGCAAAACTTTGCACGCATGCATGCTCCGGTGTGCGCTCATGCACTATCATCACCAAGCTGAAGAGCCGGGGGCACCAAAAAAAGGGGCCTTAGTGAAATGATCAGTGCACAGTTCAAGAATGGTGGTGGTGGGAGAGCACAGAATGGCCAGTGGAGCACATGGCATTCCCTTTGAAGGGAGTTGCAGTTGGTCTAGACATGATTAGTTGTTCTACAATTCAGAATATCATTATTATTGCAAGAACTGGGGTGCTATTGCGGTCTGGATTTAGATTGCAGGTGGCAGAGGTAGGGAAAAAATTAGAAGATTTAAGAGGTGATGAGGGAAAGAGAGGGACTGAGATTCAAAATTGTGGAATGCAATAAATATTTTCTTGACACACATACAAAAGAGGGGCAAGGGCGGAGAGTTGCTACTCTATCAGGAAAGTACTCCCCAGAAATTAGTCTTAAAGTGAGAAAGATGACATTTTCTTAGTCTCATTAGGCTTTCCTAAAGAAATAATGGGAAGCTATAAAATCCCAGCTAGAACAGTACAAAGATTTTTGCAGAGATCTCAGAGGAGGGCAAGCTAACTAATATCCTCTAGGTCAAAACCAGGAATTTAAGGGAGAATAAGCTAATGATAATATCCAGGATCAGGGAGGCCAGAGGGGTTCAGAGTGTGATTTGAGCTACACCTAGAGTTCCAGGTTTCATTTCCTTCTGCTTAAAGCATAATAAGCAAAGCCAACCCAGTATTTTTCAGCAACATTTCACCATGGGGCTCCAAGCACAGACAGCAGGGAGCTTCTTTTCAGGAATCAGAAAAATGTAGAAGCAACAAGCAAGCTGCTACTGCAGAATAAATTGCCTTGAAAGCTATGCTCTTTTTATAAAGAATTTGAATCAAAAAATACCCTTTTCTTGAAACAAAGGAACGACACACATTATGTTGCCTATTTCATTGTCTTGAGGCGCGTTGTTAGATACTTTACAGTCACCCAAATTATCCGATCTTGTTTAACTACAGCTTTCAGATAGATTCCGCATATGCAATTGGAGGCAAAGCTCTTTACCTTAAGATACCCATTCACATTAAAAAAATTGACTAGTATGCCTAATATATACATCTAGCGCAGATAGTTAAGTGAGCCACTTTTCTCATGTTCTTCCAACATAGGAGCAGATTTAAGGATGTGTCTAGTTTCAATCACTGCTAACTTCTCTCCTTTACTGCACTGGATTGACCAATTTAACTAGCATTCTCTTGATCTGATAGTGTGTCAGCAGGGCATTGAAACCACTCTGAGGTTTAAAGAAGGTATCCAAAACTGCTTCAATATCTCTAAAATTTGAGTTGAACTCTAGATTGGATTCACTGTCCAATTGACATAGAATCCACTGGCAATCATTGTTAGCAGTTCCATAGGAAAAAAATATCTGCTCACAATAGTATACAATGTTATCTATATCTATCTTTCTATCTATCTATGGACATGTCGTGCTTAGGAGCTTATAGACAGCAAAACCACAAAATGCAGAAACACCAAATTAACCCACAAAACCCCACACGGAACAAGGTGTGTTTAGCACCCGGAAAATTCCAAAACAAATTAAACAAAACAGTAAAAAAAACCACAAAAAAATCAATGGGACTACCATTCCCATGATCCCCCATGCTACTGCAGCACTGCGCATGCGCGGAAATACTTCCTCTGCATGTAAATCCCTTTCCCCCCCCCTCTGCAAGCACAGAGAAAAGAGGAAGAAGGCCCACCATCTTCCCCAAGGCCCGCAGCTCAATTGCTGCCTCCGCCTGGCCTCCCTGTCTTCTGCGGCGGACCCAACACCAGGCCAATGGGGGAAATGTATCTCTCTGTAGGGTGGCGCTGCTGCTGGCTGTGAAACACACAAAAGGAGAAGGGAGGCCCACTGCCAAAGCTGGGGCCTTTATTGCTGCCACGGAGGCCTCCGGAGCCCGGGCCATGACAGCAACCGAGGCCACGGCTTCACAGGAGAAAGGGAGGCCGGCCCGAGGCAACAATCAAGCTCAGGCCCTCAGGGAAGGTCCCAGGCCTTCCAATGCCTCCTGGCCTCATCCTTTAGCCCACCCCCTAAGGAAGGACGGAAGGAAGGAAGGAAGGAAGGACCCAAGGAAGGAAGAAGACAATGTAGAAAAGAAAGAAAAATGATGAACAAAGGAAGGAATAAAACAGGGAAAGTGGGAGGAGAGAAGAAAAGAAGGGATGAACAAAGGGAAGGAAGGAAAGATGGATGGAAAGAAAGAAGAAGGTCAAGCAGGAAGGAAGGAAACAGGGAAGCCTGCTGGGAGGACGGAAAGAAAGAAGATTAATAAATAAATAAATAAATAAAGAAGAGAAAACAGACAGGTAAGAAAAGGCAATACAGAAGATGGTGAAGGGAACAGCAAAAGGAAGGAAAGAAAGGCAGGAAGGGAATGGAGGGAGACAAGGGGAGCAAGGACTGATACAGAAAGGGGAAGGATGGCAGGAAGGAGGGAAAGGAAAGATGGAAGGGAGGGAGGAAAAGAAGGAGGAAAGAGAAAAGGCAAAAGCTGAAGGATGAGGGGGAGAGAGAAGAAAGGAAGTACAAAAGGCAGGAAGGGATGTTACTGTTGGTCTTCGCCACATGCACACACATATATACATATATACACATGCACACACATATATACATGCACACATATACATAAAGGCATGCACACATGCACACATACATACACACATCTGTACATACACACATCAACACATATACCCACATATACAAACACACACATATACATAAGTACACACATACACAATATACATATACACATATACACAAACACACATATGTACACATAGACACAAATATATATACATACATGCACACACAAAACACATATATACAGACTGGGCCACAGGAAAGAGGAAAAGAAGGAAGAAAGGAGAACAGAAAATAAAAAGTGAAAGAAGGAAGGAAACAGGGAGGGAAGAAAGGAGACGAAGAAGTACAGAGAGGGGGAAGGAAAGAGAGAAGGAAGGATGACACCAAAGAGTGAAATAAGGAATGACAGAAAGAGTCACAGAGGGAAGAAAGGAGAGAAAGGGGAAGGGGAAGAAAAAGGAGGAAGGAATAGGTAGGTACCTCTCTTTCAAAATACTCCGGATATCTACTTCTACTTTGAAAATTCTTACTTAATGTTATCAACCAGAGGCAAAATGGCCATCTCTCAGGAGTCCTTTGATTGTGCTTCCCCACCATGTGGGTAGAAGGGGTTAGCAACAAACTATGGCATAGCAATGCATGCACGGGTACAGCTAGTGTTTCCCGAAAGTAAGACAGCGTCTTACTTTCTTTTGACCCCAAAAAATCCCCACTCACGGCTTACTTTCGGGTATGGCTTACATTAGCCGACGGTACCCAGTAAGGCGTAATAAGACTTACACGCGGGCGGCATGGCATGGCTTCTTGGCTGGGCGACGAGAGGCTCCCAGAAGGGCTCAAAAAGGGGCCCGGAATCCTCCTCCTCTTCCTCCTCTTCTTTCCAGCAGCGCCTTCCATCCTCCTCCTCTTCCTCCCAGCAGCGCCTTCTCCCTCTCGCCGGTTCGCCCCTCCCTTCAGTGAAGGGAGGAGGGGTGAGCCGCCGCGAGAAGGAAGAAAGCGCCGGCGAGAGTCCCGCCCCACGGGCGGCTCAGGCGCTTTCGCCGCCGCCCGGCTCCCGTTTGGAGCACGGACGAGCGGGGCGGCGAAAGCGCCTGAGCCGCCGTGCGGGTGGGACTCCGCCGGCGCCTTCTCTCTTGCCGGCGGCGGCTCCGCCCCTCTTCCCTTCAGTGAAGGGAGGGGGTGGATCCGGCGAGAGGGAGAAGGCGCCGGCGGAAGTCCCGCCCCCAGGGCGACTCAGGCGCTTTTTGCCGCCGCCCGGCTCCCGTTTGGAGCATGGACGAGCGGGGCGGCGGCGGGGAACGACGCCTGAGCCGCCGTGCGGGCGGGACTTCCGCCAGCGCTTTCTTACCTCTCGCCGGCGGCGGCTCCGCCCCTCCTCCCTTCACTGAAGGAAGGGGGGGGAACCGGTGAGAGGGAGAAGGCGCTGCTGGGAGGAAGAGGAGGAGGATGGAAGGCGCCGCTGGAAAGAAGAGGAGGAAGAGGAGGAGGATTCCGGGCCCCTTTTGAGCCCCTCTGGGGTCTCGTCGCCCAGCCAAGCCACGCCATGCCGCCCGAGGTACGTCTTACTTTCGAGTCACGACTTATATAAGCCGACCCCTCTGACACCCCCGATACATCTTACAATCGGGGGTGTCATACTTTCGGGGAAACACGGTAGTATTAATATAAGTAGTTCAAAATATAAATAAAGTCTCAAATGAGAGTTTTGCTTGTAAACAACATGTTGGAGAGCTCTAGGGAAAGAACACAGATGGCTACTTTTTAATAAGTTGGGCCTATGGGGCTAAACAATCTACACATCAGGATTGGAGTAAGAATCTGGGGATGAACTTGCCCCATTTTCACCGTAACATACCTCGGCAAGTGAAATCCATCCTCTCTTGAATACAATGCTATTTAGGGGCTAAAATAGACTAGATCTGTAGCCATAATTATAGTAGTTTGACACTACATGGAGTTTATTGTGGCACCAGCGCTCTCTGACAGAGAAGGCTAAATAAAGAACAAAACTACAAATGCCAGAATTCTATGGTATTGAGTCATGGCAGATAAAACAGTATCAAACTGCTATAATTCTACAGTGTGGCTACAGCCTATGTACCCTGAAATAGCCTTAAAATGGCTAATTGCACTCCCTGGAACTGTCTCCTACACAATCCATCCTATATTTTTATAGTGTCAGAAGTGCCTTGAGAAACTGCAAGTCTCTTCTGATGTGAGAGAATTGGCCGTCTGCAGCAGCATTGCCCAGGGGATGCCCAGATGTGTTACCATCCTGTAGGAGGCTTCTCTCATGTCCCCGCATGGGAAGCTGGAGCTGACAGACAAGAGTTCACCCCATCTCACAGATGCAAACTGCAGAACTTTAGGTCAGCAGTTTAGCTGGCACAAGGGTTTAACCCAGTGGTTCTCAACCAACAGGTCCCCAGGTGTTTTGGCCGACAACTCACAGAGAACCTAGCCAGTTTCCAAATTGTATAACTGAAATCCATTCGCAGCCCTAGCATATGCTACCATGGATTTCACCCTAAACCAGTGTTTCTCAACCTTTTTTAAGCCGAGGCACACTTTTGACATTTAAAAAATCCTGGGGCACACCACCAACCAAAATGAAACAAAATGACACTCTAACACAGTAATACATATAGTTAATATGTTTTTAAAAGTATACACTGGCCCTTGTTTCAATGAACACAACATAGATATCCCAGAAATCAAAGATAAAGGCTTTTGGCCAGAATCACCGGGTTGATGTGAGGTTTTTCAGGCTGTATGGCCATGTTCCAGAAGCATTCTCTCCTGACGTTTCAGATGACAGGCATCCTCAGAGGTGGTGTGAGCTGTTAGAAACTGATGTATATCTGTGGAATGTCCAGGGTGGAAGAAAGAACCTTGCTGCCAAATGGGGGCCATTTGCAACATTTGCTCTCCTGGCCCCTCGCCCGTCCCCAATTTGGGAAGGGCACGGGGGACAGGCGGAGATGCCTCCCTGAGGCAGCGAGGACCTTGCTGCCTTGCTGGCCCTCACCCGTCCCAATTTGGGAAGGGCGCGGGGACAGGCAGAGACGCCTCCCTGATGCAGCGAGGACCTTGCTGCCCGGGAAAGGGCCCCCCTGGCCCCCTGTCCCCAATTTGGGAAGGGCGGGGGGGACAGGCGGAGATGCCTCCCTGAGGCAGCGAGGACCCTTGTTCTTCCTGCCTGGGGAAACAGGGCTCCCCTGAGGCAGCGAGGACCTTGCTGCCCCCCTGGCCCCTCGCCTGTCCCCAATTTGGGAAGGGCGCGGGGGACAGACGGAGAAGCCTCCCTGAGGCAGCGAGGACCTTGCTGCCTGGGGAAAGGGCTCCTCCTGGCCCCCTCGCCTGTCCCCAATTTGGGAAGGGCGCGGGGACAGGCGGAGATGCCTCCCTGAGGCAGCGAGGGACCTTGCTTGCCCTAAACCATATTCTTGCAAACATTTCAAAAGTTACTTCTTACAAATGTTTTGCCCCTCCAGTTATAGTGTTGCATTTCAGTGATGCATTGCCCTCACTAATTGCAACACTTGGGGGTAGGTGACATGTTGCTTTACACATTTCCAAGCATTATGGTTGGTGACAGAATGTCAAAATGCCTCTAAAACATCTTTAGGTGATATTTAAATCCCACAACACAGTGTGTATTCCCTCTAACATGTTACTTCCAAAGCCTATACAAAACATGTACTCTCCACTAAATTAATAGCCTTCTGCAAGGAAGGAAGCAATTTGGAATAAAGAAGCAGAAAAGTAAGAAAACAATTGAGAACTTTTAGCCACATAAATCTAGAGATAGACTTTGTTCTCCTTCAGTGCTTTGTCAGTGAAAAACTGGTGATTTCCCTCACTGCAGCTTGTCGAAGCTAACATAAATTTGTTTTTGCAGCTACCTTGAAGCTCCTCCTCTGGTGATCTTAAACCACTGGTTTATCTCATACCTTTTCCTCCTCTGTATTTATCTATTGGTTTCTTCATCAAATCACCTATCATTAGAAGTTGTATTATTAGGCACCGCTATTCATCTCATTATTATGCCATTTTATAACACACGTGCAGTTACACAGCAGTAATCTGGATTTAGCTCTTACATTGGTATACCTTGCATCTGCTTCAGGTTCTTCATGATCTCACACATGTGCAATGAGGGGGTGGCTGGAGTGCACCCATTGGCCACACATGTTGTCTATCAGTCACATCTCCTGATAGCCACATATGTCATATTAATGAGAAAATAAATGCAGGTATTGGCATCAGGTAACACAGCCAGGAGTGCCTCTGAGCTTCTGTTCTGGACCTCATGTTAAGAAAACTAACAAAATTAATTTCAGCAGGAAGAAATGTAAGGCACTACACTTAAGCAGAAAAAAATGAACTGTACAGAAATAGGATGAGTGACATCTGGCTTGACAACAATATATGTGTAAGAGATCTAGGAGTCTTAGACTGGATCTATACTCCATATGATGCAGTTTCAGAATGCAGATTAGCTGCTTTAAGATGGATCATATGAGTCTACTCTGACATATAATCCAGATCAGTGCAATCAATCTGCATTCAGAAACTGGATTATATGGCAGTGTAGACCACAAGCTGAACATGAGTCAAGAGTGTGATACAACAGCTAAAAAGTTAATTTGGTATTATTTGCCCATTCCATCCCCATTCCCCCATATACCCAACATTTTATACTGTAAATAACATAATTCTGTGTTCTTAACTAAGAAAAATTATATCTAAAAAACATTAATGCAAGTCTAGGATATATATATGTGAGTGTGAGTGTATGAGTGTCTGTATCAAAGAAAGTAATAGGGCCATTCTGTTCTGCCTTCACACCTGATCCAGGGCCCTTCCAGACAGGCTCTATATCCCACGATCTGATCCCATGTTATCTGCTTTAAACTGTATTACATGAGTCCGCACTGGCAGATAATCTGGGATAAACACAAAACCTGAGACAGATCCTGGGATATAGGGCCTGTCTATAAGGGCCCCCAGCAATTATTTCAGAAGAATTTAAAACTCATTGTGCATTTATTAATATTGATTTGTAACAAAGGAGAACAAGGTTAAGTTTCTAGATTCTCACAGTTCTGTGTACAACCACATAGCTCTTCATATGCACGTCTCTGTTTTGTTCTGTATTTGGACACTGTTGCCAGTATAATTCCAGTACTAAACGGCAGTCCTAGGGCCCTTCCACACAGCCAAATAACCCAGAATATCTGCTTTGAACTGGGTTATCTGAGTCCACACTGTCATATATTCCAGTTCAAAGAAGAATATGTGGGATTTTATTCAGCTGTGTGGAAGGGGCCCTAGTTACATATCTACAACAGAAACTTCTCGGGCCCCGTTGTGTTCCTGCATCCAATCAAAACAGTGGAGACAGTATAACATTTCTTGCACTAACATTATCATTGCAGTACCCTGCATTGTTTGAGGGATGCCCTGTACACTTCACTGGATAGGCATGCATCAGGTTGCATAGGTGCAATAGGAACTGATTGCTTCAGATACAACAAATTAATGTCTTGGCATAAACAGTGAATGCAGAAACACCATCAAATTCACTTGATTACCACCGTATAAGTGACATCATGTTCAGTTCTTTTTGAGGTTCTCATGCCTCAATACATTTGAACAATAAATGTGCCAGTAGAATTAGTTTTTTAGGTGCGAAACAATATTGGTTTCAGATTGTGCCCAGTTTTATTGGTACATAAAGGTTTGGTTTAGAACTAAATCTGACCCAAGAGCATTACTTGAATAATGCCAAAAGCACTTTTAAAAAAATTAATTAAGTCTCAGGATAAAAATGAGCAAGGCTTCTAAGTACTTGGACCACGCATCATTAAATTTACTCAAGAAGGAGCATTTAATAATTAAAAGGGCTCTTGAATGTTTACATAAATCCTGTGACGTGGTATTGCTGTCCACTCAAGTTGAAAACTGGTTTACAGCAGAGCCTTAAAGCTGGGCTCCCATTCAGCAGGAATGACAAAACATATCCTTAGCTCTGTATAACTGATCAAGCTTTATTAGGAAGCTGAGCACACCAATGGGAATTGACTGGATGAGCTTATTAGGTCTCTGATAAGATTAGGGACTATGACACTGCTTTCTGATTTCCCCCTTCACCCCTATCTGTGGAGCTCATGGTGGAAAGGGAAAAGCAAAAGTCATACTCATCCTTATAACAACAGTAAAGCAATCTGTTTTCCTGCCAAAATCAACAGACTGTTTTCATCAGGGGATGGATAGTAAGGAAGAGGGAAAATGCAAAATGCTTCTGCACATTCCCCAATTTAAATTAACAGATTCCAAAATTCAGCTATAAATCTGCAATAGAGATGAACAGCATTATTGGAGAATTAGTTACAAATAGTACTATTTCTTAACACAAACCAGTGGCACCAGCCAACAGTTAGGAAAGGAAATTTGCCAAGATCCCTTATGTTTTATAGCAGGGGAAATAATGGGGTGTAGTCACTAGAGAAGGAAACACTGCCAAAGCTTCAACACTCTTGTTTCTGTTCAAGTGGAATAACATATTTTATATGGATTCCCTCATCCCTCTTTTCCATGAGCCTTGGGTTCTCTACCTCCCTAGTTTAGCAAGTAATGGTTTACCTTGCCAAATGATGGAACCAATAGTCTGCACTTTCCACCAAGCGAGCATGGGTAAGCAAGTTACTTTGAAAAAGGTTTGCAGTTCTGGCTTGGAGAGCAAGCACAAAACATGGCTTGCTGATTCAGACAGAATGGTAAACTATGGTTTGCTTGAATTTTTTTAAGAATGGGAAAGGAGAATGAAACATGCAAATGAGAAATGGAGATGAATGGCCAGCACATGGAAACCCAAAGCTGGCCAGACCACAGTTTGTCATTATTTTTTTATTTATTTATTTACAATATTTATGCCATGTCCTTCTTGACCTCTGCAGGAGGACTCAGAAAGGCTTCCAAACAGGCAACAATTCAGTGCCAAACATAATATAAAACACATAATATATACATCAAAAAATTAAATAATTCTAAATATACATTAAGAACCCACTTGCCAGATTAAAATCACCAGAATTAAAATCATCATCCAAAGCTTGGATGCCTTATGCTTGATCCAGCTCACAACTGTACAATCTGAGTAGACAAGGGATGTTTAATAGGGATAGTCTAATTTGACATTTCACATGCAGTACAAAGACTATAACTCCTATAATCCATTTCCAATGTGTGAAAAGACGGCCCTAGATTCCTCTGCAATTTTTTATCTATTGGGGCTCCAGAGTAGGGAAAAGATGCCTCTTCAGAAGAATACTTAATGTAGAAAGAGGTCCCTAGAGAATTAAAGACACTAACAATTGGAACTTTGGGCTGTAACTCCTGATCTCTACTCATAGATATTTGTTTTAATACTCTTAAAAAGGAAGGCATGACAGAAGGTCATTCTTGTTTCTACAAAAGCATTTAGTATCATTGGCTATATGGGCTTTAAAAAAAAGAAACGGGCCCTCACTTAGAACATGAAAAGCATTCTGTAAATAGAGCAAAATAGGTTGCGATGGCTGATGATTAATAAGCACTTACTTGTTATTCAGCTAGTCAGCTAAAAGCATTGACATATGCAATTTACTGACTAAACTGCATACCACTTGGAACTACAACAGTGTGACTTCAGATCTTTGTTTATTGTAACTCGAATGCTCACAGGACAATAAAAAAGCAAAAAGGGAATGCTTCTTTCACTTGCACTACATGCAACCTGGCATTGCTCTTTTCAGTAGTCATTACAGTAACCATTTGTAAGAAGGATGATAGTAGCAAAGAGAACTGGGGTTTGAATTGTCCTGAGAATATTATTGCTGGAAGCAGTAGTACGACATTGCTTCAAATGTCTAATGCTATCCTTTCTTGACCCAATACTGTCCGGATGGGGTTATGAAAACAGATATAGCTTCCAGCCATGCCATTAATGGAAAAATGTGCTTAGGCCTTATGGAAGAGAATGGCAAGGACTTAGGTTTGGAACTATTGGAGACCTTGAAGAGAACACAATAACCTAAACTCAGGGGGAAAATCACTGTGCTATATCCCAGTGTTAGCATATTTGTGGGAGCTTTTGTATTTCAGTAGCCAGCAGTGAGATTCCAACACCCCATTCTAATAAAATTGTCAGGGATGACTACTAATCCTTCACTGTTGCAGTAATTTCTGATTTATGGATTATCACAGGAAAAAATGTATAAACTTCAGATTGAAAAATCCAATTACCCTATACAATGTGTAAGTCATGACATTTTCAGCAAAACATCCAACCCCCAAAGGCAGCTGAACCTAATGATCCAGCATTGGTGTATTCCCTCTTGCAAAAGGATCCACGATTTATCCATGAATCATATCAAAATACGTCATTTTGGCCTCAAAAACCGCCCTCAAAGTAATCATGAGGTCAACTTATAGATGAAGATAAACAGTAAGATTTCAGGATAATAACAGATAATTTAATGTAACATTTCTGTTTTATCTTTTGTGTTTTCCTCATGCTCCAGGATGATCCCAAAAAAAGTGATGGCAACCCTTCTGCTCCTGTACACGGTAGCCATGCTGGCTGAACAGAGCGAAGGCTACACTGCCTTTTTTACTCGAGAAGATTTCAGAAAAATGGAGGTAAGCCTATGAATAAGGAGGGTAGCAATGACCAAGAAGACCCATAGTTTAGAACAGCACAGAGTGAATGTAAAAAAATTCAAACTGAATTCTTAGGTAGGGTTGTGAGGTCTTTCCTGAAACCCTGAGAAGGCTGCTACCAGCCAGTTTAGACAATTTTGAGATACTGGTAAATTATTCCATTGCCTGACTCATTGGAAACTAATGTATTGTGCTCATTTGACCATATTAAAAAGGGTGTAAAGGGGAAACAATACCTGCTCACCATTTTGCCATAGTATTTCTACTTCCTATTTTAGCAGTTTAAATTTCTTTGAGCTTTTGCCTATAGAAATGCACTAGCATTATTTAGTTTTGTTTTGAATTTAATAAACTGGATTCACATTGTAAGTATCTTAGCCTATTTCATCAGGACTTGTAATAGTTTAGTTCTCAGAGACATTGAATTCAGTCTCCAAGAAAGCGGTCATATTTTGCAAATATCAACAAAGCTAAAACTACAGTCTTGTGCACTGTGGAATCAGTCCCAAGAGCCTCAGTGAACCTGCTTCTGGGTAAATGTGCATGGGATTTGGCTAAAAAGAGAGCTTTTGTTGACCATCATCTTATGATCATTTGGCTTTCCCTATCACTTTCACATATTTATTTGAAATTGAAACATTGCCATCCATACACTTCTATTTATAATGAACCTAAAGGTGACATTCTCAACCACACTTTGGAAAAGTTACATTTGGAGATTACAATTCCAGGAGGCTAAGGGCTAGTTGGGGAATTACTGGAATTATAACCCAAAGAGTAAATTTTCAAGCTTTGGTCTCAATTATCTCTTGTTGTGGCTGTAGGAGAGTGAGAAGAACAAGGCGCAGAGGAAATCCCTGAGTCTGCAGCAGCGATCAGAACCAAATGATTTCCCTGAATTTTTAGAAGATGAAGGGCAGATCATCAAGGTATTTTGTCTTCTGGATTATGTAAATCAAACAGATATTTATAGGCAGTTCTTTTCACACAATGATCAAAGCATCAGAATGACCTGCATATTAACTACTCATACAAAGCCGACATAATTGTAATTATCTTTCCATTTAATTTTTGCTTTCATGGGAGGGGAGTTACATCTTTATAGCTTATCTGCATAGAAACTGCAGAGAACAATATTGTGGGGGGTAGTTATGAAGAAGCCACTGGTGGCTGATGGCTGCCGCGCTAGCAACACAGTGAATGATTTCTGGGTTTTATAACAGATTTTGAAGGAGGTATCCAAGGTGCTGAACCTGTCTAAAATAGGTTTGATGCCTGAGGTAGCTTCTTTAAAGAACAGGCTGAAACCCAGAGTTGATTCACCACTGACACAGAAGCTTCCAACTGCTCCTAGGTGTTATCACCTTATCAGCACCCACCTACCTCCCACCCCCCGGTGGCACAACCTTTGTGCAGGCAGGACTGCTGACTGAAAAGTCAGAGGTTCAAATCCGGGGAGCAGGGTGAGCTTCCATCTGTCAGTTCCAGCTTCTCATGCAGGAACATGAGAGAAGCCTCCCACAGGATGGGAAAACATCCAGGCATTCCCTGAGCAACATCCTCGCAGACGGCCAATTCTCTCATACCAGAAGCAACTTGCTGTTTCTCAAGTCGCTCCTGACACACAAAAATTGCCTTATCAGCATTAACTTTAATAAATAAGAAAATAAACTTTATTTATCTCCTGCCACCATCTCCCCAAAGGGACTCAGGGCAGCTCTTAAAAGCACTCCGGAGTACTGCACATAAAATAAACACTACATAAGCATATAAAGGGTGACAACATAAGTTTACAACAACGAACTCTCATAAAAGGTCACATAATAAAACTTTCAATAGTAGAACCAACTATCTTGAAAGGTGAATAATTCATCCTCTCTGGAGACAAATAATGAAAAACAGGAGAGCTACCCGTGAGGGATACTGCAGTTGCATCCTGCAATGCAGTTTGCACTGGGCAGGAGGTTTGTCTCAGTCATGTCCAAAGGCTGATCCAATTCTGTGGTTCTACCATTTTTCACTATCTCCTTATGCAGTTAGCCAAGCGATGTCTTACATGACTGAAGCTTTTCTTAGGGAAAAAATGTCTATTTGATACAAATACTGATACTCCAATGAATCAATCAATCAATCATAAATCAATCAATGTATTGTCATTAAGATGGAATTACTACAGCTGAATGAAGGAGGGGGGTTATCAAAAACCACTAGTCCAATGTGAGCATTCATTTTATCTTATTCAAATTCAGGTCTCTGGGAATATTCATATGAAGTTCAATTTCTATTCATTTGACTCATACTTTTTAAAGCATTGATGAGTTCAGTATTAAACAAAATTAATGAGAGAGAAAATCTACTTGTTCACTTAAAATTATACTAAACATACTAATTGAAACAGGAAAGAAATGTTCTCTAGAGCCTGCAAAATACTGAATCATCAAAAGCATTCTTTCTGTATCTAATGTTCAGACCTTTGTTAATGTAGCCAAAATGGCACTATCCACACACAACACAAGAGGGAGGTATCAACAAGCTTGATGAAATCCCATCTTCAGAAGTATTAATTATTTTTTAATAAACCTAAAAAGAACCATCAGAAAGCCCAGTAAGAATTGTGCAGGGTTTGAGAACATTACTTTTTTAAAACACACACAACTTGAACTCTAGGAACTACGCTGTACTATGGGACCTTTCGGTCAAAATGTACTTTTTCCAAGCTCTGACTTAAATGGATATCCCACTGGTATCAGTTAGAATGCTGAATTTACATAAAGGTGTATCTGGCTGTCATCTGGCAGAAATTGCAATATGTGTACAGCAGAGGAACTAGTCAACCAATGGAACTAATGTTCTGGCTAACCTAAGAATTATGCAGTTCGGATAGCTGTTCCATATAACTACAGTGCTGAATTAAAACATATCAGGGAACTTTCACCAACATACTTATTATCTGCATAATTTGCTTCTTAAGCCATTTCTCACTTGCTCCATATTTTGCATGCATGCTGTAATTGGAAGCTTTCAGTAATTTCTGCAGAAGTAGCATAGAGCAGTGTTTCCCAACCAGTGTGCCGGGGCACACTAGTGTGCCGTGAGCGATCATCACTGAGTGTATAAATACATTTTAAAAAACATATTAACTATATGTATTACTGTGTTAGAGTGTCATTTTGTGTCATTTTGGTTGGTGGTGTGCCCCAGGACTTTGCAAATGTAAAAAGTGTGCCGCAGCTCAAAAAAGGTTGGGAAACACTGGCATAGAGGGCCTGTGCTGAGAAAAGGAAGAGGGTCTACAGCACTTTGTCCATTTACACCCACTACCCACTCTTCCTATTCCTCTATTCATAATTTTTTTTTGCTTCCAGCACAAGAATATTGTCCTGTGTTCAGTGTTCTCTGGGCAGCTATGCAGTTGCATAAATTAAGCTTGTTCAGCTACTCAGAAGTTGCTCCAAGATCATAAAAGACTCTATGCATCTTCTTTCAAAAGTCTTGTTCTCAAAAATCATTGTACCAGTATCAATACTGTTTCTTTGAACTCTTCCATCTAGTTTGACTGTCTGTCAGAAATGCTCAAAAATCAAGAAATGGTGATCAAATATGAGACATCTCTTTTTGCATTCAGAACTCTTACATTTACATTGCAATCATATTTTAAAAGAAATTTCTCCAATTGGGACTATTTTGTATGGACTCTCTCATCTTGGTTTAATTGAAAACTTTGGATCCTGTATAATCCAGCATAAAGTTCAACTGATTTCAGTTGCCATATGTGTGTGTCATTGTGTATTGGACTGCACTCCAGTGTTTTAAGAAACCTTACACATTTTCAAGTGTAACAAGATGAGAAACTTCCACCACTCATTTCTGCAACTGCCCCATCAGAAAAGGAATTTAATGCTACCCCACAAGTTACACCATCAAATTAGGCAATACCTTGTAGCAATAGCAAATGATCCAGGGCTCATGATCAGTCTGTGTGTTGCAGAATGTGTTTTGTTTTGTTGTTGTTGTTTGGTTGTTGATCCTGCTTTTCTTCACAGCTGACTGCTCCTGTAGAAATTGGGATATATCTGAATTCTAGGCAGCTGGAAAAATACAAAGATGTCCTGCAGGAGCTCCTAACAGAGATGTTACCCAATATTCGAAATGGTACTGTGTGGATCTCAAATTTTGTTTCTCCCCTTCCTTGGAAGTTCTTTCTGTGCCAATATTCCAGGAATGGTTTTCATATCATGTTGACTCACTTTGAAAAGTCACTTAAAAACATCATAAATCTTTCTCCCATCAGTACCAGTCACGGACAACAGAAAATACTACCTCTATTCATTTTTATTTGCCCAGGGCTTCCTCATTCACATAGATTTTTTCATCCAGAGCTTGGGAACATTACTTTTTGGCCACAGTTTTAATATTTGGCTGTGCTGCATGAGATATTCTGGGAGCTGTAGTTTTAAAAGTAGCTTTCCTGAGCTCTGGCTCCAGATGCCTTCCTATAGAAAATATGACCTTGTCTCCAGAAATGGAGAAGAGACTGACATGCTGCTATGCACACATTTTTATTAAAACAGGGCTACATGTCTGCACTCTTGGAAAAGTATTGGAAAAGATCATTAATTTACTTCCTCTCCAAAAAGGGAAGAGAAATTGATAGACAAACGAATCAAACCAATAATTATATTTGTACAGAACAACTCTTATTCCCAGATTTTTGAGGGGGCAATCACATATCTCCAGAAACAACACAACACTTGAAAACATTTTGGAATGTGTATCCACATAAAAGCAAGGTAGACTGTACATATACAAGGCTAATGCAATCTGGAGAAAGGCAATTGCACGGTGTCCGTTTTCATCAACTGTTGAGCTGTTTTAATGTACTGCACCTCTAAGGGAATTCTAAGATTTTGCTGTAGTCATAAGAAGACTTAACAGGATTACAATACATAATGAATTGAGGCATTTTCTTCAAATTGGCTAATTCAATACGCTTCATATGGGTTACTCCTCATTCTCTCTGAAATTAAAATCAAATTTGGGGATGAATTAAATTATAGGCTTACAAATAGATAATAATGTTGATAACTCTTTCAGATGGCTTATCTTTCAGCCTTGAAATCAAAGGGAATTTATGTACATTGGGTTGGACATGAACGTTGAACTGCACATTACTGAAGAGAGTGGGGCTACTGGAGTTCAAGCTATGAAAGAAAAACAGGAAGATGGAACTTGTCTCCTTGTTGTACTGAATGCCTAAAGGCTTCTAACTCTGCTGCAGCCAAATATTCAGGTTATCTCTGCTTGCATAACTGGAGGTAGATATTTGGAGCTGCATGCAGTAGTGTTCTGAAAGTGTAATTAGTTAAATCCAACACGTAGTCTATCATAATCGGACAAGGCAATGGCCTAATGAAGTAGAATTATAATCCATCAAACACTAGTAGGCAAATGATGTTTCCTACCACAATATGAAAGTGTAGATGTAACACTAGAATTGCTGCAATAATCTGCTTTATTTCAAGCATTTTTGTTGTTGAAACCATTTCAAACTTCTTTTATGTGACAAATTAGAAAGAGGAGTCACAGTATTGATTCACCAGCTGCCATATTTTTTGTTGTTCTGTTCCTTTGTAGTTAATCCATATTCCAAGAACTAGAAGATGAGAATGGGAGGCTTCCTGCATATTTCTAAGACTCCACTGAATGGATATGCTGTCTGTAAGCTGCTGTACTGCAGAAAAGAAGTATACTTATGCAAGTTAATAAAACATGAAACTTAAATATATGATGAGTTTGTTCAAAGTTCATTTGAAGGGATTTAAAATGACATCTGTGATCACAAAAGAAAGATGTCATTGCAAGTCATTCAGCATTTGTAAAACAGATTATAATCCCATCCAACATCACAATGCTCTGCAAAGATAGCCACAGTAATTAAATCTGCCATTCTGTACACATTTCCCTATCAGGAAGCCCCATTGCACTCAATCAGGTAAATTGCTGACAAAATACCATGATCACGGGTAGATCTTATCCCCCTTACTATTCCCACAGTTTAATATAGTATTATGTTTAGTAGCACGAATTACAGAGCAGCTTTAACAGAAGGAAAGGGGCAATTGCTTGCTGTTTGCTTGCAGCTGCCTTTGTCTGCAGCACTGGTGAAGGAAAGTGATGCTGGTAGGCAAAATGAAACAGGAACCAGAAGTGTTTTTGACACTAGACAATCATGCTTCCCTGGATTCTTCTCATGTCATGTTGATATTCTGTACTCGGGAATGAACATCGATGAGATGTCACGTGGAAATGCAATACTGTTTGTTTCCAACAAATCATACATGTTGTAAGGATTCAAAAACATTTGAAAAACAGTCAAAAATGGATGCCCACGTGTTGAGGATTCTTAAGGATTTCTTAAGAAGAGAATACTAGACAGAAAAGAATCTTCACTGGTTGTAATTTACAGAAGAACTACACAGGCCTTTTTTGCATTAAAAATATCATTTTCTACATAGAAAACAGGCTTCTTCTGCAAACAAAAAACAAAAAAATCCAGTCTTGTCTATGCAAGAAACTTATTTTCTGCTCAGAAATGTTATTCTATGCACAGGGAACTTGTCTTTTGTGCAGAAACATTGTTTTCTATGCAGAACATGCTGTTTACATGCTTTTTACATTATTTGTTCGTGAAACATGGTTTTTTAAACTTTATTTTTACCCCACCTTTTTCAGATATAGGAACTTGAGTAAGTTTTTATAAGCAGAAAACATATTTGTTTATTTATCACATTTTATACTGCCTTTCTCAGCCCATAGGCGTCTCAAGGCATTCACAGATGGCAACAATGTGATGCCTCAACCATTATAAAAATACAGTTAAAACAAATATAACATTCAATTAAAACATTTAGCATAAAGTATAAATACCGGACAAAGCCATCAGCATCTCCTTACTCAAATCATAATCCAATAGCATCATCAAGTCGTTCAGAATTTCATATTTACCTAATTATGCTGCCTTAGCTAAAGCTTGCATAAGGAGCCAGGTTTTAACCTTTTTACGAAATGTCAGGAGGGAGGGGGCTGATCTTATATGCATGAGAAGGCCGTTCCACCACTGAGAAGGCCCTGTCACTCGTCCCCACCAAACACATTTGCGAAGGAGGCAGGGCTGAGAGCAGGGCCTCCCCAGAAGATCTTATATTCCTAGATGGTTCATAAGGAGAGTTACATTCGGACAGGTAAGCTGGGCCGGAACTGTTTAGGGCTTTATAGGCTAAAGCCAGCACTTTCAATTGTGCCCAAGAGCAAACTTGCAGCCAGTGGAGCTGGTGCAACAGAGTAGTTGTGTGCTCTCTGAGCGCCACTCCCATTAGCAACCTGGCTGCTGCACATTGGACCATTTGAAGCTCCCGAACAGTCTTCAAAGGCAACTCCATGTAGAGTGTGTTGCAGTAGTCTATATGGTATGTAACCAGAGCATGGACTACCAAGCATACTCTCTCTTTTTGGTATAGAGCAGCGTTTTTCAACTTTGGGGTAAGGACCCTTGGGAGGGTTGTGAGAAGGTGTCAGAGCAGTCAGCAAAGACCATCAGAAAACACAGTATTTTCTGTAGATTATGAGGGTTCTATGTGGGAAGTTTGGCCCAATTCTATTGTTGCTCTTTGTAGGTTAACTATAAATTCCAGCAACTACAACCAGTGTTCAAATTTGGGCATATTGAGTATTCATGCCCAGTTTGGTCCAGATTCATCATTTTTTGAGTCCATAGTGCTTTCTGGATATAGCTGAACTACAACTCCAAAACTCATTTTCTGTTGGTCATGGGAGTTCTCTGTACTAAGTATGGTTCGATTTCATCATTGGTGGAGTTCAGAATGCTCTTTGATTATAGGTTAACTATAAATCCCAGCAACTACAACTCCCGAATGACAAAATAATAATAATAATAATAATAATAATAATAATAATAATAAAACTTTATTTATAACCTACATCAATCCTCCTCAACCCCACCAGTATTCAAATGTGGGTGTATCTGGTATTTTTGCCAAATTTGGTCCAGTGAATGAAAATACATCCTGTATATCAGATATTCACATTATGATTCATTATGATCCATAACAGTAGCAACAATACCGTTACACTTTAATTACCTGTTGGGTTGTCTGCCCCACATTATCCTTTAAACCTTCCTGCTACATACATTCTACCTCTGTTTGAATCCAGTGTTTATTTATTTTAAAAAATTAATATTTCACATTTGGCCTGGCCATAATGTTTTTAAATTGTCTGTTATTGCTTATGTCAGGCATGTAGCCGGGGGGCTATGGGGGCTTCAGCCCCCCCCACGAAATTCTCAGGGTGGTCCGTGAAAAGGCCTTACTGGTACATTATTTAAACTGTTATGTTTATTCATATCATGATCTGATCACCATGCTCATTATATCCCACATTAATGGGGTTATTGGGATAACAATACAAAAGGTTTGCTAAGGTAGACCCTCTTCCACCCAGTCTCAGCCCCCCCGAACCAAACTCAGCCCCGAATCAAAATCCTGGCTTATGTGTAAGTTATATTATTGTAATTGTTTTAATATTGATTGTATTGTTTTATTATTTGCTGTTGTGTTGTTATTATGTGTCATTGGGCTTGGCCTCATGTAAGCCGCCCCGAGTCACGATAGAACGGTCGTGCAACGGGGCACATAGACAATGAAACTATACGCCGCAGAAGCACCAAACTCAGCAACAAAATGAACCATACCACGAGGTACCTATAGGGCCAAAAAACCGGCCCTAGGTACCTCGCAACACCCCCAAACACCAGCCCCCAAAAACGGGCAACGGAACTCCCATCCCGGCCTCTCCGCTGCCAGCACTCACCCTGGCAGCCAACACTCACCCTCGCCTCCAATCCGGAATGGTGGGGGGGCGCCGGGGAGGGAGGGAGGGGCCCGGGCAGGGAGGAGGAGCCGCCTCCCTTCCTCCTCTGCTTCCTCCTTTCGCCGCCCCGTTGCCGCTCCGATCCGGAATGGCGGGGGAGCGCCGCGGAGGAAGGGGCCCGGGCAGGGAGGAGGAGCTGCCTCCCTTCCTCCTCCTCCGCTTCCTGCTTCTGCCGCCCCGTCGCCGCTCTGATCCGGAACGGCGGGGGGGGCTGGGGAGGGAGGGGCCTGGGCAGGGAGGCGGAGCTGCCTCCCTTCCCCCTCCTCCGCTTCAGCAGCCCCGTCACCACTCCGATCCGGAACGGCGGGGGGGCGCAGGGAGGGAGGGGCCAGGGCAGGGAGGCGGAGCCGCCTCCCTTCCTCCTCCGCTTCCTGCTTCCGCCACCCCGTCGCCGCTCTGATCCGGAATGGCGGGGGGTGCGCTGGGGAGGGAGGGGCCTAGGCAGGGAGGTGGAGCTGCCTCCCTTCCTCCTCCTCCGCTTCAGCCGCCCCGTCGCCACTCCGATCCGGAACGGCGGGGGGGCGTGGGGAGGGAGGGGCCAGGGCAGGGAGGCGGAGCCGCCTCCCTTCCTCCTCCTTTGCTTCCTGCTTCCGCCACCCCGTCGCCGCTCTGATCCGGAATGGCAGGGGGGGGCACCGGGGAGGGAGGGAGTAAGAGAGAGAGAGAGAAAGAGGGAGAGAGACAGGAAAAGAAAGACAGACAGAGAGAGAGAGAGAGAGAGAGAGACAGAGTGAGAGAGATACAGAGAGAGAGAGAGACAGAGAGAGAGATGAGAGAGAGACAGAGAGAGAGAGATAGACAGAGAGAGAGCTAGAGAGATAGACACAGAGAGAGAGAGAGACATGGCACAGCAACACGTGCACGGGTACAGCTAATTATTATTATTAATTACTACAAAGGAGCAACAAATATAATTTTATGTTTGGGGGTCACCACAACATGAGGAACTGTATTAAGGGGTTAGGAAGGTTGAGAACCACTTGTATAGAGTAAGTCCTAAAATGTGACTGGTCTTTAAAAATAATTAAATTGTCTTTCGCATGATTTACTTTTATTTACAGTTGACTGATGTCATTATGAGAGTGATTTGTTCCGGTATTGCTCACGGAATACAATTTTTGTGTAATCTGGAACCCTATTTTTCTTACCTAAAGTGAATGTCTTGGGCTTCCAAGCAAGGCATATCATAGAATTGTTCTGGAGAACCTAAAAATGCCTAGGAAAGTGTTCTCCCCAGGCCTCCAGCATGGTTTTATATTCAATTTCCAGCAGAATTTCAAGTGGATTCCTGCCTATCCAGCATTCCCCTCATAGGAGTTTCCTCATTACTCTGTTTTTCAAATGCTTTTTCAATATTCCTTTCGATCCCCAGTGAGGATATAAGCACATTTTGAAGGTTTTTATACGACTTAGAGCCAGCTATATTCAGATCTTAGGAAAATAACACTTCTAAGCCACCAATGTATTTCCACAATCCTGACATATAACAGTAACCTGTAGTGGGAGGGACTGTCAGTGACAAATAGAATGGAAATACAACACTACACTGTGTTTGCATTACTTTAGATGCCAATATATATATGCATAGATGCAACAAAAAAAATCTATAAGAACATAAGAAGAGCCATGCTGAATCGGACCTCAGCCCATCTAGTCCAGCATTCTGTATCACACAGTGGCCCCTAGTTGTACACGGGGATCTCGAGCAGAAGGGAGGGCAAAACCCTAACCTGCTCCCCCCCACAACCAGTACCCAGGGATATCCTGCCTACCTCAACCAACTCCGAGGTGGCACTTGAATGTCCTTTTCAGTAACTACCGATACACTTGGTATCCATGAATCTGTCTAATCCTGCCTTGAAGTTGTTCAGGCTGACAGCTGTCACAACCTCTTCTGGAAGTGAGTTCCATAACCCAATGACCCTCTGGGTGAAGAAATATTTCCCTTTATTAGTCCTAATTTTCCTACCTTGGAGCTTCAGGGAGTGCCCTCTAGTCCTAGTGTTTTGTGACAAAGAAAATAATTTTTCTTTATTCACCTTTTCTATCCCATGCATGATTTTATACACTTCGATCATCTATGGCCATGTTGGCTGGAAGAATCTGAGGGTTGCAGTCCAGAAACGATTTTTGCAAGTTCTGCAGACTTATAACATGATTATAGCTTTGTAATATAAGATTTTAACCATGCCTGTTTAGTCTTGTCTTATGCTGATGCGAATTAGTGGTTTACCATATTAAAACTCATGCTTATTTCTCTCATCTAGACAAATCTGCTACAAGGGGGGAAATAACCCTGAAATCTACATCAATTTTGCATTAATTGCTAACCACATAAATGCCTGACATTTGATGAAGAGTTGTCACTTTCTAGGTGACACAACTCTTAGCAGCAACAAGGTTCTGAAGGGGGCGAAGCTCTATGACAAATGATATGTGTGACACAGATTCAATTCCAATCCAATTTTGTACTTCCAAGTTAATGTGAACTCTTCTGTCACTCTGAATCATTGAGAAAGCTGGAGCACTGCTGCCAAAACACAACACATTCAGTTCTCCTAACCGCTCTACTCTTTGGTATGAATGCCAATCTCAGTAATACCTCATATCTAATTGATACTTACAGTCACTTATGGTGGGCACATTTTCCATACTAATTGAAATACCACTCAATACCTCTCAAGTATCTTTTCATTCTCCACAAGAAATACTTGTGCAGAATGAATGCTCTGTAAGACTGGAACCAGCTCAGATAATTTCAGGTTTCTGTTTTGTTTTGTTTTTTGTGTCAGGAGCAACTTGAGAAACTGCAAGTCACTTCTGGTGTGAGACAATTGGCCATTTGTCAATTCAACAGTAACAAATGCAAGATACCCCACTTAGGCAGAAAAAATGAAATGCAAACATACAGAATGGGGGACGCCTGGCTCAATAGCAGTACGTGTGAAAAAGATCTTGGAGTCCTTGTGGACAACAAGTTAAACATGAGCCAACAATGTGAAGTAAAGGTAAAAAAAGCCTTTACAGGAGTATAGTGTCTAGATCCAGGGAAGTCATGCTACCCCTCTATTCTGCCTTGGTTAGACCACACCTGGAATCACACTGTGTCCAATTTTATGCACTACAATTGAAGGGAGATGTTGACAAGCTGGAATGGGTCCAGAGGAGGGAGACTAAAATGATCAAGGGTCTCAAGAACAAGCCCTATGAGGAGCGACTTAAAGAGCTGGGCATGTTTAGCCAGAAGAAGAGAAGGCTGAGAGGAGACATTATAGCCATGTATAAATATGTGAGAGGAAGTCATAGGAAGGAGGGAGCAAACTTGTTTTCTGCTGCCCTGGAGACTAGGACGCAATGGAGCAATGGCTTCAAACTACAAGAAAGGAGATTCCATCTGAACATTAGGAAGAACTTCCTGACTGTGAGAGCTGTTCAGCAGTGGAACTCTGCCCCGGAGTGTGGTGGAGGCTCCTTCCTTGGAGGTTTTTAAGCAGAGGCTGGATGGCCATCTGTTGGGGGTGCTTTGAATGCGATTGTCCTGCTTCTTGGCAGGGGGTAGGACTGGATGGCCCACGAGATCCCTTCCAACCCTATGGTTCTATGATTCTATGATCTGCAAGGACATTGCCCAGGGGACACCCAGGTGTTTTCACATTTTAACATCCTTTTGGGAGGCTTCTCTCATGTCCCCGCATAGGGAGTGGGAGCTGGAGCTGACAGTAAATGTAAAATATCTGTATTTTGTTCAACCACTATGACATTATCCATAATCTATGAGTGTTGTTTGAGATTATCAGAATTCCAGTCTATCCTATCCATGTAAACTGTCAAGAAGCATGCAGACATTCTCCCTCATGGATAATATCACTTACTATTGCAAATTTTCCTAATGTTCAAAATGTGGGAACATGGAATTCACCACCCCATCTCTCCTGTATATTCAATACAAAGATAAATGCTGAATTGACTGTGGTTGCATCTGTCACACAGGCAGGCAATCAACTTGCCTATTGGGCCCTGGGGAGCTCTAACTACTTTTCTCCTTTGCTGTGTTGAAGTAAATCTATAGCTATTTCTGCATTGCTATTACCATTAATCTCAACATCCTCCATAATCTTGATTCATTCAAGATGGCCAGTTCTCTGCTGCTAACCAAAGAGGGAAACAATGATCTTGATGAAGAACACTGCAAAAGGACATGCACCGATAGATCCCAATGCAGGTATGACTGAAATAGTAATCACCTGGATTTGGGTGTGTTGGGGGATGTATTCAAGAGACTACTGGAAGACTTTTCATTCCCATCCCAACTGGCATAGTCAATAGAAAGCAATGATATATGCAAAACTGTCAAGAGGTCTCTGCAGAATGAGGCTTACGTTCAAGTAAGGGATCATTAGACCACAGAAAAGGACATTGCTAGATAATATAGCAGTGGATGACATGCTGTAAGAAACCTCCATTTTACTGCTATTCCCAGCTAATCTGACTGCAGGAAAGTGCTGCCTTAATAAAGCTGTAGAGCTCTAATGTGGAAACACCGTAGTTTGTGGTACAAACATTTATAAAGTTCTCTGTGAGCTATACAAGGATACCTTGACTTAAGAGTTTCGTTTGACCCATGACCAAGCTTTTAACTCAAAACATTCTTATCTCAAAGCAAATTTTCCACTGAAGTGCTATTAATCCATTCTGGATCCTTGGGGGGGGGGGGACCCTGCAATTTTTGTTATGTATTTTTAAATACATAAATGTACTTTATAAATAATGTATAAATGCACTTTCACAAAAAGAAAAATTAACTTTTAAACCGTAGAAGCACGAATTTGTGGCACAATGGTAGAAGCACAAAGTTGTGGCAAGGAAACGCAAAGCACAAAGTGAAGAGGCAGAAGCATCATTTTCTTCATACTGTATTCATTACATCCTACCCCTTCTCTTGTTCTCTCTCCTTCGCTCTCATGAAGTCAAACATACCAGGAATAAAAAACACACAAAATCAACTAACCCAAAATTCCTCAAAGCAGACAAGAGCCAAGCAGACAGTAATCTTCTAAAGTGGACAAGAGCATGAGGCTGCTCCCTTAAAGCTCTAAAGCCCTTTATGCTTGTGCTAGTGCTCCCTCTGGCACTAGCTCTTAACTCAAAACAATGCTCTTATGTCAAAGTGAAAACAGGGCCGAGCAAAAGCTCTTAACTTAAAATGCTCTTAAGTTGGGGTGCTCTTAAGTAGAAGTTCTACTGTACTGTATATTACTGTAATGAAACAATCCATTTGAAAATATGCAGTTTAGAAATGTAGCTTAACTGAACTAAATAAAAGAATGTAACTTTTAACAACAGATTTGCCTGGTAACATTCATTCCAGCAGAGAAGAGACTGTTTCTGTTGTTAATTCAGCTACAGTCCATCCCCTTTAGATCAGCACTAAGATAGCCAGGGCTCTCATGTTAAACATTTGTCACTTTTTAAAAATGCATGTATAAGGGTTCAAGTTACTTTCACTTAAAGCTCTGCCTTTTCCCATCTCAGAAGCATTCCCCTATAAGGAGACAGAGCAAAGAGGACTGGTTTTCCCATCTGTATGCATAAGGGCCAGTCTCACTGTTTAGCAACCTTTGTCCTCCCCTTCCCAACATTCAAGTCTCCTCTATCAACTTCAAAGACTTTCCCCCCCCACCAGACAAGAGCTCTTTTCCAAACCAGAAAACGCTGTTAGTCAAAGAAAAATGTGGAAACTACAAACAGGCCTCAGAAGAAACTTATCATAATTCCCCATTGCCACAATGTGAAGGCAGAATAGAAAGAGAAGAAAATGGTAGTATACTCAACTCAGAGGGCAGGATTAGTGACAGCAACAGGGTTAGTGATAACAAGAGAAACAAATATTTCTGAGCAGATATGGCATTTATACTTTTTAAATTCACCATCACTTGAACATTTATTTGGAAGCACCTCTGACTATTGTGTACCTTCAAGTCATTTCTGACTCATAGCAACCCTAAAAAAAACTTGTCACATGGTTTTCTCGGGATGAGAGTATGTGACTTGCTCAAGGTCACACAGGTGGTTTCCAAGGCTGTAGCATCAATTCCCAAGCTCCATAACCAACATTCAAATAACTGGAGCTTCAAGCTAGGTCATCTGACCTTTTAGAGTAGGAGCCAGCAGTTGAGCTTCAGTGGTCGAAGAAGGAAGCATGGAGCCATCTTAGCCAGAAGTTAAGACTCTTTGACTTTTAAAGTGCAGTAAAAAGCTGAGTATTTGTCTCTTGTTGTTCAAACCCTAGGTACTTGTTTATAAGGTGGTGAGTGTATTGATAAGGGTTTGTAGTTGTTCTGGTGTCAAAGGAACTGTTTGAATCCTTCAGTTCTGGGCACCACAATTTTAAAGATATTTACAAGCTGGAAGGTGTCCAGAGGAGGGCAACTAAAATGATCAAGGGTCTGGAGACCATGCCCTATGAGGAGCGTCTTAAAGAACTGGGTATGTTTAGCCTACAGAAGAGAAGGTTGAGAGGAGACATGATAGCCACGTATAAATATGTGAAAGGGTGTCATAAGGAAGAGGAAGCAGCCTTGTTTTCTGCTGCCCTCAAAACTAGGACTCAGAGCAATGGGTTCGAATTATAGGTACATGAGAAAGAACTTCCTGACCATATGAGCTGTTCAACAGTGTAACTCTCTGCCTTGGAGTGTAGTGGAAGCTCATTCCTTGGAAACGTTTAAACAGAGGCTGGATGGCTGGATGGCCATCTGTCGGGGATACTTTTATTGTGCTTTCTTACATGCCAGGGGGTTGGACTAGATGACCCATGTGGTCTATTCAAACTTTATTACTCTATGATTCCATTATTCTACTCCACCATGCTGGCTCTTACCTACTTAACAGATTCTTATTTTACAATAAATATCACATAGGATTGCTCTTAAATTCAGAGTTGCACATGTTGCCATTAATGTTCTTAGAAGCAATAACATACGGTTAGATAAGAAAATGCAATGTGCGCATAGATTTTCAACAACTTTCAAATTTGTTCCTAGGGAATGTGGACAGAGATCTTCTAAGGTTTTTGACACTTCCAGAAATAAAGATCGCTCAATTTATTTGGCTTTCTAATTCACCAAACAGTAAGAAGCTTCAGATATATTCACTAGAGAGTCAGGATCCTTGAAAGGAGAATGTAGTCAAGCTTGTGGCATGTCTTAGTCATCAACCATCTGTGTTCATTTAATGACCTTATCCTAGACATGAAAAGCTCTTGAGTAAGCAACTTCATATAACTCTAGAAACATTACCATACAATCACTGCCCATTATGGAAACAATGGTTATTTCTTCTCTTACTTGAAATTACAGTATAACATTTATATTACAGTGCTATAAGAAATGCAGGAAGGCTGGCACTGTGTCAATGACAGACAAAAGACCTCATCACAAAGGAGTAAGGATTCGCCACACATCGTGGTGAATACATGGGGTCCCGGCAGGGTGGGGTGAAGAACCTGTTGCTCCATGCCCCACATCACCCAACTTACCTGAGACCCTTTCCCACACAGGGAAGCATAGCCAGCCAGCTTCCCCCCATTGATCCAAAGGCAGCACGGGAACTTCTGTGTTTCTGCCCCAGAGGCGTATGCCACTTGCTCTCCCTTTTCACTCTGGAAGGCTTTTCATGTTTGGAAGGTCCACAATGGACATAGGCACTGTGGGCACCAGGCCCACATGATGAGTCACTTACTGAACATCACCAAAATAATAATCCGCAGGGACCTGGTGGCCCTCCTTTGTTAGTCTCAAGATTGAGACACTGTAATCTATTTATAAAAATATATTATTTGTTTTTCCTGACCATCTCGCCCTCTTCCTGCCATTACAGAGCTGAAATCTGCATCAGAAGCAAGGAAAGCTCTCCGATTGGCTGCCGGGTGCCTCAGCATCCCCTTGTGGAGGGAATCCTCCCAGCTGCTTGTGACATCAGAACCAGCTCTGTCAATCAGCATGATGCCAGCCTCAGCTGGGCATGCGCGCAAAAAACAAGACTGAACTGTATAAAATGTTTTATCTACGGGCTGTCCAACTTCTACTGGCCCAAGGGCCGGAATTCCGGTCACTGATCACCTGGGGTGCCACTCCGCCACACACCCCGGCCACGCCCCCGGCCATGCCCCCGCCCCTCCTCCTCCGGTTTCGCCCGCTTCTGAGGCTGGCGTGACGCTTTGGGGGAGAGGGCAGAGCCACGAGGGGGCTCCCCATGGCTCCGCCCTCCCTCCCAAAGCGTCACGCCAGCCTCAGAAGCGGGCGAATCCGCCACTTCTGAGGCTGGCGTGACACTTTGGGAGGGAGGGCGGAGCATCACAACAGCCTCAGAAACGGCGGTTTTGCGCGCATGCGCACCTTTTTAAAAAATTTTTATTTTTAAAAAATAAATTGCAGGAGGGTAGGAGGGCCGCATCCAAGGGGCTGGCGGGCCACAGGCCGCCTGTTGGACAGGCCCGATCTATACAATGGCATGTCAACTTATTTGAGCAACTTACCACTGGCTGTCATCCTTTCTGGCCAGATCAAATAAATTACCTCGGTGGTTTCTGCTTCAACTGGTGAGACTTCTTTGATTGGGGAAAATTGTGTTTTAGCTTCAGGTTTCACCAGGCACGGACTCTGCCAGATCTCATTATCCGCTTATTGGATCTCATTTTCTGTGTATTGGTTCTCCCTATCCACGGTCCAGATCTAACTATCTGCAAATTGTTCTAAATTGCTCCATTTCACTATCATGACATTTCTCAGGATGTATCTATACTGCAGAATTAATATGGCTGACACTCTTTAACTGCCATAGCTCAATGCTATGGAATCATGGGAGTGTAGTTTTATGAAGTCTTTTGTTTTCTCTACCAAACAGTGCTGGCGCCTCACCAAACTTTTAATGCAGCTGGTTTTCAGAGGCAGTAGACAGCATCCCTGTCTGGCCATTAGGCCACCCAGATTCAGCATGTTTCATGCTGGTTCTGAACCACATTTTGTGCCTGTGTAGAACTGCACTGTGGTGCCAAGAACTGGACACAATATTCAGGTGAAATCTGACCAAAGCAGAATAGAGTGGGGCTATAACATTCCTTGACCTGAGCACTACTGTTGATGCAGCCCTGTTGATACTTTCCAGTTATACATCACTACTTAATTTCATCACTCACTGTGAACATTGATTTTGTTACTTTTGGCCTCACTCTATAATGTGTAATTTTACCCAACAAGATCAAGCAGCTACACCTCCTATGTTTTTGGACTTCAATCCCACAATCCCACACTATTTTGTATTCTAGCTGTTGCTGATGGGAGTTATAGGCCAGTGACATCTCAACTGCCTTTCTCTACTATGTAAACCCACTTGGAAGTAAGCCCCAATGAACTTAATATGGCCTTCTTCTGATTAGGAATGTGCAGAATGGCATTCACAGGATGGTCAGTGACAAGAAAGCTCTAATCTAAAAATACTTTAGAGATCAGAAGCATTATTTGATTTCACTTAACAATTTACCAATTTAACTCATGATAAAAAGGGTCTTAATATAGAATTAGGGATCTAAGTGAATGTAGGCGCTATTAAATTCTGTTTGTCTATTAGTTACTTGCTCTCTATTAGTTACTTGCTCTCTATTATTAGTTGTCATTTCTGTTTTCCCAGTTAGGCAAGATACTTTCTCCTTGGACCAGAAGCTTTTTTTTATAATGGGCTCACTGGCCCTCATTAAATATACACTTGTGGCTGCTAAATGAATTAAGAAATTGCCGTGTAGTTTGCAGCCGCCTCCTTTAATAAAGAAAGCTGAACATGGCTTGATCTGATGCCCTAAATTAGAGTAAGTGATGAGAGCAAAGTGGTTTTGAAAGGAGGGCACCAGGAGGCAGAAGCAACATAACTAACTTTTTTCTTGTACTTAATGCATTCATTAAAAATCAAAGGCAAAAATCACTCATGGAAATAGCTCAAAAATGCATCTTCTAATCAGCTGACACAACTCTAAAAAGGCTCTATGTTCTCCCCTTATGACTGCACCCAGTAGAATCCAGATGAAATTTCTTACACTTCAAAGGTCTCCACACATCTTAAAAGGGAATATAAACTGCATAAATGAAGGGAGGAGGTTTCTCTGCTAATGGGACCAACCCAAGGAGGCTTTTATGCATTACTAGTCTAGTAACATTCTGTCAGCTAATACTCCAAGTTGCTCTGATGACTCAGATGGGTGCTACCGAAAGCTAAATAATAGATACACCACATAATATTCCATTTTCTCCTCAAGCAGCCTTTGTAATTTTTAGAATTTACCCTAACTTAAACAACAAAGAATTTAAAATGTTTTTAATGAAGCAATGCAATGTGATATGCCTAGAACAAATGACCCCATGTTAATGGCAGTCTCTGAAGATGCAACACGAGCATCTGCTTGTCCGGTTTTGATGGATTCGTTTCAATCTGTTCAGCTCGAGGATGTGGACAAGATTCTTGGAGAGGCGAGAGCGACCACATGCAGCCACTTCCTTTCTCTGTCCTCAGTGGAAGGGTACAGCAATCAGATCTGAATATAGATATTATGTAACTGACAGTCATATACATCTGTAGAAGAGCTTATAGCATTATCCGAGTACCTCATAAAACACACACACACACACACACACAACACTCACTATGCTGGCAAAACCATAACCTTAGGTTCAAATGGACAAACACTTTTCCTTTCGAATAAATTCAAAAACATTATACAAACCAACCTATACTTCCCAAAGAGTTCCTTTGCTAATCAGAATTTATAGCCAGACAAAGTAATGAATAGTATGCATTAACATTTCTCTCTGAGACAGAGTAAGTTAAGAAGGAAATGCAATTTGATGGTTCAAGGTTATGTATTCTGCACATTTTGTCACGCAGTTTGTATTTTACAGCTCAGGCCACAAACAATGACTCATGATTCACAATTATAATGGGTTTTTTTGTGAAGAATAAGGCTTTACCAATCGCAACATCTCCTATGATCTAATAATTATTAGCGAGAGTCCATAATTCTCAGCAACTGTGAACATTTAAATGTATAGAAAAATAGGAAAAAGGACATAAAAGCCCGTGAATAAATTCAAATAAAAATCTGATGGTTAAAACTAAGTTTCCCAATTTTAATAAATAAATAAATAATGAGGAAGGGGGGAAAACCATCCAACCAGATTTCCTCACAGTTTAAGTGCTGCAGTAAATATAGATGAATGCGATACTAAAAACTGATCGTTTATCAGAGTTCTGAAGAAATAAATCTGTAGAAACAAAAAGCTTATAAATATTTTATATTACTGGGCAAAACTATACAAAACAATCATTTTATTGATTCTTACTTTTTAGCATAACCTCGGAATTACTGCGGCTGCACTGGACATTATGCTGGCCATTGAAATATGATGGTTCCCAACTACTGCATACCCACCAACATTTCACAGATATTATTATGTGGCCAAATAATACCCATAGGATCAAGACAGCAAAAGTTATCAATGAGGAGGAGCATATAAGGCTGCATCAGTTTGCTTTTGCCTGAGGATACATCTACACAGTAGAATTAAAGCAATTTGACACTATTTTAACTGCCATCACTCAATGATATAGAATCCTGCAAAGAAGGCTAAAATGTAGTAAAACTACAAATCCCATGATTCCATAGCATTGAAACATGGCAGTTAAAGTGGTATCACATTGCATTAATTCTACACTGTCTTCCTACAGTCTTTCTTCTTTCCCTGCTGAATGGAAACTGAAAACCAATGAGGCAAGCAAGAGGAGGAGAGAGAGATGGGGGCATTTTTAAAGGAGCTGCAAAAATGTAACAGAGGATTGTCCCTGCATCAGGACAGTTGGAGAAAGCGCTATTGAGGCCTAAATAATGCTGACATTGCCATGCAAGTGCAACAGATTGTTCTACTTCTCCAGTCTGCCAGCAACAGTTTGACCACCAGCTCCACCTCCCAGCCTGCCAAAGCAGAATTTAGAAGCAGTTTTGTCAGCACATGTCACTTCCTGGGTCTTGCCTTGATGTGCAATCCTATTGTTCTTGAGCCACGATGACCTGTCCCCCCAAAGGTCTGTAGTTTGCCAAGGGTTTTATAACAGATATACAGGGGCAGATTTACCATTAGGTAAAGTAAGCACCCGCTTAGGGCGCCACGTAGTCAGGGGCGCTTCTGGCCGCCAGGTTCCATGCATGTGCTATTGCTGCAAAGGGACTCCAGCTGGACTGAGACGCCAATCGCCCAAAAACCTCCGGCTCCGTCCCGGCTGCAAAAAGTTCCTCCTTTTCGGCCTCACTTAGGGCGATTGGTATCTCGGTCCATCTGGAGTCCCTCTGCAGCAATGGCGCACGTGCAGAACTACCTGGCCCAGCGCATGCGTGCCCGGCGTGCATGCGCACGCTCCACGAGGCCGGAGAGCGAGGGGGCGCCAAAATAATGTTCGCTTGCCATTTTAAATTACCTTTCCACCCCTGCAGATATATTATTATTATTTGAAACACAAGATGAGTCCACAGCAAACAAGATCACTCTGCTGGATGTTGAATCACACGTCGGACACTTCCCAAGTGTCTAGGACTGTGTGATGTATCGGCAAATAACATGTACAGATCCCATTAATGTGGCCTTTTACAGCTGGCAGATAATAATTTTGTCAGTGCCGATTGTGTTTAAGTGCAGGCCAAGGTTTTTAGGCACTGCACCCAGTGTACTGATAACCACTGGGACCACTTTGACTGGCTTGTGCCAGAGTCTTTGCAGTTTGATCTTTAAATCCTCATATCGTGTCAGCTTTTCCAGTTGTTTCTCTTCAATCCTGCTTTCGCCTGGGATTGCAACATGGACGATCCATACTTTGATTTTTAACACAGGAGTCAGGAGTATTGTGCTCCAAAACTCTGTCAGTCTGAATTCGGAAGTCCCAGAGTAATTTGATGTGTTAATTTTCTGTAACATTTTTAGGCTTGTGATTCCACCAGTTCTTTGTCACAGGCAGATGGTATTTGTGGCAGAAGTTCCAATGAATCATCTGAGCAATGGTATTATGTCTCTGCTTGTATTCAATCTGTGCAAATATTATTATTATTATATAACTATTTTCAAAGACCTTTTCAAACTTTTGCTACTTTGAAGCTTCAGAGGTTGGGAGCGGACTTCTTCTGCCTTCAGAGCCTTAAAAAGGCTTTAAAAGAATGGACATGCAAGCTATAGCCCTGAAGGTAGAGGACAAGCCGACCCACATGTGGGGAGGCTCGGAATATCTTTAAGAATGAGTGCTAGACTCAAAAATGGTGAATCAAAACCAAGATTTATTGAATACAACCAGTAAAAAAATGCTGGTGGCCCAAAATGCTTAGTTGGTTGCAAAAGGGGTTCCTTGAAAAAGGATTTACAATCACTTGCCTCTAAACTTTGCAGAGTGACAATGTCTCCCTTGGGTTCCAGGCACCTGTTGCTTTCAATGGTTCCTTTGACTCGCGAAGTTCTCCGGATTCCCAAAATATACAGGCTATGGGCGAAGGCTGACCTTCCTTTGTCCCTGTAAATTATGGCTGAAAGAGTAGGCTGGATTTGTTGCAGTGAACTAAGTTGCTTTGTCCCAGGTGGCTTAGATTTCCACCTTGCTATGTCCCATGTGGTCTCTGGAATGTAGCCAGAAAGGAAATCCAGCCCCCAAGTGACCTCTGGAAGAGGAGGAGCCAAGGGCGGTGACATCAGGTGTGGAGCCAAGACACAACTCCGCTCCTGAGTGCCCGCATGGCCACAACAATAGAACAAAGAGCCTTGCAGGTAAAGCAAATAGGTATAGAGTACAGATGTAAGAACAGCCCCTTGGGGGCGCCACAGGACTGGCAGCAGATTCTTCCCCACAAATACTTTATTGTTTCAACCTTTTAATAAAGTGTATCTTTTTATTCAGACTTTCTGCCTAGCTTACATCTCTCTCTCTCTTTATATATATATATATATATATATATATATATATATATACATACATACATACATACATACACACATATTGTATCTATCCATTCTTGTATTAGTTTCCCTATAAAATGTATGAAGGCTTAACTCAGAATAATCAAAGCAGGGAGCTTTGAGATGGTTGAACAAAAGCTCTCCGAAGCTCTAGGTGTTCTTACTGCCTATTACAGGGAAAACCGATTCCTAATCCATCTAAAACACAGACATGTGCTTTCCATCTTACGAGCAGACAAACATCCCGAGCTCTGAGGATTACCTGGGATGGAATCCCACTGGAGCATTACAGCACACTCAAATACCTGGGAGTTACCCTGGACTGTTCTCTGACCTACAAAAGCACTGCCTGAATATCAAGCAAAAAGTGGGTGCTAGAAACAATATCATATGAAAGCTGACTGGCACAACCTGGGGATCACAACCAGATACAGTGAAGACATCTGCCCTTGTGCTATGCTACTCTACTGCTGAGTATGTATGCCCAGTGTGGAACAAATCTCACCACGCTAAAACAGTGGATGTGGCTCTTAATGAGACATGCCGCATTATCACGGGGTGTCTGCGCCCTACACCACTGGAGAAATTACACTGTTTACCCGGTATTGCACCACCTGGCATCCGCCGGGAAGTAGCAGTCAATAGTGAAAGGACCAAGGCAGTGACATATCCAGTCCATCTCCTGTTTGGATATCAGCCAGCACGCCAATGACTTAAATCAAGAAATAGTTTTCTAAGATCTACAGAGACACTCGCTGGAACACCTCAGCAAGCGATAGTCCAAAAGTGGCAAGCTAAAATCCAGCACCTCAATCAATGGCTGATACCAAATGAGAGACTCCCTCTTGGACACACAGAAAACTGGGCAACATGGAAGGTGCTGAACGAGATGCAGAGCCAGCCTTCAGAAATGGGGATACAAAGTGGATATCCTCTAAAATTTCTCAGATGAAAACCAGGATACATGTGGACAAGCAACATCAGAGTGTGGTCAAAATGACAAAAAGTTATTCTTGAGAAGGAAGACATAAATTAGAATAGGCTGCAAAAGTTTGCTTTTATCGGAGCTCACTGGGAATTCTGACTCTCCCCTCTTTTAGTTTTGAGTTGAGTATAAACTATTTTTGCCCTTTAAAGCCATTTTACAACAGTGGAAGTAAACTGATGCCAAAGTGGGAAAATAGTAGAAGACAAAACCAGGGTATTTTAAAGCAACTTAAAAAGTGAGACAATGGACATAAGAACATAAGAAGAGCCATGCTGAATCGGACCTCAGCCCAACTAGTCCAGCATTCTGTATCACACAGTGGCCTACACGGGGATCTCGAGCAGAAGGGGGCAAAACCCTCGCCTGCTCCCGACCCCCACAACCAGTACCGGGGTCCGAGGTGGCACTTGAATGTCCTTTTCAGTTAATGGAGCCAGTTCTCTTTTGTGCCTGGGGGCAAGGGGCAACCGGGGTCCCACTTGATTAGAGCCAGCGAAGCTGGAAATGCAGGAAGGGGTTAATGAGTTAGCTGGGCCTTCCTCTCCCACCGAGAGCTTGGCTTGGGATGATGGATGGCCGGACGGCTACGATAACTGGGAAGGTCAGACTGACTCAGAAAGTGTTGATAGTGACGATTGTTATGAGAAGCCAGGTGGTTTCGGGTCACAGGAGAGAATCAGGGAAACAGTGGAGGAGGAGGCCATGGAAGTCGAAGGGGAGTTTGGCTCTCATGAAGATAGCATACCAGGTGCTGGGAGGCAAGGACGGGGCTTCGATAGGAGAGAGAGCATCGAGTCCAGCAGGAGGGGTTGGCACCACAGCCTAGAATGTCAGAGGTGTGAGATCCCGTAGCACAGATTGGCGCAGAAGCCTAGAGCGTCGGGGACCTCGCCAAGGGGATTAAGTATAGGATCCGTGGGAACGGATCCTCAGTAGCTCGGCCACTTCTATTCTAAGCGGAGTGAAGCGAGCAGAGGACCATGGAGCCAAGTTGCCGGCTCATACCTTGCCAAGAAGTTTCTTGGGTCCTGGTTGAACTTTGCCTTGTTCCTTGATCCGCATTGCTTTGCGGAGCCTTTGCCAAACTCTTTGCCAAGCCTTGTACCAAGCCATTGGATTGGATTATTTACAGACTCTTTCCTTGGATTGATCTTTTCAATATTTTTGGACAATTTACCTTTTCACCTGTTCTTTATTATTCAATAAATAGTTAGCTGATTACCGTCTCTGTGTGTGTGATTAAGGGGCCGGCCGAGTCCTTCCATCGTGACAATGGAAGAGTAATTGGGGCTGTCTGTGTCAAATGGGGCCAATTGAAGAGTATGTAATGATTTGAAAAGGACACTTGGTCTTCTCGCCATATCAAATCATAAAATGAAATGAGAGACCACTGTAATCCAAGCATTGACTAATTTCACAGCCATGAAAAGGAACCTCAATAATCTGGGGCTCTCTCAAATAGTACATAAAAGGTTGAATAAGTGCCCTAGTGCATTTAAAGATCCTTATATTGTTGCCTTTATGAGGAACATTAGTCACTATTTCTGCATTATCTTTAATTAAATTCAAATATTAAACAGTAATATTTCAGCTGTTTTCATTTATTTTTTATAGAGAACACCAGGAAAAGCAATTACTCTACATCTCTGATGTGCTAAATTTAATTTTCAAATCATAGCTTTTTCTTCTTTAATTATGAACACTGAACCTTCTTTTCCTTCTCAAATGGGGTCTATAATGATTCCTCTTAACTTCCATATTACTTTATCAGATTTTTCAGCAGTACATTAAGGGGGAAGGGGTTCACGATGGCATTGGCTCGGAATTCTGCACAAAGAGGGCCAGGAGATTTGTAAACTGAGAATGGAATTAAGGCATCTATCTTCACTGTTCTTTCTCAAAAAAATGTTTCCTACACTAGTGTTGAAATGAATTCTCCTTCCTAAATCCTTCACCAAATCTTCCACTGCAGATTCTGAAACTCACTGAATGTCTTCTCAACATTCAATACACCTTGAACACCTCTCATGCAGAATTCCAAAATCCAAGCTACTCTAAAATCCAAATTTGTATAAATGGGTAGATTAGACTTGACACCATTGTTTTCTGATAGTTCTCAACATTCAATATACTTTGTACATCTCTCATGCAAAATTGCAAAATCCAAGCTACTCTAAAATTCAAAATGGTATACATGGGTGGCTGAGATATTGACACCTTTGTCTTCTGATATTTCAGTGTACAGAAACTTTATTTCACACACAAAATTATTAAAATATTGTATAAAATTACCTTCAGGCTATGTCTATAAGATATACATGAAAAATTAATTTCATGAAAAGATTTGGATCCCATCTCCATATCTCATTATGTACATACAGACAAATACAAGCATTCCAAATCTGGGGGGGGGGGGACCCAAATCCAAAACATGTTTTCTCATTTCAGATGAGATATTCAATCTGTACTAGAAATCATGCTAGTGTTTGGCATCCAGCTTGTCATATATGTCATTATGTGGCCTAATACCTTAAAGGCATGAGAACCTAAGCTCATCATCATCATCATCTATGATTGGGGTTTTTTTATTGTGGCAGAAGTGATTTGAGAAACTGCAAATCGCCTCTGGTGTGAGAGAACTGGCCATCTGCAGAGAAACCCGGATGTGTTACCATCCTGTGGGAGGCTTCTCTCATGTCCCCGTATGGGATGCTGGAACTGACCTACTGGAGCTCACCCTGGCTTGCAGATTCGAACTACCGACCTGTCGGTCAGCAAGTCCTGTCGGCACAAGGGTTTAAGTAAAGCTATGCAATTCATAGGGTTGCCATAAGATAGTGAGTGACTTGAAGACATACACACATAATACCATATATTATGGAAACAGGAGAGGTGTGTAACAAAAGAGATTTTCATCTTTGCAAATTAAAAGGGGAGGTGATTAAGAAAAATAATACTTTCAAAATCAATAATGTTAGCCATAAGCAAAATCTGAATGATAAACTTTTTTTACTCATAAGGCGAAACGGATGCTTCAATAATCTTAACGCTATCAATAGAAAGGTGGAGCTTTTGTGGGACAGTCATCTTTGTTCATTAATGGCTTATAATTTCTTTTTATTTTGTTTGTTTTGGGTAAAAAGATGAAAGACGAACCAGAAATACACAGGAGGAATACAAGTAGATGATAATGTCTGGACCCCACCCACTTGGAATTCCATGAATAAGGCACTGTGATTGCAACCTGGAAACACTCTGTGGCTGCATCTACACTGCTATATAATGCAGTTTAATGCAGTTAAACTACAATATATGAGTCTGCATTGACCATATAATTTTCAAACTGCATTATATGACAATGTAGATGGGGCCTAGAGCTATTATCTGTTTGCATAATGCTTCTGTTATCTATTCCTCTAGCTAGCAGCAACACTTTCACAAAGTACCATTTCACTATATTGTTGAATGGCTCCAATCAGTTTAATCTCCCCTGACTTCAAATTATCCAATAACAAAAACAAACTACAAACCATATAGCTGCAGACTCTTAACCTGTCAAGTATAAAAGGTGAGTTTTCAATTTGTACTCTGATATATACCCTGACAAATTCTGCAGAAAATAGTTAAGAGATTTTTTTTTCTCTGTGACTTTTGCTTAATATCTGCAAATGTCAATACTTGGCAATAATAGTATTTAACCAAAATATTTCCTATTAGGAATAACAGAAATAGAAAAAAAAAGATAAAATCTTTAATTACTTAACAACAGTGGCTAGAATAAATTATGCAAGATGTTGGAAAACAAGGGAGATCCCTACTCAGGAACAATGGATAATGAAGATTATAGACATCATGAATATGGACAGACTAACACAACTGATTAATGCAAAAACAAAACCATTGACACAAAAAACAGACTGGACACTAGCAAATATTTTTTTAATTCAAGAAAATTTGAAATGGATGATTGACTGAAGTTGAAAACTGGAATATATAGCTCTAAAGGAAGAGGATGTAAGAGAGACAGCCGACAATGGAAGGATGATTTTGAAGACTATTACCGAAGTGAAGACGATTGGAAGCCAAACTTCAACCCCTTTTTCCCCCAAGCCAATTTCCCTATCCAAATCCACCCTATACCGCTATCCTCAAGCCCAACCCCACTATTCCCGATGTTACCCCCTCTTCCTTTTCCTTTTAACCTAATTCTGTAACAAAAAAATAAAATTTATATATAAAAGTAGTATTTAACGCAAATCTTCACAATTTCATGATATCTCTGATTATAATAAATGGTAGTTTCATCATTCCATCACTTTATTTTTGTCATATTGCATTCCTTCTTTTATGAGCAATATTTATTAAGCTATACTTGACATCCACATTTTAGATTAAAACTAGACTTATATCCAGAAATGCTGATTATCTTTTCACAATATAATGGGGAAACCTCACTTGAGACGTATCCTCAGTTTGTGAATACTTTGACATTCACTTTGCAGAGTTCTTTACCATGGTTCATCTTATTTTTCCCTTAACTGGATTGTTCAGAGCTGTAGTTTTGGGGATTTTTCTTTCCTGGCTGCTAGCTACATTTGACACAATACATTTCACACTAGGCCATATAGTTTGTGAGTTTGTAAAGGAAATGAACATAATCAGACTGACAGGGAGAAAAGGAGGGGGCAAATTAAGCAAAGAACTGTCTGCCTGCTCCATCACTGACAGCTTCAGCACAAATAGCAATAGTCTTCTTTAAAAGCGCCCTAGGCAATTAATATACCCAACATTTCCTTCTGCCTCAAATATACAGATCACTGAGAAAGAGAATTTTAAACAGCATAAATGGGTGCTACAAGGAGAAAAGAAACATTACAAAACTATTTCATTAGCAGAACATCATGCGGTGTTAAAATACGCACCAGTGGAAATAGCAAAAGCAATGAGACCAAAGTGATATATGATGTATACCATCCATTGAAAATCTAAGAGAACCCCAATAAAACAAAACATAGTGTGTAAGAAGACAAATTTTAAGGGGGTGAGGCAACACAACTTTGTTCAGCTGCACAAATGCACTCTTTCCTTGATCCCAGCCCCAATGTTCTCATACAACCCAAGCTCTTGACCAATGAAAAACATAAGACTTGACTGAGGTCATCTAACATATTTTAATCCATTTAAACCCTGCTGGCTTCTAGTTGCCTGTTACATTTAAACCCAAACATGGCAGTAGAGCACATATTCATTATACATAAAGAACACTCTTAAGCTATAAATGCCATTCCAATGCTACATGTCCATCAAATCTAGTTCTAATTCAGCTGCTACAGTATAGAGGCTGGATGTCAGGGGCCTAACTCATGCATCTATAAATGTCTAGGCTCAATCAGCAGCAGAGGCTTCTACTGGCCCTGGGATTACAAGGTTCCTGCTTATGGCGTTCATTTTCTTCTCCTGGCAGTTGGCTGCCCAACCTGCCTGTGTAAACATTGCCTTCTGGCTGTACACAGAAACATAAACTGTTCAGTTAAGCATTCTGTTTCCACAGTGATAACCAAATATTTATAGGACGCTCACATACAAGAAAAAAGTGTATAGGGCTCTGCCACTTATACCGGCAGTCCCCGAGTTACAAATAGGTGGGACAGCAGGAACTGAGAGAAATCTACCCCTATTTATTTATTATTTATTTATTAACTTCATTTATACCCCGCACCCATCTCCCCAAGGTGACTCGGGGCAGTTTACATGGGGCCAAGCCCAATAACACACATTAGCAAATTATAAAAACAATACAATCAATGAAGTGAAATTTACTCCTGAAAGAGTTATCATGGGGAAAAGGTTCTCAACTGAAGCTTTATCACCTATCCTTGTTTCCACAAGCTACATTTTTCAAAATCCAATTATCACAGGGAAAGAAAATGAGGTGAAACCTTCTGAACAGGGGCACAGACAGCAAAAAAAAAACCCACCTTCTTCATGCGCTCTAAAACTAAAACCCCTCTTAAGCACTTTTTCTGTTGCATTTATTTGTTTGGTGGTGTTGCATTGTTGTAACATTATAGCAAACCCTATCATTTTACTATAATTTTAAAAAAATTAATGAAGTAATGACACACAGAGGACCGGGTGCAGGAGTTGGTAATACAATCTTTCTATATATTTTTCTTCTTTCTTTTCTTTTTTGGATGAAAAAAAACCCAACAGCGTGCAAATGATATTCTAAAGTCGACATGTGGCAATGGTGCAATAGAGTCAACAATTAGCTGTCCTCACAAGACTGGAGCCAATTTCAAATGAAAAAATGGGAAATGAAGTAGTGGTGTGATAACACACCATGGAGGCATCTACATTGTAATTCCCCTTGAATTGTAGGAGCTGTATTTTTACAATGACTCTAGCCTTCTCTGCCCAAGAGTGCTGATGTAATGGCATTGAAAGTGGTGTCAAACTGCATTAATTCTACAGTGTAGATTCACCCTTAGTGTGCTTGGTGTTGCATCCTGTTCAAGATCCCAAGTGCTTGTTTTAGCAAACATTTCCACCACATTAACTGGGGTATTGTGGGATTTTAAAACACACTTACAGTCACAAAACTCCAGGGCAGAGAGTTCCTCTGCTGAACAGCTCTCAGATAAATTAAGTACCGCTAAAAGCGGGGAGGTGTTTTACGACGCCATAAAGAAAGATCAGAAAATGCTGGGCGACTAAATGGAAGGAGGAAGTCTTGACTCTTCATCATAGAGAATGGAACGACAGCACCCCCTGTGGATGGACTCGAGCCCAACCTTCCACAGCACCCAAACAACTACACACTGAGTCGAAACAAACCATCTCCTTTTGTTCTGTCTGTCTGTGTATTGTCTATATCAGTGGTTCCCAAAGTGGGTGGTACCACCCCCTGGTGGGCGGTGGGGCGATCTAGGGGGGCACTGGAAGGTCCAGGAGAATTTTGGGGGCGCTGAACCCCTGTAAGGGGTCGGTGGGGTCGGTGGCATGAGCCAGGTGACAGGCTATCACCCATCTCTGTGTTTGTGTCTCTCTCTTCTTCCCTCCTCCTGCTCCTCTCGCCAAGCAAGGGATAATAATAATAATAATATCTTTGGGGTCCCCTTCCAAATGGTTGAGTCTTATAACAATAATAATAATGTCCTTCAACATATTTAGTGGAACATGGATTCAGTGCGGTAACCAATTTATTAACAAAAAAAGAAACCGATTGCAAAATAGTCAGTCGCGATGATTTGAGATTACTGCTGACGAAAATAGAGCCTAAAGGAGAAATTGATGCTTTAACAGGAGAAATGTCAGAGAGAGGTGATGCATTAGAATAGAACTGGAGTACCATAACAAAGAAATAGTTTGCCAGCAGTAGTGACGAGAATAATTCACTTTGATTGGTACACAAGCACAGGCTGTGATTAGCCAGAGAACATCATGTGCCTCTAGATAAGAACACGGTCTTGATTGGCCTAGCAGTTACCATGCGGGTTTTGTTTACAAAGTAAGTAATTGGTTAGGAGGCGCGCATGGCAAATGAAGTTTTCACTTGGCAGGCAACCAGTGAAGGCTCAGTAGCAATGTAACGATTTGGGTACACTTTGCACATAGAGCAGTAACATAGAACAATGATGGAAATTCACACTGCGCCACAGTTATTAGCAAATAGGATTGAGATGCAAGAATGCTTTGTTTAATTGGGTAGAGTAAAATGGGTTCATGAATACTAGCCAGTAACAATGCATGAAGAAGGGAGGGACTCAATGTTGACTCCATTGTTTGTATAAAACCTGTCCGCTGGAACAGATCGGGGTTCTGTCCACCAGCGGCTGCGTTTCCGCACAGGGGGACAGACCCATCAGCTGATGTGATGCAAATAAAGCTGGTTTCCTGAATCGCAGTAGAAATTGTCGCGTCATCTCTTCCTTGTGCTCGCTAGTGACGGCAGCCTAGTTGCCTTGGGAGTTCTGGGACTCCGAGTTACTGCTTCAAGCCGAGGATTACTAGATTGGTAGCAGCGTACCAGGTTTATCCTTCTCATTAAGGTGATTTCGAATGTTGTTGTATTGTAGCAGCAAATCTGGAGTCCCAAAACTCCCGGGTGTTAACTTTTACTTACAGGTTGCGCAGCCGTGCAAGCACAGGAACGAGAGAAAACGCAACAACCGTACTGCGGGTACAATGAAGCCAAAGTTTATTTGCACACGTCAGCTGACGGGACCTGCCCACAGAACTAGCTGCCTCAGGGCAAGAGCCCTCAACATTCTCTAACTTTCCCTTATATACATGCTATGGCGGCAGGTCCCGTCTCCTCCTTTCTTCATCATTTTCATTGGTTCACAACATTAACACATTTCTATTATCCAATTACACATCACATTATTTGGCATCACATCCTATTAGCATTCTCATTTGCTAAACAGCACTACGCAGTATTAATTCTTCATTCCCACAGTATGTTATCTGCCGGATGGGCACCATGTACTGGATTCGCAACATTTCTAAGCCGTCCCTCTATGCCAGCAAGGAGGAACAGTTTCATTTGCCCATGCGCGGTTTCTACCAATCAGCAACAATGTAAACAAGTACACGCTGGGTACTAGCTAGGCCAATCACGGCCAGTGTTATCAGGAAAGGCACATGATGTACTCTAACAAATCACAGCTTGTGCCTGACCTACCAATCAAAGTGCATTATTCTCGTAATGGCATTTAGCATGATTTTTGGCAAGCTATCTCGCTATACTAAGTTCTGTGCTTGTGCATCACTCTCTCCTGACTGTACTTCTGCTAAAAGCACCAATTCTGCTTTATTCCTTCCTTTTTTTCTTGTAACTGTTTCTGGCCAATAAAACAGTTACATAGCTTGCATTTCCACTCAAGGTGCAGCCCAATTCACCTGCCAATCCCGTTTGACACCTGGTTTCGCACTTTTGACTGCTTTTGCTGATCTCCTCACTGCAAATGCACAGCACCTCAAAATTAACGGTAAACAGCATAAAATTATTATCACAGAACATATTATCACCAATATGAACATTACTGTTGACCTGATCCACCCTATGTTGGGCAGCCAACTGGTAAGGAGACTCCAGATGTCTTCTGGAGCCTCATAACTCTTTTGTACTTGTTTTGCAACCTGCTGAATCTTTACCATGTCAGTCTCAATCTCTCCAGTCATGTTAATATAATGGCAGCACGTAGTATTCAGCCACACACAGAGGCCTCCTTGCTTAGATAACAGGTAATCCAGTGCAATTTTCTGCTGGATTGCCATCCTAGCCAGGGAATTGACTTCAATTTGCAAAGCAGCCATCCCCTGAGCTGTTTCATTAGCTAACATTTCCAATCCATATGAAATTATACGTAGCTGCTTTATATTCCATGCCACTCCCACTATTGGCGTACTGATTGCCAAAACCCTTTGAACCTCATTGAGATAGGTTCTACTACTATCATATCCAAGCTTTTGGATTGACTCAGCCGATCTCTTTTGAACATGCATGTGTAAGTTGGTCACTGGGGTGTTTCTTGGGTGTATTCTCAGCCCTCCTGGCCCTATAGTTCCCATGGTGCAAGTCCCGCTCCAAGTAACTGGCAAGACTTGTCCTACCCATGTCCCACAAATCCACAAGACCCCTGCTGGCAAGCCCTCCGCCCGACGGCCCGTGCGACCGGCGGGGAGATTCTGTACCAGATTAACCAGGGCATCTTCCTGACGGTTTCCATATAAGATGTGGGTGCAATTTGAATACTCCCAACCCCAAGTCCAGATTCCCTTTGTCTTCTGACCACAATGTGGCCGGTAACGGTCATGTATTGTAATTGTGTAGGACCCTAGTTCAACTCTGTTAAAAAGTTCATATCTGCCTTCCCTCTGGTCACCTGTAGCATATATAGTACCATCGTTTCTCCATCTGAAGCACAGTGGCGCTTCCAACATGGGAGAACGGTGTGAAATCACAAACTGAGCCTCATCTTTACTTCGTTCTAAGTGTGCTTGGTTACACTTGATCTCATTCCACCCCTGTAGCGTTAACAAAGCGGTGGGGACGATCGGCCAGCCCTGGCTATGACTTGACGGGCCATGCCCGCAAATCCAGCAGTCGTTTAAGCTCAGTTCATGTGTCATGTTGGTTACTAACTTATGAAACAGGTTTTGGTCCCAACCCCCATGAGTCCCGGTTATGTACAGTGTCCAAATCAGAGCCATGTACCCAAACACAGTCCTTACTCCCACAGGTGGTTTGCTTTCGTAGCAGTGTCCCATTAGTATCCCAAACCACCATCTCAGGGAGAAGGTTTTAGGCTCCCTCCATCTGTCTCTAGTTGGACCACTATTGCCTGGCAGCAGGACGTTGGTATCCGCCGACCCTTCTGTGGCCTGATCACCCCCTAAACAGGGTGCTGACGTTTCCTGTGGATTTTTAGTCTTAACTGATCCTCTGGATCCACGGAAGACTCCCAAACCATCGGTGCTTTCTTTACACGCGTGTAATGGATCCACGGGCGTATTCCTTCCACCTTCACCGCGGTTGGAGTAGTCAGCAAGACGGTGTACGGTCCTCTCCATCTGGCCTGTAGAGGTCGGGTCGCCCAATCCCGCACCAAAATCTCGTCGCCTGGGGAGAACAAGTGGAGAGAAGTGGTAGGGAAGGGCGGATACAAGTCTGCTGTATATTGACTCAGTTTCTCTAACTGTCTTCCTAGCATCTGTACTTGCTGTAAAGTCTGCTGGTTTCCCAACACATGGCTATCTGAGGATAGTCCAGTTATAGTCTTTAAGTTTAATGGAGGTCTTCCATACAGTCTTTCAAAAGGTGACAGCCCCGTTTTCTTGTGGGGCGTGCACCTGACCCTTAACAAAGCCATAGGCAACGCCATCCTCCAATTTAACTTTGTCTCTTGACAAATCTTTGCCAAACAGTTTTTCAATGTCCTGTTCAATCGTTCCGCCTTGGCAGATGATTGAGGGCGATAAGCGCAATGAAGACACCACTTAACGCCTAGCAACTTGCTTAGTCCTTGCACCACTTTGTGCACGTATGCGGGGCCGTTATCTGATCCTATCTGTAAAGGCATTCCGAATCTGGGGATAACATCTTTCAAAAGGGCCTTCACTACTTCCATCGCTTTCTCTGTCTTTGTAGCATAAGCTTCAACCCATCCAGAAAATGTATCAACAAACACCAGCAGATATCTAAAGCCACCGCTCCGTGGCATCTCAGTAAAGTCAGTCACAAGGGCTTCAAACGGCCAACTCCCTTGATATTGAATCCCAGGCGCTTTCAACGGTCCTTCTCTGGGATTATTCTTGGCGCAAGTCCAGCATCTTTGCGCAGCCGCAGCAGTTAGGCTGTGCAAGCTATTAATGTACATTTGCCTCTCTAGCATTGATGCCAGGGCACTTTTACCTAGATGGGTGGCCTCATGGAAGTGCTGCACTATGTGCCACGCTTTCTCCTTAGGGATGAAAGCGCGATGGTCTGGCATTACTATGAAACTCTCTTCCCCTTCCCCCCCTTCGCTCAAGGCCCACTCCTCCTCCTCTCTTGTGTAATTACATCTCTCCACTTTTGGGCCTGAGTCTGTGAGTGCTAACATTACGGGTGTGGGGTTCTCTAGTGCTATCTCTCGGGCTGCCAAATTAAGAGAGCCAACATTTCATTTGCATATTTGACAGCCTTTCCAGCGGACGTCAGAAAGCCTTTTCCTGTACAGTGCACCATGTGCATGCAGCGTTAAGAACGCAAAACGAGAATCCGTATAAATGTTCACTCTTTGCCCTTGGGCAAGTTCCAAAGCACGGGTAAGAGCAATCAGCTCAGCAAGTTGCGCAGAGGATCCAGGGGGGAGGGGCCGGGCTTCCCAGACCCCGTCTTCCCACGTCACAACTGCATAACCCGCACGCCTTACCCCTTCTCTCACAAAACTGCTTCCATCTGTGTAAAAGGTCAAATCCACTTTCTCCCAGGGAATATCACGCAAATCTGGCCGGCTGGAATAAACTAAGTCCATTGTCTGGATGCAATCATGATCTGAGGGCTCTGAATGGCTGGGCAACAAAGTGGCCGGATTTAACATGGGACACATCTCAAGAGCAACGAGCGGATTATCACACAGAACTCCTTCATACTTTGTCAGTCTCTCATTTGTCAGCCAGCGGGGACCCTTTGTATCTAACAATGCTTTTACGTGGTGTGGAACTCTTACAATGAGAGGTCTCCCTAGGGTGAGCTTAGTAGCTTCTCGAATTAAGTCTACTGAAGCTGCAACGGCCTTCAAACAGGGGGGCAAACCCCTAGCTACTGTGTCTAACTGCTTGGACAAGTATGCTACAGGCCGCTGCCATGTGCCTGAAATCTGCGTCAGAACACCCACAGCTGTACCATTTCGCTCAGCGGCGAAGAGGTAGAACTGCTTTTCTAGGTCTGGCAAAGCCAATGCCGGAGGGGAAATGACAGCTTGCTTCAGTTCTTTGAAAGCATGCTCGCATTCCTCCGTCCACACGAATGGGTCTTTGTTACTTCCTTTTGTTGCTTGATAGAGGGGCTTTGCTATCACAGCGTAGCCCGGGATCCAGTGTCTCACATACGAGGTGGTTCCGAGGAACTCTCTCGTCTGCCTTCTGTCTTTGGGCGTTGGAATGGCACAGATAACTTCCTTTCTTTCCACTTCTAGCACTTTACTTCCCTGGGATAATCCAAACCCCAAGTACTTGACTTTCCTCTGACACAACTGTGCTTTCTTTCTTGACACTTTGTATCCCTTCTCTTCCAAGACTTTCAACATCTCTATTGTGTAATGCCTACATCCTTCTTCTGTCCTAGTTGCTATTAGCAGATCGTCTACATACTGGAGCCAGGTTCCCTCTGACTCTGGAATCTCAAACTCTGACAGATCCTTGGCCAAGGCTTGGCCAAAAATCGTAGGGCTCGAATGAAACCCTTGAGGTAAAAGAGCCCATGTGGCTTGAGAACGTCTTCCTCCATTTGGGGTCTCCCATTGAAATGCAAAGATGGGCTGTGACACAGGGGCCAATCTAATACAGAAGAATGCGTCTCGGAGATCTAGAACTGAGAACCAGATTGCTGTACTTGGAATCAAACTCATCATAATGTAAGGATTTGGAACTACAGAGGTTAATGGGACTGTGGCTTGATTGACAGCTCGAAGATCTTGGACAACTTGGTACCCGCCCCCTGCCTTACGGACAGGGAGGAGGGGCGAATTCCATGGGGAGTTACAATAAGTGATGATTCCATGATGTAACAATCTATGCAACTGTTCTTGGATTCCTTCCACTGCTTCTCTACTGATAGCATATTGGGCCTTTCTCACGGGAAGACATCCCGCCCTTATCTGTATCACCACTGGTGCAACATTTTTGGCCATCCCTGGATCGTTATCTTCTGCCCATACCCTTGGAGTTTGTTCCCAGCACCACTGTATCTCTTTCTTGACCTCCTTCAATTTGAACAAGCGATACTCCTCCTGGCCTGGGACAGTTAGTTCCAGTTGGCCAGTTTCCAGGAATTCCAACCTTGCTCTAATCTTGGCCAATATGTCTCTTCCTAACAATGGTATCGGGCACTCTGGGATATACAGTAACTGGTGTATCACTTCTCTTCCTGCAATGTTGCACCTTCTCTTCTGTAACAATGGGCACTTCTGTGGGCGACCTGAGACTCCAATGACCTTGATCTGTTGGTTGCTAAGGGGGGCAATTTTCTTGTTTACTACTGATTTATCCGCTCCCGTATCTACTAGGAACTTTATGCGCTGACCCTCTACTTCTATGGCAACCAAAGGTTCCTCCGGGTTCAGTAAGAGGAAAGCTTGGCCTACTCTTCAGGATTCATCCTCCTCCTCTTCCTCCTCTTCCAGGGCTGCAGCCACAACAGCCCTTTCCTCATAAGGTCTATAACTTCCTCTTCCTCTTCCTCTTCCTCTTCCTGACCCTCTGCTCTGTGTTCCCCTGTTCTTTACACTTGCATCACTTTCCTCTGATATTTCTTCCACACATTCTCTTCTCCAGTGTCCTTCTTTTTTACAGCGGGCACACTGGTTTCGTCCCAATTTACTCTGTCCTTCATACCCTCTTCCTGGGCTTCTCCCACGACCATAGCCCCTTCCTCTACTTGTTTCTTCCCTCATCATGCTTATTAAAACTTTGTATCCTTCCTTCTTTTTGTCCTTTCTCTCCTCCTCCACTTGCTCCCATGCAATAAACACTTGATCAGCTAAAGCTAAAAGTTCATTCAAAGTCTTTCCTAGAAATCCTGGCTGCTTTTGAATCTTCCTTCTGATGTCTGGGGCTGCTTGGGAAATGAAGGATTGCGTTAGAGCTATCCTCCCGTCGTTCTGTTCTAGATTGTAGGGGCTGTACTTTCTATATGCTTCTTCAAGCCTTTCCAGAAACGCAGCTGGCGTTTCAACCTTTTCTTGTTGGATTCCCTGTATTTTCTGTATATTGGAGGGCCTGGGTGGCCCTTTTCTTATGGCTTTTAGAAGTATTTGTTGGAACTCTCTGATACGTTCACGGTGGGCCTCCTCATTTGGGTCCCACCCCGGATCTGTCTGTATTGGGAATCTGGCATCTCCATATCGGACTGGGTCAACCTCTCCATGGCCCTCTTGTGACAACAGTCTGGCCTGGTTGATAATATTCCTTCTCTCTGCTGCTGTAAACAGGGCATTTAAGATCTGTTTACAATCCCACCAGGTTGGATCATGCGTTGCAATTATCCCCTCGACAAGATCCGCCATCGCCTTCGGTTGCTCCGAATAAGGGGGCGTGGCATTCCGCCAATTTAAGATATCACTTGAAGTGAAGGGAACTATCTGATAAGCTTGCACTACCCTATTATTCGCATCCAATAGTGGGACTTGCCGAATCGGTAACTCTAGGGCCCCCCTTTCTTCTGCCCTTTGCCTTGCATCCTCCCGGGACATGCTCCTAGTCCGTCTAGGTGAAACATCCCGTGGCTTCCGGTAATCTTTCCTACTCGGGTCGGGAGACCGCGCTATCAGTCTCTCGGCCTCAAGAGAGCAGCTTCTCCTGGCGGTCGGGGAACGCGCCATCATTCCCCTATTAGCGGCAGGGTACTCTTCTTCCTCTCCCTCTCTGTATCGGCACTTAGGGACTTCCGTAGAACGGATTGTGTTCTGAATGCGGAATAGGGTAGGCCGCTATGGCTGATGATGACATTAACGGAGCCGTTGCGGTCTGTGACGTGGCCATGGTTGATGGGAACATCACGCGGGGATCCGCGGCTGGCAGGCTCCCTATTTCGGGTTGGGGCACACTCGGGGGATTCATTGGGGAAATTGCGGCTGGAACAGGAGGGGCCGCCTCAGCTGGCGTCACAGCCGGGGACGTCATCTGGGCGGCTGGGCCTGCCCCAAGGGTGGGGGCCGCGTCTTGGGCTTGGACTGGGGCGTTTAAACTCGCATCGAGCGGGGGCGCATTGGCCTCCCCCGCCCCTGCGGCGGCATTTTCTCTCTGCCTGGGTCTTCTCCTTAACGGTAGCAAATCCTCCAGCTCAGTTTGCAAAACCGGAGTGTTTTTCCCTGCCTTTCGGCTAACAAAACATCCTTCTCTGGCTTGCCCCTTTGGGCCTGCCCACCAGACCCCCTCCGAAACCAATCTCAGCCATGTTGCGGAGTAAATCCATTGATCAGTTGGATGTACTTCGTAACAATAAGATTCTAGTTTCATGCAGGTTCTCAAATCCCAGGTTCCTATCTCTGGCCAGCTAATCTCTGGGACAGCCGGCCACACTTCTGTGCACAAATTTCTGAGCCTGTAATCTTTCAAGTCTTGCGGACTTCCCTCCACTGCTAACAGGCAGAACCTATCCCAGTTTTCTAGCACACATTTCAAAGGGGTCTCCTTTCTCGCTTTTGATCCCACACCACCCATCTTCCACCAGCCAAAAACACTTCAGTGCTTGCCCGCCTCCCAATGGGTGTGTGTTCCCTACGTGTTAGTGTTAAGAGCTCTATACTTGCCGATTCCTGCAGACCCCGGGACCACTTCCCGCGTCCTCACTCGATTGTCGTCGGATTGCTCACTAGATGCGGTCGGCAGACTGCACCCCCGACTTTCCTTGCGCGCTTTCGATTGCCGGATTGCTCACTAGATGCAGATCAGCAGACTGCACCCCCGGACCTTTCCTCTGTGCCGGATTACTCACTAGGCGCGGTCCGACCTGCGCCCCCGGGCTTCCTTCTGGGTTTGGGTTCACTGGCAGTAATGGTGGTTGCGGTCTCTCGGGTCTGTAAGCGGTGGTCTGGGGCGAGCCAGGCAGCCGGTCGTTCGGTGGTTGGGGGCCCCCTGTCTCAGCCCTCCTGGGTCTCCCCCAGCTCCCCACTCACGAGCGAGAGCCGTCCAGCCAACAGGATTGCGTTCTCTTCGTTACAGACTCGTCTTATCGCCTTTCTGAATCACGTCGGGGTCACCAAGATGTAGCAGCAAATCTGGAGTCCCAAAACTCCCGGGTGTTAACTTTTACTTACAGGTTGCGCAGCCGTGCAAGCACAGGAACGAGAGAAAACGCAACAACCGTACTGCGGGTACAATGAAGCCAAAGTTTATTTGCACCCGTCAGCTGACGGGACCTGCCCACAGAACTAGCTGCCTCAGGGCAAGAGCCCTCAACATTCTCTAACTTTCCCTTATATACATGCTATGGCGGCAGGTCCCGTCTCCTCCTTTCTTCATCATTTTCATTGGTTCACAACATTAACACATTTCTATTATCCAATTAAACATCATATTATTTGGCATCACATCCTATTAGCATTCTCATTTGCTAAACAGCACTACGCAGTATTAATTCTTCATTCCCACAGTATGTTATCTGCCGGATGGGCACCATGTACTTAATTCGCAACATTTCTAAGCCGTCCCTCTATGCCAGCAAGGAGGAACAGTTTCATTTGCCCATGCGCGGTTTCTACCAATCAGCAACAATGTAAACAAGTACACGCTGGGTACTAGCTAGGCCAATCACGGCCAGTGTTATCAGGAAAGGCACATGATGTACTCTAACAAATCACAGCTTGTGCCTGACCTACCAATCAAAGTGCATTATTCTCGTAATGGCATTTAGCATGATTTTTGGCAAGCTATCTCGCTATACTAAGTTCTGTGCTTGTGCATCACTCTCTCCTGACTGTACTTCTGCTAAAAGCACCAATTCTGCTTTAGTATTACCTTTCTATTCTAAGTTCAATAAATTGTTTCATAAATTCAAACTTCAATGTTTCTAATTTACAACTTTATTATATTTTACAAAAAAGGTAGAAATATTAATACATATATCTGTTTAATTGCTATTAAAAATTAAAAAAATAATTTCTAGGGGGGCGGTGAGTAAAATTTTTTCTGGAAAGGGGGCGGTAGACCAAAAATGTTTGGGAACCACTCATCTATACGAAGCGGCATTGAATGTTTGCTTTATATGTGTACTGTGATCTGCCCTGAGTTCCCTTCAGGGTGAGAATATAAATAGAGTGTTGTTGTTGTTGTTATAAAACAGGTTTTTAAGGGAGTGTTTCCCTGATACGATCTCTATGTGCTGAATTGTGATTCCAGCTCACCCGCCATCCTAGATGCCATACAAACTTGTTTTCGTTGAAGCTTCCCAGGAAAATGTTGCACTATGGATTGCACCTGATGTCAAAATTGAATTCATAAGGGCTGAAATTGGGATGAGTAAAAAAAAGCACTCTTCCCATTGTTAAGGCAGGCCTTCCTTTAAGTATTCCTGGCCTTGTTTTCCAATTGAGACCATCAGCCCTCCAGGTGTTTTGGACTTCAACTCCCAGCATTCCTCACAGCCTCAGGCCCTTTCCTTAAGCGGCTGAGGGGGGGGGGAAAGGAAGGGGCCTGAGGCTGTTAGGAATGCTGGGAGTTGAAGTCCAAAACACCTGGAGGGCCCAAGTTTGCCCAGGCCTGTCTAAAACTCATTGGTTTTCCCTATTCCTCTTTACTCAGGAAGAAACCCCATTGTGTTCAATGATGTGTAGTTCGGTGAGGCATCAGCACCCTTTGGCAAAGACAGCTAAAGACCTCCTAAAACTAGAAGTCCCAGGTTTCCCTAGCACTGAGCCATGGCAGCTGAAGCCTTCCCAGTCAGAGAGCCGACCTTCCCACGGTGGCAACCTCTAGCAGTGACGTCACTTGGGAATTCGAAATGGAGCCTGTGCGTTGCCCCTCCCAAGATGGCGCCGGCGGCTCCCCAGTCAGAGAGCCGACCTTCCCAAGGTGGCAACCGCTAGCAGTGACGTCACTTGGGAATTCGAAATGGAGGCTGTGCGTTGCCTCTCCCAAGATGGCGGCGGCGGCTCTTGCTCTCTCACGCGGGAGACGTCATTTCCGGTTCCTCTTTCCCCTCCTCACCGTCCGCGATGGCGGCTGCGGGCCTGTCAGACTCGAAACTCCGGGACGAGTTGTTGGCCCTCGGGTACAAGCCAGGCCCTATTACGGACACCACCCGCAAGCTCTACGCGAAGAAGCTCACTCGCCTGCGAGCCGAAGTGGCCGCGGGGCTGAGGAGCCGAGGCGGGGCTGGCGGCAGTAGCGGCGGCGCTCGGGCCCAGCCCCAGAGCCCAAGCGGGCCTCCGAGGCCTAAGGCCAGAGTAGGCCCGAAAGCCTCTCCTCAGGCGCGAGCTTTGGTGGAGAGGGAGAGTCAGGAGGAGGAAGAGGAGGAGGAAGAGTGGGATTCAGGGCCGCCTCAGAGGAACCATTGGGAGACGGAGCGCGGCCAGGCCTTTCCGCCCAGAGAGGAAGGGAGGCCGCCCAGCAGCCCTTGGGAGTTGTCCTCCAGGAGGGCCCCCTTCGAGGCCTCCACTCTGAGGGACGGCGTTGCTGACAGCTTAGCCTCCAGTGCTTTGTGGGGCTCCACGGCCATCGAAGGAGGGGGTGGAGGAGGCGGCTTGAGCTCCACCAAATGGTGGGAAAGGGAGCCCACCCCCCGGGCGCCCAGGGCAGAGGGCACCCGCCCAGGCTTCACCAGCAGCGCTAGGCCTTACATAGGGATCGAGAGCAGGGTCACCCCCAGCGCCTCCTACTTGGGCTCGCTCACCCGAGAGCCAAGGCCCGAGCTAAACTACAGGTCTCCCTGGAGGGCAGAGAGGCAAGAAAGGGGGCCCCCCCTGGCAGGAGCCGGGTTCAAGCAGGGCACGCGCTGGGATGGCACGCGCCAGCCCATAGGCTTGAAACCTCAAGTTCCAGGCAAAGGGAGGAAAGGCATCGGGCTTGAGTTTTATCTCTCCTGGTTCCTGTGGCTGGCAACGTTAGGGCTCTTGGTCACCTTCCTTGGCATCCTTTGGGTGAAGATGGTGGGACCTGGCCAGCTGGAAGGGCCCGAGGAGAACTGTATGTCTATTTCTCTATTTGCTTTATCCCACACCCACCCCTTTTTTTCTCTCTCCCGTTATAGGGACGCAAGGCAGGTAATGGTAAACATGAAACAATTAAAGCAAAGCAAGTGCATTAAAATATAAATACAGGCATGGGCAAACTTTGGCCCTCCAGAAGTGTTGGACTTCAACTCCCACAGTTCCTAACAGCTTACTGGCCCAAGTTTGTCCGTGCATGCTCAAGACTCGGGATGCATCTACCTCAGGCGTGGGCAATTGCCGGCCCTCCAGGTGTTTTGGACTTCAAATCCCAGAAATCCTAACAGCTGGTAAACTGGCTAGCATTTCTGGGAGTTGAAGTCCAAAACCCCTGGAGGGCCGGCAATTGCCCACGCCTGATCTACATTGTCAAAGTAGATGCATTGCACTTTGACATCACTTTACCTGCCATGATGCGATGCTGTGAAATCTTAGGAGTTGAGTTTTACAAGATATTTTAGCCTTCAGTGCCTGCCAAAGAGTGCTAGATTTCATATATCAATGAGTCCATGAATCCTAGCAGTTACAGCTTTGCAAGGTGTTTAGCCTCGACAGTGTAGTTGCACCCTCAGTTAATCAGCATCCATGTGAATTAGTAGATGATGAATAAATGTAGTTTCTGATTGCTTGAAACTTCCTATAACAAATAGGCCTAACTAATACAACAATAAATAGATGACTTTATTACAGTCCATGGCCAGCGCACAGACTGGGGCACAAACGCCCTGAGAAGGAAACGCAGTTCCCTAGAGAGGCAGACATAAAAAAAGATTACAAAACAGATTTTTAAAGTATTGATTAAAGATACAGTTAACATAGCAGGTATGGGGTCTAGAAAGGGGGGGGGACTAATGGGAGGAGTAAAACACTAGGGGAGAGGGAGTAGCACAGTACAAGTCCAGCAGTACCTCAGCTGCAACAGGCCGCCCTCCCGTCAGAGTGCTGCCCCGCAGGGTCGGTCATCATCTGTCGAATTTTAAGTGCTGCTGCATAGAACCTAGCAACATTGTAAGTTATTGTCGTGCTAAAGTTCGAGAGCAGCAGGGAAGCATAAATTTTTCTGATGCAACCTGGATACTTCTACTTCTTAAAGAAAGTATTTAAGAAGCCATGGAGTAATGAGATTGCCTAACTAATACTATACACTATACTACTCTTAAAGCAACCAAGTCCAAAAGATCTACCTGCCCCCGCCGTTGCGCGCTCCCGCCGTGCACTCTTGCCACCGCACCTGCTCCTGTTTTCCGCCCGCGCAGCGCTTCTTCCGCCTGCAGGGCATTGCAGGAAGGAGAAAGCACGAGGTGGGGTATCCAGAGGGAGCGCTCCGCCCTGCCTGTCTCGCCGGCAATGGAGGCTGCACAGCTGCTTCTGGACAAGAGAGGCAGGGCGCTCCCTCCAGAGGCCCCGCCTCGTGCTTCCTTCTTCCTGCAATGACCCGCAGGCGAAAGAAGCGCCGCGAGAGCGTAAGCCAGCAGCAGGAGTGAATGCGCGCATGGCAGGAGCGCCCCATCCGGCTGGTGAGGCCCGAAGATCACCTGGAAGAGGGCCGAAGATCTGCTAGTAGCTCCCGAGCTACCTAATGAGCACCCCTGCCATAAACCCTGTATTAACCTTATCTTAATATTGAAATACAGTAATTAAAATCAAATCAAGACAAATTCGACTCAGTGTAACACAGTTGTACTGTATCATAAAAACAATGCAGTATTGTTCCTTTGATTTTATGGTTGCTTGAGAGATCCAGTTGCTTGAATTCTGTTTAAAAAGAGTCTACTGTATAAGTAAAAAAAAAATGTCATGAGCATAGAAATATTAAACTATACCTAAAAGCTACACAGCCTCCCAAAATCCCACTCATGCCTCCCTAGTTTCCTGTCATCATTCTCTAAATGCCTGATGTCAGTGGTATGTTTTCATCTGCCTGTAAAAGGCAAGCAGGGACAGGATGTGTGGAAGGACCCTACAGCACTTGTGATTCCATAGTATTGAGCCATGACAGTTAAAACAGTTTCAAAGTACAGCAGATCCAACTTATCTCGCTTATCCAACTTAAACGGGCCGGCAGAGCTTTGGATAAGTGAAATGTTGGATAATGAGGGATTAAGGAAAAGCCTATTAAACATCATATGATGTTATGATTTTACAAATTAAGCACCAAAACATCATGTTTTACAACAAACCAACAGAAAAAAGCAGTTCAGTACACAGTAACGTTATATAGTAATTACTGTAACGAATTTAGCACCAAAACATCGCAATGTATTGAAACAGCTGTTGATCCAATCGGGAGGCAGACTGTGTTGGGTAATATAGACACACCCAGTCTTTTTGGCCATGTTCTTGCAAAGCATTTAGACAAACTGAAGTTGCTGAACATAAGCAGTTGCAAAGTGTGCCCCATTTTGAAAATAGACCAGCATGTATTTCATGGCACCCTTGTGTCGCAACGTATGTCTTAAAATCAAACAGTGCGGATACTCTTGTTCGTATAGGCCCTTTTGTCTATGTAACAGTAGTATCCCTATACTGTACTTTGTTGTTTATTCATTCAGTCACTTCCAATTCTTCGTGACCTCATGGACCAGCCCACGGCAGAACTCCCTATCAGCCGTGGCCTCCCCCAACTCCTTCAGAGTCAAGCCAGTCATTTCAAGGATACCATCCATCCATCTTGCCCATGGTCGGCCCCTCTTCCTTTTTCCTTCCATTTTCCCCAGCATCATTGTCTTCTCCAAGCTTTCCTGCCTTCTCATTATGTGGCCAAAGTACTTCATCTTTGCCTCTAATATCTCTATATTAGCAAAACTGAGTCAAGATTTGTCTTTGTTATGTTTTCCATATAATGCTACATGAGTTTAAGTTGCATTTTTTGTCTATAACTGTTTTTAAAATCTCAGGTAATTCGCTAAGTTAACAAATTCTTACTTCAGCTTACATTTGTTTTTACTGTTATTTGATATGTATTTTCATCTTCTTTTGATGAAACAATATCTAAAACTAGATGTCAAGGCTTAGATCCTGTGCACACAGTACTCTGAAGTAAGTCCCATTGAACAAAATGAGGCATTCCCAATAATCTTTTCATCTTTAAGATGCCACAAGGCTTTTTATTTTTAAAAACGTCATGTTTATTTTTTAGGCCTTGTCAGGAAGTTTATAATGGCAAGTAACTAATCCTCTATTTTTTTTTTCATTCACAGTTAAGCTGTTATCTGTGGACTGTGCACAGAGAACAGATAGTGTAAGTGTGGATATTTATGGGGGGTTACGTTTAATTCTTAAACAGAAAATGTAATGACTAGGTGTAGAAGTCAGTTATTAACAGTGTTATTATGGAAGTGAGCCTCTCCAAGAAAAAAATAATGATTTATTGATGTGGAATTAGTAGACTGCTTTTTATCAATTTAGAATGCAGAATAATTATTCAAACTGTGTAAAACTAATCTGCTGCAAATCTAAAATCCTGCTTTTACAGAAATTTTCTTTAGTCAGTTGTAACAAAAGCAAGATTGATTTATGACAAGGATTTCATCTGCAGCTCTATTTTTCAATAACAAGCTTAAGTAAAGCTAGCAGCTTTAATCTTTATGTGTGCGTGTAGTTGTAACTTGTTCCATAATATGTAGCCAAAGAAGAAAATCCTTGGTGTAGTGTGTATAACTTGGTGTAGTGTGTACAAGGATAACTCTGTAATCTCAGGATGCTTGATGCATCTACTTTGAAATTACTACATGTCTCTCATACGTAGATATAAAAATGTAAGGCCTTAACCCCAAGCAGTAATGGCACTTTTCATTCCACTGTTGAAATTTTTGGTGAACTGGGTGTCATGAAAGAAACCTATAATTTCTTGAATACACTGCCCTCCCAACCATACAGCAAGGGTGAACTCTTTTATATTGAGGCCACATTCCCTCAGAACATGCCACGATCTCAGAAAAGATCCCATGCTGACAAAACAGTGGGGCTAAATCCAGTAATAGATTAAACTAGGTCTCCAAAAGGCAGATTTAACTTCTTTGTTCTCCCACTCTTATCCTGGGAATTGATGAGATAATTGCTGTAGAAGCCTGAACTGATCACTAAATCAAAACTGTTGAAAATTGACCGAGGTCCTGAAGTAATCAAAGTAAAAGAGTTGCTGTCAACTAGTGCCATATAATCTGATAGATCAGTTTTGTCATGGTGCTTTTAGCGGGCGGGGGGGGGGGGGGAGGAGGAAGAAGAGCAGATGAGAAGATCTTTTATTTAGCTTAATTGTAATTTCTTTAAACATTCCTAATTTTTGAATTCAAGATCTATTCCCTGATTTTTCCTTTAAACTTTACAGTATTGTCAGGCAAAACAAGAAGAAATAATAATGACCATACTGCATGAGTTATACAACTACCTTGCGGGTAAAGCTGGTGAGTTCTGATTTTTTTTCCATACATATCATAATGATGCAATAACAATGGAAAGGATACTATCTCAACTTTGATTTGAACTGAGGTGATTAAAATAAAGTTTCTTGTTTCCCTTCAAAGGATAAGAAATATTAGCCTCCCAAAATCTATGGATTTTCATAAATTCAGTAAACTAGCAGGAGAAATTACCTATTTGAGGCTTATAGAGATATAATGATTGAATACTTCATTTGTCCTGTTTTTTTCCATGACCAAAACACAGACACAAATCAAAAATTGTTCAAAGTTTCTTACCACATAATAACAACAACAATAACAACTTTATTTTTGTATCTCACCACCATCTCCCCAAAGGGACTCAAGGCGGCTTACATGGGGACTAGCTTGGTTAAACACAGATTAAAACATTAAAACATAACACAATAAAAATTATAAAAGCAACATCATAAACAATATAAAATAACATCAGCAACAGCCAATAGCCTGGTAAAGTAATCAAATACTAAGCTCAGCTGGGCAGGGGCTTGTGCAATAAAGTTGTAAGGACAGGGTAGTTGGAAAAAGTGCAGGAGCCAGATGATAAATTAAGGTCTAGAAGAACAATATAAGTTAAAACACTATATACAGGAGACAGTTGTAAAGTGCAGGAGCCAAATACTGAGTTATGGTTGAGGGGGCAGAATTATCTAGTGAACTGTTTAGTCAAATGCACAGTGGAACATTGTGCATTTTAGGTCTTTGCAAAAAGTGGACAGGGTGGGCGGCAAACCAATCTCCCTGGGGAGAGAGTTTCAGAGCCAGAGAGCCACTACTGAGAAGGCCCTCTACATTGTCCCCACCAACCATGCTTGTGAAGGAGGTGGAAATGATAGAAGGACCTCCCTTGAAGAACGTAGAGCTTGCGCAGGTTCATAAGGGAAGATGCGATCGCAAAGATAGACAGGTCCCGTTTAGGGCTTTGTAGGTGATAACCTGCACCTTGACTTGAGATCAGCAACTTATCAGCAGCTAGTGGAGCTGTTTAAACAGGAGGGTTGACTGCTCCCTGTAATTTGTTCCAGTCAACCGTCTGGCTGCTGACCTTTCATAAATGACAGACATCATCATCATCATTACATTCTATTTTTCAAGGTTTGGCCCAAACAGTCCAAAACCTTCCATAATGTTAATGTATTACAAATTGCCAATGAAAATATAATATTAATCATTTTTATTTATGTTAACTATATTTTATATCACTTCTCAAGTCAAGGGTCTCAGGGTGACATGCAATAAAAGCAGTCACCGAAAACCATTAAAAATAAAAGTCATTAAAATCAAAGGTCAAAAATAACACTAACAATCAGAAAGATAATCTGAAGAAACACAGAACAAAGAGATAAAATTAGTTGGTGGCAGTAACACACATCACTGAGAGTCTGCCTAATTTTATAGAGAAGATCATTCCATGTGATAAAAGCATTAAATATCAGGATGTGACTTCTTGAGAAATGGCTGCAGAGCTTTTCCTGCAAAACACATGGTTCTCAATTCCTCCTAATGAGTCAACATGCTCCATTCTTGTATTTTGCATGTGTTCCTATGTGTGAAGCTTTGCCTAGAATGATTTTCCTGATCACAGCAATGCATATATTCAATTTCTTCAAAACCGGTCTGCTATATATCATATTTTTCAATCTCCTGTTCATCCCCATTTGCATTGCAAAGCTAATTTATAACTTACAGTGATGAATTTGTGGGAGAAAGAACCTGTGAAAATCAGTGTATGTACTTTAGAGAAGTTGTGCACATTGAAGTGGAAGGTGTGGATACAGAAAATAGAGTTCACTTCTTTTTTCCACTTGCATTGCTACAGAATTAAGCAGCTTTTCAGTTCAATTTTTAAACTTAAAATTGAATTAGCTTCTTTAGCATGTGATAGTAGCATCAAAGCCATCATATCAGCTTTAAGACCTAACAGATGAGCTTTTTTTTCTTCTCGTGTTAAGTATGTATACCCTTATCTTCAGCTGGAAGTGCTCCCAAACTGGTTTAAAAATCTATCAAAATAAGGCAGCCACTAGCCTCAGGCTTACAATCCAGAAAGGAAGGGGGAAGAGAAATGGAAATAAGGAACCTTGGGGGTTTTTTGGCAATGGACCATTGTTTTAGAACTGTGTTTTAGTGTAGAGATAGAGACTTGTGAGAGGAAGAAAAGTCAGCAATCCTTTCTTATTCGGTAGTATTTACTTATGGAGTGAATGTGATATTTAATTGCCCTACACTAGGCTGTATACAGCAGCTACGTAAGTTTATTAAGTCATAAAACTAATGTGAGTGTATGTTCTGCACAAGCATTTTGGTTAGTACTAAAAATGATTTAAAATGAAACTTGGCCCAGTGCTTGCTTCCATACTCTTTGGCAGATTTCCTAATTGCCTAAAGTTGAGCTCTTTCCGTGTAGGTAACTCGTATCTTTTTCTTCTCCTCCCTCCCCCCAGGCAGTTTTGAGTGTGGAAACCCTGAGAACCTAGAAAGTAAGTTTATTCCAGTTGGTGAAGCAAAGGATTATATAGAGGTAAATAAGTTTGGAATGTATTTCCGATGTAGCATTTGTTCATATCTGCCATTTATTGCAGTAAAGGGTCCTGTCTTTGATATTCTCTATAGCCACTTCAGTTGTTTGTGTTTTTGCTATTACTTGGCCTGCCCTTTTTCTTGCTTTATTTTTTACTTTGTGAAGTCTAGATAGCTGCTTAATTTGACTTGAATTTATTTTATTTGAGAAACCGAATTCCCTGCATTTTACAGCTGCTGACATCTACATTTCTCCTTTCTACTCTGCAAGCATTATAAAACATGGTTTTCTGTCTATGTTGTATTCTTTATATTAAAAGGTGCTAGGAATTCTATATTTACCCTTAAAATCTTTGTATGTGTGTTACTACACCATATATGATGACCATAAAATTATACTCAGTGCCTCTTACATCTCCTCAGTATTCAACCAGTTGTATTGATTTTGAAAAGTTTCTAAACTAGTTACATGGTAATTTTAAGGACATGGACCTAAGCTAAACAAATCTGAAAATGGGTTCTTGTCAGCATTGTATTATATACCTAGAATTTCCTGACTGGGAAAATGTAGAATTATTATTTTTAAACTAAAATGAGTGGTGGGGGGAATATATTTGGAGGGGAAAACCTCACAGAGGAATGCAGTGTTTATATCTGAGGGTATGCTTCCTTGCAGAATGTGACTGGCTACTCTGCAGAAAAGTTTATGGATGCTTTGCAATGGTTACTGGACAATAACAAGGAATCAGGAATATTGTAAGTAAATAGGAGAACACATAATCCATTGTCTAGAGAATCAGCTCAAAGACTTTGCCATCAACATAGGGTGTTGTTTGGGAAATAAACAAAATCAAGTTTTCTATATGAAGGTTCCAACTTTTGGAAACAGCAATGAGATTGGTACTCTGTATTCCTATAGAATAGTGTTTGTTCTATATCGGAACACGAACCTTATAATACAATACCCTTCACTTGCCCCTGCAGACTGCTTGAGATTGTAAACACTGGTTTATCAGGCCTCTGGCAGGTTGAAATTCTTGGCTGATGGAAAATGTGGTTTGGTAACTCAAGCTGTACAGACTAGCCTTGGAATGTTTCAGTTTTTTCCTAACATTAACAGCTATTGAATCAGAAACTCTCTGATTCAAGTCTTGCATCTTTGCTATGCTCCTCATGTTCTGCTGAATATATCCAAGCTGGCAAGGTAGCTCTAGGCATTACAGCAGACTAGTCATATGCTACACTCTCATTTGTGTATTCATGTGGTCCAGTTTACCTGGGGTATTGTGAGTGCACTTGTTCTCATAAGAAAGGTGGTTATTTTCTAAGATGTTTCATAGTGTTTGAAGCTGAAAAAATAAAATTAGTTAATTGATGGGGTGAATCCCATCTTCAGAGAGTATTTAACCTTTTGAATGGTGTAAACAGCAATACTGTTACAGATTTTAGTAGGTTGAATATGAACCAGAATAAGCAGTACCTATTTTAGTGGTATTTTCATACTTGAAGATGGTTTAATCAACAGTGACTGCAGATCATCTCTGAAGACAGTAATCACCGCATCCCTCCAAGGTTTTGCTTATAAAGCCTTGAGTAGCTATTATATATTTATGAAGTCTTCCTTCCTTGTCTCATCCTTATATTATAAATTACTCTTTTGAACCATGAGGGTGATATTAAAAGCCACTCACGGTAGGCAAAAAACCCATATACATATATCCAAGTTCTCATATATAGATGTATTTATTGTTTGAAAGCACTATTATTCAAGTGAAGACTAGATCACAGCAATGTGAATTATACTTTGCAGTTATTTGAGAGTTAAGCCTATGTGCTTAGCGTTCTGAAATTGTACTGATTCCATTCATTTTAATTGATTTGTTGTAATTGAAATTATTTATTTGGAATTATAAATTTGAAATATCCCTGAGAGGTACTGTTTAACTTCCTGTAGGTTTTAGAGGAATTATCATTTTTCATGAAGCTTCTGGCCCTCATTCAAAGTTGCTTGGAAATAACTTGTAGAGTTATGCTCACAAGATAGTTCTAAAATATGTTTAATTAGCATAACTTCAGTTCTAATTTAGAAACTTGGGAATATTTTGCAATTTCTGAACCTGTTCACAGAATTTCCACCTCACTCATAAAGTAACAGTTCCCAGAGCTCATTGGTGGGGAAAGCCATGTTCACTTAAACGATACCATACTCGCCTATCTTCACAGAATAGAGCTTCCTAGGTCATTATTTCAAACTTTCACCAAAACTGAAATCCTCACACTAAAACTCAGAGACTCTTTTCCTGTGTTTGTGGCTCTTTGTTGGTAGGATTTGTGTATAAATAGCATCACATTCTGTTCTTTTCCAGAATATAGGTGAGGGCAGTATTTTGATCCCACTGGTATTGTGTTGAGATGTTTTCATATAAAGCAGCACACTCCAGTACCTCAGTTCAGCAGTCTTTATTAGATTTCAGAAATAATTTCTTGTTATTGTTAACTCTCTGACTGCTGTGGAATCACTTCACAAGCCTGAGGCTGTGAAAAGTAACAGCCCCTAATCTCATTATCTAAAACTCTGCTGTAACCTAATGTTTTGAAAATGTGCTCTCTTTCTACATTCTTGTATGCATATACACCATAGTGCTAAATACCTAGAATTGCTGGTGAGTTGGGAATTTAGCTCTTTCTAATTAAGATTTTCTTTACCGGTACAAGTCATAGCCTGGGAACGCAAAATACTCTCTCCAGTTTTGTATTTACCATAATTAAGAGTTTCATCAGCACTTGAGGAAATTGATATTGTTCTGGCAGCTCAATATGGAACTCAGTAAGATTATACAACATACTAAAAAGTTGCTGCATACTTTTCACCAAATGTGTGAATGTTTTAACGTTGTTCTGCTAGTAACTTGTCTCTCTGTGCTTGAGAGTTGTGCTGTGTATTTTGCAATCTTTTAGAGCTTTGATGCATAAATTACCAGATTGCCCGCACCCCCCCCCCAAGATTCTCCCTTACCTCCTTCTCACTCTTTCCCCTCAACTACAAGTAATTTAAGGCAGGTGCTATGTAAATTAGGTGTCAGAGTTGTTTTGAACTTAACTGTCATGTCCTGGGCTACAGATCAAGAGCCTTTATTCACAGCGAGGTATGAATTGCACCCCCTTGTGATGTCAGATAGCTAGGAAATTGAAATAAATCTACTGTCGAAGGCTTTCATGGGTTGTTGTGGGTTTTTCGGGCTGTATGGCCATGTTCTCGAAGCATTCTCTCCTGAAATTTCACCTGCATATGTGGCAGGTATCTTCAGAGGTGGTGAGGTTGAAATCATCTGGATTTTTTTGAAATCATCTGGATTTTTTTGATTCATGATTGCTTGTAAGCAAATGAAGACCTGAAGGCCCACCTTATTTTTTTAGATTTGCTATAGTGAGCACCCCTAAGTAAAGACTATGGTCTCTCAGAGTAATATAATTCCTGTAGTACTTCCTTCTGCTCATTTTATAGGTAGATCTTACAAAACACCTTTTCAATAGTTTTTGATATTCCTTTGCCCATATTTACATACTCTCCAAGTTCAATTATTGTTCTGTGTTCTGTGTGTGTTCAAACAGCTTTTATTCATAAACTACCACATTGCACCACTTCAGGTTATGCCTTATCTCCTTCTCAGTCATTCCCCTTAACTACCTGGAACATCTTATTCAGATATTCCATATCCATATTCTGTATTAAGAATTCCCTTTCAGTCTATTATACAGTATATCCTAAGTAATCAAAGAAAACTAAACTTCCATTACAGTTGCACAAACTCCAACATGATTAGTTAAAGGGGGGAATCCGCTATAGGGATTAGGCTCATCCGACCTACAATTTCAGTACCTTGTGGACATACATCTTACTTTACAGTATGAATTTTCTCCTAATAATGTATATTAAAAACACATTTGAAGTTTAGGTAATTTGTTTTTTTCCAAGTATTTCCCAAGACGTACCAAGCTTTAATTCAGGTGTACTTACTTAAATTCATTTCCAGCTGAGTTGCTTGTTGTAATATGTTTCTAGGAAAATAGACCAACATGCGCACACACCATTGCTTTCTCTCTGTGCAGTCACTGAAGGAGGGAATCCAATTTAAAAGTTTAATCTCCTGCATACTGAGAGGTGCTGTCAAAAACAACGCAACATATAGGACAGACTTAATTTTGCCAGACAGTAGTCCTACCCTGCAGTCTTCACCAAGCTATGTGTGCTGGTGATGACCCAGTGCTGAAATGGTATGCAGAGGCCAGCAACAAGGACTCACATTTTCTAAACAGTGTGTTGGGAAGTGAGCACCCTTAAAATGTTTATACTTCTGTTTAAAGTGTGCCATCAAAAAATGTTGTTTGCATTTTTTTCAATTAAAGGATCTTTCTGCTGCTTCTCTTTAGGTTATACAGTGATGAGCCTTCAGAACCAGTTACCACAGCCAGCCAGGTGGCTTCTCTTGAATCTGCCCGCCCCCAGATGAGCTTGGGTTGCCGTTTCCACCGGGCACTAACCACAGCTATTACGAACCTATTTATATTCTTTTGGAGTAAGTTTGATGTTTTGTCAATCTCAAGCTTCCCAGTGTTCCACATTATAATAATTACACTGGCCAACATACATTTTGCTGCTTCCAATGTTAGACCTGTTTTGGGGTATATTTGACCTGGTGGTTCCAAAAATGGTACTAGTATTGTCCTATCAGCTCTTGTTTTTAGGATACAGAATATATGCTATACACCAGTCATGGGCTCACCCATAGAAAATCATAACCATATCTAAGAAACTAGAGCTGATGTGGTCCATCCAATGCAATTTTATAAATCAGCGCCCCAAATAACCCAAGGAACAGAGCTAAAGACCAAGACACCAAGAAAAAATGGTTGTGACCTCAACAACCAGAAGCAGACTGGAGATTGGCTGCTGTCTTGTGGGGGTTTGCCATTTCTGGAAAACCAAGTTACTCAGTATTTGCATGTACACCACAACGGCATTCAGTTCTGTTCTGGCATTTAGCCCAGTGCCTTCTGTCTCAGCATTCAGGGCATTGGTTACACTACTTTCTGTCTTAGTAATTGTATTATTGATTAAAGCAGTTCTAGACTGCTGAGGTATCAAGATGTTATAAGCCAAGGTGGGGAACTTATGGCCTTCGGATAGTAGACTGCAGCTCCCTGCACTTTTAAGTATGCTGCTTGGAGCTGGTGAAATTTACAGTCCCAGAAACATCTGGATGGTCACAAGTTGCTTACAGGATCTCTGTACCTACAATATAGAGGAAGTTCCTTGGAGGATCTATAAAGGTGAAGTTACTACCATGTTCTTAGATTTAGTGGTGGGAAGCTGAGGATACAGATTTCTATGCAGCCTTAGATTTTCACAACTTCAGAAAAGTCATAAATTGTAAATGTCAAATGGAACAAGAGCCTTGCTGCTCTCATCTTTATTGAAATAGTGTTCTACAATGTTCTGCCATGTTGGTGCAAAATCTACATATTTCTATTAGTAGTTCATTCCTTTTTCAAAAGGTTAGTACAGATCATGGTAACTTAGATAAACGTTTGAACATGAAAATAACAATTTAAACTGCCAAGGTTTTTTATAGGGGCAAAAATTATAAATGATCTTTAGGTTTTATTGAGTTGCAGTAAGTTGTGTCAAGAAACTCCCCTGTGTATAACATGATTGTCCGTGGTCTGAGAATCTTTAGAAAGTGTTTTGAGAAGGATTAAAGATTGCAGTGAAACATAAAACATGCACACAAAGAAATTCAAGATATGTCTTTGTACTTCTACTTACAGGTTTAGCTTTTCTTTGGGGGATTCTGTTTCTTCTCAAGTATTACTGGCGGAAAAGGGAGGAAGAGGAGAAGGCCATGTACAAAATGGTGCAGAAAATCATAGGTAAAGTTTATTAATGAAAAATGAACTACTGTGTGTCTGCAATTCTATGTTCTTTCTGTAGCTTCTTGCTTTGTTCTTTCAATAGCTGCCGTCCAGAGCCATTACAAAGAGTGGGAGCAGAATTTGGAACGGTACCCATATGTAGGCATCCTTCACATCAGAGACACACTTATCCCACCACAGGACAGGTGAGCTTTTTATTTTTAATTTTTGCTTTACTCTGCTCCATTAATAAATTCATAGTGTAGAACAGGCCTGGACAACTTGGCAGGAGTGAGAGGCCTTTGGGCGACACATCATTTTTAATGCCTCACTCAGGGTTTGTGAGAGAGTGCCTTTCCCTCAGAGCAAGCAGCAAACCAGAATAGACTTGATTTCCCTGCCTCCCCTCAATGTGGTGGCAAATTGCAGTCCTTTTCTGATGGAAAGAAGTGCCTGTACTCTTACCTCTGCTTCTCTTCCTTTCTCTTTGCCTCTGGTTGCCTCTGTCATCTCCTGCTCCTTTTTTTTTTTGCGAGGGGTGGGGGGACTGCCAACTCGACACTGTTGAAATCTCTCGCTTCTGAGGGAGAAACTTAAATAAGAACCTCACAACAAGTGAGGGAAATTAATTGTGTGGAATTGGTAGTTTTGCCACCAGATGAGAAGGAAACAACAGGAGCAGAGAATTGGAGCACTTGGTCTTTACCACCTCCCTCTTCCTCTAAGGCAGTCTTTCTCAACCAGTGTGCCGTGGCACACTAGTGTGCCGTGACGGACCTCCTGCTGTGCCGTGAGAAAAGCTCTCTGCCCCCCTTCCTCCCCCCCTCCTGCTGAACTCCTGCTGCTTGGGGAAGGAGGAAGGGCCAGGCAGTGGCGAAGAAAAAGAAGAAGGGACCGGGGTGCCGCCTCCTTCGGCCATTTCCCCAGCCAGCCTCCAATCCGCCATGACTCCCACCATGACTCTCGCCCCTTGCTCGCTGAAGCCGCGTGGAGGAGCCCCGCCCACTGAAGCCCGTCCACCGCTCATGCTCCTCCTCTGTAGGAGAGCTGAAGCTGGGGGGAGGGGGCGGGGCATGGCGTGGCCTGTAGGAGAGCTGAAGCTGGGGGAGGGGGCGGGGCATGGCGCGGCCTGGCTCTGCCCCCTCCCGGCTTCACCTCTCCCAGCAGCTGCTCCAGCCTTGAGGGGGCAGTGCCAAGCCAGCATTGTGCTGGCTCTGGCACCGCTGGCTTGGCACTGCCCCTCAAGGCTGGAGCAGCTGCTGGGAAAGGTGAAGCCGGGGTAGGGGGCGGGGCATGGTGCAGCCTGGCTCCGCCCCTCCCGGCCGGCACTCCCAGCAGCTGCTCCCAGCAGGCCACCAACCCCAGCCGTTCTTTACTGTGTTAGAGTGTCATTTTGTGTCATTTTGGTTGGTGGTGTGCCCCCCGGATTTTTTTAATGTTAAAAGTGTGCCGCGGCTCAAAAAAGGTTGGGAAACACTGCTCTAAGGTACTGTTGAATTTTATCCTAACCTGGAACCCAAGATTCCAACCTCCCTGAAAAAGAGTCTGATACCCCTTAAAATTTCATCCCTGAGTCCAATACTCTTCCCAGGCCACATTTAATTTGATGGGTTGATAGTTCATTAGTTCTTGTTTGGTCTGAATCTTCTGCAGAGAATTTCCTTCAACTTCCCAGAGTTCTATTTTTTTATTTCACAGGGAAATGTATGATCATACACAAGTTATGGATGGATGGTTTGTTTTTTCTCTTTTGAACTTTCTAAACTTGATTAGCATAGACAGCTGATTTGGGCTTTCATGTGGAGAGAAAAAGTGGGGTATAAATAAACACCATCAAATTAATCCTAGTGGTTCTGTACTCAAAGACATGCCCTTGCGTAAACAACATTATTAGTATGTGTATGCCCTAGCCACTAAGTCCCTTATTTATGCAAGGTACTTTTTCATCCTTCCCCTTGTATAATTTAGACATGACTCCATGCATAAGTATTCATCTTTAATTACCACATTCTCTGTTTGTTTTCCCAGGAAAAAAATTAAGCGCATTTGGGACCGAGCCGTGGATTTCCTTGCATCCAATGAGTCACGGATTCAGACGGAGTCACACAGGGTAGCAGGAGAGGACATGCTGGTGTGGCGTTGGACTCAGCCAACCTATCTGTCTGATTCAGATCATTAGTACTGAGCCAAGGCCAAGACAATGTTTCAGCACTGCACAGGGCAACACACCCTTTTCTGGCCAGGGAATATCCTGTTGTCTATACTCGAGTGCACTCCTGCCACTACTATCTATGTTTTCAAGGGAGATAGAATCACTCCGGAGCATATTCATTTCCTATAAGGAATATAAATTTTGGTGAACAGAGGCACATCAGACCTACCTTTTTCAGCATGTGTTTGTCTTCCATAATGTAACTATTTAAAAAGTGTTCCTTGCCTAAACAAAAGATACAAGTGATAGTTTTGATGCAATGTTATGGAAGACTGTATCTGACCCTTAACTCAGAACCACAGTGCTAAAACCACTAAAAAGGGATGTCATGAGAACAGGAATAGACAATAAATGTGTAAAGTATCTTTACTCTTCCCAGCAGAAATCCCGTATGCTTTTACAATACTGCCATCTGCATCCAAGATAGCAAGTACAATTGTGAGGCCAGTTCATATGCCTTCGGTGGCAAGTTGAGCAAAGTGGGAGAATCATACAGAAAAATGGCAGGCCTTGTGTTTTTTCTCCTTAAACATTGGTAAGGTCATTGTAGCCCAGCGAACATAACATATTTTTGTGAAAAGAGTACTTTTTAAAGACACCTGTGAGTTTTTAAAGGTGTAATAAGAAGCAATGAACATTTTCTGCATCATGCAGTGCTAGAAAACAATTCAGGTGCCTAGAGTGTTTTGATACTTTAAAAAAAGCTGTTTTAGTGATCCAGATCTGAATCCTCCTAGCAGTTCTAACTAGATTATGCCCATTAAATGAGCTATTGACTGGTGATTCAATGTGTACAATAATTACATTGATTCAGTGTGACTTAGAGAAGGATTCAAGCAGAAGTATTTGGCTAATACTGCAGTGAGTGGTGATATTCTGCAGCAATACAGTTTTGTATTTTGTGCATAATACCATCTTGGTTTCTCACATTCATTTTGTTTTGAGAGGGGGGAAATGTGCCCCAAAATGCTGTGTCATGTCTTTCCCCTGTGTTGCAGCATCATAACCCCCCGCCCGCCCAAACCCTTGCATATTGACATGCAGCGGCATCTCTGTTTCTGAACATAGCTGCTGCTCATCGTGAACATAGCCCTCTGTCCTGTGTTTGTACCTAAAATACATGTGAATTCATCACATATGCATCTGTCTTAAGGCAAATTTGGTTGATGCTTTATGCTACCTTTTCTTAAGCTTTTTCTTTAAACCAGCGTATTAATTTATTTACAAGTGGTGGTGGTCTGAATTGGAAGATTGCCCTTTTGCTCCCCCTGCTGGCTCTGTTGAATAATGGAAGAATGTGAGGTTTTACCTCCCTGTTTTGCCTTGAAGGCAGCCTCAGCAGCACACAGCAATTCATTATATGCCTCCTGCTGGTTCATCAGCTGAAAACAACAGTGTGAGAAAAACAGTCTCAAAAAAACAACAACAAAGCACCCGGAGGTATTATTGGTTAAATAGAAGAAAACCTACCATTCAGTTGAATTTTTATCCTTGCGTGTTGCAATCTGTAGCATAGGTGGTTTATTAAAAGACAAGAAATGTAACAGATGTTTTCATGACATTACCCATCTTTTACCTACATCCCTCTTACATGGTTAGAGAAGGTAATCAAATGAAGGTAAATCCTTGTTTTTGACACGTTCTTAATTTCTGCTGAAGTTTGCAAAAAAATCCACGGTGCCTGCATTCTTAGGGCTTTAAAAACATTGTAACCATCTGTCTCTCAAGAGGAAATGCCAAACAATATTTTGTAAGGTTAATTAAGCTGTTGGTTTATTTTTATGTAGATGGGCTGGTGCTATTTATTATACACTTTCTTTCTGTACATTTTATCTTACAAAATAAAAATTTGTACAAATAACACTGGCTGATATTGGTAATTGGTCCCACACTCCTTACAAGAGCAAATCTGGATATTTAATGTTGGAATACTGCTTGGCATCTTCTGGTTATATTGAATGACAGAGCAACAGTAGTATTTTTCAAGAATTAAGACATTAAGAATAATAAAAGCTAATCCAACTCCTGTCCCAGTGTAGAAAACAATTTTTTAAAATCAGTATTTTATATTGATCAATGTTATGTAGATTGAATGCTGCTATTTATTCTGGATTTCACCATAGATTCATAGCATTGGCTGCACAGACCATCAAGTCCAACCCCTGTTCAATACAGAAATTAGTTAGAGCAATGGTTCTCAACCTGTGGGTCCCCAGATGTTTTGGTCTTCAACTCCCAGAAATCCTAACAGCTGGTAAACTGGCTGGGATTTCTGGGACTTGTAAGCCAAAACACCTGGTGACCCACAGCTTGAGAACCACTGAGTTAAAGCATTCTCAACAGGTAGCTGTCAGGAGACAGGCCCTTTTGAGGAAATGGTCTTTTGAGGTTAACTAAAAATTGAGAGTTGGAGTAAGTTAAACCTAACCCCCTCTAGGGGATTTGAACCTAAGCCAAATCCACTGTATTTTGGAGGGAACTTCATAAACCACCAGTGAGGGCTCAATAAGGAAAATTGGTTTTCATTGCAGCTATCAATCTGTTAAGCAAGTCAGTGTGTGCAGCAAGCACAACGTTCTTATTCACCCTCTAATGAAATATGAAGACAAAATTTTACTTCTTAGTGCCTCATCCTAATCTATAATACAAGAAATTGATGGGGAAAACACTGGAACCTAGTGTTCTTTGTTTTCAGGCCTTTGATTAAAATGGTACATGCTGCATAAGTATTGCCTACAATTCCTCCTTTCCTCAACTGAAAACTCAAGAGTGTATGCTAGATACATATGTGCTTTTCATATCTTTTAAAAAATGTCAAAAATCTAAAAGAAATACTGATGTCTTTTGCGCATATAACATTTTGATCTGAAACAGGCTTGCATTACATGTACATGATACAAGTATTTACCTGTACAGTACAACCACTGTTAAGAGATACCTTCCAAGACTCCCTGAAGCTACTTGGAACTGGAAAAGAGCATTTGCTGTATTTTGAAAATACTTGGGCCAAAAATATAACATCAGAGGACCTAGAGAAGCCCACAAACACTTATTTGGGGTGGGGGTGAATGGGAAATTAAACCATGGAGATCAAATCCGTGAATAGCAGGACACTCTACATTCAACTGCATGTTTTGATATGGATTGTGTCTGGTTCACAATTTAACTTTCCTGTTGTTTTGTTACATACATGGGAGCCAGTATATATAAATCACAAATATGGGTTGATAATTCCATCATGTCTTCTTACTGTCAAAAAAAAATGCACCCAACTAGGCATCTAAAATAAAATTTGCCCTTTTTCCTTCTATTTTCCATTTGCATTAAAGTCTTTTCATATTAAAAGTTTTGTCTTCCACTGACATGACAGCTGATGCTGCACTATTTTTATGACAAGCCTAGTTTGAGGTATTGCCAGTTCTACTGGGAAAATCAGCATTTAGTAAATAATAAAAAGGAACAAGCAGTGAAATGTGCCCAAAGCAACTTATTTCCCAAGGACCAGTCCTCGAACCCTCACATACTTTGGTCAAGCTAGTTAATGAATGTGTTTCATACGATTGGTTTAATTGTGGGAAGGGGTCAAAACTGTAGCATCCAACTGCCCTTTAGTCCAAGTAGCAGCTTTGGGGAAAGGTTATCCCCGAGCCATAGCCCTTCTCCAAAGCTGCTACTTGCATTAGATCGCAGTTGCCAATGACAGTAAAGCCTTACATCAAAACCTAAAATACAAAGAATAAGCTCTCCCGGGGATTGTTCCCTGAATATGAGCCACTTATTATTCATCTTATTTCAGACATTTGTTCTACAATGTGATAAGTGCACATTTATTGCCTAGCATGTCTTTGTTAACATTGTCGGGAGGAGTGGGTGTGTCTCATTTTCCCAGCATTTTATTGTGGGGGAAAAAATCTGTTCTGTCCTCAGTAAATGTTTCCACTGGGATTACAAATGCTGATGTGTGGACTGGATTTGTGCTTATTTATATGAGATGCTTCTAAACCAATACCTCCATGTACTACCATTGCAAAGATATTGAGTCTCCATGCTACTTTTTCTTTCTTAACATGTTGTTGCATGAAAAGATGTTTAAAAAATGAGAGATGGTGAAAAGAGAGTGGGGATGTAACAAGTAGAGAAGCAGTGTCCTACCTGTTAAAAACATGGAGGCTTAGCATAATAAAGCGTCTTATGGAAGTAAGTGCTGATATGTAGTGACAGGGTAGCATTTATGACCACACTGGGATGGGTGCATACACTATTTAGTACCTGTTCTCTTTCCAATTTTCATTTTTATAAAATAAGGCATTGCTAGTCCACATATCCAGTAACAAATTTAAATTTTCCATTCTCTTCTCCCAGCATTGTACTAATAATGTTCACATGACCTGGAGCAGCCATGTTTGACATCAGGAGTCGTCACTGCACTCCTGAAGCCACATGTAGACACAAGGGTCTGACTTTAGCACTTATAGATTTCCCATTTTCTGGTCATTTTTTATTTTTATTCTTAAATTGATTGGTTGATTGATTGCTTCTCTTAGAAGCCTCCAGGAACAGTGTTTCTTCTTTTAAATAGATAATAGGGCTGTGGCACAGTGTTTCCTTTTGTTTCAAAACAAGCCTCCACTTCCCACTCCAAAAATGAAAAATATAAAAAGTAACATGACTCCCTACTTTGTAGCAAAACTATCCATCTTTGTAACCATCATGCAAGGGATAGAATGACTGCTCCAGACAGGAACTACCACAAGTATATTACAGATATAACTTCATACGCACACAAAGAAATCGAAAGAATATCTGTTATTTGCTGCCAGGTTGAAAAATTGGTTTTCCAACAGTCAAGAAAAAGAACAGACAAACAATAATTTTCCACATTTTCCCATCATTCAAATATTCCAAAGGTTTTGAGGAACTATTCTGCACTCACAGGATTTTTTACACACACAGGATTTTTTGCACAGAAAACAGGATTATTGTGCAAAGAAAACCATTATGTTTATACTCCACTTTTTCTCTTCACAAGGAGACTCAATAGTGTATTTCTACACAAAATAATTCCTGTATAAGTGTCAAACTATTTGAATATTACACAACAGTGTAGAAGAATGTACATTTTCTCCTTCAACAGGAGAAATACCATGGAAGGACAAAATAGGATTTATATCCCTACAGACAAAGCAACTTGGAAAATCTCTCCCTCTGACAAAGCATAAATATGTGGAGGCAAGCGATCCTTGGGATTTGCCTATATGACAATGCTAACGTATAGGGTAATTGAGTGTAATTTTAAAGAGGTGTCAAATTATAAAGAGACCCCTTGTTTATGCAGCCATAAACTCATCTATTTTTAAATGACATACACACACACACTTTCGAAACATTGATGCTTGTCTGTCTTCCCTTCACAGATTACATTTTAGACTGTTTTAAGATAACTGCAGTCGTTTCAAACAGTCCCAAATCTATGGATATTACAAATCAGTGACACATGATAGCCTAGACAATTGATTCTTTTAATTGGCAACATATTTATTAGTAGTTGAGCAATGGCTCCTTTCCCTAGATGCCCATTAAAAATAAGTTGGTAGAGACACAAAGTATGTCTAGAACACTTCCAGATGAGTATTTTCATCAAGCAATTGCCCTGCCTCATCCACTGTCTTGTATTGGGAATGCATTTCAGGCGCTGCTGTCTTCCATTTGTAACTCCACTGTGATTTTTCAGTGCTTTCTCCATCTTTTGTTTTTACCAGGTGGCAGAAGATCACTAAGGAGAACAAGGCACCAAAGGCGTGCAATGCCTTTTGGGAGTGCTAAGCTTTCTCTCCTTGGAAAAAATTCTGCAGAAAATTGATATTAAAGCAAGATGAATGTTAAAGCCCAATGCATGGTTCCAAGTCAGACCAAATATAAAGATAATCCAAAGCTTTGGAAAGATACATTTTGGTTTGCAACTTTCAGAATCCATCCCCCTCCCCCCAGACCAGTAGCCATGTTGAGTCAGAGACTGCATGAATTGTAGATCTCAAAGGCAGCTTATCCAATCTCTTGTCTACCCATTTCACCTTTGAACCAACACAAAGACTTGCTTCTGATTCAGTGTTACTTGATAAGAGGCAGGTCATCCATGTTTACAACTGTGTTTCCACGTGGTGCTGGGGATGCTCTGCGCCATCTCACTTTGCTTCTGTCAGGATTTTTGATATGTAAGCTTCCAGATCAATAAGGGAGGGACACAACCTCTGAAACACATTATGTGGTGCTAGAAACCAAAATCCGAGAACTGTCTGCACAATACAGATAAAAGGACAAAATGGCTCCAATCAATACCAAATATACTAGTACATAAATCACCAACCACCTTTTCAGGGCTAAGCCCTATCAGTGCAACCCAGATGGGTGAGTAGTCCACTTAACAATGCCCTGTGACAAGCTGGAGGTCTTAAAACTTTTTTAAAAGATTGCTTGAGATGGTTTGATAGACGCAATATTAGCCAAGACGATTATTTATTCCACTCATATGTTTCCAAATATGTTGCCCTCTTCCTCCAGGGCAGTGATCCCCAAATTCCAGTCCTCCGGGTGTTTTGGACTTTAACTCCCAGAAGCCTCAGTTGCTTTAATGATAAGAAATTCTGAGAGCTAAAATCCAAAATACCTAGAAGCTCAGAATTCAGGGAAAATTTCTCCAGGTCATATATGCACCACAGGAAATGATCCACCTACCATAACCCCATAACTTTAAAACCAATTACCTATATTTGACTTATAGACATGATATATCATTCTTGGATCAGTGGCACTTTTTCATACCACCAGTTAGGAGCCCCTTGTGGCACAATGGGTTAGACCAGCATTTCTCAACCTAGGGATTGGGACACGGGGGGGGGGGGGGGGTGTCACAAGGAGGTTGTCAAGGGGGTCGCCAAAGAACATCAGAAAAAACAGTATTTTCTGTTGGTCATGGGGGTTCTGTGTGGAAAGTTTGGCCCAATTCTATCATTGGTGGGGTTCAGAATGCTCTTTGGTTGTAAGTGAACGAAAAATCCCAACAACTACAACTCCCTAATGTCAATGTCTATTTTCCCCAAACTCCACCAGTATTTACATTTGGGCATATTGGTATTCATACCAAGTTTGGTTCAGATCCATCATTGTTTGTGTCCACAGTGCTCTCTGGATGTAGGTGAACTGCAAATCCAAAACCAAACCCTTCCAGTATTTACTGTTGCTCATGGGAATTCTGTGTGCCAAGTTTGGTTCAATTCCATCATTGGAGGAACTCTTTGATTGTAGGTGAACTATAAATCCCAGCTATTACAACGCCCAAATGACAAAATCAACCCCCCCACCCCCGGCAACCCCACTAGTACTCAAATTTGGGTGTATCAGGTATTTGTGCCAATTTGGTCCCGTGAATTAAAATAAAACCTGCATATCAGATATTTACATTATGATTCATAACAGTAGTGAAATTAGTTATGAAGTAGCAATGAATGTAATTTTGTGGTTGGGGGTCGCCACAATATAAGGAACTGTATTAAGGGGTTGCAACATTAGGAAGATTGAGAAACACTGGGTTAAACCCTTGTGCTGGCAGGATTGCTGATTGAAAGGTCAGTGGTTTGAATCTGGGGAGAGCAGGTTGAGCTCCTTCTGTCAGCTCCAGCTCCCCATGCAGGGACATGAGAAGCCTCCCACAAGGATGGTAAAACATTAAAAACATTTGGGCATCCACTGGGCAATTTCCGTGCAGATAGCCAGTTCTCTCACACCAGAAGTGACTTGAAGTTTCTCAAGTTGCTCTTGACATGAAAAAATACCCCCAGTTGTGTATAGTGAACCTTATCTTCTTGAATAAGTATGCTAATTCTTCAAGCTACATCAGAAAGTGTTCAGTAATATTTCTGCAAGTTTTTAGTGTGAACCTGATGCAGGCTGCCCTGATCAATTTATCTTTGAGTCTTCCTTGTTTTGAAGTCTCAGAACATTCAGAAATATTTTCCTCCTTGTGAACAAGACTAGTAGTTAGTCACTAAAAGTAAAAGCAATCAGATTATTAGGAAGGAAAACTTCAACATAAAGCAAATGGAAAGCGATTTTTCTCTTCATGTTCTACAGCAATCTTCCATCTGAACAAAAACTATATGTGTGTGTGTGTGTGTGTGTGTGTGCGTGCTCTTGTAGGTTGTAGGTTTGTGGCAAGTGAAAGGCTGTGATAAACAGTAGATATTAATGAAGAGCCCAGCACATGTTTGAACATTGAATTAGGTATCAGTCTTGTTCGGAATATTTAACACCACACAACAAATACTAGTAGGCGTTAGTCCACAGAAAGTAAATTATATTCAGTCAGTAACTTTGTGAATTATTTCCCCTTGTCAGGTCTTGTCATTGCATGCAGCCACCTGTGCTCTGACTTCTCTTGCCTGTTGCAAGGAGAGCCTGACTATATAATTAAACTGTTCTGGCACCTCCCTGCTGCAAAAGGAAGGAGACCAATCTGTTTTTGATCCACTGTGCTCAATAGCTCCATATAAAGTGTGTGGTATCGGCTGTTTGTCTTATTATACTCACCAGTGAATCTGTGCAGGTACCAAAATGTGAGTCTTTATGGTTATCCTGCTTTTAAAATTTAATCAGGAACACCAGCATTTTCTTTAGTTATTGTAAGAACTTTCTCCACTCAAGCTGCTCCTTTCTTACAAGAGCCAAACTGTTACCAAAGTTTTTTTTAAATAATAATAATGGTATAATGCAGCGGATCAATGTGTTTCTGCCAGCAGTTTTTGTGCCATCTGATAAAGTAGGTTGGAGTGTACCCTACAGGATTATCTTTATGACCCCCCTCACAACTGCCTAGACCGATCTCTTTCTTTGGCTAAAATGAAATGCATTGCCTCTCCTAAAAGTCTCAAATGCATACATTAAGAAAAGTTGTAGGACTTGCTGCAAGATTTAATTTCAAAAATATCCCCCCCCCCCTCCTCAAAATGAGAAGTTGGACTCTGGTCTTGTTTTCTTGCATTTTGGGCTTAGAAGTTAAGCAATCTGAGAGGGATGTCATTTTTTCGTTGTTTTCGGCTGCAAAATGTCTTGAGCTGAATCTTCCCCCAAACCTTGGCATTTCAAAAGGAAAACTATTAAAATTTCACTATAAGAGCTATGATATTCAGTAAAAAAAATTTAATCCCAACATTGCTGGCAATCCTTTTATTTTTGCTCAAATGTGGGTCACGGTGTGAGATTATTTGCACATAAAGCAATTTGTGCCTGAGACAATCTATATCAGTGTTTTCCAACCTGTGGTCCACAAGAACAAAAATATGGTCCGCAGCCTCATCATTATTACACCATTGCCTCAAAACCACATGGCAACAAGAGCGACTGGTCTCGCAAAACCCTCTTATAGTGCTGAGGCAACAGGGATGTTGGGAGGGGAGAGGCTGACTAACCACAAAAGATTACTACCACATCCGCACTAGATTATTAAATATGGGTGAGCAGATGGCGATTACTGGATGGCATATGTTCTGTATCAGAAACTAGAGCTGATGTGGCCTATCCAATGCAGTTTTCTGAATTGGCACTACAAAAAACCAAACTGAATCTAAAGTTTACCAAAAACAGATTCATAACACTTTTGGGGTTTTGGAGAGTGGTCCCTGGTCAAAGTGGTACCTGGTCAAGTGGTCTCTGGTAAAAAAAAAGGTTGGGAACCACTGATCTATATGCAACAAATGCACCTTTTGCTTTGGAGAGGGCAAGGAGTTAATCCCCAGCTACACCAATGCTTCTGCCCTGTCAACAAGAACCCAGCAATTATTGGGCTTCTTTCAGAGCTCCCATGCCCTGAAAGCACAAATTGACAATAGAGTTGCCCTGGAGGACCTAGAGATTCATACAGATAACATAATAATCAAATCCATAAAGATTAAACCCACAGTGTGGAGGGCAAGCTGTATAATGTTTTTATTGCTTATCCTTTTATGATTTTATATAGCTCTTGGGGAAGAGTGCACACAGGATGACACATGTGAGGCTTTTCTACCCATAAAAATGATCTTTTTGAGAAATTTCCCTGGAAAAAGTGAAATGTTTTATTCATAGTGCCCCAATATGATTCCAGCACATCTCCATGATCCCAGGACATTTCCTGTTATTAATAATAATCAGCCCCCCCCCCCCAGAAAACCTTGGCAGAATGTGCTTTGAAGGAAGAAATGCAGAACAGTATCTGACTTGTGTCACTCTGATTTTTGTCCAGCTTCCTAAACTGACCTCTGTGTCCTGATCTGACCCATCATAGCTATCCTGTTTTTCTGGAATGCTAATTTTAGTGGCATTGCAGAGGACAGCTGGAAATATCACCTACAATTTTGATTGAAATTGTTATTTTCAAAGCCATAAAACAAAGCAAAACTCTGCAACTAGATATGATTTGAAATGGAAACTCTTAAGATGGCGTTCAACTGCAGCACGATTAAAGGCACTTAAGCCCATTGTGTTCAATGAGCTTGAGCATGCTTAACTTTGGTCTGGATTGCATCCAAGTTATCTAGGGAGTGAAGCTGCCAAACGGTTTCAGACAGGTGGGTGCCTCATGTTTAAAAACATGGGTCAGCCTTGTTGTTGCCATTGCTGAGAGCTGATACATGTTAGAGAGAAATGGTGCTATATACAATTTCTGTGTCTAGGTAGATTTTATGGCCTGAGCAATACTATTGTTGAGATATATATATATATCTTGAGGGATTGCTTCAAATTCTCTCTCGTGCTATAGCCCAGTGGTTCTCAACCTGTTGGGCCCCCAGGTGTTTTGGGAAAAGCCAACCAGCTGTTAGGAATTCTGGGAGTTGAAGGCCAAAACATCTGGGGACCCACAGGTTGAGAACTGCTATAGCCCCAGGAAAACTAACACTTGCCCTAGACGTATAGGCCTAAATTCAATTACCAGTTAGAATGAACACATTGAAGCAATTTGTGTGTTGGTTTGCCATTCAACAATGGGTGCAATGAGTCTACGAGGACTAACCCACTTTGGCATAACCTATGGGGGTGGGATAGAGTGCTGCAGGAAGGAAAGGGGCTATGTTGATGGTAAGATTAATGCTCTTTCAAGTGAGAGAGGCTTTTGCTGAAGAGCCAGACTAAATGCACCAAAGTGGGTAGCAGACGTAGTTGGCGAGTGTCTGACACTGGCAGAGGATCTCTTAGGGAGAATGATAGTAACAATCTAGTTAACTTTGAAGTACTTGAGTGCCAAGGGTGGCAACAGTAAACAATTCCTGAATTGATGTGATCTTGGAAACCGAATGATGGGATAATACAAAATGAGTGTACAGTCAGTCCTCCACATTCATTGGAGTTAGGGGCACAAGACCTCCAGAAAAGTGGAGAAATGCAAATAAGAAAGTATAATTGTTTAACCTGAGAAAACTCCTCTCTAGGGACTCTATGGTTAGAAGCTGGGACATGTTATGAGATAATGTGAGTCATGCGGAAATATAATTACGCTGGACAAAGTAGACTACTTACAGTAGGAAAAGAGGAAATCCCCATTGCAGGCGGATCGATTAAATAAAATAAGCCATGGCCCTGAAATTGCATGATATGGACAAGACCAGTGATGACCAAGATTTCTGAATGTCTCTTCATTCATAGATAAATAAAAATTGACTTGATGGTAAATAAAAACAACAATAATAATTAGAAATATTATGTACATGAGACTTGGTATGTTGGAGTGATTACGTTAATGGACCAGGACCTGGAAGATTCAGAGTGACACTGAGCACAATAAGCCATTGGAGAAGTCATTCAGTCTCTCTCGGCCTGATCTATCTCACAAATAGACATGAATGCAGAAATCCCATACAGTGCCCATGGATGGGTGCTGTATTTCCCCAGCCAACTCATGCGCATGTGCCCTTTCCTGCAAAGGTGACAAGTAGATTTCAAGAAGCTAAATAGCTGGACAAAGTTAAATAGCTGACAAATCACTTCTGAGGTAATGTACTGTATTTCCAGAATTAAATCCAGTCTATTAGCAATGTTGTGGCATAAATACAAGATTAGAGGTCATTCTTGGCTCAAGTGCATATTTGACAGGCACCACCAAAACACCCAAAGGCAACATGAAGTCACTTCTAGACACTTTCCAGCAGGTATGAATTCCTACCCCTGCATATAAGGTTAAAAGGAAACAAGAGAAAATTTGTGAAAAGCTGGAAACTAAACATCTTGATGAAACCTTTCAGCCTGGAATAATGTGTTTTTGTTACAAACACAGCTAGAAAGAATGGGCAAAATATTAAAGGCTGAAATTCAAACCGAGCACAAATGACAGTCCTAGGAACCTCCCACCCTAGTAATTTGAAGTGCCAAGAAAATAACTCAGCCTACCCTGGGCTGCCAATGGCCAAGAGTAATAATATCTTCACGCCTATAATTAGTACTTATTATCATACTTTAAATCCACAGCAGGCCTAATCTCCCCCTTGGAGTGCTATGCTTTTTGACAAGTGGCTGAATAATTGCCTCTGGTGCTTTGTGGCCCCTCCAGTAATGATAATCTGCTCAGCCAGCTGCCCCAGGGACCTTGCAAAGGCCACAACCTCACAATATTTCATAGACTCCTTGCTCGGCAATCCTCAGCTCTACATGTCTTAACGATATAATAACTTGCAAAGGACACATCTCCTGACACTGCAATGTACTCGACATAAAAAATTAATCTCTTCTAATAGCCATGTATTTTATAAGGAACACACGGTGGTTCAGTTGGCACAGAAGCACCATCGCTAGTGGCAGACCAGAGCTTGGGAAAGTTATCTTTGGCTGGAGTATTTGGATTATGGTACATAAATAAGAAAGGGATTCCCAAATTTGATGGTAAGAATTAGTCTTGTAATATGGGATTTCCCATTTAGTAGTCTGGGCAATGTTTTTCCATGAATGCCACTCTATGGTTTTCTCTGCTCTGGGTCAAAAAGCCAGATTCACAATGAAGGGACCTCTCACTGTTTTCATGAGGCACAAGGACTTCCAGGGAGTGTCAAGGGTTGTTGGGTTTCTTGTTTGTGGTTTTTGTTTGGTTTTGTTGGCTGTCCTTTGACTTTGAGCTTTAATCAAAGTTGGGTGGATACTCCAGAGTTGCTCAAAACCTACTAGACTCCTGGGGCTTCAGGGCAGTCTGGACAGCTTGATCAGGTTCAATTCATCATGATCCACTATCCAGATGGACAATACCACTATCACTCTTTCCCCGCATTGATCTGTACAGAGAAAGGAGATGGATAATGCCTATGTCACTGCTGTCACTACTCCTAGCCAGTCAAGAAGCTCTGTCCAAGTGCCTGGTCATTGCCTGTTGCATCTGTGATGTGAGAATGTGACACATGTATGATCAACCAGAAAGCCCATTCTGATATCAAAAATGGGGCCTGCAACAGATAGACACTCACTGCCACATAAAATCCAGATTATTTGCTTTGAACTGAGTTATATGCCAGTTCAAAGCAGATAATGTGGATTGCTTTGAAAATCTAGGTTATATGGCAGCATAGAAAAGTTCTCAGACAGGGCTTCCTGGCCAGCTAGGAGGAGGAGCCCCCTGCTGGAGGAGAAGGCAGCCCAGTGGGAAGGATGTCATTCCAGACCATCTGGACAGTGTACCTGGACTTAGCATGTTATCATTGTCATTCACATTTACATTGCATGCTGCTCTGGATAATGACAGTGAGAGCTGGGCAGAAAGACCCCATAGGCCAAGGTCATTCAGTTGCTACCAAAGTTTTAGGTCTTGTCACACAACAATGTCATTGGACGGATTCAGACAGCCTTTTATCCCAGAAGCATCTGCATTTAAAAATGTGTGTGCTTTCTGCGGAGGGCGTCCAGACATTCTCACAGAACTAGCCTGAGAGGACATCTGGAGGCCTTACCCCCTCCCCCAAAGTCCCCAAACCCCTTAGAAAAGTAAAATAAACTTACCTAGCCTCCAGTGCACTCCCATAGCAAAAGGAGAGGTGCTACGAGAGTGCACTGGAGGCCAGGTAAGTTTTCCTGGTTAGCTGTGGGAAAACTGTCTGGACTGTAGTATTCTGCAGTCCAGACACCAGAAATAGTGGATTTATCCTGCACCTTTCAAGAAGGCACAGAATAAATTCACTATCAAATTAATTCGCTACAAACCAGAGTTCTCTTGGTTTGTAGCGAATTAATTCGGGACTGTCCAGAACGTTGTCTGGAAAACCCCTCCTTTATTGTGGGAGTTACCGTAATAAAGCTACTGTCTGGATAGGCCCATTGTTGCCTTAAAAGCAGTCCAGTCTAGTGAGCCCTAGTCCAAATCAAACATAACAAGAACTGGTAGAAGATTCTAGTAAATCGTTTTGGTAGACTAGGCAGAAGGACCTTCAGGTATAGTAGGAATTTGTCTCACCTTATTAAATGGAGTAGTGTTTTTAGTTGTTTGATAGAATGCCTCTTTTCTCTCTATTGAATATAGTCTCCAACATTTCTTCTGTTCTGGTGAGAGTATCGCTGTATATGCTGAGGAGGCAGACTGGTGGTAGAACATCATAGGATTTCATGCAGTCCTCTTCCATCCATTTCATTAGAGCTAAGTTAGTCCATAATTTCTTTCAAGATTGACAGAATTCCAGGTTGGAGATTCAAAAGTAAAATTGATGGAGCACAGAAAATATGTTCTACGACGTGGTGTGGCATACCATAGTACCTGGAGTGAACTGAACCAGGTTTAGTGTTTCTACTGGGATAGGCTATCTTTGGTCCTCCAGAAGTCTTGTACTAAAACTTGCAATCACTGACCATTGGCTACACTGGGTAGGGTTAAAAGCCAAAAATCTGGTAGAAAAAGGTTTCTCAACCATATTCCACAGTAATCTTTCCATGTCCAGGCTGAGATCAATTTCTGTGCTCTCAGTGGGCTAGAGGAAGCTTCCTGCCTTTGTGTGTGTGTGGCTTTAACTTGGGAAGATGTGATGCCTTTGTGAAGAATGCCAAGTTGTCCTTGTGATATCTGTCACTTGCCTACTTGTCTGTCTTGCTAAGGATATGGATTTTAATTTTCCCAAAGAATAAAAACCCCTGAAAAAATGGGACTAGTATTAATTAAAAAGCATATCACAGGTGATGAATGATGGAAAAATGAGCTTTGAAATGTACATTTGAAGGGAGTGGAAGAGGCGAAATAGAACTCCTAAGTCTAGCCTCGATGTCCTGAGGTGAACTCAATAATTAGAGAGGCCACCTCTTTGTATATAAACTGCTCAAGTCCACTAAATAAATGACTGAGGTTCTGTTAATTTCTGGTGACTGAAGAGCTAGCTCCTGGCACACAGAGAAAAGTGCTATAGACTTTTGAAAAAAGCAGGGGAGGGTGGAAGGAGAGAACCAACGGTTATAAGACAGAAACAGATCTATCTATTGCCAGACTAGCTCCAGGATCTTATTTCAGCCTGTATCCAGTGAAAAGGAGCTAATTTCAGAGTGTTCTTCCACTTCTCAAATGGAGGAGTCTGCAATTGGATCATCTGGGTCCTAATGCAATGGCATGTGGGTGTCTATAAATAAGCTAGTAGAGGTTTCCTGAGGTTGCCATCCTACTACGTAGTGTGAACAAACTAAATTTGAACGAGGCCCCTTCTAAACTGCCATAAAATACAGATTATCAAATCAAATAATCCACATTTTCTCATTTGAACTGGATTGTATTAGTCTACACTGACATATAATCCAATTCAAAGCAGATAATCTGGATCTTATATGGTACTATAGAAGGGGCCACAGGTATACTTGAGCAGTACTTGGGACAAAGGTTTCAAGCCCTCTTCACTTAGCCCAAGCAGTTTACCTTGTTCTTCCTTAAGGCACTTGTGATGTGACCAGGCATTGGTAACTTCTGTGTTATAGGGCTCCTGGATATTTGTTAGTTTAATTATTAGACCTTTTTTAAAAAAAACTAAACAAAACAACAACAACAACACTATTTGAGGTCATGGTGGTTGTTGCTGTAGTTCTCAGAATTTTTTTTTAAAAAAATATCCAAGCATGTCCTGGGTTATTTCATGGCAATTCCCAGCACCAGCTGCAACACTTTATTCCCATTCTTGAGAAAACATGTCCTGCAAACTGTAGGGCCACTTCAGCAATCAGTGTCCTGCATTTTAAAAAAATTGCTACCAATTGCTCTTCAAAAGTATAGAGCACGTGAACATGGCAGCAGTAACAACCAGCAAAATGCAAGGAATGTCTTGCAAAAACTCACACTTCTTTTTGGCCTTGTGGTCCACGGCCCACAGGTGAAGAACCACTGCTTTAGATCAATCTGAAAGGGCCTAAACTGTTCAAAGCCCTGACTAAAGTCTGCCTAAGCACCTGGGAAAAGGAAGAAACAGTTTAAAAAAGGTTTCCCTGACAGGAAAGCCAATAGTCACCTCGTCTGCAGAGTTCATGTGGATGAAGGAGCTGGAGGGAAGGAATAATGGGGCCAAATTACCATACATCCATAGGAAAGGGATAGTATGATCTGGGGGGTGTTGTTGCAAGCCCTGTTACATAGTAGCAACAGTGAGCATCTTGTAAACCTTCTGAGGTTCATGGCCCAAAATGCTCATTGTCCTGATTATGAAGGATGATGGGAATTGCAGTGCAGCAATGTTAATAAGGGACAAAAGTTTCACATCTCTGAAGTATAGCTCCTGGTCTGGCACTGAACCAGAAACATGTGCTCTTTCTTGTTCTTCATCATTACTGCATTTCCTTCATTTAATCCTACAAGTCAAAATAGATTCCAGGGATCAAATAAATCCCCATTCTCTTCCTACTGTTATTTTAATATAAGGTAAAGGGCGACTGAGCCAGAGATTTACTACAGGGAAGGCAAAATGTGGGCACTGCACCATGCAATATGAATTCTGTGAAACTAAATGAATTTTTCTTTCAACCCCCAAATTATTTGTGTTATTGCAAGTTATACTTTGAAAATAATTCCTAGCAAAAACTCTTACATTGTTGTCTTTGCATTCCTTTGGCAACGTTTTTTTTCTTTGCCTTGGATGTCGAAACTATAAAAGTCATTAGAGAAATGGATTCTACTCTTCCAACAGAAAGAATGTAATCCAAACATACTACAGTGAATTAGTCTTGAATGGGTACCACCCATGAACATTGAAAAAGATCTGCTTCTAGTGGGGCTTTAAACTGCTAAATGATGCTTAGAAAAAGAGATCAATACTGTAACCTGCATTTTTGGTCTTTCCTTGAGTGTATTGATATCGACAAGGACCATCATTTCAAAGTTTACCACTACACCATTGAGTTGGGAATACCAACTAGCCTTAGGGTTTTTCCAGAGAAAGTTTGAACCCTGGTCAGCTTTTTTCCACCTCCTACTCCTCCATTTTGCAACTGATTTTTGGACCATTTCCCTTTAATAAAATACCTTGAATTCTCAAATCTTTACATATTATTGAGCCCCCTCTCCCATGATACAGTGAGTTAAACTGCTTAGCTGCTGAACTTGCTGACTGAAAGGTTGGTAGTTTGAACCTGAGACAGACCCCGTGAATCAATTATTTAATGGATAACTCCATAACTCAACAAGTCTATTCTAGCATGCCCACCAGGGTTTCATAGATTCAGACCAGGATATGTGTGGCCCAGGAGCCCCCATGGCACAGTGGGTTCAACCGCTGAGCTGCTGAACTTGCTGACTGAAAGGTCAGTGGTTTGAATCCAGGGAGTGGGGTGAGCTCCCACTGTTAGCCCCAGCTTCTGAAAACCTAGCAATTTGAAAACATCCAAATGTGAGTAGATCTATAGGTACCACTTCTGCGGGAAGGTAACGGCACTCCATGCAGTCATGCCGGCCACATTACTTTGGAGGTGACTACGGATAACGCTGGCTCTTTGGCTTAGAAATGGAGATGAGCACCACTCTTCAGAGTCGGACATGGCTAGACTTAATGTCAAAGGGAAACTTTTACCTTTACATATTGTTACACAGCAGTGTATTCTACCCAGTGTCCCAGCACCCAAAGTCCAAATGCAAAAGACTCACAGACCAGAGTAAAAATGAACAGAAAAATCTGTACTCTTTACTCAGCAGAGATGTAACATAAACTGGCAATGTTGCATACAAAAACAAGCAGTGCAACAAACACATAGTCTTTGTAAGTAACACAAAATAAGGCATCTTCACCTTAAATCAAATGAGAGAGCAAAAACATAAAACTTGAGTAAATAGCTATTCCACCATAACCTCCTCTAGAGTAGCTTCTCCAAACCGCTCCCCAGAGCAAAGACTTTAAGCATAGATCTCCTCAAAGAAAAAGCTCTCCTTCAGGATCTCTTCATCTTTCAGGAACTCTTCCTGAATGTATTCTAAAGACTAATACAGTTATAGCCTCTCGGGTGTGACCTGAGCTTGCTGGTTGTCCTACATTACCAGCTAATTAACCCTAAAAGGTTTTTCTTCAACACACACACACACTTGGTCCTGCTATGACTTATCGCAACACATATTTTATGGCCTTTGATTTGGCTTCAGAAATGTATCACTTCAACGTGAACTTTGGAATTACAAAATCATTGCATCCACTCATGTGGTGCAACATTTCATTGTCCTCTCCAGCACTGCCACCCAGGCAGGAGGAAGCAGGAAAAGAAAGTCTTTGACAACTCAAAACAAATGTATGTTTAGATTCATACTGGGATGAGATGATGGTAGCACAACAAGCCCATTAAAAACTTCTTGCTGTGGTGAGTTTTTTATGTTCAATAAGAACTAATGACACCCTTGTGGTCTCCACATAAAACCCATCATCATCTCTCTTATCAGTTTATGTAACATTTTGAGAGAAGAAATCTAAACTTTTATAGCCATGATTTGTCATTCCCAGGTAGGGCAGTTATATGGCAAGTGACAGAAAACAGCAGACTCTGAATTGAAGAGAGAATGAAAGTTATCGTTTCCCCTTTCTCCTGGATGTGCAGCTCTTTTACCCAAGGGGCCATGATGGGAGGGGAGTGATATTCTGCCGAGTTAGTCTGTAATCACATCCAGGCACCCAGGTGGGTTGAAGGAGGCTCTGATGAGTTGACAGCTACATGTGGGTTGAAAGAAAACTGCTGGCATTAATACTTCTGAGCCTTGTTACGGGCTTTGCAGTGAGCTTATTTCCATAAAAGGGAGAGAAGAAGAAAATTTGGATTTTATTGCAAAAAGGTGCTATTTCAGAATGTACACCTTTATTGTCATAGCACTCTACATTTACCCAGTCGCCAAACTGTGGCCCCACAGTCAGACCTTTGTGTAACTTTGCAACTGAGAAGTGCAGTGAGATGTGTGATAGGGACTGGTTCAATGCTGCTTTGACTGCCTCATGTGAAAAAGTCCCTAGAATTAAAAGCAATGGCAGAATCCATATCCAGTTAGGTCAAATAGATTTGAGTTGGACAATATAAAGCTCAGAGTTTCTTGTGATTTTTAAAAAGTAAAGCCAACTTCACATTGCTAGTTCAGCCCCCTCATGTTCCCCCATGAGGGGGCTGAACTAGCAATGTGAAGCAGCTCACTTACAAAACCAAATTAAGGGCACGAACAAAAAAGAAAAAGGACTGGAAAACAAAATCTGAATGCTCCACACCTCCATATGATAGGATGTCATCTTGACCCATGTCACCCTCCTCTCCAGACGTAAAGGACTTTTAAAATACAAGTGAGAAAAAGTGGGCAGGTCAAGTAATTATAGGTTCTTGTTCTTGTAACACTTGACAAGTAGAGGGAGATTTTTATGTCCATCTTGTGTTAGCAAAAACTTGTATTAGGCATTGTCAGAAGGAGATGCACAGGACTACTTTTATTCAATGTGTTCCCCCTAAAAGAGCTCTACAAAGACAATCCCTTTATGAGAATGCTTCATCTTATGTCCCTAAAATGACATCCCAGAGAGCCAGCATGGTGTAGTGGTTTAAGTGTTGGACTAGGTTCTTGGAGACCAGGATTCAAATCACAACTTAACCATGGAAATCTACTGGGTGATCTGGAGAAAGTCACATTCTTGCAGGTTAAGAGAAAGGCAGTGGCAAACTTCTGAATACAGTTTGCTAAGAAAAACGTTTGATAATGTTGTCATAAGTAATGTTTGATAATGTTGTCATAAGTAGGTATTCACTTGAAAGGTCACAAAAACAACAACAGCAACAACAACAACATGTCACCCTGCAGTGTACAGGAAGACTTATAACATTTCTCCTGCTATGAACCATCACGAAACTTAAGATCATCAGGAGAGGCCCTGCTCTCAATCCCACCACTTTTGCAAACACGGTTGGTGAAGATGAGAGACAGGGCATTCTCGGCAGTGGCCCCTGTCTGTGGAACTCTCTCCCTAAGGACATCAGGTTGGCCACCTCCCTCCTGTCAAACTGAAGATTTGACTTTGAGACTAAGAGTTTGACTAGAAATTAGCTGGAACTTGGATAGAACATTTTTGAATATTGTGACATTGGATTTACCTGGCTGGATCTTGGTTTTAGCAACACATTAATTTATTGTTAATGAATTTGTTAATGTATTGCAAAATGTTTTTAACTGAGTTTTAGTTTTAATTGAAATTTTATTGTATATGTTGATAGCATCATTGATGCTTATGTGAGGCTGCCCTGAGTCCCCTTTGTGGGGAGAAGGGTGGAGTAGAAATAAAATGAAATAAATAAATAACAAATCTAATGGATATGCTTAGCACATGCCTAGAAATAGTGCTCCCTAAAGTGATTAAAAATGACTGCACTTTTTTTTCACCTCTGTAATTTGCATTTAGCTCTGCCTTTTGAATTGGCCGGGCTTTAGCACAGCTGGTAAATCACCATAATTGATTAGATCTACGAACCAAAAGGCTGCCAGTTTGAAGCCCCAGGTTGGTGTGAGTGTCCGACTGTCAGTCCACCGCACTGTTTACCTAAGCAATTCAAAAACAACTTAGAGTTGTAAGTAGAGAACATAGGTACTGCTAAAAAAGTGAGGGAAGTATTTTAGAACACCATAATAGAAGATCAGAAAATGTCCAGTGGCCAAAAGGAAGAAGTCCTGATGGTTCTTCGTCATAGAGGATGGAGTGACAGCACCCCACTGTGGCTAGAATGAGCACAACCCCCAAGGCACCAAAAAAGCTGGACATCGAAACAACATGCCTCCTTTCTGTCTGTCTATCTATCTCTGTCCTGTCTGTTCAAATGGCATTGAATGCTTGGGAAGATAGGGCGGAACATAAATAAGGTGTTATATTATTATATGATTAGCAATGGTTAATAAAAAAAGTTCTATATTTAAAATGAACAGGTATTTAAAAATATTTTGCAAATTAAATTGGATTTTTTTTCAAAAGATAGTTTTAAAAGTAGAAATCAAAGATATCATCATGACTATGAATTGTGTAACACCCAATTATATTTTATGATTATGTTAAGAACTGAGAGATAATGTGATCCAACCTTATTCTGCTGGTGGTATGTATCATTGTATATCAACCTATCTGATGTGGGAGATTAACAGAAGATTTTTCTCCCAACTTGCCAGGGACCAGTATGGCAGTGACCTACTATTTGGAGCAGTACTGGGGTGCATGCAGTGTATTCTCTAAGTGCAAAGAAAGAGGAGATCAATATGTAAAGAGTTTGGAAAGATGAGGTTGATGTGACCACAGAAGAGGTGTCTGGACAGAAATACAAGGTATTCCTTTATTTGATGAATTGAAAACTAATCTGAAAACAATTCAAAACAATTCCTGAGTACATACCTACCTTCTAATGAAGCCTACATGTCTGAATGTGCATTAAAGTTATATTAAGCAATAATGAATTTCTACTCAAAATGATGATCAAATAGAATATTCTTTGTTATTTAAATTGTGGTTTAAATCATTAAAACTGAGTCCCGCAAAGAAGCAATTTAAATCATGATTTAAATCAAATTAGCTCAGGTGATTTGTCAGTGAAATGAGCTTACTTTGCAAGGTTGATTGTTCAGGTATGCATCTCTGGAGAAATACCATCAGATGAGAGATAATGTATATAAATCAAGAGAATACAAATTCCATTTAGCAACTAGTTTGTCCCTCAAATTAGATTCTACAGCTTCGTGTGAAACCGCCTGTGTAATAGGTTCAGGGTGGGCAAAAATGCATAGTCCCACATAGATATTATTTGAGAGATGTGTGTGTGTGTGATTGTAAGGGATCTAACAACCCTGGAAGCTGGCTTATACAGAGTTAGATTATGGTCTGTCTAACTAAGAACACCTACACTATATTATACTGACTGGCAATAGCTCCAAGATATCAGACAGGATTCTTTCTCAAAGTAATCTAGAAATGTCAAGAATTAACTCCAAAGCCTTCCCAAATATCCCAAATATGCGATCAACTAGCACATGATATACTTATGGGTATCTGATATCTTTGTCTGTACAGTTGCAGAACCTCAGTTGGTAAAAGGAGGTGATTAGCTCACAAAGATTACTACATTTCTCATCGGCAGATGTTTGATAGGCTTATTTGTCTTTTCCATACCTCTGCAAGCCTTTAACAAGATGTATAAGGGCTACTGGTCTACCCAGATGCTGTTGTGTAAAAGCAGGAATAGGCAATTGCTTTTTGTTTTAAGGAGAGCTGTGGCCAATCCACAAAGGACCCCTGACAAGACCCCATGCCACCGTGCTTCCTTGACCTCGAAGGATGAGACACCATCCCAGTTTTCTCATGGCTGCCACCTCCCTGATGTCTGCTTTGAGCAGTTGCCTGTGTGCTTAGTGAGGGGCATGTCTTATTCCACTGAGTGCTGGTTGTAGTGACCTCTGGAAGTACTCCTGTGATACAGGCCTTTGCTACTAATGGGATTTAGGATGCAGTCTTATCAGCTGCCCTCCATGTCCCCTGCTTGTTACATCAGCTGGAAATAATGATTGAACTGTGACCAGACAGGCTGGAAAGACTAACCATGTTGCTGCACCTTCTGGAGGACACATTTGGGTGATGTCCTGCCTTCCATCACCACTATGAACTGTTCCTATAAGACCATCAGTTGAGCCTCTCAGAGGCTTGTCTGAAAAGAGACACCAGCATTGTGGAAAATCTCCCTCTTCTGACAGAGTTTGTGGCCACTGATGAAGAAAAGGATTCCTGATGATGGAGCTGATGGCCTTCCTAGGAGAGGGTAATGAGAAGCTGGTGGCAGAAGCAAACTTCATAGCAGAACATGTATCCTGTTTGATGATTATGGCCCATTTCCTCTGCCAGACGGGTGAGCTGTGGGCCTGCTGAGTCTATGGAAAACTGGACTCCTTACAAGTTTCTTTCTCTTACTACTTAGACACAAAGTTGGAGCCTAACATAGAAAGTCAAATAACTCCACTGATGGATCAGTTTTGTGGGATTCTGGTCTGTAGTCTGGCCAAGCTAGAACATTTGTTTGACTTGCATCCTGCTATGTCCGCCCTGAGAGCAGTTGGGTGCTAGATCCCAAGCAGCTAAGAGCTGTAGGCCAGAGTGGATTGCAGCATGAACAGGAGGTACCTAGGCTGACAGAGGTGCCAGAGGTAGAATGGTTCCGGCACCAACACTTGGCAGAAGCTCTGTCCAATGTCACCCTGCCCCAGTGGTGGGAAGTGCACACAAAGTAGCTCCCCACACTGTGTCCACTGGCTCGGCAATACCTCTGGCTGCCTGTCTGTTATCCCAAGTCCTCCTTTGGCCCAGTAAAAGTGCTCAAGTTAAAAGGTGCTGAGAAGAGTTTTACCGGAGAGGTTGGCCGCCTCCTATGTATCTCAAGTATAATCATAACTGTCTGCTGTCTTGTGCCTGGTCTCTCTCTCGGCATTACTTCGCAAATGAAGATTCTTAGGAAGGGCTCATCCCATGCTTTTTACACGTGCGTTGATGACTAAAAAGGCCAATCTGAGATAGGCAAGTCCGGTTGCAGAAAGCACAGCAGAAAGTCTCCTTAGGGGATGTTGTTTCCAAGTTGCGGTTCTTTCTGCATTGTCGTTTCTCTTCAAGACCCGTTTGGTGTGTCTTCTCGAAAGAGGCCGCAGCATCATGGATAGTGCGTCTCCATGCCTCCCGATGTGAGGCCAGGGTAGCAATATTAAGCCGTGATAGTTCATGGGCTATTAGAACAGAACAACGCTCAGGATGTCCACTATCTGCAGAATCTTACATGGTTCTGATGTTCCAGCATGCAAGTGTCAGTCTATTTGCACCTTTGCAGGCAGGTGTTTGCCTTCGTTGCTTTGTCTTTGTTCGACCGCATCGGAAGATGCTCATTGGCCATGGCTAGCCAACCGGGTAGATGGGGATGAGCTTTCATTAGGCCACCTTTTCTAGGCCCCCCTCCATATGGAGCGAGCAGTGGTCTCCTTAAAGAAGGCTGCTTGGTCATTCAGGATGCTACCGAACAAGACTGTCATCTCCCGGGTCAATCTCAAGCGACCAAAGTCCTGAATCGCCTGCATGCAGGGATGGGTCTGCGGCTTCCAGTGCATCTTTACACCTGCCGTTTCGTCCCTCGCCTATCACTACAGGGCTTTTTCAGAAGTTGGATGTTTCCGAGTCTGTGCAATGGATTTGATGGAGCACAGTGTACACAGAACTGGCCTCACCCTTTAAACCAAAGGTTCGTCTGCCAGGACCTAGCAAGCTTGGACGGTGGCAGCGAGGTCCTCAGGTTTGATTAGAGTTTCCTTCTCTTAGATAGTTGACCTTACAGGGTTAGACGAGCACCTTCTGCCTGGGTTTGAATTTAGAGTTTTCCTTCTCTTAGCATGGTTGCCAAAAGGCTAGAGAGCCTATCCTGCCCATTGACGCTCTTTGTCAGACCCTTCAGTTGTAACCTGTCTGGCATGGGAAACCCTACCGGTGGCTATTATGCTACCTCCAGCGTAGCTCTCAACTTCATTAGGGTACGCAAGCCTCTCCCCCACTGCAAGGGGGTGCCAATGGCTAGGTGTGCCTGGTAGTGATGGCCTTAAACCCCTGTTGCATGGCATGGAAATCTTGAATGATGTGAACCTTGTTCCAGCCAGCCTCTTGCATTTTCCTTTTTATGCCTGGAATGTTTGGCTTGTTAACAAAACGAGCTTTCACAGTTTATTATGGTAGTGGGCTAGTAAAATCGTATGAACTGCAAAATAAAAATTTAAAAAGATATATAAGAGGAGGTTCACCTTCAAAAGCAATAACAGAAAATGCTAACATATTATTTGGTGAGAAAGTGCTTTTGAGTGTCAACTATTTCATCCAAATCAAGTGACTCCATATTTGCGGATTTCTTGGGGTGTATCTACAGAAGTAATGCACTTTAATGACAATGGCTCAATTCTACGGAATCTTGGGAATTTTAATTTTACAAGGTTTTTAGCATTTACCAAATAGTATTGGTGCCTCAAGAAGCCACAAATCCCAAGATCCCATAGACTCGAGCCATGGCAGTTAAAATGGTGTTAAGTGGCATTCATTCTCCAGTGTAGATGCACCTTTAGTCACATTGATTCTTCTCCCTCTGTTTTCCTCTCCCTCATTTTCTCCTTCCCTGCACCTATATATAAAAATGTGGCATTGGGTGTAAACTTTTTTTCCTTACTCCTTATCATTTTTCTTTCTCAGAAAATCTGTTAATAAGGAATATAGGGAATAACTATGTCAGGTCTCTTGACTAGTAATGTTAGAAACTATCTGTCCAGAAGTACCCAGAATTGCTGGAATTGCTGCTCTGCTGTAATTCAACATTTTCTGAAATATGTCTAACTACGCCTAGTGCATTTCTTTCAGTTTCCAACATGTCTGATTTTGTACTTTCTTCACTTTAGATGGGAGAGAAATGTCCCTCTGGCTATAAAACGAAGTACCTAAATACCCTAAAGGCATCAGATCCTGCCTGATTTTCAAGGCTAAGCAGAGTATAACCTGGTAAATAGATGAATGGGGCACTGCCAATTAATACCAGCTACTTTAGGATGATATGCTGGAGTTCTCTGTTTGATAATTATAACATCCTTCTCTAAACTGTACCTCCCAGGATTCCTTAGGATATTACCATGGCAGTTAAAAGTGGAACTATCACATTATAATTGTATGGGGCTGTGTTGATGCAGCGGGTTAAACTGCTAAGCTGCAGAACTTGGTGATCAGAAGGTTGGCAGTTCGAATCTGTGGATGGGGTGAGCTCCTGTTGATAGACTCAGCTTCTGCCAATCTAGCAGTTCGAAAACATGCAAATGTGAGTAGATCAATAGGAAAGTAACAGCGCTCCATGCAGTAGTGACGGCCACATGCCCTTGGAGGTGTCTACGGACAGTGCTGACTCTTCGGCTTAGAAATGGAGATGAGCACCACACCACAGAGTCAGACATAACTAGACCTAATGTCAAGGGGAAACTTTTACCTTTAGTATAAAAAAAGGTTCTCAGGTTCAAAAGGTACCTTTCTGGGGTTGTACAAATCCTTGCACAGGAATAAGGTATGTCATATAAAGCAGACACATCACCTCTAGATATCTTGTGGTAAGGTCAAATCTGAGGTCGGTATTTCCTTATCTACCAAAAGATGTGATGTCTTCCTTAACCACTTTCTGTTTCCAAGTGGCATATTGGGGGGGAGAAAGAAACAGTTCAGTGGCTGATATGGGCAAGGCAGGGATTATTTCAAGAACTTGGCCTAGTTCATGAAATGTTCTTTCTTGACCTGGTAAACTCTATCTGCGTAAGCAACGCCTCAGCACAGTCAGGCTGGGTCCTGCTACTTAGACAAATCAGAATGAACATTGCAGAAGGTCTCACTGGCGGATAGTGAACAAACAGTCCCATGGCTGTCATCCCTGAAGGAAATGTCAAGTGACAAATATAGGACCTCAACTAGACTCAGGGCTGCAACCCTTTAAGCAAAACTACCGAAGAACAGTATTTCTCCCCACCGCTCCCTTAATTTTTGTATGTGTGTTTATAAATACATACTGAGTCCTGCCCCCCCTTGGGGGGGGGGTTGAGAAGGGCGGGGTAGAAATATAGTAGTAAATAAACCCATACAATAAGTTTCAAGACTTGCCATGCTGATATGCTAATAGCATCCAAAAGATCTCAGGAATTTAAGTGCTATTCTGAATGCTAGTAGACCAGAAAACATCAGTGGGAGAGGATTAACATCCTCCCATCTTGCTTATGGCTTTCTGTAATCATGGGTTGACCACTGTGAGACATCAAAGGTAGGCCTTTGGTCTGATATATAGCAAGCCTCTTTTGTTCACTTCCATCTTCTCTAAGGTACATTCAGGAATCATATAAACAAAAAGACACCTCATACCATATTGAAGATATGGAATAAATACCAGGAACATGGCCATTGGTCTTGAGCTGAACTAGATACTGTTATTGTTACTGTGTGCAAAGGGATTTTGCAGCAGAGACTATAACTGAGTTAACAAAGTTAGTAACACAAGTTTTTATAAACATAACTCTACAAATAGACTTAGTTTATGAAAATTTATGCAACCAACATAGTTCTCTTAGCTAGTCTCTAAGGGCCTCTTCACAAAGGCCAGGCGAAGCGTCCCACTTCACCTGGCTTCAGGGAGAAAAGAGAGGGATGACATGGCAAATCTGTTCCCTGTGCATAGCTCCCTTTCCCCATCCGACAAGGGAAGCATCACCCTTCTGCGGAGGACCCATACTGACTCTATTGGAAGCCTCCTGTGTTGTGGGGAAAGCCTCCAGCAATGCTTTCAACCCCGTTGGGATAGGGCCTCCGCAATGTTGTGTGATGGCCTGTGTGAGGCTCCATCAGAAGACAGGGTGAAAGCATCCTAGGACACTTTTTTAGGTGAGTATGATGCGGTCATAAGGTGCAACAAGGTCCTTTTGTACATTGGTATTCAAGACCAGCGATGCTATCATACCAGGGTTTTGAAGGGGGCAGCCACACATTTCTACTGCCTGCAAAATTATGGGAAATGTAGTTTAGGGCAGGGCTTTCTGAATTCTCAGCTACAGATATCCTTTTCTTCCCAAACTACATTTCCCAGAGTTCTGCAGGCGGCAGAAATGTGAGGCTGCTCACTTTAAAGCCTTGGTGTGATAATGTGGTAACACAATATGGCTTTGAACAGGTGCTGTTATTATCTGTTTCTCCTCAACTGAGCATATCACCTCTCTGTCCAAGCTGTTACAACTCTTATGTTCTCATTTGCAGGGAATTTTAACCAAGTTCTCTGTGCAATAAATCCATAGTGATGACTACTGGAAACTTTCACAGAATATGGGAATTAATTCAACCTTAAATAAGATGTCATGAAAAAAGTAGATTGAGAAGATGTAAATAACAATGATTTCCACAACATCCACAGACATCTTTAGTGGGACTTCGTTGTCTTTAGTGGAAGAAGGCCCTGAGGCTCTATAGTATTAGAATAGGAAATTTAATCTTTTACCACTTTGAGAATTCAGAACTAGCTGCTAAAATACTCTGTCCTGTTCTACTATTATGGAAGGAGCTGATTACAAGTGTCTCTGTATTGGTGGACATTTGTAATCATTCCAATCCTGACTGATTGTTAACTCTTGCCCCAATTTGTCCTGATTAACAAAATTGCTTTTATTTTAGGAGACAATTATCTATCAAGCTCTAATCCCCATGTCAACAATTCTTCCTTATTTGAACTGGGACACTATTTGAGGGAATACGCAAGTCCTGGCCATCCCTGAACATACTATTAGCATTCATAATTTTTTAATGGCAGATAACCAGAATATAACAATGCTGGACATCTACACCATTGTTGCACTCCAGGCCTGGAAACATCTATGAGCACCACACCATACAATAGTCCAGGAATATAAACAAACAGTTTATTGCAGCAACAACAAAAAACCATTAAAAGCATATAAAATCAGGAATAAGAAAGGAAGTTATATACTGTAATCCAAAAATGTTTAGCAAAAGGTGATAACCAAACAATAATCCAAATGTCTCATAAAATTCCAAAGATGGCAAAGTCCAGGAACAACCAGAGATCACAGAAATAGCAATCAGGACATTATAACTAGTAAAACTTGAACAGGAGTACATGAACAGGAACATAGAAAACTTGTAGGATATATTAAATCCAAAATCAAAGCCTGACTTGAACCAGGAATAAGAGAACTCAGGCTTAGCTTCACAGTCTGACACAGCATTGCCTGAACTGATCTTAAGGTAAACAACTTGTTGTTTAAAAGATTTTGTAAAGCAGCATTTCAATTAATTGTAGAAATCAGTGTAAACGGTACAAATGTTGAAGAAGAAGAAGACAATGTTTGGCTTGGCTAATGTGCCTCCCTATTTTGCTATTGGCCTGGCAGAGAATCATTCTAAACATAAGGTCAGTTAGCTGTGTCTCCAGTACTTATCACTTCATATTCCAGACTCTAAATATTTACAATAACCATTGGGTTCAATTTTCCTTAAGCCTATGTGCATATATTACATCTTTATGAAGACAGTACAGTACATTATAAAACAATGGTAATTTTATTACCTATTTTGTATGTTAGTTATCAGTGGATTCATTACTTACAGTTCAAGTGAAATTCTCCTTCACCCACCAAGACACCTAGTGACATTCGCCTGAGAGTCTTTGAACGTCTCCTTGCTCATTTCAATGGGGCTTTCAGCTCCCTGGGGTTCCTCTCTTCTTAGCATGTGGCAAATGGTGCACCCTGCTGTTTCTGTAAGCCATCAACTGCCAATTTGTCTGCTCCCTTGTGTCTCATCCATAGGAGTTATGTCATGGCAAGAATACCAAAGGGGATTAGCATGTATTAAGTAACAGTTACATGCTTGCTAAGTGTCACCAGGAGGAAGGAGGTGAGGTGGTGGAGGAATTATGATCAATCTGGTAAGATCTTAATTGAGATGTGAATTATTGTAATGAAAGCTCAGCTTTGGAAAGTGATAAAGAAACTACACTGCATCTGAAGAAGCAGGTTTATATTTATGAAAACTCATGCGAATATTAAAAACAGTTATTCTTTACCATGCTGCCACATTTCATTTTCCCTTCCTTCCTTTCTCCTATTGAAAGAGAAATCAAAGCTATAGCTATGCTCTTACTTTCAGCCCAGATGTGTTAAAAATTACAACGCCAATATCATCACTAGCCTTATTGGATAGGGATGGTTAAAGATTTAATTTTTAAAACATCTGGAGGATCTTGGGTAAGATTGACAGACATTTCTAAACTGGTAAAATCTATCAGAAAGAGGGTTCTATTTTCTACTGGTGGAATTGGGCTGGGTAAAAAATGAGGAATTTCAAAGAGTGTTATTATTTGTCTATAGCTGAAAAAAACAAAAGACAGCCGGATGTTTGTATTATTTTACAAGATACTTATTATTTGACAAGAACATCTTGCAAGCAGCACACTGCCTCATCTATTGGATGAAGTATAGTGACAAAACAATGCAGGGGAGGTATACAGATGTATGGAATGGAAGTTCTTTATGACAAGTCTGCAACAGATAATAAAGCAAGTCTACGGGAAGACAAAAAGTAGCAAGAATGCAAAATAAATTTCCATATTGCGTACTTTTGCTGTAGTACAAATACAAAGACATTGTACTAACTGTGAGTACATTACATTCATTGACAGATGGGGACAAGATGTGTTTGTTTGGGTGGTTTTACGAGAAAAAAGAATAAATAATTGCTAATTACTATGAACCAGGCAGCCAAACAGCTATAAAAAGAGGCAGAGATGTTTGAGCCTAACAAACTGCAACTATCTATAACTAGTTTTTGAAATTGTTTCTCTTTAAGTATAACAGCCATTAAGTCTGAGATATCATGTATGCTGAGAGGATGAATATTCCCTACCACCACCACTAACCCCAGAGCTTTTGGTCTATTCATGCTTTAAATGCCTATCTGTTTGTATCAAATCACAAACACATAAAGGAACTGATAGTAAACAGCATTCAGAAAAGGTCCTGAACCTGGTGAAATTGGGAATGTTGGGTTTAGTTAGTTGTTCAGTGTTTTTCAGCTGAATATGTAGTGTTATTATAAATCTAGTGAATTTATTCCAAAGATCATTGTAATCTCTATGTAAATTTCTTTCCTATAGGAAACTACAGGAAAGGAGATTCCACCTGAACATTAGGAAGAACTTCTTAATTGTGAGAGCTGATTAGCAGTGGAACTCTCTGCCCCAGACTGTGTTGGAGGCTCCTTCTTTGGAGGCTTTTAAACAGAGGCTAGATGACTATCTTTGAATATGATTTTCCTGCTTCTTGGCAGGATGGCCCACAAGGTCTCTTCCAACTCTGTGAGTCTATGATCCTGTCATTAGCAGAAATTGGAAGTGTTACTTTTGGACCTACAGAACCCCAAATAAACATTGAACTTCAAATATTGGGGGCTGTCCTCCCAAACCATATTTTTCCAAGTGAGTTTATATTATATATGGGTTATATGGTAACCACTGCTTACAACTAGACCCTTGTATCCATGACTCAGGTGGGTTTCCTTCAACTCTTGCCAAAATGTATGTGCCACCAGCTGAGTCATGAATCTGGCAAAGGGCCATCAACTATCAAGCTAACAAATTACACAATTATTCGGTGTTGGTTATGGGGCATAGTTGGCGAGGCCAGAAAACTTTGTTAAAAGCTATTCAAATTGAATGCCAAGAGATTTTCCATAGAACGCTGTCTGGAATTCTTCATTTTCTATTTTGGACACTGAGTTATAAACAGGGATGAAATCATCAGGAAAAGTACTGGCCTTCAGGGAAGGGAGACATTTTCCCTATAGTCAATCAACAGTATCCTTGAGAGATCATGTCTCCGCAGGAATGCAGAAGGATTGCCACCTCGACAAAAGTTTCATCATTTCCACACAAACTATCACTGAATATTCTTTGGAATTTCTGTTGTTTGATGTTTTGAGATCCCTTTCATGTGCTATCCAAAGTTCATTTTTAAAATAAGCAAGTAAATAAATAAAGCTGGGTCTCAATATTTGGAATGAATAAGTCAATGCCAGTTGGGTTTGTCAGAGCGCCAGTGGTGTAGTAGTTTAAGTGTTGGAATAAGAATCCAGTAGGTCAGGGTTTGAATCCATGCTTGGGTATGGATTCTATGGAGGGATTGCAATGCCATGTGAAGACCACAACAAAGGACAATAAAATTAAAACTCCATTATCAGAAATAAATTAACTGTGACTGCCAAGTAATGTCTAGAAATGCTACTGGAACATGCTATATGTTTGAACTGAAGAGAGATGAAGAATTAAAACGATGTATCTTATCTTCTGGATGAGAATTGTAATTATAGTTCTGGACTAATGCACAAACACAAGTGGATGCTTCGTATGTATAAGCCCTATGATTAGTGACAAGCTAGATGAACCCGTGATATGTGACGAGCAGAGAGATACTGACCCCTGCAGTTCAACCTATTTTAATTAGCTCACAATCTGAAATGTGAAGCGATTTGAATGAAAAACAGTGTCAGTCTGGGGTAAGTCTACAATAAAATGAGGGGCAAAGGGTTGCAAAGGAAAAAGAGAGTAGCTTACTTTAGACTGCCGGAGAAAGATTTCATTTGATTAAGAATTCCTTGTAAATACCAAACCAGCCTAGAAGCAGACAAAGGGCAGCACTAGGCCATTTCTCCTTGATATGTTAATTTCCTGTGCGTTAGGCATTTGGATTTTTTGCTGTTTGTTTAACATGGGGAGATGCTCAGAAGAGATCGCCTGAAGAGGTATTGCCCACTCTGCCACCTAAGTCTGATGAAGGTTTGCCGTTGACATTGATGTAGCCTCTGAAAATGTATTATTTCATCTGGAATATTGACTACAGTTTTTAATATTTGTTAATTTGGATTTCTAACTCACTTTTCTAAGCAGAAGAGCTCTCTGTAGTGCTGTGAGCAAGCCAGAAGCCTCTTTATGGAATTCAAGAGTTTCTACACATTTCAGAAAGCAGTATCCAAGATCACAATTTGACCTCTACTTTTATCACTGTACGTCCTTGACACTACTACAGCTCAGCCTTTAGAATCATTTAAACCAAGCAAATATACTGATCTTCCTTCCAGTTCTCTCTGTAGCCTGAGGAAAATCTCTCCAGAAGCACAGAACATAAATGTTTAAAATGTATTTCATAGGCAACACATTAGATATAAGATCAGAGGTAAGAGTCAGATCAGAGATGGCATTTGCATGAAGATGGGAGGAGGGCTCCCTATGCATCGCAAAGGAAAAGAAAAGGATGAAGCCTTTGCTAAATTTATCTGATGGATGAGCAAGGCATCCTCCCAAATGAGAAGGTAATTTAATCTTTCTGTAATTCCAGAATCTGATTTATATTTGTTACCATTCCTTCCATGCCTTTCCTATCTTTTTCCTATCTTGCCTCTCATCTCTGCAAAACATGATCTTTGTCCATATAAATTTCCCATGTGAATAGTGCTAATGAAGAATAATATGTATCTGCGAGACCCCACAATACAGCTTAGGCTAAATAATTGACTGAAGATGAGATAAAGACGAAGATGAAGGATCAGCAGTGTATGTGATATCCAGCAACAGTGGGCTCTGGAATTTCTTTTCCACAACCGCCTGCTTCAGTGACAAAAAATCTGCTGCAATGGGCTCCCAGCCACAAAAACCAGATTTTGTGATGTAAGGAAGGTCTTCAAAACAACAGGAATAGCCCATTTGCAGGGAAGCAACAGGATCCAGCAGAAGACATCATAAGATTCTGATCAATTTCTGGAAATAATAGAAATCTGCATAGTATAGCACAGTAGAAATGTAGTAGAAAACAGCGCGACAACCAGTAGGTTCCACAACATTTTTCTGCCAACATCAGATCTAGGAAAGAATTCCCCCACACCATCTTAAGGTCAAGGTGGATGATATAATTCGTACATATTTGAAGCACTTGCTCCCTCAAGTATTGAAAGATGTGTGCATTTGTCGCAGCATATTCTTCTCCTCATCTCAGTAACTTGCATTTAGCTATGCCTTGTTTGTGATTGCTCACTGGAAGATAAATATGCAAGTCTGATTTCTCAGGCATGTGTGTCTGAAGAAATTCCGCAGCTGGAAGGAAAACATTTTAACTGATTTGACCTGCAGCAGGGACATCCACAGTTCCTGGATGCCCCAATTGAGCCAAGCATCACTGGGAGTGTGGCTACAACAGCAGCTCAACAAGCAGTCTCTTTTCTCATTTGTCTCCCCCTCCCCCCCGACCCTAACATTGTAACAAATCCCTCAATAAAGAAACCTTAGATTGTAACTTTTCCCTCTCCTTGGGATACATTGTGTCATTTACTGTCTTTCACTCTCTCTAAGCATGAATCCTTCCTTTCCCCAGCCGCAGAGCACTACAGGCTCACCCAGGATGCTCTTGCAATGTCCCGGGGAGGCTGAAACTGTGTTCCTTTAAACCATGGATACTGAAACCCATCGGGCCCCAGTATCCACAAGTCAACGGATTGCCTCCATTTTGGTGCCATATTTTTCCCAGATCAATTCTAAGACTAACTGCTATCTCACTTTGCTCTTTGGGCCCCTATGCCCTGGGGATAACCTGTTTTTTATCGTAAAGAAATACAGTTTGAGGGAGACCAGCTGATTGTCATCCATGGTTCCTTCTCTGCCACAATGATCCTGCCTCCGTCTCATGGAGGCCCAGAGGCCCGCGACCTGGGAAACATACTGTGGTCATCTCGTAGGGCCTCGGGGAAGCGAGCAAGCCACTTTGGCTCCACATCAAGGCAGGATTTGTAGCTTCCTTCTTCCATGTGGACAGACCCCAACTTCCAGCATTCGCAACAGCCCCAGTGTGGATCCCCTGGACTCAATCATTCATTCCCCTATGACAGTTATGAACTTCCTCAGACTTTTTATGAACTTCTGTGGACTTTTGCCTACATTTAAAGGACTTTTCAGGAACTTTTTGAAAACTCTTTTCCTTTTAAACCCCATGGAGTTTTTCTTATGATTTCTGGCTCCTAATGAACTCTGGTGGGTGGGAGGGGTTGGCAAAGGGTTCCTCTTTTCCTCATATGAATGTATTCCTTTCCCTGTGTCCCTATATGAAATCTAAAATATGAAATGTCACCCCTTTGTGACCCCAGCTCATCGAAACCCCAGGGAATTCTTCTATTTTCTGGGCTAAATTAATCCCCTGATACAGGACTTAATCAAAGGTATTCTTGCATGGATAATAACAGCGGACATCCCTCTGGGCATTGGAGTCCGCCCACCCAGAGGATTAATGTCTCTGTACACATAAGCAATCAGACCTCGGAGTTTGGCCATCTGATTAGCTTTGCCCCCTGGTCAGTTCATCATTCACCATAAAGTGACACCTTGCCCTCAGAAAGCTAAGGAATGTCACATCTGCTTCTCTCTTTGTTTTCACCCCCTCAGCTGAAACTCAGGACAATATCTTATCAAAGGACTAATATCCCGGATTAAAGATTACTGGGGTTTGGCAATCAGGCCAGACCCCAGGTGTTTGACACCCTTGGAACAATAGAGCTGGCTAGCTTGAGGACATTTTTGTTATCGCTGGCCTTTGGACAAACATTAGTCATTTTAATCCATTCAAACATTCCTTCCTGGCTCATTGTTCCCTGTCTGGACTGCCTCCCTCACTCTCATTGGTCAAACTTGAGGAGGCACTGGTTTTCTGATTGGCCGAGGTGGGGCCAAGCCGGCAGCGCTTCCCAGACAGCTGATGACTCCATCCAATCACCTTGAAGCTGGCAAGGGGGCAAAGGACGGGGAATTTGAACCTTCACAGTTCTGTATTTCTATTAAAATGTAATGATTTGCCTTGTGAGGCATGTCAGCTTTGTGGGCAAGGTATTGCGGCTGTCATCCTTTCCAGCTGGGACAAAATAAACAACTCAGTGGCCTTTCTTCAACTTGGTGAGATCTTTATTTGGAAAAAATATGGGGAAATGGGATTGGCTGCTTCCCATCTCACCAGGGCTATGTCGGATCCTCTTTGGTGGGTTTGATTGGTCTCTGCCTTCATGGCAAGACCCCCAAATTCTGCTCGATAACAATAGTAAGCTTTTATTTTAGTATTTAGCTTGACTCTTAGAGCAACTGGCTAATTTGGAGGTGTGGGGGTAGAGAAGACTGTATAGCACATACCACACTATTCTGTTTTCCATCAAACAGGAATGGCTTCTTCCACTCCGTGCTTTCCAGAATCTAAGGACAGTAAATTCCATTGTAGCAGATTGTTCACTGGTTCATCAGTGCTTCCTTACCCCTCAGGCAGATCCCTGTGTTGGATTTAACAGATGCTTGATTGCAGTACCCAACTCCTCCCTCCATTAAATTAAGATTTTGCTGACTCAACATTTTTGGCTATCATTGTGGGCAAAACATTGGAATAAAATACGCTTTAAAAGCCTCTGTTTTTTTAATTTTGTAAATTTTGTTTTGTGAATTTTGAAGTGTATGCATTAGAATCTCTTTTAGTGTCAGATTGTTTTGTTTTTCTCAAGGTTACTTAGGCCTCATGTAGAATGCACAATGTTGTTGTTGTTCATTCGTTCAGTCTCTTCCGACTCTTTGTGACCTCATGGACCATCTCACACCAGAGCTCCCTGTCAGCCATCACCTCTCCCAGCTCCTTCAAGATCAAGCCAGTCACAGGAGGTAACCATGAAAAAGCAATACCCATAGAACGGATTTTGAAAACATTTTTCACTGATTCTCAAAGTGGGCGGTACCGTCCCCTGGTGGGTGGTGAGGCTATCCAAGGAGGCGGTGGGAGGCTCAGGGGAATTTGGAGGTGGTGAACCCCTTTGAGGGGGCAGTGAACAATTGGCCATTTAGGAGGGGTCGCGAGACCCTCTTCTTTGGCCCCACCACCTTCGCTTTGACCCCCACACGCAGTGTAGTGTGAAGGCTGCAGTGCAAAGGCCTCTGCGTCCTCTGGCGGAGCCTCCCTGCCATTGCGGAAGAAAGCGCGGACTTCCCCGGCGGAGACGGCACAGGGAGCAGGAGAGCCCGATGCTTCCGCGGGGAGAGCAGGCCTCGCTTCTTCATTCCCTCAGGCTTCCCGATCCCTCAGAGCCCTCTCCGGCAGCTGAATGCTTTAATTATGTTCAATTTGTAACAATGAAAATACATCCTGCATATTAGATATTTACATTAGAATTCGTAAAAGTAGCAAAATTATTTATGAAGTAGCAACGAAAATATGGTTAAGCTTCACCACAACATGAGGGACCTTATTTATTAGAAAGGTTAAGAACCACTGCATTAATACATATAGCTTTCTGTTTAATTGCTATTAACTTTAAAAAAAATTCTAGGGGGCGGTGGGTAAATTATTTTCTGGAAAGGGGGCAGTAGGCCAAAAAAGTTTGGGAACCACTGTTCTAGTCTTAATTTTGGCCTTAAACTGCTGAAGGGGATGTTTCCCAAGGTTATGTTAAAGGTAAAATAAGTCATAGTCTGGCACATGCTCATCTGTGAAAGAGATCAATTCAGTACCACAAGTCTGATTGCCAGCATCCACCATTTTCAGCTATGTGGCATCTATGTGGAACACATAGTATATTATGTCCTGGACTTATATCCAAATGCTTACATTGTTGGGAGGGGATGTATCTGGAAGGGTCAACCAACGTACAAACATTTGAAAGTACCTCAGGCATTTCCACATGACCTGCTCTGACCCATTGCCATTCAAGAATCCCCTTTGCTCTGACTCTTCTATGAGCAGATCCTAGTGTCACTACATGAGGTGAATCTACCAAAGCCCCTCTGTTTTTAGAACCAGGAGGACTGTTTTCAAATGGAATCTCTGATACATTCCTTCTCTACCACACCTGGCATGACACCCAAGGACATTCTGCATTGCATATTAATTCTTAGTAGCGGGAAGCATTGGATGCTGCCCCCTAAATGTTCAGCTCACTTGACAGTTAACATCTCACTTTCATAGATACATCTTAGATCAGCTTTCTATGGCTTAGCTGCTGCTCTTTGGACATGCTTAACTGTGAATTTGAGGAGCGGTGTAAGCTCCCACTGTTATCCCTAGCTTCTGCCAACCTAGCGGTTCAAAAACATGCAAATGTGAGTAGATCAATACATTCCACTCTGGCAGGAAGGTGAAGGTGCTCCATGCAGTCATGTTGGCCACATGACCTTGGATGTGTCCATGGGCAACACCAGCTCTTAGGCTTAGGAATGGAGATGAGCACCAACCCCCAGAGTTGCACACGACTGGACTTAATGTCAGGAGAAAACCTTAACTTTATCTTAAGATTTCTGGGGGCATGAAAGTATAAGGTTGGGGAATTTGGGAGCAGGAACAACTCTCAGTGAGCTTGCTGCAAAAGTCCAAAGTGGATCAGGTCATCCATTCCACTTTCCAGCTCCACACTTCAATTGAGTTTCACTTTGGGTGAAAAAGAAATGGTCTCTACGAGTTTGGGTTTTGTGCACAGTTTAGAAGAATAAGCTGCCTCTGCTCACTCCAACACAAAACTGCAGCATTCATCCAAACTTGTACCACTAATAATACAGTTTAACAGAAGAAACAGAAATGGAACCAGATGTCTGTGAATCTGCCTGTCCCCAAACATCTGCTAGATTTCAAAGTGAGTTATAAGTGAAACAATAGGAGCTTCTGCTCTCTCACCCCGGCTTTGTCTAAATCAGCAAATGCCAAAAGAACTGCCTATGGAGCAGAGAGGTTTTCAAGTAGTGGGAGAGAAGCAAGTGAAAAGGAGATTAATTTTTAAGAAAGAAAGAAAAAAGAAAAGCCAAGACAATGATGCTGTCTTCCAATGATGATTGTGGGAGGAAAGGATGGAGCGCTCTGGGAGTTGCCAGCCATAAAACCTTCTGTCCACTCTTGCCTTTTAAATAAAGCTGATCCAGCTATCCACTGGAGAGGGTACTAATAAATTCCAGCACTTATTATCTGCCTGTGACATTTACCAACTCAAGAATGTGTCAAAAGGAAGATCCTCCCCTAAAGGCATATTTTCCCATATAAGAAAAAAAATGGAGCTTGGTGAAATGGAAGGAATCCAGACCTATAGGTCATTATGTGCAATAATGGTATGCATGTCTAGGTAACTGAGAAAATTACTCTGAGAAAATGTATCAAATGAAGCACCTATGCTCTGAAATATACATGTAAATTGACATACAACCTTCGTTGATTATCTAGAAACAATTATATTTTGTTGTTTATTTGTTCAGTCACTTCCGACTCTTCGTAACCTCATGGACCAGCCCACGCCAGAGCTCTCTGTCAGCCATCCCAACCCCCAGCTCCTTCAGAGTCAAGCCAGTCACTTCAAGTATACCGTCCGTCCATCCATCTTGCCCTTGGTCGGCCCCTCTTCCTTTTTCCTTCCATTATCCCCAGCATCGCTGTCTTCTCTAACCTTACCTGACTTCTCATAATGTGGCCAAAGTACTTCATCTTTGCCTCTAATATCCTTCTCTCCAATGAGCAGTCAGGCTTTATTTCCTGAAGTATGGACTGGTTGGATCTTCTCGCGGTCCAAGGCACTCTCAGAATTTTCCTCCAACACCAGAGTTCAAAAGCGTCTATCTTCCTTCACTCAGCCTTCCTTATGGTCCAACTCTCACAGCCATAGGTTACTACAGGGAATACCATTGCCTTAACTATGCGGATCTTCGTTGCCAGTGTGATGTCTCTACTCTTCACTATTGTAAACAATTATATAGGAACATGCTTAAAGTAGCCCAAATTGCCACAGCCTTGTTTCTCTGGCTGTCATGAGTGTTTTTCTTCCTTCTGCCTGTCTCCATTTAACCCTCCATGGCCCAGTTGCGTCAGCTGTTGGCACATCACAGATGCCTGCCAAGAATTTCTAAGAAGGTCAGGTGACAACTCATGTTCCATTTCCCTTTCTGCTCACACTCTCCAACTCACACACTGAGACCAGACTTCATAGCAAGACTGAGTTGTATCAGGGAAAGCAAGCAAAATAGCCTCTCTACTGAATTCAGGATACTCACCAAACCATTGGACACCATTTGTACTCCTACTGCAAATAAAGGAACGACTGGGTGAGTAATCACATTGAGGGTTCCATTGTACATTTAGCAAGGTGTTCATTTTTTCTGGAGTCTAGATGGAAATTCTTGCTTGTGTTCTGAAAGTATAGGCGGTTGGGAGTTGGTGTGCTGCTTCTTCCTTTGGGTCAGGAAAGGGCCAACTTGGGTGAACAGGAGAGAATGCATGAAGAGGGATAAACAATAGAATTGAACAGGTTAAATGCAGCTTATTTGTGCTAAAGTTTCATATTGCATTGTTTATGTTAGCAGTGTCTAGGGCTTTCTAGAATTTTCTGTCCACTTCCCAGACCCTGTACAAGTTCTTCTGCCACATCTGTGCATTGCTACCAAGTGGAAAAAAATCTGGGCAAACATTTTCTGGCCTGCTGTGGTAGGTCAAGAACTCTGGAAGATTTGTTCTTGACTTTTATAAATATATGTTCAAGTACAAAAGGCTGATACATAATGATGGTACCCAGCCTAGCTTTCAAGGGCTACTAAACACTTAGGTAGATCACATGGCAAGCCTTGGGGAAATACTGAGCCCATCGTTCCCTCAAATTTTGAAATGGAGTTTATAACTTTGATCATATCCTCTACACTGCTGTGAAGATGGAGAAGGACTCTTTGCTGTTATATGGTCAGTGAGCAGTTTATTCCATCAAAACAAACACACTTCTATCTCCTGAGGTGCTTGTCTCTCCAATCTGCTTTAAGTGCCATCTGGTAAATGCAGGGAAATAGTCACTGCCTTTGAGATGAAGTATATTTAGTGATATAGCAGGACAAGCTGCTCTCTGCTTGCCTAATATAAATCTGAAGTAACTGCCAAGAAGGCGATGTTCATACCAGAATATTTCAAACAGGGACTCTGACTGAGCTGGAATGAGCAAAGAAAGCACCTTCCTACTTTTTGCCTACACAACCTCCACTGGAACCCAATGTTTTCTTGAAAGAATGGCATTTTTAATATTCAGAGTGTAACTAAATCATAAAAACAAGGCTGTAATTGTTAGCATATTTACCTGAAGTTTACTCTTATCAGAATCATTAGGACCTGCTTAAGGGGAAAACATGCTCAGAACAGACAGAAATGACGAAGTGTAAAGGAATACATCTTGGATTACTCTTTCTGAACTCTAATATGTGATACAAAGTTCCCAGAATGTCATTTCTGTCTTGTGCGCCATCTTGGTCATTATGCAAACAGGTTACCAGTGGAATAGGAAAAGGCTTCTAACTTAAAGACGGCCTCTAGTATGTGAAACCTTTCAGTTCATTCTATCCCATGTGTTCACTTTTTAAGGCTATGACAACGAGAATTAGCATGTACATATTTCAAGAACAGATGCATCATTCCCACATCTTCTTTCTTTCTCCAAATTAGCCAATGGGGAGCAGAGACATTATATAGATTAGCAAACAGTGAGTGCAGAATTGGCCCAATTGCACACTGAAATGAGAAAATTGAAAGCCAGAGGCTTTCTTAATTTGTATGAAGTTAGTTAGAAGGACAAATCTGCCAAGTTCCAAATGTGATGTAGAAAAGGTTTACAGCTACATCCTCGAGGTATGGCCAAGTAGACTAATATATCTTAGGACAAAAGTTTTAAGCTATTTTATTATTGTATTGAATATTTAAATTTGATTTATATACTACCCAAGAATCCAGTTTTGGATGAAGGTACACTTTATACTTTTTAAAAAATAAATGGCACTAGGACAGCCACAGAATATTAACTGAACATACACAAAACACCTACCAGTGCAATACCAGCAGTCTTATTATCCCAAATGCCTAAGCAATCACAGACAAGAGATACAGCATTTCAGCAGCCTATCAATCCTGGCTAACGCTGCTCCCCTCCTTCGTGTCTGCAATCCTCCAGCTTTGCAAAGCAACTGTATAAATCCTTCAGCAAAACAAATGGTATCTTTGCTTCTTGTACATGAGGGATGCTGGGACCAACCATAAACTTTATGAACATCATATTCTTTCAGGAAAGGAAATACAAGATTAAAAGGGCTCAGGGTTTGTGCACACAAGGATTTATGGCATCCGCGTTGGTGCTTGGCTCTTCGCAGAGAATGAAGCTTTTCATTTGCAGCTCTCTGTCACCCAGGACAGTTATTCTTTCAGATGAGAAAAGAGGAGGAAAGGCTGGCTTAGAAATACACAGAGGACTAATGCAACCGCCCAGGCGTTGCGCACATAATGTCTATATGGAAATATCTAAAGAGATGAATAGAGTCAAGCAAATCTTCCCCAATATCTGCTAAATAGTTTTTGATCAGGCCAAAAGGCAATGCTGTATATAACCTCACAGGGAGAATTGTGTTTGTGTATAACACTGCAGCTGTAATGGGGAACCAAATTGCCCAAAGAGAAAAGCAGAGTTCAACCAGTTAACTATTTCAAGGATTTGGAGGGCTGAAGTTTTTGCCCAAGCCTGATCTAGCTTATGAGAAAATTTGCCTCCAACCTCTGAGTATTTATTACAAATCTGACCTTTCAGGATTTGGGTATATGTATAGCTTCCATGGAAACTTCCATCTCCCTTTGTTTCCAATTGTTCTGATTAGACTCTCATTGCTGTACATTGTCTAGGGGTGTTACTGCACTACAGGCTTATAGCAGTTCACAACTTCTTTAATTCCCATAGGCCCATCCAACATAATAATGAGTTTTGTAGTTTTGGAGATGCATTCTTTACTCTCCGGAACTAGCATTACAGCCCCTGTGAAGGGAATTTCAAGTCCCTCTGAAGCTATGGATCATGTGATTCTGTAGTAGAGAGTTGTAGCATTTGAGGAGGTATCAAAGTGCTATAACTATGCAATGTAGACTCACTCAAAGATTAAAATATTCAATGGGCTGTAATGTTGCAGGGGAGAAGAGAGCCATCACCAGTTCATTCATTTAACTCACTGAAGTAGGTCTTAAAAGGAAGTAGTGATACAGAATGAAAAGGGGAGAAGAAGAAGAATAAAAGAGTGGAGGGAGAGAGGGAGAATTTCCCCAAACTGGTCTTCCAGTCACTGCTGGCATTGACTTGTAATATGTACACAATAGTGCTTGATGGCTTCTTTATCAGTGGGATGATAAATCCATGCCAAAATTTAGGCCTCTTCCACACAGCTGAATAAAATCCCACATTATCTGCTTTGTACTGGAATATATGGCAGTGTGGACTCAGATAACCCAGTTCAGAGCAGATATTGTGGAATTTTCTGCTTGATATTCTGAGTTATATGGATGTGTGGAAGGGACCTTAATCTAGATCTGATAAAGTAGCTAGCCATGGTGTTGAGCCCTGATCCCTGGAATAGGACACCTTCTTTAAAGTTCACAATAAAATCTGCAATGAATTCACCATTCTGCTACTACATCCATCACACTGTGTTAGGAAGAGGTATGAGGTGAAATCAGGCCTAAAGTCCAATATAGTTGTCTACCCTAATATGGACTCTTTGGCATCCATAGGGGCTGCGTGTGAATTAGAAGGATAAATATTTAAGGCATCGTGTCATATCAACTATTTATTGTTTAATATGAAGGGAAATTTTAAAGGAATGGGTCATTTAATATTGAGGGAATGTTGACATATGCAATTATATATAGCAAGGTCTGTCTCTATGTCTGTAATGTATGGCACTAATCAACAGCAATGACTTTGTCAAATTCAGGACTAGGGTGCAAATGAGGACAGGGTTTCAGCAACTTTTCTGTCTGGGAGCCAAAAAAAGGAAGCTTCCCTTATCAAAGTTCCTTCCTCTATCCCATTAGGAGGAGGAGCCAAATCTAAGAGGTTTAATTTTTGAATGGCATCTTTACTTGGAAACAGTCTCTTTGGAGTTTGCAAGAGCTTTCTTGCAGTCTATGTGCCTAGACTGGAGGCTTTGAGCCTATTATATATAATGTTTATTCAGAAATGAGTCCCACAGTATTCAGTGGGATGTATTCCCAGGTTAGTGTGCAAACAATTGCATTCAGATACACACACACACACACACACTGTATATGTTTTTAAAGCATTGTTTCCACCAAGATTTGCAACAAAAATGAATGTATCTGTGCCACAGAATCAGCTGCATACATTCTTGCCCTCTACTGGCTAAAGCAAGTATCTTTTTCTACTATTTACGGGAAGTTTATCCCCAAATTCAGAAATGAGCTCTTCATATAATCTGACGATTCTGAACTAGAGCTTAGAAAGGTTTTTCTCTGGTCGATAATTCTTGCAACTCCCATGGTTCAGGGGATACTGGGAGATGTAATCCAAACAGTAGTCTTCCCAAGCTCTGATTTGAACACATATATTCACATTTATGAGGGGAAATGTTCTTGGTTGTAAAAAGTAAGCAAGTTAAGTATTAAATTGATATGTTATCGATTTCTATAGAGAAAGGATGCTTTATGAACTGGCCAGAGCAACCCTGTTTTACCAGAAATTGAGGCCTTTGGCTTGCCAAACCAATTCCCAACCTGGCCATTGCTAAAAGATTATGGAACTGCAATTCAAAAATGTATAAAGATTCAAAGATCACCTATCACACATTACCTATGCTTGAGAGTAGAAGTAGATACAGCATGGCTACATTAGAAGAATGATGTCCAGAGAATCTGAGTAAGCACACAGTAGAGTAAGAACTAGATCCACCTGCTCAACATTCAGTCCAGAAGTCAATAGAAGCTAGATTGTTTTAGATGTGAGTAAGGGATCCCTATCAGCCACTTTCCACCAACATTACATCATGAACACAGTTAAATCCCATTCTAACTTTCATTGCTCTGACTTTTGACATTTCTAGAGTTTATAGTTTGGTGAGGTTTTGAGAATACTTTGTGACCTATCTCTTGTACAGAAGTTCAGGAGAGTAGAACTATAATTCCAAGGACTGAACCAAGATGCTCTGAAGTGTGAAAACACTCAATAACAGCTGTGATAAAACTATAGCTTCTATTGTACAGCATTCAGAATGGAACCCATCTTTGAAGGCATGGACTCATGTGGGATTGCCAATCAGTCACCTGTGCCCTTCACAGTAGCTTGTGGTTCTTTTTCTATGTTAGGAACACATTTGCAAATTGCCTGCATGTCACAGAGCTGCAGGGGTGCAAACACTACTGCTGCTAATCATGGGATGAGCCTATGTAAACCCATGTTTCCTGGAGAAACCTTTGATTGGGACATTCCGCATCCATCAACACCAGGACAGGATTTTCCCTTTCCAATGCACTCATAAGTCAGACCAGGTTTTTGAACTTGCAGAAGGTCACAAAAAACATTTTCACTTGTGACATCATGAAAAGAATGTTGTTGCCTGACCTGGAATGTCCTGAAGTGAGGTTTCTTCCGGAAAGATGTGCAGTGGGGAAAGGATGTGTTTCATGAAGCTAGAGTGGATAATACTGCTTTTTCTAACACCATGGTGTTAAAAGCTGAGGAATATGTCATGCAGGGTTTCCTAAGAGCATTATTAATAACCTAGTTGGTAGGGAACATTCTGGTCTGGAGCTCCCTGAGGAAAAGTTTAAAAGCTTGTTGGTATTAACAGCAGCTCTCTAGTAAGCAAACTGGGGGGTCTTCTCCAAATTGGGGTTCTTCTCCTAATAACAGAATGTAGAATCATATCATTAATAACTTAGGGTTAGCAGAAGTAGAAGGAACAAGCTGCTCTTAATCTAATAGCTTTTCTACTTAGTTATCTTGCTTTATTTTTTTTGTATGCCCACCATGATGTTTGCAAATTAAATTGGTTCTCATTGCAGCCAGTACTTACGTTCCCGCAAAATGTGTGTCCTTAAATGTCCACTTTTCATCTAGCTAATATGTAGATTGTCTTGACTGCCATAACACCATTTTCAACATTTAGGACATGTGGGGTCCCAGCAGGACATTGCATGTCCACTCTGACTTTTCTAAGAATTGCACTTGACTGTACAGAAATGTGGGAGGAGAAATAATGTGCTCCTTTTTGTGACCTGCTCAATCTATCCTCAGATTGCAGAAAAGTTCTCAAGGGATTACTGAGCAGCCAGAAGGCCCATGTACATTGGATTTGAGCTCATTTACCAGCATGAAAATCTTCAGCCCATCTTCGGATCTCAGCTAGAGAGACTTAAAAGGGCTGTTTCATCGGTTGGAGCTCAGCATACTACAGAAACAGACTTCAGTCCCATACGTACTGCACCATGGTGGTGCAGAATAATCTGGATCTTGGGGATCCTAGAAAAGGGATCCTGCTGGAGCCTTTCATCCACCAAGTTGGAGGCCACATGAGCATGATGAAGTATGATGACGCCACCGTCTGCAAGCCCCTTGTTTCCCAGGAGCAATGGTTCTACGAATCTCTCCCCTCAGCAATGAAACGGTTCACACCACAGTACAAAGGTAGGCTCAAGAATCCCCTCTTATATGTAATTACATGTACTTATTAAGAAGTAGATCCCATTGGATTCCATGTGAAGATAATGAGGCTGAAAACGCCACAGCTAAAAGGATTTGCACTTAGTGTTTGGTACTTAAAACAAATATAAGTGCCAGAGGAGTGCCATCTATCCTCCTCTAATTGCCAAGTGAGCAGCAACAGGCATGCAATGGAGTGAACAGCAGCTGTGGCAATGTGCTTTGCCAAAAATGTGCTCTAGGTATGGGAAAGCCACCATTCTATACTCCTTATGCAGGGAAATCCACCAGAGAAGTATGTTTAGACAGCCATACTGTACTATTATGAAATACCTCCTAGCAACTACCTTGTTTATAGCACTGCTTCTTAAACTGTGGGTCCTAACCCCAAATGGGCTCCCCATAGCTGAATGTTGGGGTCAAAAATTTGGCAAAGTAACATTTTTCACAAATCTGTTAGCAGCAGCATGCAGGGTTTGCAGTGAATGCTGCAGAAAATGCTTCAGCTGTATTCCACAAAAAGGAAAATCATCTGGTCTAGCAAGCATTCTAAATTCTGATTCGATATCAGTAAAAGTTTTGATTTTTATATCTATTTTATATCCCTATATATCTGGGGTCATGTCAAAATTTACCAGGCAGAAAGGGGTTCTGAGTGGGAAAAATGTAAGAAGCCTCGCTCTATAATTTCATGATGAATTGTGGAACCAAAACCCTATAAAATGTACAGATGATATCTGGCATATCTTGAATGGTTTTTTGAAGATATGTAAGCCAGTATGTTTTAGATGCACATGAAGGGAAAGCTTGAAACTGAAGAATACAGTGAGAAGAGAGTCACAGTATATATGAGGCACAAAGGGACAAGTAGTAATCTTGGAAATGCAAAATAGAGATCACAACAATGGAAATGAGGCACATAATCTGTGCAAATGCAAGACTACTTGTAATTTTGCATCTATGTAAAGTCAAAATAGTAAGAAATCATTATCAGATTCCACCTGGCTTTTTATGAAAATAATCCTTGCAGTGATTAGTTTAACAGAAAAGGGATCCTTTTTGGAATTGTTAGAAACCATTGCTGAAGAGAGGGAGGCTTCTTTTACTCAGTCTAGGAAGCAGCATATTGTTATGTGTGCTATAATGTGTAAATATGGTCTCCTCGAATGGAAATAAAATGATATGTGAACTGAAAATGGATTGAGATATAGCCATATATCACAGACATTAAGGTATTTGCAACGTCAGTGAGGGAAAACTTTAGATGGAATGGACTTTGGTAGCCTCACTGATTGGTAGTAAATAGGCTTCTGCTTCCTCATGCAGTATCTCTGAAAGAAAACTATACGACCATAATGGACCTGTGCTGAAATATTGTTTGAGTCACAGGGTCTTGGGTAAAAGGGGGTGGGGAGAGCATACTGGAAGATAAAGTTAGAGTTTCTCTTCATCAGGACGAAACATTTTGTAAGAAAAATGTCTTACTTCTAACAAGTAAGACATTTGATCCATTTGATCCAGTTCTGTAAACTTAGACAACAAATGGCTTCCTAGAGTTACTTACAGGCAGATTTTCTGTGGATCCCTGGTACTTTATGGATATTTCCCATCGAAGAAATAAACAAGCTTTTACATACTCATACCCTCCAACCACCCTGATTTGGCAATTGGTAGGGTTTAAATTGGTAGGGTTTATAATAGTATGCTCTTTTTTGGAAATGTATGTTGCTTTATGCACTATAATATCTTGTAAATTTACTTTGTTTGTTGTATTGTGTATGTCACGGCACTACTGGGTGCTTTTTGTGAGCTGACCCAAGTCTCTTTTCTCAATTGCTTTTAAAATAGCACATTTTCCACATCCTCCTTCCACTTGTCATCAGGTTACTTATTTTGCTGAAAAGTGAGTTGGGACCTTTAAAGTGTTTCACAACTTGATATCAAGGTACCTTAAGGCAGTCTTTCTCAACCAGTGTGCCGTGGCACACTAGTGTGCCGTGGCGGACCTCCTGCTGTGCCACGAGAAAAGCTCTCTGCCCCCCTTCCTCCCCCCTCCTGCTGAACTCCTGCTGCTTGGGGGAGGAGGAGGAAGGGCGGGGCAGTGGCGAAGAAAAAGAAGGGACCGGGGCGCCACCTCCTTTGGCCGTTTCCCCAGCCAGCCTCCAATCCGCCATGACTCCCACCATGACTCTTACCCCTCGCTCACTGAAGCCGCGTGGAGGAGGAGCCCGCTCACTGAAGCCCGTCCACCGCTCATGCTCCTCCTCTGTAGGAGAGCTGAAGCTGGGGGGAGGGGGAGGGGTATGGCGCGGCCTGTAGGAGAACTGAAGCTGGGGGGAGGGGCATGGCGCGGGCTGGCTCTGCCCCCTCCCCTGGCTTCGGCACTCCCAGCAGCTGCTCCAGCCTTGAGGGGACAGTGCCAAGCCAGCATTGTGCTGGCTCTGGCACCGCTGGCTTGGCACTGCCCCCTCAAGGCTGGAGCAGATGCTGGGAGAGGTGAAGCTGGGGGTAGGGGGTGGGGCTTGGTGCAGCCTGGCTCCGCCCCCTCCCCAGCTTCGGCACTCCCAGCAGCTGCTCCCAGCAGGCCACCAACCCCCAGCCGTTCTTTACTGTGTTAGAGTGTCATTTTGTGTCATTTTGGTTGGTGGTGTGCCCCCGGATTTTTTTAATGTTAAAAGTGTGCCGCGACTAAAAAAAGGTTGGGAAACACTGCCTTAAGGATTGCCTTAAGATTGTGCCAATCTGGTTACTAAGGTCATTCTCTGCAGACTCCTCTTTGGGGAAATATAATGGATGGCATTGCCAGAAAAGTTATTATTTGAATGACCATTCCCAGAATTCTTAGCCTAAAGATCATAGGAGATGCAGCGGAAAAAGTAACTTTTCTAAAGTCTGGTGTGTGACTATTGAGCAAATGTCTACTCTATGCTGGCATTCTGAGAAATGCCAAATCTAGAGAAGATGAGTTGTGTCCCACCCTGATATCTTTCAGTCCCAGATAAAGATCTTTTAATTTTCCCAAGCCTTTTGATCTGCTGCTTTTTTAAAAAAAAGAAGTCTATTTTCTCTCTATTATGTATTGTTATGCCGGATTGTTTTGCTTTATTGTATGTACACAAAGTAGAAAAGAAAACCAGCAACTAATAAATGTACAAAACTGTACAAGTTTATGAATCTAGTCCAAACAGAGCTTTAAACCCCTTTTTTAGCTCCTTGGGATGTACATCACTGAAAGAAGAGAGTGAATATATATAAAAAGGAAAGGAAATATCAATATGTATAAATAATAAAAAGTCCTTAAATGCATTTCTTCTAGTGAATACTCTGCTGCCTCAGCCACAGAGTCATTCTTCCACACACTCCTCGTCTTATTTTTTCATAATATTGGTTTATAACAGTTCAGCTCCCACACTTCCTTGGCTGTTGCTAATTAATTTCCCCCCAGAGACCATTGAGCGAGCAACAGCTCTGACTAAAACCACTTCCCCCTCCATCTCTCTCTGAGAAGCAAGATAAAAACATTTCATCTCCCTAGTCTGGCCAATTTCCATGGTAATATGACACATGGGTGGTTGAGAGACAGAGCGAGAACACCTGCATTTTAAGTGTGTTTTTTTTTCACTTCCCCAAAAGAACACTTGTTCTTTCAATATTTTTTTGTGTTGGAATGCACAGCATTCCCTGATCACAATCCTGTTGAACACTTTACTGTTGCTTTGGGGGCCATTTAGAAAGAAAACCCAAATGTCGGGGTGCCCTCCTTACCTTGTCTCCATGCTTCTGCCTATTTATTTATTTAACGTGTCAAAGGCGAACTGAGAATATAGTTATAATGTATAAAAAACTACAAAGTTAAGAACTTGGCATTATACTAAATTTCCTTTGACCAGAAGTTGGCCACTTCAAGTGCCTCTTGGTGTTGCTGTAAGAAGGTCCCCCCACTGTGCATGTGACAGGGCTCAGACCCCATTGTAGTATGTGGCCTGTGGTTTGCTAGTCTCCACACTCGCATGTCCTGGACTCCATTTTGTAGCTCTATTTCTTAAGGTTGGCTCTGCATCTCGTGATGCCAGAGCGCAGTCTGTTCACCACCTTCCAAGACTCCTGGCCTTCTGTGTGCCCAGGAGAGAGTTTCTCATCTGGTCTCAGCCACTGATTGAGGTTCCAGGATTTAGCCTGCCACTTTTGGACTCTAGCTTGCTGAAGTGCCCCTACAAGTATCTCGGTAGATTTTAGGAAGCTATTTCTTGATTTAATACATTGGTGTGCTGGTTGATACCTGAACAGAGGATGGTTACACCATCTGCTACTTTCCCACAGATGTGGGAAATGGATGGTCTGGAGATGACACCGCCTTGGTTGCACCACCTGCTACTTTCCCACGGATGTCAGATGGTGTGATACCAGCTAAACAGTGTCATTTCTCCAGTGGTGTGGGGCATAGACATCCTGTGATGATGCGGCATGTCTCATTAAGAGTCACAGCCACTGTTTTAACAAGGTGAGATGTATTCCACACTGGGCATGCGTATTCAACAGCAGAGTAGTAAAGTGCAAGGGCAGATGTCTTCACTATGCTTCTGCTGACAAACTGGCAAATCTTCCAGATTCTCTTCTGCAATTACTTATGCCCACGAATAAGATATTGTCTGAGGCTCTGAGCAAATTGGAATTTGTTGCCTTGCTTCATTTCTCTTCGGGGAGATAGTGGCGGGGTATAAATAAAGTTTATTATTATTATTATTATGTTTCTTAATAATTCCAGACTACTCATCCAGACTACTCATCCTGTTTTTCTCATAAGGTTGGCAGACATCCCAATATATTACTTGGAAAAGTTCTTACTCAGGAGTAAATCTGTTTATATGGATATTCCCACCTGCTGTTACAGTGGTCCTATTGTGATCCTACCACAGGGTTTTCTAGGAAAGATTTGTCCAGAATTGCCTTTGCTTTTCTCTGAGACTGAGAAAATATGACTTGCCCAAGGTCACCCAGTGAGTTGTCATGTCTGAGCAGGGAATGCAAACTCCAGAGTCATGGCCCAATGCACAAATCACTACGTCACACTAGTTCTTGTAAGGAACGTTGCTTGGAGTTTAAATACCCTTTACCGGGGTACAGGTTGAGCATCCCTTACACGGAATTCCAGAATCCAAAATACTTCAAAATTCAAAATTGTACACTTGGGTGGTTGAGATTGTGACATCATCCTTTTCTGATTGTTCAGTATACGTAAACCTTTTTATGCACAAAATTGTGCAGGTGTTGTTTATCATGCAACCAGAAAAGAAGCAATACTCTCTTCTATATAACTATTAAAGGTAAAGCCATCCTGTCCAATTTTCACTTCAGGAAACTAGCACTGCCGACATATCCTTAGAAAGAAGCAAATCACTTACTTCTGAAGAAAACAGTAGGTTGGAAGTTAAAAGTAATAGCTCTGCGCTCTCTGGTGTACCAGGTTCTTGGCTTCACTTTAACATATCCTGAGGCTTTGCTGTTTGTTGTTAAAAATGAGGTCGTTTAGATAATGATGAAGCTGTTTTGCAAAACTTGACCATCATCATTTAAATTTAATAGCAGTTCATAGCATTCTGGGGTCTGTTTACAGGGCAGACAGCTCTTTTTATGCATTTCCAATGTAGATTACATGACCTTCAGTCAGTCTTCTTTTGCTTTTTCTAGGAACAGCTACTCTCCTCAGACACCTAGTTGAGTCGAGAATGCTCTGTAATTACAGACTTATTTTCAGGCTGGGTTCTGCTCAAATTCATACTGTATATGGCAGTAAATAAATATGCTTATTAATATAAAAATACACACGGGAGAGCAGAGCTAGGAGGCTACACAGCAAAACAGCTTCTTGTAATTGCTGGGATGCTTCTGACATGCTGATACTTTCCGTAAATATTCCCTGTCTCTCTAATGTGAAGTGTACATGACCCAATAGAACCGTCAGGCCTGCTAAAACAAAGGCACACAGTTCTTGCTCTGGGTTGGAAATCATACAGACTTCCAAATGTTGGACTGCAACTCTCAGCATCCCCCCACCCCATTGTCAGCTAGGGCTGCTGAGGAATGCAACTATATACTCCTCACCCAAATTTACCTGGAACCCATGTCCCTTTGCTGTTAAATCCGAACTCATTACAAAGCAAGAAGACTTCAGAAGTCAATTTGTTGCAACTACATTGCATATATTGAGGGTTTATGTGACTGTTATATTACACGTATCATTTGGTCAAGGTATCACACAGCTGGCTGTTCATGCTGCAGCAGATTAATGTGGGCTTCTATCTAGATTATGTGGCAAGTGGGCATAGCTTATTTTTTGGGAAACAACTTCCAGAACCACCCAACTAGCATTAATTCAGAAAGTTGTTGTTCAACTAAGTAACTTTTGCAAATGTTTTCAACCGTTCTATCATGCAATGATTGGTGTCTTTTAGGTGTTATACACACACGCGTGCACATATACACACAATATATATATATATATATATATATATATATATTGCTTATTAATATATATATATACTCTAAGTATATTGCTCTATTAGCAGCACCTCTGTTCATACATAGGTAACTGTAAGGTATACAAAATTTCTCTTGTATACCTATGTATGAATAGTTATCTATGTATGAATTGTTAGTTGCCTATGTTATACTGTCAGATGGTTTGAGTCACTGCCTGAAAGGAATACCATGTTGAACTAATAAACCATCAAGGACTCTTAAGATCATCGGGAGAGAACCTGCTCTCGGTCCCACCACCCTTGTAAGCACGACTGGTGGGGACAAGAGACAGGGCCTTCTCAGTGGTGGCTCCACTGATCTGCCCCCTCCCTCCTGGCATTCCGAAAAAAGCTTAAAACCTGGCTCTGGGGTCAAGCCTTTGAGCAATAGATACAGTGATTTGAGTGTAATTGATGTGACCAGCAATGGACAGATCTTGGATCATGATTTTAAACTGGTGATATTTTAGAATTTTAAATCTTTGAATGTTTATAATTGTTTCAATGGTTGTTTAATTATGTATGTTAATTCAATGTCCAGCATCTTCTTGGCTTTTATTCATGAACGAGGATTCACGAAGGGCTCATCCCACGCTTTCTACAAGCATGTTGATGACTAGTTGGATGTGTCCTTCGAGCCTGTGCAATGGATTTTTCTGGTGGAGTGCAGCGTGCACAGAACTGACCTCACCCTTTAAACCAAAGTTTCGTCTGCCAGAGCCTAGCAAGCTTGGACGGTGGCAGTGAGATCCTCAGGTCGTAGGTTTGGTTTGAGTTTCCTTCTCTTAGATGGTTGACCTTACAGGGTTAGACGAGCACCATCTGCCCAGGTTTGAAATTAGAGTTTTCCTTCTCCTAGGATGGTTGCCAAAAGGCTAGAGAGTCCATCCTGCCCATTGACGCTCTTTGTCAGACCCTTCAGTTGTGACCTGTCTGGCATGGGTTATTATGCCACCGCCAGTATAGCTCACAACTTCATTAGGGTATGCAAGACTCTCCCCTACAACAAAGGGGTGCCAACGGAGAAGGTCCAGCATCTAATGGTTGCCTATTCTAAGCAGCCCTGAGTCCCCCCTCGGAGGTTAGAAGGACGGGGTATAAATGCTTGAAATAAATAAACAAATAAAGAAATACTTGAGCAAGCTTTCGATTTCTCTGGACTAATGAAGAATTTTGAATAACTCAAATGTTACTCATTACTTTGTGACATTTTAATATTGTGATTCCACTTAAACTGTCATGACAACATCTCTTGCAATATTTAAGTTTGTACTTTGGTGAAGCATAAGAGCTCTCTGGCTGAAAATTCAAATTACCGTAGAGTCTCGCTTATCCAACCTTCGCTCATCCAACATTCTGTATTATCCAACACAATCTGTCTTCCACCTGGATCCATGACTGTTTCAATACATTGAGATGTTTTGGTGCTAAATTTGTAAATACAGTAATTACTACATAACGTTACCGTTTATTAAACTGCTTTTTCTGTCAAAATTTTTGTAAAACATTATATTTTGGTGTCTATTTTGTAAAATCATAATGTAATTTGACGTTTAATAGGTTTTTCCTTAATCCCTCCTTATTATCCAACATTTTTGCTTATCCAACGTTCTGCCGGCCCGTTTATGTTGGATAAGCAAGACTCTGCTGTATGTAGTTATCCCTCCCTAAACTACAAATACCAGGTTTCTACCAAATATTCCCAGGGCAGTTAAAGTGGAATCATAGTGCTATAGCGTGAAAGGGCCCCTGGTCAACCAAGATGGTTACTATCTTGTACCTTGAAAGAAAGAACAATTTATATTCACTCAGGATCCCCTACAACAACAACACATGGGGATTGCTTTTCCTTCTCTACATTTCGCTATGGTAAAAAGTCCAAACTACAGGCAGGGTCTGCATGATTTATTCCGGTCTTCTGGGTTAAGTGGCAATAGTACTGGATGTGATCATACAATTGGTCCCACGCACATAGTTGTTTGAATGCAACTGCAATAACATGAAAGTAATTCACAAGGAGCTGTCTTGCCTTGCAGCTGCTCCAATATACAAAGAAACCATCATTCTGCTGTAATAAGTTATTTCTGCACACTATTTCTTTATTACTGGCTCACCAATCATTGGGGAATGCAGCTCATTTAGCAGCTCGCTCAAACAGGATTCAGAACGCTTTTCCTTTGTGTTTTCAAGAAGAAGAAAGCAGGTGTCAATTGTGTGGTTGAAATATATGATTCTTCAGATCACTTGCAATATTTCTGATTTTGTTCCCCATGTGTTTTTCAGTTGTGTTTAAAACTAATTTGCTTTAGATAAAGTATGTGTTATTCTACCCAGCAGTTCAGTGTTGACTTTCTCCCACATGCTGAGCAAATCACAAAAATAGACTGATTGATTCATGAGCCAAAATTGTATCCATTCCTCTCTTGAGACAGCATGCTGATTCAGTGTGCCTGGAATTCTGACACTTATACGTGCACGTCAAGAGGATAGTTATTCCGATTTCAAGTTGTGTAAATAGACTGGCAGGACCAGATTTAATAGCAAAAAGTTGAGATCCTCACAACAAAACCTTGAAGAACCTTGTTTTTTCATATGAGCTTCTTTCATTTCTTATGATTTAACACCATGGTGCAAAAGCCACTGCTCTGTGGGAAGCTAACATCTAGATGCTGCTTTGCACGTGTACCAGTCTTAAATTCAGAGCAGCTGTGAAAAGGAACAGAGTCCACATTTCATAGTGCTAATGGCTAGAAGGTGACAGGGCTATGACATCTAAGCCGGTCCAGGAAAATGTACCAAATGTGAAACACATGGAAATTAGATTAGTACAGGAAGAAAGTGGTCTTCTTAAAGGAGTTGATAAGCATTGGTGCATGAGATTATTTTTGGAAATTAGCAAAAATCAGAGCCAGCACAATTTAACAGTTTTAGCACTAGACTACAACTCTGAAGGCTTGGGTTCCAATCCCTGATCAGCCATGGAAATCTACTAGGTGACCTTGGGCAAATCACACTCTCTCATGGAGAATGACAAGAGGCAATCTGTTCTGAAAAATTCTGGCACGAAAACACCCGTGGCAGGCTTACCTTGGGGTCACCAAAAATGGGAAATGACTTGAAGGATAACCACCACAACTGCAAAAATTAAAGTCATGCTTCCTGCCAAAGACAGAGAATAAAGAAGTCTCATATACAGTAGAGTCTCACTTATCCAAGATAAACGGGCAGGTAGAATGTTGGATAAGCAAAAATGTTGGATAATAAAGAAGGATTAAGGAAAAGCCTATTAAATGTCAAATGACTTTATGATTTTACAAATTAAGCACCAAAACATCATGTTTTACAACAAATCAACAGAAAAAGCAGCTCAATAAATGGTAACATTATGTAGTAATTACTGTATTTACGAATGTAGCACCTAAACAGACAAAGGTTCTTTCTTTCTCCCATCCTGGACATTATTCCATAGGTCCCCTCACCTGTGGATCCGGGCGGGAGGCAGACTGCATTGAATAATACAGAACATTGAATAAGTGATGGTTGGATAAGCGAGACTCTACTGTACTATCAAATATTCTGTAGATGTTGCAGCCTAGACCTGGAGGATCCCTCAGTAAACCATCACGAAGCAGCCGTGATTAAATGCTTTATTAAGAATAGGTAGAAAAGGAAAGAAATAAGAATATAGTCCACTGATGCTCTCAGCATCCAGGTATTGCAAGGCAATAGTTCTAAAACAGTTCAAAGATCCAATAGATGAAGAAATAGTCTTGAAACCCCAATGGGCTAAAATCCGGGATAAGTCCTTGGCAACGAGGGCTTGGCTGGATACTTGAATACCGTGCTGTGGAGGCTCTGTGGCCTGGTCCTGAACTTGAGCTCCGTGGAGCTTGGCAATGGAAGCTTAACGTTGGCGTGAGATCCCGAGTGCCAACGGGAACCAACTTAAATAGGTTCCCCCTTGTTTTGGCCTCAGAGGCGTTGACTTCGGCACAACTCTATCTCAGGAACAGTTTGTGGGCCCGACTTTCCCAAGCCTTCTGAGGAAGGCAAGTATGTCAGCTCGTTAGCGGCTGCACCTGGAGAAAGGGGGGAAAGCAAGGTTTCGCTTTCCCAGCACTTCTTATCAGTCTGGGAAGAAAGCAGGCTGTGTCTGGCCTTGACCGCTGGCTGACGTGGAGGCCTCTGCAAAGGTTGTCTCTCAAACCTGGCTGGGGTCTTGGATTTAACATGGCTTCTATCTGGCTTGGCTATGGAGTCAGGCTGCGGCATGACAGTAGATGATGGAAAGAGTTAGTGTATCAATCATCTCCAGATGTTTTGAACTTCAACTTCTAGGAGTACCAACCAACATTGCTAGCAATAAGGGCTTGTGGGAACTGAAATTCAAAACATCCAGAGCAGTGGTTCTCAACCTATGGGTCCCCAGGTGTTTTGGCCTACAACTCCCAGAAATCCCAACCAGTTTACCAGCTGTTATGATTTCTGGGAGTAGAAGGCCAAAACATCTGAGGACCCACAGGTTGAGGACCACTGAGCCAGAGAGTCCATGGCTTCTCTTGCTACAGTTTTAAATCAATCTTTTCAATAGCAATTGTGCCTAATGGTGACATTTTAAACCGATTATGGCTGTTCTACTTTTCTAGCTGGGCAGATCTTTACTGACTTGTTCCACCAATCTCAGTGGGTGATAATGTTACAAAAGGTGTCTGTTTGCTGTTATAGGCACAGCGGCAGTGACAGCTGGCAGCCTTACTTTGTCCTGAGTTCCCACCAAAAGACTTGGAACAGTCCAGATACTGCTGAGAGTTTTTCACATGGCTTGGAAGGATCCTGACTAATCCTTAAAGGGCAGGGCTATGCAAAAGAGTGTCAAGTGGCCCTGCTATCAGGCTGTTAAGGTTGGAACTGAAAATGCAATGCTCACCAAACAGAGTGTGTGGGATGTCCTTAGGAAGGGGAGACCACTATGATTAGCCTGTCATCAAAAGGTCAGAGCTTTCTGATCGACAAGCCATGCCCAAAAGTAACCTGTCATCTGAGACTCCCGGGACTGCAACTGTGATCACGGAGGCTTTATTGGGAGTGCTGGTAATCTGTAAAAGGTTGTCTAGCACTTCAGCCATGTGAGCCCCATTAAAGTTACCGGTACTGAAATTTAGAGAGCTTGGCTCTTCTTCCCTTTGGGCTGTGTTCTTTTGGACTGTACTCTTTTAGACCATGGAATAATAACAACAATAAATAATATTGTCAGTATTAGTACTAGAAATAGATGTTACATTTATATCTAGCTATCCTTCCTTTGGCTCTAGGCTGCCTGCTATATTCCCACACGGATGAGAATGGCCAGTCCAGATCGTTCATGTCTCAATGGAGCCTGGGATCTGAATCTCAAGTTTCAGTTCAACAGTGAAACTCAGTGGTTTTTATCTCTACTTGGATCATGGGCCCCCTAAAATGTAATACCTGGGAGCGGACTGTCTTTGAAAGTTTTTGGACTGTGCTTGCTAACAGTCCAAGTTCTTTTGCCCACTCAACCAGTGACACTTTTATATATGAGTGCCTGACAGAGCTTCTAATCCTTCTCTTGTTTTGTAATCCTTGTTTTTCCAATGAGGCAAAAACCTGTCACATAACATAAACAAAATGTTGATGCCATTTTTAAAGGGCAAAAACTATACAGTACTTTAGGTTGATGAATTATAATACACTATTAATATGCAGTTTGTACTGGTGAATCTTTAAATACGCAGGCCCTGTTTTCAAAAAGTAGCCTCCACAGTTTTCCTTTATTTGTGCATGAAATGACAACTATTGTCTGTCCTGAACCACAGGTCCAAAAAAATTAATTTGGACTTCTGCACTGAGAAATAATATAGTTGCCCTACACATAAGAACAGTCAATCTACCAATGAATTACTCTACACTTTTGAGCATTAAAAATGGGAAGGGTACATCCCAGATAAACAGAGGATCAATACCTGTGGGTTATTCTGACAAGATATCATCACACTTGTTCTTGTTTTTGGAATATGTTCTTATAAAATATTCAGACAACAAGATCTATTTTCTGAGCAAGCACCCTTCCCAATTTTCCATCATGGTTTATTTTAGAACAATACATATTGCCACATATGTGATATCTGAGCCATGGGGGAAAGAGCTTGTTCTATTTTAAAACAAGCAAAGCCATAGATTTGATCTGTAAATGAAAGGCTAAAAGGCAGAAAATAAGGCCACTTATCATGTTTTTAGCCCCACTTAAAGATAAGAAAATTAAACTCCAAGAATTTTTCCCAGGTGACTTATTTTTATTTTACTTAATTCTCTTTTAAATGTTCATTCAAAAGCATTACAATGCAGAAAAAGTTATAGCACCTGCAAGCTTTTCACTAATTTAGCAGTGAAGCAGAGCTCAGAAAAGTTACTTTTTGGACTACGTATCTAGAATCCTGCAGCCAGCATGGCCAGTTCTGCTGGACTTGCCTTTATCTGAAGGGCTACCCAGTCCATGTTTTTTGATGATTTTCCCCCCCCCAAAAACAGAATAAGAAAGGAGAGGCAGGCATATTGAAATCATCTAGTGTACTAAGAGCAATTACTTGGTAATAGACTTTTCTCCTAAAGGAAAATATAGTACATTTTTATTTGAATAATAATAATTTCTGCATTTGCACCTATACTTATACATTAATACACGCAAACATTATGCAGATATTATTCATCTTTTTGGCAACATATAAGTGACTACCAAAAACTAAATCTACAAACACTTTCCCACCAGCTATTATTTTCCCTAGTGAAAACCATACACTTAACTCATACCAGGAGAAAAATAATTAGGGAAAGAAAGGGAAATAATTAGCGTAACATGCTGCACTTTCAATCACCCTCCTCCCTACTGATTGCCTATTTTATGAAATTTTGGTACATTCGGCATTTGGGCTGTGTCAGAGACTCTACATGCTGGAATGCAATTTTAGGTTCCAGTTGGTTTAGCTATGGCATAACATGGATAGAATTAAAGTGCAAGGATATTGAATACGGAACAGATCACACATGAAAGTCAGTGGTAGTGAGTGAAGATATAAGAAACGGGAATTTCAGAAAGGCCAACAGCTGTTTTCCAAAGCATGAGGGGGCACAAATCCAGATCCTCAAAGGCAAAGATCTAAGCACAACTAGGTTTGCACTGTTCCTTGTCTGACTATAAATACTTTTCTATACTAACCATGTATATCCAGGTATATGAACACATGGACAGTAGGAAACATGGGATCAATATGTGAATAAGGGAGAAGGGCAGATCCACAGACACCATTCCATTTTCTCCCGCTTATGTGTTCCTTATCTCTAGGAATGGTGGCCTATGATCACTCCCTATAACATGCAACCTACAAATCTCCGTCCTGAAATGTATGTTGAAATCATGGTCTTAATTCAACACATACTATCACATTTGGTAATCCTAGCAAAAGTATTAATTTGTTTTGGTCTTTATAATCTTTGAGTTCACTAGTCTAGATTGTTGAGGCAGCAATTTATTTGAGAAAGATGCTTTAAAACATTTTTTCTTAGCATTTCAGACATATGTTGCAGTAGAAAATCCAGAGAAATCAGTCATTTAGGACCTTATGAAACACAGTTTTCTCCTTGTTTTCCATGTTGCCAAAACATAGTCTCACAGGGCCCATCACATGACACGGGGCAACTTCCAGCAGAACTCCGTAGGGCTCCATTTCGGCAATGTGGAGAAACAGAAGAGGAAGCAGGGAAAGGACAGGAAACCACGTGGGATTGGAGGCCATCCCAGAAGATAGGGAAAGATCGTAGGGAATGAAAGAGGATGGTTCCCTCCACTCTCCCCTTCTTTCCCCTGCTTCCCCCTGCCCGTCTGATGAGATCCCTAATTATATATGGGGAACTAAAGGAATTACTAAAGGGATTATAAACTAAGCAGTTGCAAAGTCACTGTGAGATGTTACATGGACTGCTGCCTTGGTGGCAAAATAAGAAAGTAGAACTGTAAATATCTCTGTCCTGTTTCCTTCCTTCTCCTGTCAGCTTCAATATATTATATGCAAGTAAATTAACTGCTTAGAGGTCAGTTGCTCTTCTGTTTACACAGTTATTTATCTCCTTTAAAGGTATTATTTCTGTACATCTCAAGAAGGACAGCATGGGAAATTTGAGCCTTATAGCCGGCCCACAAACAGACAGACGCAGTTCCTTAGATAAAGCCTCAAAGGAATGTTCGATGACAATATGGCAGAAACTCAACCAAGCCAACAGTAGCAATGGTGACCATACATTTGTGAAATGGAATCATGATCAACTCACCAACACAATCAAAGACAGGTAAGCAATATGCACTTCAATCACATCTGGACCGAATCTGGGTAGTTCTTATTTGCAGTGATGGCTGAGAACACAAGTGGAAATCAAGGAAGGATTTACAATGAAAACATTATTTCATATTACATATTGCTTACCACATATGGCAATGTTACATCCGAATAGAGCCAAAGGGTTTGAAAATAATGTTTTCATATTAAATCCTTCCTTGAATGATGATGGACAAAAAGAAATGGAACACATCCTTCATTCTATCACCATTGTTATTTTAAAATTAGTAATACAGATCATTCTATAAAAGGGACTATGACTCAAAACAAATGACTAGCTTGCTTGACCCTTCACACTTGAATTCGTCACTTGGAGCACACCAGTGGTATCAATAAAAGCTACAAGGGAAGAAATGAAGGTAAAAACTGGTAATTCATTTCTGAATTTACCTAACAGTAATCTCAACTGAATTCAATGGGATTTACATATGAGATCTCATTATGGAATTGCTCTGTTTGGATTGTTGCTGTTCTAAATAGAATGCAGAGGAACTCACTTTTGGATAAGTGTATATGCAGAATTGTGTTATAATTGAGATTTGCTTTTGAGTATTCATCATGCCTAGACTCAGGGCAATACCTAATTGATATATTTTTAAAAAGGCTAAATATATATTTTCCATATTTTTCTTAGCTGTCAGGAGAAGGCAATACTGCAAGCTGACCTTCAGCATCATAGAGATGTATCTTCACTTATGGAGAAAGACAATGGGAACCAAACAGAAAAGAACAGCTATAACCCCTGGGGACTGCACTGCCACAAAGAGCATCTAAACCGCATGTCTTCCAAGTATAATGAGAACAAACCTCATCGTATCTTTTTCTTGGCTGTTCTTGTTACTGTTGACTGATTGTTTACAATCCCAAGGTTGCAATGTAGAACTCCCAGCATCCTGTTGACTTTTAATAATTGATGAACATTACAACCTATATATATCATGGATAATTTGCAGTAGTGGACTCTAGTAACACTGGGGGGGAAACATGTAGAACACAACCTGGCAAAAGTAGCCATGACTAATGATTTGGTCAGACATGATTATCCATTAAATCTGTAAAGTAAAACACTGGAAAATAAAATGGAAAGTAGCAAGTACAGATTTAACACTTTCCAGAAGGACAGTCATGTTAGAATCTGATGATAGAAGATAGATAGATACAAACACATACACATTTATGCATACAAATATGTCACCATTCAACACAGCTTCTCCATTATAAATGTCAGTTGCTAAAATCTAAGAACAGCAAAATTAGCATGTCATAAATTTGGAATTTCTCTGCTATATTTTACATGTAGGAACCTAGGTTTAAAAAAAATCGAAAATTGAAATTTACAGCCATCTAATTCAAATGATACCATGTTTGAAAGTCTAGGACTGAATATTTCTAAGTAGATGTAGCACAGCAGTTCTCGTTTGTGCCTGGAGGGCAGGGGACAGGACCTGGGGTCCCGTTAGCATTAGAACCAGCCGTGCTAGAACAGGATTCTGAGGATGAGCTAGATGACTGGGGTGAAGGGCAGCTTTCCCCGCAAGGGCCTCTTTTGCCCACAGAGAGCTTGGCCTGGGAAGAAATGTGTTTTGGTCCAAGGGATGATTCAGATCACCAGGTGCAGTTTGATAGCGATCCAGGGAGTTATGAACACCCGGGGGAGATCTTCCCAGGAGCCCCCTGAGGAAGATATGGAAGAAGGCGCATGGGAAATGGCTAGGAGGAAAGCTCTCAGGGAGATAGCAACACAGCTGCCGAGAGACAAGGTCGAACCTTTGATAGGAGACGGAACATCGAGACTAGTAGGAGGGATTGGTCCCGGGCCCTAGACCGGCCGAGGTCCATCAGCAGGGATTGGAGACGAAGAAGCCTAGAGCGCCGAGGACCTCAGCCGAAGGATTAAGTATAGGATCCGTGGGAACGAATCCTCAGTTCTCCGGCCACGTCTCACCTGAATAGGCGTGAAGCGGAGTGGGACCACAAGCTAAGCCGTGGTCATCAAGCCTTGCCTTGCCTTGCCTTGTTTCCTGATCCGCATTGGTTTGTGGAGCCTTGCCCTGTTTCCTGATCCGCATTGGTTTGCGGAGCCTTGCCCTGTTTCCTGATCCGCATTGGCTGCGGAGCCTTGCCAAGCTTTTTGCCTATTTGCTACGTTATCTTGGACATTCTTACTTCAAGCCTTTTGGACTATATCTTATCATATTGACTATATTCTTTGGAACTGTTTTTATATTCAATAAAGTAGTTAGCCTTCAGTACGTCTCCGTGTGTGTGATTAAGGGGCCAGTAAGTCCGTGATCGTGACAGTAGAGCATTGATTAACATAATTTTTATTGATTTTTCATCTCTATTTTGTTATTAGTCAAGTAAAAACCAAGAATAATCTGTTACAGATCCATGACTCTTCTATCTCATGATGTGTATCTCAAAGCCATTACCATATGATAAGGCTATTCACCTTTTTGCATTGACTGGTGAACTCTACAGTTGAAAAGCCTCTTCTGACCTTTAATCGAAATTCAAAGGGTTGAACAGACAGCTCTGAGGTGCCAGGCTTTCTGTAGAAAATTAGATTGCGAAAGAAATAAGAAATCAGTCTGGAAGCTAGTGAAGGCAGTTGCAATGTTTTATTACTGTTAAATCTAGTTTGATGGTTTTTTAAAAAAATAAACATGCTTTCCTTAACTCATGTGCTCAGAATTTTTACTGCTTGAAAATTTGGTATCCAAGTATAAATGCCCATGCATTTTAGACTTAAAGATGGGAACCAGGCAGCATGGCGACGATGCATCAGAAGAGAAAAAAGCACGGCAAATAAAGAAATGTGAACAGAGTACATCGGCATCCCTGGGTGTCCGTATTTGTGGCATGCAGGTAAGAAGAACTCATCTTGGTGTTCTCAGCTTCCAAAAGAAAGCACGTAATGTTATTATCAGGGCACACATTTTTCAATAGTATAAAGAAATATGGCTTGGAATGAAACTATAATACAGAGCACCTAACGACAGTAAAAGTGAAAAAAGACAGCATTATTGATTTTACATCCTAAAAGCTATGCTTTAGGCTGGTTCTGGATTTAAAAGAGGAAGTAAGAGAAGAATGGATAGGGAGAAAACATGAAACATTTGTTGATTCATAGCAGTTGTTTAATGTAGAAAAGTAATACCAAGCTCTTTGTTCATAAATATTAAAGGTTTTAAGAATCAAATTCCTATTTATTTTGTGGAGTACAGCCCTCATATTCTTGAGACTCAGAAGCAAAGATTGCCACACAGCAGCATGCTAGTATGTTGTAGCAAAATCAATTAAGTATCGCATGACATCTTAAAGATATTTAAATAAATTTAGTAAAAGCATTAGGGGATGAGAACTCATTTTGCCAAATGGAAGAAATTTAAATAGATCTGAATTATTGGTACACCTCCCCCCCCCCCCAAAAGACAGTTGGCAAGGGGGAGGGGGAGGATCGTGTAAAGCAGCCATGTTTTGGGCTACAAGCATTCATTTAAGGATCAATTAATTGCTTTTAATAACAGCTTCAAATGTTGGGAGTATTTTTCACAGGTCTAGAAAACTGATGGTTATAAGATTCTTTCACATTATTTAAAATATGGCAATTTGTTGTTCTGAAACCAAAAGTGATATTAGATTTGCTCTATCATGTACAGTTTTTTGCAACTGTCTTTGACATTTTCCTGTTATAATACGTGATCAAATGAATTTGTACCATATAACATTTTAACTGTGTGGGTTGTTTTTTTTCAAATACAGCATCTCAAAACACATTATGAATAGCTACAATGTTAAAAGGGTTTGTGTTTACCATCATGGGCCTGTCTTATTGTTCTAAAAGCACAATAACTAATAATTACTGAAAAGATTGATTGTTTATGGTACAAAACCAGCAGCTGGGGGCCCATTCACACTACACAAGTGTTGTGTTATGTTTAAATCCCACAGTTCCATCATATGACATTCTGGCACTTGCAGTTTAGGAAGGGACATTAGGAAGGATTTTCAAACAGAGAATTGTAGCAACTCATCAAAACACAACCCCAGGGTTCTTTATGATGCAGCCATGACAGTTAAAATGGAATCATACCACTATAATTAGAGAGCATGGAAGGGCTCTATAATGTTTGGATCTCTAAGTAGTGATCGATGTGAAACCATGGAAACAGGCCAGGAGAGTCACTTTTAGTCCAAGTAGACAATACTTAGCTAGATGGACCAGGGTCCCACTATAAATTAGATTGGTTGATACATTTGAAATAATTTGCTCAGTGGTGGAATTTATTTTCATTACAAGTCTTGTAATAGTTTTCCAACTCTCTATTGATGTAGATCAGTGGTTCCCAACCTTTTTTTTAAACCAGAGACTACTTGACCACGGACCACTCTCCAACATTAGTATCAAAAGGGTTATGAATCAGGTTTTGGTCAACTTTAGATTCAGTTTGGTAATTTGGGGTGCTGATTCAGAAAATTGCCTTGGATAGACCACGTCAGCTCTAGTTTCTGATACAGAACATATGCTATCCAGTAATCACCATCTGCTCGCCCACAGAAAACCATATTTAATAATCTAGAGCTGATGTGATAGAAGTAATCTTTCATGGGTAGTCAGCCTCTCCCCTCCCAACATCCCCATTGCCTCAGCACATAAGAGGGTTTCATGAGACCAGTTGTTCTTGTTGCCACGTGGCTTCGAGGCAACAGTGTAGTAATGGTGAGACCATGAACCATATTTTTGTTCTTGGAGACCACTGGTGGTCCATGGACCACAGGTTGGGAACCACTAGTGTAGATGCAGCATAACACTCTACTGAGATTATCATATCTACAGACATTTTATACTTTTGAGATCCCTAGGACTTGGCAGTAATCTTTCTGGGTGATGTTGCCTCCTGGCATTGAACAGTTAAAGTAACCTTAGTGAGTGATTGTTAGTGTTGTTTCCGTCCATGGTGATTTTTTTAATGGTTGACTGCAGGTCTCTCAGTGCTGAAAGGAAGATGATGTAATAGATTTAGGGATTTGCATTGAACAGAGCACTAAATATGGATGTAAAGGATCCAGTTTTAAATCATCACTCAGTTATGAAGGTCCCTGGGAAACCCTGGTATTGGTAATTGTGTCAGACTAAATTATTTCACAGGGTTCCCATGCAAATAAAGTGATGGTACAGATTATGTGTCTCTTATCCACAATCCAAAACCAAAAATGTTTAGATTTTTTTAGTTTGGAATGCATGTATTTATTATTTATTTATTAAGTTCGGCTTAATATACCGCTCTCTCTGTACATATTGAGATATTTTGGAGATGAGACCCAGACCCAAATGCAAAATTCATTTGTTTTATATACATCTCATGTAAGTACCCTACCCACACAGTTTTAAGCCAGCCTATCCACACAGTTTTAAGCATGAATTTTAAACTTGTGTCCTATGTTTTAACCTCTGTCTTGTGTATTTAATATATATTTTATAGAAATACATTTTAATATTTATGTCTTATAGAACTACATTTTCATATGTCTCCGGGCGACTTACACACAACAAATTCCACAGTTAAAATAGAGTATTTAAAACTAGATTAAAATATTCAGTGGTTAAATGCATATATGTATAGAGTTTTTGCAGTGTTTGTGTGTTTTGACTGTGCTGTTATTAATTATTATGCAAATTTTACACAATATTTTCTATATTTTTGCATAAAAACAAATTTTAGGTACCCTGACCTATCAGAAAACAAAAGTGCCAGTATAATATTTCAAAAGTGGAGTATTTTGGTTCTTTTGGGGGATATTGGTTTTTTTGGAATTTCGCAAAGGGATGCTCATTCTGTACTGCCTGAAATTCTTGAGAGGACACCATGAAAATATATTAAATAAATAGTCACTGTAAAAAAATTGTACCAATATTTTGTTTCATTCCAAGTTGTACTTTCTCTATAGTTTGATTCTCATCTCAACAAAGCACATTACTGTTCTTCATTCCCTTGCAGGGCTAAGTATAAATGCATTATGTTTATGATATACTCAGACACTGTATTATTGGTGCTTTCAGAAGAACTTTTATAAATTAACTTACCGAATTTCAGCCTGCAAAACAGATGGCTAATGTAGATTGTTGTTCTTTCCCCCCCAAGGTTTACCAGGCAGACACAGACCAGTATATCTGCAAAGATAAATACTATGGACGGAAACTCTCCCCGGAGGGCTTCAGGCAGGCCATCTACCAGTTTCTTCACAATGGGAATCGCTTCAGAACAGACCTTGTAGAGCCCATTTTGTCTCAACTGAAGGCTTTGATGTCCATCATTAAAAAACAGAGCACTTACAGGTTCTACTCCAGCTCACTTCTCATAAACTATGAGGGACTGGAGAAGGCTACTCCTTTGGACAATCACTCCCAGGGTCACTCCCAGCATACTAGCGGTCCCACTTCACATGGAAACAGCCATCCTAAAGTTGATGTCCGTATGATAGACTTTGCTCATACAACGTACAAAGGCTCACAGTATAACCAAACCAGCTACGATGGCCCAGACCATGGCTACATTTTTGGTTTAGAAAATTTAATAAAAATTGTTCAAAGTATCCCAGCTGGAGAATGATGATTGCTGAACTGACAAGACTATATGGTTTTTAAAATGAAACAAAAAAAGCAGAATAGGCACATCTGGCCACTCCAAGCAACAACATCACCATGAATTGCTTTAAAAACCACAAAGCAAGCATTTTGCCAGATACTAAGGTGATGTTCTATGCCATTGTGAATTGGCCAGAATCCATCATACTGCGATCAGTCAGAATACTATTTTCCTCTCATGGTTGCCAATTCAGATGATCTGTCAGATATAGAAGAAAATATTCCTAGAAAGGAACATTAGCAGTTGTTGAGAACAGTTCAGATTTGTGTGGCCAACAATGAAAATAAGAATTATGTAAATAGGTTGGTGAGTTCTTAAAAACCAACACGTTTACATGTTTATGCATGGGCCAAAGACTTCCAACTGCATTGTTAAATCACAAACGTTTCCTAATTTGCTCAGTTCTCAAATACTGGCACTTTAAAATGAACTGTATATTAATTCCTTAATTCTTATGTTCCACACCAGTCCATGTGGCCATATATATTCCAAGGAATGTATGTGGCAACCAAAAGGTGGGAATACAATAGAAATGCAAACCAGCAGCAGGCGGGGTCCATGGAGCCTCCTGGAATAAAGCAGGTCTTTGATGGAAGAGCTAGAAAAGGACCTGTTATAAAAAGTATAAAACCTGAAATAGAAGGGACTAACACCATGGCATTTTACATAGGAGAAACAATGAGGAATTAGGTCTTGAAGACTTGGGTGCCCAAATTATCAGGCTAAGGACCCACATGTCAACAAAATATTTGATTGCATTTCTGAGCATGCATATTTGTTTGCGAGTGGAGAGATATTACAAATACTTGACAAAATGTTTACAGGATTTGTGGACAGCTGTAAATATGGAGCTTCCAAATCATAAGTTTCTTCCTGTGTTGTACTGTAAAGTTGTTAAAATATGTTTAGGTACTCAATAGAGATAAAATGCCCAAGAACAAAATGGGAATGTCAAGCTGTAAATAAATTGTACAGGCTCTATAACTTTCCATTGGTATCTCTGTTTGTGTTTCTTCTGTGTTGCTACTTAAAGACCAGCTGGCATTTGCATAATTGCTATAAAAATCATTGTTTCCCCTAGTTTAAATATCAGGCCTCCAGGGAAATCCTTTTGCTTACTATTTACTGCCTACAGCCTGTGCATAATCACAAATTGTGACAAGAAGATTAAATCAGGCTAAGTACATGTTCTTCTTTGACAGCAACTCAGCTGCAGGAAATGGGCAGAAGTTCCTCACAGTGCCAAATATTGCTAACATGCAATTGGCGGTGAATATTCATAGTGCACCCACTTCATAGTTCTCAACGTCTCTAAGAAAGGGGGCTTATTTTTACCACTTGAGAAAAAGAAACCCTGTTTCTATCTCAGAAAAGGTAACTCATGAACAATAATGAGAAGCTAAGCTTTTATCCAATCCACTGCCACCCTCTGGCAAGCAAAGTTTTCTGAAATGTAAGATACATTTAACCTTTGTACTACAAAACTTTCTATTTGTTAGGGATTTTTTTCAAAGATTTAATTAATATAACTATTTGAATCTCTAATTAGTAGTTATGAAAAACACTCAAGGGAAAGAGCATAATGAGTTTTCAAGCCAAAGAAAGAATAATTGCTAAAAATTCTGGTGGAATTACTCTCCTTAAGAAAAGCTCGTGGAAATAATTACATATGCACATCACAATTGCTTCGCTTGGATACATTAAGTGTACCTTCTCTAAAAAGAGGGTAAGATGCCATTTGAGTAAATAAAAAATGAATAAAAATGAAATGACTGACTGCTAGTTCCACTATTTGAAAAACTCCCAAATAAGTAAGCTAAGCATCATAGCATGAAATATGAGCTTTCAAGTTGACATCAAGAAATTGGACCCCAAATTATGAATTATTATCTGGAAAGCACAGACAGCTGCATGGTCAATTCTAATCATCTCAGAAAGTAATTTTTCTATGAATTCCTTGGAAATTCTTCAGAGTGTGAATTCACCTTGTTTTTGCCTCACCCTCACCTACAGAAAATCACAACCACCACACAATGTATGATGAATGAGAGAGGGACATACAATGAATTTGAATCAGAGCCTTTTGGGTTTCCTTTATCTATCTGGCATGATAAGATCTAGGCTAGTGTGGAAATGTTTGCTTTTCCCAGACCTCTGTATTAGATCCCTGGGGAGAGGTCTGTTGATTAATCAACACTTGAGATCACCTTATTGTGTGTTAAGATTAATCATGTTGCGTTAATCAGAGCCAACCAATTAAGCCAGTGATTCTCAACCTATAACTCCCAGAAATCCCAGCCAGTTTACCAGCTGTTAGGATTTCTCGGAGCTGAAGGCCAAAATATCTGTGGACCCACAGGCTGAGAACCACTGCATTAAGACCATAATGGACTCATTTCCCAATGCCACACCACATTCCTTTCATATCGCATCCCTCTCAGAGGTGGATCAATAAATGGATTAACACTTCAAAATAAATCAATGACAGTTTATTAAATTCCCTGTCACACATAGAGACAACCAGTGATGACGTCCTATAGAGTCCTGAGTGAATCAGGATGCGGATCCTAAACGAAGAATTTTTCAGGCAACCAGGAGCTGGTGCGGGCTTCTTGAATAGCTGTCAAATGAAACAAAAATGCTCTGAATTTGCAATGGTGGCATGCCAGTACTTTGGAGTGCTTTATCTTGGCCAGTGAGAATAAACTTCTGCTTTTGCCTTCTATCTGTGTCTCATTTGGCCTTCTGGGGAGCCAGACACACCAGGCCTTCAAACCCGCTATTTAGCAGAGCTGAAATAATTTTAAAAAGAGAGCTGGAATTCAGTTCATCGGCGGGAGTTTTTTATTACCTTTCATGCCTTTTTCTTGTTTTGTACCAGCTCACGTGAACTTCAGAACTGTTTTTATTATTAGTATTAGTATTATTATTTAGTTGATACATCCCAACAATTGACAACGTTTTGCTATACAAGCCTTATCTCAGTATACATTATTCCAAAAGTAAATATTTCTTAAACGACATTTTATACATTCCTTAGACGTGTATCACCCATCACCCACACCTTCCTTGCCATTCTCCCCACCCTCCTGGAACAGCAATTCTAAATGATGTTATTGCAACAGTTTAACTGTGTGGGAAGCCTGGTTCAAAATGCTATATTTGGACTTCAGAACTGTTGAGTCCCCGAAGAACCAGTTTCCCAGTTTATAGCCATTTTAGCATCAGCTTAATAAGGTCTTATATGGTTTTTTCTTTCCTTGGTACATCAATTTTATGCTTTAAACCAGTCCATTCTGTTTATTATCTTATTGTTGTTCTCACAGTAATTGCATTGTTAACTGCTTCAGTTGAGGGTATTATTTTGCATTCTTTTTTTTACTGTTTTGGAATATAGATATATATACACACACACGCACATGCAAGTATGTAGAATTCACAATAACCTTGAGCTCCCACACTTTGAAAGCAACTCCAGCTCGCTTGAGAGGAAATAGAGAAAACACAGACTGGAGCACAGCTGTGTTTAGATGCCGTGTAGCATCTTTACACACACACACACACATTTTTCAAAAGCGGAAAAAATACAAGAACTCTAAATATTGGTTTTGTTTAAATTGCCAATTGTTTTAACATTGCCTAGATATGTGTATACTGTCAGTAAGGACCTATGACCAGGAAAATGCAGCTGTCTAATAGAGTTGCCAACTGTCCCTCATTCTAAGGGATGTCCCTTATTTCAGCCCCAAATTTCGTGTCCCTTATTTTCAGCTCCTGTATTGACGGAACAGATGGCAGCAGGAGGTGAGGCTGAGCCAGTCCATATACATACATGCTTCCTTCTTTCTCCTCCTCCATCCTGCTACTCCTTTTGGCTCCTCCTGTTTGCTCTCGCCTCCCCGCGAGCGGCCGTGAATTGTAGTCCAAGGCTGCCTCCTCTTGATTGAGAGGCGTGTGCGGCCCTTTGGGCGGGACTCGATTTCCCAATAGCCCTTGCTCCCGGGGGGAGGAAGAGGAGGAAAAGGAAGAGGGAGAAGGGGTCCTGCTGGTCTTCATGGCGCCGCCGGTGAGCGGTCTGAGGGAGCTGCAGGCATGGTGCAGAGAGATGCGGGCCTGCATGGAGCTGCTGATCATGGAGACCCAGAGCCAGGTCTGCCGTGGCCTCACCCACCTCGACCGTGGGGCTGCTTTCACCGTTGACCACTGGGAGAGGAAGGAAGGTGACCCCCTGCCAGGCACACAAATCACAGCCACACCAGGGGTGAGGGGTGGGTGGGGGTCTCTCGGGGGCTTTTGAGCCGGACGGGCATTTGTCGGGAGGGCTTGGGTTGTGCCTTCTTGCAGAATGGCCCAAGTAGATGATATTGCCCTGAATGCATGCGAAATGAGGTTTCTGTTAGAGTAGACCCCAGTCTAAAGATCAGTCAACAATGTGATGCCGCAGCTGAAAAAGCCAAGGCTGCATCAAAAGGAGTATAGTTAGGGTTACCTAAAAGTTTGATTTTCAAGTTTTTATGATGTGTCCCTTATTTTTACGAAAAATCCCATATTTTAGGTAAATGTCCCTTATTTCTTATATCAAAAAAGTGGCAACCCTACTGTTTATTGTTATCCATAATAGCTGTCTATTGTTATCTATTGTTCTGTGTTATCCCCGGTGGCGCAGTGGGTTAAACCACTGAGCTGCTGAACTCGTTAACTGAAAGGTCACAGGTTTGAATCCGGGGAGCGGGGTGAGCTCCCGTTGTTTAATCCAGCTTCTGCCTACCTAGCAGTTCGAAAACATGCAAATGTGAGTAGATCAATACCACTCCGGCGGGAAGGTAACGGTGCTCCATGCAGTCATACCGGCCACAATACTTTGGAGGTGTCTACAGACAATGCCGGCTCTTCGGCTTCGAAATGGAGATGAGCAGCAACCCCCAAAGTTGGACACAACTGGACTTAATGTCAAGTGAAAACCTTTACCTATTGTTATCCACATATTACAGGTCTGAAGGGAAGAAGACAGAGCTGTGAGTGATTTCAGACCTCAAACCATCCCAGTGGTGACAAAGTGCATTCATTCTACAATGTACATAAGAACATAAGAAGAGCCATGCTGAATCGGGCCTCAGCCCATCTAGTCCAGCATTCTGTGTCACACAGTGGCCCACTAGTTGTACACAGGGATCTCTAGCAGAAGGGAGGCAAAACCCTGACCTGCTCCCGACCCCCACAACCAGTACCCGGGGAAAATCCTGCCTGCCTCCATCAACACAGAGGTGGCACTTGGATGTCCATTTCAGTAGCTACTGATTCCCTTGGTATCCATGAATCTGTCTAATCCTGCCTTGAAGCTGTCCAGGCTGACAGCTGTCACAACCTCCTCTGGAAGTGAGTTCCATAACCCAATGACCCTCTGGGTGAAGAAATATTTCCCTTTATTAGTCCTAACTTTCCTACCTTGGAGCTTTAGGGAGTGCCCCTAGTCCTAGTGTTGTGTGACAGAAAAAATATTTTCTTTATTCACCATTTCTATCCCATGCATGATTTTATACACTTCGATCAAGTCACCTCTTAAACGCCGTCTTTCAAGGCTGAAAAGACCAAGGCGTTGCAACCTGATTTCATAAGGGAGCCGCTCCATCCCTTGGATCATTTTTGTTGCCCTTTTCTGTACCTTTTCCAGTTCCGTTATATCCTTTTTGAGGTGCGGTGACCAGAATTGTACACAGTACTCCAGATGTGGCCTCACCATAGATTTGTAGAGAGGCAATACAACATTTGCCGACCTATTTTCGATTCCCTTCCTGATCATGCCAAGCATGGAATTTGCTTTTTCACTGCTGCAGCGCACTGGGTTGACATCTTCATTGAGCTGTCCACCAAAACCCCGAGATCCCTTTCCTGGTTTGTCTCGGAAAGCTTTGACCCCATCAGTTGATAAGTGTAGACCAGGCAAGGACAAACGTGGGGTGGGGTTTTGGAGTGTTAGGAATTGTGGAAGTTGAAGTCTAAAACCCCTGAAGTTTGTCCTTGCCTGGAGTAGGTGGTGCACTTTTAGAGCAGCCAGCACACTGAAGCCTCAAGCATGTTCCCATGGTAACAAGAGAGCCAATTCACCCCCCCCCCCGATTAATCGCGCAGCAGGCTAGAGAACATTACGTCACGCCAGTCGACGACGTCATTCGCACAGCCACGCCCACGTGACACGGTCCTTGCCCAATGGCGCGGGAGGAGGCAGCGCCAGGCCAAGATGGCGGTGACGCGGTACCGGCGCTTCCTGAAGCTCTGCGAGGAGTGGCCCGTGGAGGAGAGCAAGCGCGGGCGGGACCTGGGCACCTTCTTGCGGCAGCGGGTGGCGCAGGCCTTCCGCGAGGGAGAGAACACCCAGGTGGGCCTCGGGCGGGGTGCCCTTCCCCTGCGAAGGCCGCCGCTAAGCCGCCTTTACTTCGGGGCGGGTTGCCCTCGGGAGGCCAGGCGAGAAGCAGGCCAGAGCTCTGGCCTTGCAGTAGAGAGCGCCAGCTCCACACAAGAATAAGGCCTATGCCTTTAAACACAGGCCTGGGCCAACTTGGGCCCTCCCTCCCTCCCTGTGCTTTGGACTCCAACTCCCAGTATTCCTGGAAAGGGAAGGGCCTGAGGCTGTTAGGAACAGTGGGAGTTGAAATCCAAAACCCCGGGAGGGAGGGAGGGCCCAAGTTGGCCCAGGCCTGCTTTAACAACTTACACTTTTGCAACTTAGGGGGGGTTTGGATCCCCCCCCCAGTTTTCTCTTTTCGTAATGTATATAGTTTTGGAAGTTTATTTATTTATTTATTTTTCTAAAACTTTTATAGCCAGGGGCATGTAGCCAGGGGGGGGCCAGGGGGCTTCAGCCCCGAAATTCTCAGGGTGGTCCGCGAAAAGGCCTTACTGGTACATTATTTAAACTGTTATGTTTATTCATATCATGATCTGATCACCATGCTCATTATAACCCACATTCATGGGGTTATTGGGATAACAATACAAAAGGTTTGCTAGGGTAGACCCTCTTCCACCCAGTCTCAGCCCCAAACCAAACTCAGCCCCCCTGGCTACGGCCCTGTACCCCGGCTTTCTCACCTCCGAAGAGCAGTGTTTCCCAACCTTTTTTGAGCCGCGGCACACTTTTTACATTTGCAAAACCCTGGGGCACACCACCAACCAAAACGACACGAAGTGACACTCTTAACACAGTAATACATATAGTTAATACGTTTTTAAATGTATTTATACACTCAGTGTGAAACCTGGGCCTGTTTCGATGAACACAACATAGATATCCTGGCAGGAATGGCAGAAAGACACAAACTTCCCACACAGAACTCCCATAACCAAGAGAAAATGCTATAAGAGTTTGGTGGGCATTGACCTTGAGTTTTGGAGTTGTAGTTCACCTATATCCAGAGAGCACTGTGGACTCAAACAATGTTGGATCAGGACCAAACTCGGCATGAATATTCAATATGCCCAAATGTGAACACAGATGGAGTTTGGGGAAAGTAGACCTTGACATTTGGGAGTTGCAGTTTCTGGGATTTATAGTTAACACACAATCAAAGAGCATCCTGAACTCTTGCAACAATGGAATTGAACCAAACTTGGCATATTGAACTCTCATTACCAAGGGTTTGCTTGGGAATTGACCTTGAGTTTGGAAGTTGTAGTTCACCTACATCCAGGGAGAACTGTGGACTCAAATAATGATGGATCTGGACTACACTTGGCATGAATACTCGATATGCCCAACTATGAACACACATGGAGTGCCTTTATCGAGGTAGGTTTCTTAGGGTTTTTATACTTCAACACAGTAGACTCTCCCCCCTCCCCTCCTGGAGGTTCCAATTTCCCACGGCACACCTGATGATCGCTCATGGCACACTAGTGTGCCCCAGCACACTGGTTGGGAAACACTGCCGTAGAGGGACTCAGACTGGCAAACAGCAAGTATTCAATGCTAACATTAAAAAACTAAAACATCATAAATTTACAATAAAATTTACAATAAAATACAATACAATAAATACATTTTAAAAGCCTTTCTTTTGCCAAAGTAAAATCAAGTCCAACTCAATCCGTGTATTCGGTCCGTATCTAGTTCTTAGCGACTTTAGTCACTTCACAATCTCCTCCTTCATTCTGCGAAGGCCTCATTGCACAGCCACGTTTGCACCCGCTTCCTAAAAGTCAGGAGGGAGGGGGCGGATCAGATTTCATTTGGGAGGGAATTCCACAGCCGGGGGGCCACCACAGAAAAGGCCCTGTCCCTTGTCCCCACCAGACACGCCTGCGAAGGTGGTGGGACCGAGAGCAGGGCCTCTCCAGATGATCTTAACACTCTTGACAATTCATAGGGGAGAATACGTTTGGACAGGTAAACTGGGCCGGAACCGTATAGGGCTTTGTAGGTCAACACCAGCACTTTGAATTGTGCTCGGAAGCTAATTGGCAGCCATTGGAGCTGGTGCAACAGGGGAGTTGTGCGCTCCCTGTACCCCGCTCCCGTTAGTAGTCTGGCTGCTGAGCGCTGGACTAATTGCAGCTTATGGGCAGTCTTCATATACAACCCCACGTAGAGAGCATTGCAGTAGTCTATATGGGATGTAACCAGAGCGTGGACCACCGTGGCCAAGTCTGACTTCCCAAGATACGGGCACAGCTGGCGCACAAGCCTGAGCTGTGCAAAAGCTCCCTTGGCCACCGCCAAGACCTGGGGTTCCAGGCTCAGCTATGAGTCCAGGGTCACTCCCAGACTGTAAACCTGCGCCTTCAGGGGGAGTGTAACCCCGTCAAGCACAGGCTGTATACCCTGTTCCCTGTTGGTGGGTTTGCAACTCATCCCCCACCCCAAATTGTATACACCTTTAACAATTCATAATTTTGGCAGCTTTTTTTCCATTTTGGCACTTCCTTAACAATCTGTAATTTCGAAAATTGTTTTTCTGTTTCTCCATCTCCCCCCTCTGTGTGTGTGTGTGTGTGTGTGTGTGTGTGTGGAACAAATATACATCATTTTAGCAGCTTAAAGTTCTGGAAATACACACACGAGTCTCGCTTATCCAACCTTCACTCATTCAATGTTCTGTATTATCCAGCGCAGTCTGCCTCCCGCCCAGATCCATCGCTGTTTCAATACATTGCGATGTTTTGGTGCTAAATTCGTAAATACAGTAATTACTGCATAACGTGTGCATTGAACTGCTTTTTCTGTCAATTTGTTGTAAAACATGTTTTGGTGCTTAATTTGTAAAATCATAATGTAATTTGACGTTTAATAGGCTTTTCCTTAATCCCTCATTATCCAACATTTTCACTTACCCAAAGTTCTGCCAGCCTGTTCATGTTGGATAAGCAAGACTACTCTGTGTGTGTGTATAATGTATGCACCTTTACTAACTTATAATTCTTGAAATTGTTTTTCATTTCTTCACAAACACAGACACACATATATATTTAAAAAAAATGTACACACACATAACACCTTATTGTTATTGAAGTTGTTTTTAATTCTTTTTTGCATGTTTTTTCAAATATATATTCTATTTGATATGTCGTCAATCCACTCCTTTGGGCTTCACACAAATCTACCCTTTGCCAAAATATACGATCTTATGCTTTTCTTTTCCATTTCTGGCCCAATAGCTTAACCATTCGTTCAGCCCATCAAGTGCGAGGTCTGCTCAAGGGCCACTTGTTGTCTCTTGGTTTCTCTTGGTGTAATATCTTGCATCTTTTTTCAAATATACACATGTTTTTCACACATACATACACATATGCATTGGGAAGTTATCTTCCTCCCTTCCTCTGTCCCCTCCCCCCAAAATGCACATCTCCCTTAACAGTTTATAATTCTGGAAATTGATTTTTATTCTTTTTTGTATTTCTTCCTCCCTCTCTCTATACACGCATACATATACATATCCCCTTAATGTATAATTCTGGGTGTGAGGAGGTTTTTTGGCATTAAAAAAAATCTATACAACAGGGTTAAAGCAGTAGTAGAGAACTGCCAAAAAATTACGTGAGAAACAGGTTTGCAACTGGCTTGCTGTGAGTTTTCCAGGCTGTATGGCCATGTTCCAGAAGCATTCTCTCCTGACGTTTCACCCACATCTATGACAGGCATTTTCAGAGGTTGTGAGGTCTATTGGAAACTAAGCAAGTGAGGTTTATATATCTGTGGGATGTCCAGGTTTGCAATTATTTGCTGTGACATGGCAAGCAGTGCATGGCTGCGCAGGCATGACAATTTAAACACCTATCATAAAATTGTAATTCAAGATTTGCTTAGACTTTAAATAATCACCATAGCTATTATTAGCTTTTAAAGAGTATATACATTTTGGGGGAAATGCTATAGTTGTACGAAGAGATTTTACAGGTTGTTGCAAAACCTGTGTCTCCTGAAATCATCTACACTATTAGAGGTGTAGACTTGCTGTTCTTTCCCCCCCTTATCTCATCTACATTACCCGTTAGTGATGTAATATGTTGTCAAATAATAGTTCTTCAAAAGTGCCACTCTGTTAATCAGTAGGGCTTGTTTACAGAACTGTGATCACATTCTCAGTTTAAGAAACTCAGTGGTTTAAATTATGACAGTTGTTCTAATCCCATGCCTACAAAATGGAGGGTAATGAGGTTTTTGTTTTTTTTTAAAGCTGCTGGATTTCTAGTAATCTGGCATTCTGAATCCAACAATGAACTCAGATTTGCTCAATCACAACCTGCTTTATTATTTTCATGTTTAATATATTTATTTATTTATTTTGATTTATATACCACCCTTCCCAAAGAGGCTCAGGGTGGTTCATATGACTAAATGAAATTAGTAATTTGTAAAAATTTGTTTAAAAAACCAACAAAACAAAACCATGTGTGGTATGACGTTTCTATTGGTTTTTTTATTCAGCATCCCAAAATACAGTTCAAAGCAGCTACAATGTTGCCAAATGTTTTTCCATTACACACACACACACACACACAGGGGGGGGGGGTATGGGAATTGTCTTTTCTCGGATAAAGTACTGTATAAATGATGAATTCTACTGTAATATTATTTAAAATGTCATAGTTTGTTTCAAGTTTATGCCCAAGCAATTGCACACAGAATTGAGGTTTGGATGGGCAAGATTTTTTTAATGTACGCTCAGTACTGGAAGAGATTCTTGTGAATAACTATCTCATATGGTAGTTCCTCATCATGTAGTAGGATAGATCCATAGTGATGTGTTTAATGTATCTAAAGTTCTTATCAGCCTAACAAAAGATAATAGTGGTGGACTTCAGATAGTTTTTGAACTGGCATTTGTTTTGTGTATAAAGGGGGAGTGGAAGCCTAGCTGGTCTCAAAAATGCTCTTGGATGACAAGTAGCACATATCTACAGGCCAAACCACTAAGGTACCAGTTCTTAAAGTTCTGGTTTTTTTAATTTAAAAAAAATGAAAGATTTAGAGAGAAAATGAGCAACGAAGCCTTGTCTTTTCCTCTGCTGCAGCCTGAGGCCAAGTACTTCTGATCAGGATTATGCCATTTTGAATGTTGATGGTGTCTAATTTGTATGTGTCAGTTTCCAAGAGCATTTTTAAACCCACAAGGATCCCCTTATTTCTTTCCAAGCTGCCTGACTGATGGAAACCAGCACTGGTTTTCCTAGCTGCAAAATCTCCTCTTGTAAACAGAGGTAAGAGAAGAGCACAGCTCTTTACCTTTCCTCAGAGTAATTCCCATTCTTCCTACTGAGTACAAAAGCATATCATTTGGATCAGAATAAGCTTCTGCCTCAGGCTTTGTGTAACTTGAGGCACTTCATTTCTTCACCCCTTGAAAGTCTGAGTTCTTAATAGTTTGCTATATATATCTGTGCATTGACAAAATCTCTCAGTATGTAGTGGGCTCCTTAGAGGCAAAGCTATTAATTATTACAAGTATTAATGAAATACATCTATGACAGACATGCTATTTCAAGAGAACCAGCATCTCTTGATCATTCTGAGAGCAGCACAAGAAATTGTTCTGTTATCTTTGTCACCAGAGCAATCTGCTGCATGTATTTCAGAAGGCATTTTCTCTTTGCTCTCAGAACTGCTAAGTCCCACTTTAATTTCCCAAAACTGCCACTTGGTTTTGATAAATTTAAATTGATGCTTGTGGCACTGATACCATTTTGTATGTATAAAATTTTTGATACAGTGACGAGAAATATACTGCCAAATGACAGGAGAAATGTATAAAGCACCCAGTCACAACTATAAAGACATTTTGTAAATCTAATGTCTGTTTTATTTATGTGTAATGGGATGTGATGAGCTATTCTTTCTAAAATGATGCTCCAGCTTTCCTCTTGATATCTGCAATACTATCAGAAGGTTTCACTGTAAATACACAAATATGTAAAACTCAAAATTATGCAGTCTCTAGCTTATTTGGTGGTTTAGGGGCCAGAGCAGTCAAAAAGTGGAAATAGTTGAAAAACAAGACCTATATATTATAGACATAATTATAGATAATATAAGCATAAATACTGCATTGTATAAGACAAGTTGTACATCAAACAATGTCTACAGTACAGTATATGGTGCACCCATAGTAATGAGTTGATTGAGAAAAAAAGCACATGACTGCAAAATAGTCATGCATACATAACAAAAGAGCGGACCACACATCAAAAATATGAATATAATTCAAATGGGTCAAAAAGGGTGGGTTATCATAAAGTAGGTGTCACCTGTACCTCTTTCTTGATTTTGAGCATTGTCCACCATCTGATTCTGTGGAAGTATACTATTCTGGCTTCCATAATTAATGCAACAAATGATACTTTCTGAGATTGCATTATCATATGGGGTAAGGGGGGGGGGCAACATGTGTTCCCTAAGTTCCAGCTTTGTAAATCCTGAAACACACACTAGGGTTGGAAACCCCCTTAATCTGCCATTGAAGAAAAAAAGCAAAGTTTGAGCAAAATGTTTGCTCTAAAATCCCAAACACATGCAAAAAAAAGCACCTTTGCTGCAGTTCAATAAATATCTCAAAACTACTTTTCTTCTGCAGCCACTCTATACATGGCAGCAGGAAGAGAAGTACTTCCACTTTCCTGTCATCATTGTGAAAAGTTCTGCAGCAAAAATTTGGAAGACTAATAGACCCTTCTAAGTGAATTAGGCCTATCATATTTTAGACAAAACAAAATAGGAGTTTTTGTGTTTCACCTTTTAACATTTTGGGTTGCTTTTAATGACTGTCAGAATGAGAAAAAATATATACTTCTGAGAGAATCAAGCCTCCTGCATTTCAGAATAGATGCAGGGAGATTTGTGTAAGCTGTTATTGTCCTAATTAGCACCTTTTAATTCTGGATTTAAAATGAATCTGAATATGATGTACAACCCAGTATGAATTTGAATATGATGTACAACCAAGTATGCAATAATAGATAGTACCAGGTAGTTTTGTGCTTCCTCTGAGAAAGATTTCCTTGGGCTTTTGTGTTCTTGCAGATTCCTGATCCAGTGACTTGTGATGAAATGTTTGAGAGTTTAGCCAGAATCCACACCAATCATTATAAAACCAAGGTAAGATGTGTCAATATGTCAGAAGTCAAATTATTCAGTGTTATAATGTTTTGCTGCCTTTGGGTTCTATTTGTAATCTTGATGTTAAGGATACTTCTGGTTTCCTGTTACAGTCTTTGCTCAGAAGAAAACAAGCAATTTTACTGAATCTTTTCTACTGTGTTTGTATGTAAGAGATTATTTTTTTGTTATTTGAGGAGTGACTTGAGAAACTGCAAGTCGCTTCTGGTGTGAAAGAATTGGCAGTCTGCAAGGACGTTACCCAGGGGATGCCCGAATGTTTTGATGTTTTACCATCCTTTGGGAGGCTTCTCTTATGTCCCAACATGAGGAGCTGGAGCTGAAAGAGGGAGCTCATCCGCACTCCCCCCGGATTCAAACCAGCGACCTGTTGGTCTTCAGTCTGCCGGCACAGGCGTTTAACCCACTGTGCCACCGGGGCTCCTATTTAAGAGATGGTTCTTTATCAACAATTTGAAATGAGTATAGTAATGCAATGGCACCACAGTAAATTTCATAAGACAGCACACACTGTTTAGTACAGTATGCAGAATAAGAATGTAATTTTTCAAAAAAGGCTTGTCTACATTAGTAACATTCTTCTCTGTGTAGTATCCACGTTTGAAAGATACAAGTTTCACTGGAGTGACAGTGGAAGAATGCAAGATGGTTCTGGCAACAGGTACTTTTAGTCAACTATTCCGTAATTTTTTTTTCTGTTGGGTAAAAACACTGTGCATTATTCAGCTGCTTTTCACATCTTTTGTGCATAGAAACACTGTGACCCTTTTTTTGTCAACCTTTACACTTAATATGATTGCAAGTAGATTGAGTTTTGAATGGAATGAGTGTGGGGTTCAAAAACAATAGTGACTAACAATATTGGCTTGAGGTAATGACGCAGAAATTAATAAACAGATTTATAATGTCGTCTTATGCCAGATTACACAACAGAGTGGTGAGTCCGGCCACAAAATGATGCAGTTATCTTTATAGGCAACAAGAATGTGTGTTCACTAACAGGAAGGTTTCTCCTCAGCCACCAACTGTACTTTCTTCAAGAACATTGTAAGCAGCTCACATAATGCACACTTGATCACAACTGTATTGTGTTTTGCAGTAGGTGGCATGCCTGTTTTCTTCTGTTAATATAAGAGTGTGGGAGAGCTGGTTTGGTGTAGCAGTCTGAGCTCTGGATACCAACTCTGGAAACCAGGGTTCAAATCTCTGCCCCGCCACTGACTTGGAGACGTCACACTCTTTCAGCCCCAAAAGGCAGGCAATTGCAATGCCTCTGTACAGATCTTGCCAAGAATACAGTGGTCACTTTGCCTTCGATTCACCATAAGTTGGAAGGGACTTGAAGGTACACAACAACATTGTTCTGAAGCCAAGTGCATGGCATGGTTGTTTCGGTGGTGGTGTTTGTTTCAGTCTTGTACAGGAGCAAAGAGTTAATTATGGAAATTAGAAGTACTGTGTGTTAATGTGGATTTTCCTAGTATTTAGTTTCCCTTTCTTTGAGACACTCAGATAAGAAGAAAAAAGGGTGTGTGTGCACTCAAAGCTAATAAGCTTCAAAGACCAAAATCGGTACTAAAGACAACTGTAATCCAACAGATTTCGGTTAGCTTTCTCTCTTCATACAGTAGCAGTTTATTTGGGGGGCAAAGATAGACCAAGAAATAAATCTAAATAAATTGCACATGTCCTCTTTTCCAATGATAATTTTTAGTTGTTAAACAAGGCTTGAGAATTCTTTTTTACAAATCATTTTTTTGCCATACTGTTATTTGTATTAGCAAATTTATGTCTATACCAAGACACTTTATGGAAAAATACTTAAGATGCATTTGAGTGGGATATAGCTAAATACTAGGTCATTGTTCAGTGCACTGTTTGAAAAATGGCAATTTCCGTAGAGCTTGTTTGAGTAAAAAAAAAAGAAGAAAAAAAGCTGTTTTGCCCCAGGCACTGAAGCAGAAACTGATTTAGCTGAACGTTAATGGTGTTACGTCACCCCTTGGGGTTTTTTATGTGTGCCTTAAAATGGACTAGTTTTGTAATATTAAATTGCTAGTTTTTTCATCCATGTGAATTGGACAGGATCATGCACCATGGACCCAAGATTGGCTATGACAGGCTTATGGCCTATATACATTGTATCAAATTTGCAGCATGTAAAACCTTTTGAGGAAACCGGCATCAATACAGAGCTCTGCATAACACATACTATCTTTCTTTGTCCATCCCCTCCTGTGGTTGCAGACAGCTTGAAGCAACTGGAAGAAGCAAAGAAAGGAAAATGGACAAAGTTACGGGAAAAATTCTCTGCCAAGTCTCCTGAAGAAGATTCCAAATGACAATATCCTGCTACTCAGTATTCTTGAAATATTCTATTTTGCCAGGATGGATAAGCTTTTTTGAAACAGGATTTTTAATTACCTTACAAATGTTGGTGTCAAAACATCAAGATATTTAAATCCAAAGATCCAGTCAATTTTGATCTCATCTTTGAATTACTATCATGGACACGGATTAAAGGTTTGGCGGATTAAAGACTTATTCTTCAATGGGATAAGCCAAGCTCATTTTATTACATGTGTTTATGCAGGGTACTAAGTCAACGTTAAATATATTTGCAGTAGATGGTGTCACAGTTGCCATTCTATGAGTGTTTACATTGTTTATGGAAAAACTACTGTCCGACATTATCCCGCAGCTGATGTGCTGGACCATAAGGGGAGTTGTATTTCATAGCTTTCTAGAATTCAAAGATGATATTTCCAAACAAATATATATTACACTATGTAGCTTATGTCAATCTCTGTGTGGTACTTTGATTGTACTTTTCCTGCATGGCAGGGAGTTGGTCTGGATGGTCCATGTGGTCTCCTCCAACTCTATGATTCATGATATTCCCTGGTCGTGTCCTTCTATGGTCCTGCCAGACTACTGGTATTTATAAAAATGTACTGACTGATAGCGTGCAAAACTGAGTAGTTTGTACAGCAATGGTTCATGCCTCTATACAATTTGTACCTCCTTTGTTGGTGGTATTAAGCAGAGGCCTAACACCTACCTGTCCAGTTTACTTCAGTTGCATTTTATATTCTCCACTGAGCATAGAACAGTGAATAATCACCAAGACCCCTCCAAAAACTAAAATTCTTTACTTTAGAAAACTGTTCACTTATACCTGAGAAGTTCATATTTCTACATTCCAAGAAGAAAGTTCTTCACCTCTTTTCCATTTATTGTGTTTGATTTTGGGTGTTAAAACTTCAGCTATTTTCCATACTAAAATTAAAACCATGTTCATAAAACATACCAGAAAATGTGAAAAATGGCAAAGCTGGTCTACTTGCTTAGGGATTTTCTATTCTCTGAAATTTGCACATCAGTCTGTACACTTAATATACATTCTGCTTTGGTTTCAATAAAAAAAAAGATTGTCTGGGATACAAAATGGCTTCACTTTAGTCTCCCCATATAGAGTACACTCTGGACCAGGTTTTTGTCATGCAGTCATCCTGCCTCATTCAGATTGTCCCTTGCTTGATCTACAGGTAGTGCTGATCTACCTTGAAGCAAAACCCAAAATGAGCTTTTGTACGCTATGTAGCTGTCTAAAGGATTGGAGAAGAGGTTATACTTGATATCCTGGCAATGGATTGCTTCACTTGCTAAACTGGAACATTTTTATAACTGTAAGATTGGAATAGTGCATTTTTGGCTTCGTCACTTAATCTCAACGTCATTTACACATGCTGTCTAGTGCTACTTCAGCATTAATTTCAATGATTACTAATGATAATGAAAGCATACTGATACCTGGTCTCAGCAAGCTGATATACTTCAGCTATACAATCTTGTTTTTCCTTAAAGCAGGAAAAACCTTAAGTGTATTATCTGCCACTCTATCAATGGGGTGACCTAGGTTGCCTATTCATAGTACTATGGCGTTTTGTTTTCATTGGTCAAATTAGTCACCAAACTGCTAAATGATAGTTCCAGTATTGGGTAATGAATGTGTTTAAGGGCCAAAGCCACAATCTAATTGACAAATTAAAATCCAATAACATTTTACTAAAATTGCTATCAACTCGGTGATCCCTGTAAACCTCTACAATGTCTTTCTTTGGAATTAAAAGGTTCCTTTCATTCTCAACAATATAATCAGCCAACCATCTTCATCTGAAATATTACTAACAGTACAATTTCTTCCAGTTTCTTCTTGAATGAGACAGGATTCAAGACATAAAAGTAAGAAAAATCCATTGGCTCCAGAGAACTTGAGATGATAAACTTGTAGCATTAGATCCTTGTATACTGACTTTCCATGAACTCTTCTGGAATAAGTTAAAATGTAGCAAAGTACTACTTGCTAGTAATAGTGTCAGTACTATTTGCACCTGGCTGGATTGCCATCAAAATGTAGTGCGTGGAGAAAGACAACTCTGTTCGTAGAACATGAGTTATCATAAAGAGCAACAAAGCTCCCAAATATGTGATAAACTATGAATCCACATGAAGCAATCCCAGTAATTGGTTTCAGGTCATTTGCTGAATAAAGTGTCTGCAATCAATCTTACGAGAGATGAACAAAAGGTGGTGCTGAGATTCCACAGTATGAATCATCATGTCATCGATCAGCTTTCCTTGAAGATGAGGTTGGTTCAGGGAATTCAGTACCAAGTACCTTCCTCAGGAAGTGGATACGTCTATTACAGTTTTGGCTTGGGGAAGTTATCTCAGTGGTTCATTGTATTCTGGACATCCACAAAACCCATCCTTTGTCTTCGCTTTCTTTGCTCTGTCATCTGAAATTTTAGAAAGAAAGATTCAAAGCCTATATAACCCTTGTCAGAACTACAACTTTTGTGCTCTGCATTGAGTGGCTAACTCTGTATATTCCCAAAACTTTCTTAGGCTTGGGAAAACTTTATTTACAATTGGGATGGGGATGCATGGAAGTATCCCTTGAGTGGGAAAGGTTTTCCATGAGCTTAACATTTCTCCAGAGAATAGGTATGGTTCCAAAATAGCCAAATGTACCCACCTGGGATGTAATTGGCAAATTTAAATCTTACAAATTAGGAGAAAACAAAAAGAGTAAAGTCCTCTAAGGTCAGTCCCATATGTTGATACTAAAAGCAAGTGACTTTTAAATAGCAAAAGGGGCCAAATATTTTCACATTTGAAAACATCCTAGACATGCTCATTTTCTTGGTCCAGTCTCAAGTATCCCTGTTGCTGCTTCTGGATCTTACCTGTTCCTTTAGCTCATTCAACTGTGATGTGAGATGGGATACCAACTTCATGGTGGAATTCAATTTATCCTGTAGACTTCGGATCTCATTCTGCTCCCCTTCGCCTTCATTGCTGACTAAAGACATAGCTCGCATTCGTGGAAACCAATCCAAGTTCTTGTTCTAAAATGGTCATTGGGGAAACAATAATTTTAAGGAGCGAATGGCTATCCAGCTAAAGCAATAGCATACAATTACTATTACCAGTAATTTTCTTATATATTTATAAACTACATAATAATGGAAATTCTGTGGGCTTTGTACAATTAAAAGCATAACATTCAAGATAATTAAACATTAACAAGGCAGGAGAGATAAAACTGCAACAATTAAAAGTACTGGCTAATTGAAAGAAAATATGTAAATGGCATGTCTCTTTAGAGAGGAAATTCCATAGACAAGGTGCCATCACTGCAAACAATTTGCAAGCCGATTCTAAGATTTCGTGGCGCTTTCAGAATGAAGAAGATTGAACTTTCAGGTGCCCCTTCCATGTTATGAAAGCAATATAAACCTGTTTTTATGAGGGCAAACAAACTGAAACAATCCAGACAAGACAGGTGCTCCTGGTCAGTCAGAAGGCAGATCAAGGAATAGGGATCCAGCCTGTGCCAGATGGAGTCACACTCCACCTGAAGACAGGCCTGCATTTTGGGAGTCCTAGACCAGGCGTGGGCAATTGCCGGCCCTACAGGTGTTTTGGACTTCAACTCCCAGAAATCCTAACAGCTGGTAAACTGGCTAGGATTTCTGGGAGTTGAAGTCCAAAACCCCTGGAGAGCCGACAATTGCAGTGGCCACGCCTGTCCTAGACTCAAGTGTTGAACCTGGAGACCCAGGTATCTGCAGTGGCCAGGAGGGCCTTTGCACAATTAAGACTTGTGCTCCAACTGAGCCTGTTCCTTGAGAAGCCAGATCTGGCCACAATGGTACATGCCTTAGGTTCACCCTTCCTGGATTACTGTAACAATTTCTATGTGAGGCTACCTTTGAAGTGTGCTTGGAAACTTCCGCTGTTCCAAAGAGCTGCAGCCAGGTTGCTCACTGGGGTTGGCTACAAGGAGCTGAAACCCCTCGTCCTGCAGCAGCTCCACTGGCTGCCAGTTTGTTTCTGGGCACAATTCAAAGTGCTTATTATGACATTTAAAGCCCTAGATGATTCAGGTCCAGGCTAGCTGGCCGACTGCATCCCCTTGTCTGAACAAAAGTGTTGGAACAAAGCTTTCAGTAATGGAAAAGAAAACCTTGGTGTGCATCTATGCTGTAGAAGGAATCCACTTTAACTGCCCTGGCTCCTGAAGCAGCCTCCCCTTTTGCTTTGGCTCAGCACAAAGATTACCATAGTACATGATTCTAATGTGCACCCTAATTGAGTGAAGGTAATTTAGCTAAAAAAGATGAGCATTAGATTCGAGGAAATACAGTAATTAAAAAAATGAAAGATGAAAGTACTTTTTTTAAAAACACTGGTTTCTCACTTTTCAAGAGGAAAGTCAGTGTAGCATATGGATAGTTGTATAATACATACATACCTTTATCATTTGTGCCACATAGCTCTCAGGTCCTGTGTAGTCAGTCTTATTCTTCACTCTCACCAGAACTATAAAATACAGGTAATTCCACATATTGTGCTCAAATTTAATGTGCTCTTCAAAGGAGACTGTCTTGTTGTCAAACTTGTCCCTTTCAAGTCCTGAAGAGACAAGGAAGGAAAAGGAAAAGCTGTGATCCTCCATAACTTTTCTTCAGAGAGAGACTGGTTTTACCATTATATTCCTTTATTGTACTTGATCTTCATTTGTAACGCATAGTAATTGAAATACTTTGTGTTGGATCCAGATTTAGTGGCAAACATGTTCTTTAAGCCCTTGAAATGCCCTCCTTCCCACAACAGCCCATTCAGACCACTAAGGAACAACACAGAGAGCTGGGAGACTCTGTTAAATAGGGCTGACCTATTATTGATGGGAAGGATTCTCCAACATAACTTTCTGCAGTTAAAGTCTTTCCATTAACTGAAAGCATATTTCTGGATCCAAAACAAAATGAGTTGATTGCTGGATGGTCGTATATGCATTGGAACAGATAGCATTGACTGTCCTTCCCTTATGACTCCAGTGTGTCTTATAAGGAGCAAATGGATGTGTATAATGTTTGTGGCTAAGGATACAGATTACACATATAGCCTTAACAGTACAGACTATATTTATATGAAAACCTTCATAAAAGAGAAGCTATTCTTTAGAACGCTGAGTTTGGAAGACATATATCAGATAAGGTCTTTTTTTTTATAAAAAAAACAAAACTTGACAATTTTACAATTGACATAAGACAATTGACAGAAAACATAAGAAACTACCCATGACTTATCAGAGGAAACCCAATTTTGCATAATGTCTTTCTGCCACAGGCCCCACAAAGTAACAGAGGCAAAAACTCAGATGAAAGTTAGGCCTGTATTTCTGGGTCTACTTTGAAGGGCTAAGCCATAATTGTAATTTGTACAGATTCAATTCATATTCGATGTACAACACAGTGGTCCCATTCCCACATCAGGAGACCTTGCTATGAAGATGTAGCTGCGTCCCTTTTTTTCCAGATGCTACCCCCAAACCTAACTTTAAACTATACAGCCTTTCCCCCACAGCCATTTTTATTTTGTGGGAGAGTGCAAATGGGCAAGAAAACATCCAGCACTTTTCTTCTGAAGATGCCTGCCACAGCATGTCCAGCTATAGGAAAAGAGCTGGAGATATTCACTGAAACTGATGTATCAGGGAAGGCTGCATTGCTTAAAGGTAGAATTGGGCAGGGGGCTTTTGGTCATTTCATGGTTGGAAGAGAACTACAGTGGTGTAAGTCAGGCTTACACCATCATAATTCACAAAGAGGATGCCAACCATGTTTGTATTGTAGAAAAATGCTTATAGACCAAATTGTTTTCCAGCAAACAGCCACATTTGCTTGAATGATCTCAGAAAATTTTTGTTGGGTATAAGGTTTTCTAGATATTAACTTTCTGTAGGCACTTACCACATATAAAACAGGTGGTCTTTAGGATCTCTTCTTTTTTCTGTTTCTCACTCCTCAGATCAGCAAAGGTGTCAATGATGACACCAAAGATGAGGTTGAGAACTATGATTATGACAATGAAGAAGAACAAGAGGTCATAGATCACTCGAGCAGGAAAGAGGGACTCCTTTAGGGTACAAAAGCAAAGATGGGTATTAACCCTAAGAACAGTTTTCTGTTTATTGTGTTATGCTAGAAAATATCACCCTCCAGAAATTGTTACAAGATAATTCGGTGGAGAACAGACCATTTCAGTTTGAAAAGGAACAAAGCGCATGTTTGTGACAGAGATATGATTGGCCATTTGCAATATAACAAATCTATCTTGGTTCCCATAGAACAGAAACATTTTTAAAAAGAACACACTGAATTACCCTTCCACCAGGTGCTTCTCATATAGATTGTCCTACCAAATGAACTCACATCTTTTGATGGTTTCCGGAGGATATCACCCACACCACCTCCATTTCTGAGGCCATGGTTTAGGACTGTGACTATGCACATAAGCAATGTGTCACAGGCACGCTCTGTATTATCCTCATCGTCTTCTGGAATAAGCAAAAGTACATACAGCATGATGTGGAAGGGAAACACACTGGCCACTTCTACATAACCATTACAGCTCTGGGTTTCCTATATATTACTAGTTGCATAACCACTATTAAGATAATATTTGGTTTTTCTTGATCCTTTTAAAATACATGAAGCTAATTACTGGATACAACTGTATCCAAAATACAACTGTATTCTACTGGGTTTTCTACTATTCCTTCCTGTGTTATACCTATTACTTACTTAGGGTGCAATTACACTGTAGAATTAATACAGTTTGACACTACTTTAACTGCCATGACCCAGTGCTATGAAATCATGGGAGTTGTAATTTTACAAGGTCTTTAGCCTTTTATGCCAAATAGTGCTAGTTCCTCATCAAACTGCCACTCCCATGATTCCATAGCACTGAGCCATGGTAGTTGAAGTGGTGTCAAACTGCATTAATTATACAGTGTAGATGCACCCTTAGTTGAGTGCAGTCTAGTCCAGGAGTCTTTTTGTCCCATTAAAGTGCTAGAATGAGCATTGCCAACAAAGCAATCCTGATTAGAATATTATAAGACCTTACTGCTTTTTTCCTCATCTAAGACACAGGCTAATTGCATTCTAGGTGTATCATCAAGGCTCTAGGTCAAACATACAGACTTTCTGGTCACTCTGTCTAGTATGTTTATTAGATCAAAGAGTTTAAACAATCTCATTTACCTTCTTTCACTTCAGGCACATGAGAAGTGCAGTTTATTTTGTCAGCACTGCATGATTCTATGGAAGTGGTCATGTTTGCTCTCAGGTCAGCAGCTAGAAGCACAAGACAAAGTAGAATGGTCAGATAAAGTATCTCCTTTCAGAGCATAATACCACCTCAAGGAATTGAATTTGTGCCAAAAAGCATATGTGACTGAAGCCATGCTAAAAAGTTACCTAAGTAATTTATATTAACATGCTTTTTAAAGTGACTTTCTACCCAGTTTCATTGACCACCATCCCTGTTATTCCTCTGATGGCAATCAGGAATGTGATCCATTTGCCTCAAGTTTCATATTACCCTGTACTTGAACAAAAGTATCTTAGAGTGCCCTTCCATATTCTGTATTAGGGAAAGAAGTTCAAAATGTAACATGTGAATTTGTGATATCAGTAAACAGATAAGGATCCAGTAGCGAACTTCTACTATGTCCTAATGCTTCTTCCAGAAATGTCAACCTTATTGCTCATATAAGCTCCCTGCACTTTGAAATCTGCCCTAGAGAGTTGGGATACGTTCTGGAGCAAGCTTTTGGCATGATATAGAATATAGATGATGTAGCAGTTGAGGACGAAAGCCCTGATTTCATTGACATTGGATACAGAAGTACACTACTGGACACTGTTTACACTATTGATTCTTGGACATAACTTGGATTATTAGCTTGAAAAATGTGTGTAAGCAGCAAGCAAGTGAACTTTGCTGCCAAAAAGTTATATTTCCTCATATAAGTATCACTCATAAAAGACATTGCATGCTCTTACCTAGTACCAAATTAAAATAGTTCTGATTGCCATAGGTAACTGATTCCTAACAAAGAGAGATGCAAGGTTACTAAATGTCAACAAGGACATGTTGGATCTCCTTACAGTATAGCCAATACTTCCAAATTGCCAACCTTAAGTATATGAACATGTGAATGACCAATTGAGCAAACTTATGGTATGAAATCAAAGTAAAACTCATTGCTAAAGCAATGCAGTAGGAAAACGTTCAGTTTTACAGTTACTAGAGTAATTGCATAAACTCAGCTGGAAGCTACTAAGTTTTCTTTCAGTTACATTTTTTTCAATACTTTCGTCTTCTTAGTCCAATTTTCTAGCACCTATCTCCAATCCTGAATCTGGTTTAAGTTAAAACAGTAGAATTTCCTGACTTTATTTATTTATTTACTTTATTTTTACTCTCTTTTCTCTCCATGCGGACTCACAATTACATGGCACAACCCAATAAATTTAAAAATGGAAAATACTAAAATTAAAAACAATTTAAAAGAATTAAATATTTGTGTGATGAGTTAATAATAATAATAATAAACAACTTTATTTATATCCCACCACCATTTCTCAAAAGGGACTCAAGGCAGCTTACAAGGCACTCCAAGATACAGATTTATTTTTTTTAAAAGAACAAAATTGTAAAAACACCCACTATCAACACACATAAAAATAAGATAACACAAATTTAAAAACGCAGACCATCTGTAGTTAAAACTAGCTGCCATCAATTCACAACTAAAGTGCCAGAGTGTCAACCTCATATGGGCCCATTTCAGCCTACTTGAGGCCAAAAGCTTGCTTAAAAATCCATGTTTTTAGGATGGAGCAAAAGTATTCAAGGGTGGGGGCTAACCCTAATCTCTTTTGGGAGGGTATTCCAGTGCCAGGGAGCCACCCTCTCTATTGTCTCCCCCAACCACGCTTGAGACGGTGGTGGAACCGAGGGAAGGACTTCCTCTGCCGATCTCAAAGCCCGCGTTGGTTCATAGAAAGAGACGCGGTCTCAAAGATAGGTTGGACCTGAAGTGTATAGGGCTTTGTAACCTCCACCTTGAACTGAGCCCAGAAACTTGTCAGAAGCCAGTGGAGCTGTTTTGGTAGGGGCATATTATAGGGAACAGTTAGTAATCTGGCAGTCTGCCTTTGCACTAACTGCAGCTTCCAAACTATTCTTCAAATAGTTAAGATACAATAAAATACTTGTACAATTAAGTCTGCACTTAAAACTAAATTTCCTCCCCAACTCTCCACATGACTTCCCCAGCAGTGTGCCCCTCCCCCTCCCCCACTGCCTTTAGTAAAACAAAACTGACATAAGATTGCAATCTTGTATGTGCTTACATATCACCCAGGACCTAGTCAATGTATTTTATTTTAGAACATGAGCAAGGTCAGTAGCTGGATGGGAGATTACCAAGAAAGCCTGAAGAATCATTGCCAAAGATGACTATAATGAGCTAGAATTGTAATGCTCTCATATAAAGCATCATCCCGTGTTCCTAAATACACACTGCTGAGCTCTGTGGGATGTTCAAACAAACAAGCATACAATAGGCTGCATTTCAAAAGCATTTCAGCCTCATATGTCTTTAATGCAAGCTATGATGTATTTTCAGACAGACTGTGTTCTGCTTAGTGACATTTCAAATGGAGGCAGGGAATACTGAAACAGAAGTATCGAGGAAGAGGATAAAGACCTTTAGATTTGATACTGGGCAGTGGGTCTACTTCCATAATGAAGTCATCTTTTAGAAAGAGGAAGCCCACAATGGAGAAGAGGTATACAAGAATGAGGGCCAGAAGAGCTGTCAACAATATTGAGCGTCCATTGCGTGTCACACTTTTGATGACATTAAATAAGGTCTCTTCCCTGTAGATCAGATCAAACAGCTGAAACAGAAAGAGAGAAGTTGCTTTCATACAATCATCTGAAGAAAAATAGGTTTCTTGATAACCCTTAATTTCTGTAGGTTTTATTCCAGAACAGAAAATTAATTGATTAGCATTCATTTGCTAAGAATAATTGATAAACATGCTTAATAATATGGATTTCCTTTCCACAAAGCAATAGCAAAATAATTTAAATTCTGGCATTTTCCAGTATCTTTTCCCAAAAGTCTGGTGTTAAATTTTTCAAGATCATGCATTGTTGTTTTTTAAAAAACATGCTAATCTAACCAAGAATTTGTATTACAATGAATTACAGCAAAGGAGAATAGACGACATATTTTAAATGCAATAAGCAGATCAATAATTTTTTTAAAAAAGGAAAGGCACATATAACTAAAATTATCCTGTACAGACAAAATTACCAAGATGCTGTAGAAAAGTTCGTGGACGAAAAGCCCCAGGACACTGGTCAGGATATAGGCGACGTGATAAAGAAATTCCACATCCATAATCATGGCCTTATATCCTCGGATGAATGTCCCACGGTTGCCAACAAAGCTTACCACAAATACAATCTTATTTGTGAGCTGTAGAAAATGACATAACAGAAAGAGAAGGGAGTAAGCTGTTATTTTCCAGAAAGAGTTTATGCTTTTTGTAAATTGGCTTTATACGTAGCTAACAACGATCTCTAGGATATAACCTGTTTTCCATTAACTCGTACTATAAATTGTGACTAGATTTGCATGGACAAACAAATTAGATCTAGGAATAGATCATGTAGGAATCAAGAGTTTTTTGTTTTGTTTTGAAATGGCAAATTCTGCTTAAGAGAGTCCACTATATATATATATATATATATATATATATACACACACACACACACACACAGTGTGTGTGTGTATATATACTGTGTGTATATATATACAGTAGTATATATATATATATATATATATATAGAGAGAGAGAGAGAGAGAGAGAGAGAGAGAGAGAGAGAGAGTGTCAGGTAAACCAAGTGACTTACATTAAGAGCTCCTAGTATGTTCAGCGTGAGTCCAATACCAAGGTGATATATAGATCGTAGAATCAATGCGATTAGGAGTGGCCTGACACCATAGCGCTGGGTAAATAGAGCCATGATGGAGAAACAGATTAAAAACCAGGAGAGCAGGGGAATCAGTGGGGAATCCAATAGTCCTGGAAAACAGAAAGATATACTAACTACACACATCTGACATCTCTTAACTCTACAAGAATGATCAATACTCATATTTTTCAAATCAATCTAGACTTTATGAATAAAATGGCATTTCTTACTAACCACAGGTTTACCAAAGATATGCTCTGGAGTTATTTCCAGAGAAATTTCATTTTTAATATTGATTCAAAAATAAATTAGTTTTTTTAGTATATTAGAGTGCAAGTAGTTTCAATAAACAGCAGCAAGGGCCTTGTTAACAAAGTTTACTGAAGCTTCATGACATTACAGATTTACTTTCTAGAAGTCATTCATGGAAAGTGTCCTTGCAAAACAATCACGGAAGCCTAGCTATAGTTTTGTAAAAGACAAAGTGAGTATGATGGAGTGCATACCCATTGAGGTTGCTTCGACATAAGGATAAAAGAAAGCAATGATGATGTTTATGAAGACAGCCAGGTTGAAGGAAATGCTTCCCCAGAGTGTCATTCTGCGGGAGAACCAGTACATCAGTGGGTTGCCTATGGAAAGAGAGAAAGAAAGCTGAGAAAATCTCATCTGCTTCTAATAAGTAGCACAGACACACATTGCCCCCCTGAGATCCAGCAATCCCAGTGCAATTATTCACAGGGCCAGGGATCAATACTGTTGTTCTTGTAACCTAGTTGCAAATTCTATAGGTTGCTGAAAACTGGGACACCATTTCCAAGTGACACTTCCTATTCTGGGTTCACCGAACTTCAGTGCACCACAATATATTCAGCTGGACTGGAGTTATGTCCTCAATTTTCTGCCTCATCCATGTTACGTTTTGTCCTGTAACATATACATGTTTAAAGGGACATATAATCACCTGGGCCAAAACAAAATCTGGTATTGCTAGATAGTGAGGAACTGTTGGACTTGCCTGAAAATGTAGGGCTTGTATTATCCCCAATGAGAGCATGAATGGATCTTACACTTATAAAGTTACCACTGATTTACTTAACTGACTTGATCTGAGGTTGGCAATATGCTTTTCATTTGTTCCTGCAAAAGAGAACAAATTGAATCAACCTTTCTACTGCTGCAAGAACATATTCCCAAACCTTGAAGTTTTCAAATATATTCTTATAAGAGGAGAAAGTATCATTGCCCCATTGATCATTTTATGCCTTTCTGAGACAGCCATACATAATGTAGTGTTTAGGGTGGCGGAGAGCAAGTGGTAACTATGTTCTGATAGCCAGTGCACAACAGCGGTGTCATCCGTTGGAGAACTCACTAGAAGATGATATTGTTATCATATGCAACCTGCCTCTAGCCCTTACCAGACTTTACATGGTATTGCTGTGGGAGAGGAGGCAGCTGAAGATCATGCTCTGCCAACGTCCCAATAGCCAGCACACAATGATGTATCATCCTCCAGTATCCTCTACAGCAGTGGTTCGCAATCTGTGGGTCCCCAGATGTTTTGGCCTTCAATTCCCAGAAATCCTAACAGCTGATAAACTGGCTAAGACTTCTGGGAGTTGAAGGTCTAAACACCTGGGGACCCACAGGTCTATAGGTTCCAGAGAATGATGCCACTGTCATATGCCTTTTATTGGAGCATAGTTTCCCCCTTGCCACCCTCTGCCACTACATAAGGGGCACTGTAAAACTGTGGTAGGGATAGTACTCTGAAAACTTGGTGAGACTGGACTCAGGACTTGCCTCATTGAGGTTTCCTGACACTGGAGAAGCTTCTTTGCTATCTTTCCTCTAGACTTTTGAATACTCATCCAATTCCTTTGAGTAGCACCCTCCCTTATCTTAAACTTACTACGGAGTTTCTTCTGCCACTCCATCTCATTATGGAGGAAGGATGACTGCTCAAAGAAGTCACTGACTTTGCTGCCCTGCTCATCTTGCTCTGTAGTGGTAAACAGACGTATTTGTGTCTCTTTGGTCAGGAACTCGCAAATGCTGGGCACTGGAAAAATTATCTGCTCCATGCTCCGGTCTAGACGCACAATCTGGGGAAAAGGAAAAATTGATATATTTTTGGTTAATTTTTAGACACAACTTTTATGATTGGCTATAACCTATGTTCTTAGTTTATATCTATTCTGGTGGTTCAATAAATGTAACAGCAGTTTGACTGGATGGCATCCTGTTGGTTAATTCCAACTAGAGTTGACATATGTGAGTCAACATGTAGGCAAATCCCATGGATTTAACATGTCTACGATAATCAGGAATAACCACAGAATTTAAGGCCTCAAACAACCCCCACCCTCATTATATACAGAAAGAGGTATAGAGGTTCTCTGGAAAATAAAGGTTTTGGCTGGTGCTCATGGCAGCCAGATTGCATGTGCTTTGCTGAGCAGTTTACTTAAGGACAATGGCAATTGCGCCAGTTTTGTAGATGGGCTGTCATCTTAAACAGTAAACAATGCAATCATGCAACGCTCATTTATGTGGAGTGGGGTTGATAATTTACTTTAGTGTTCAACTTCTACATTTTTCTATGTTCATTTAAGCACTTGGCCTGCTTATTCTGTGACATCACAACAATCAAGCCAATGGCAATCAGAAAACACATCTTGATCCTGGACTCCATGGTCGATGCTCAAGCCCCATAACAGGCAGTCCTCAGGTTACCAACAAGATAGGTTCTGTACGTTCTTAAGTTAAATTTGTATGTAAGTCAGAAGAGGTAAGTCAGAACGCAATTGTCCTGCTTCTTGGCAGGGGGTTGGATTGGATGGCCCACAAAGTCTCTTCCAACTCTATGATTCTATGATTCTAGGTACATTTTTTAAAAATGCAACTCCAGCCAAAAATATTTTAGTTTTAGAGAGCACAGGGAAGGGATAACACCCCTGTAAAGTTTCTTTTACTATCTGTTTGCATGATTTCTCCTCCCTTTCTGTCCAGTGACAATTAGATTTTGAAAATGTTGGCTTTTCAGGCAAACAAGGAGTTGAGAGAAAAATTAAGTGAAGACACATTTTCCCCATGATAACCCTTACAGCAGGGGTGCTCATTAGGTAGCTCGGGAGCTACTAGTAGATCTTCGGCCCTCTTCCAGGTGATTTTCGGACCTCACCAGCTGGATGGGGCGCTCCTGCCATGCGCGCTCACACCCTGCGCACACGCACACTCCTGCTGCTGGCTTCCGCTCTTGCAGTGCTTCTTTCGCCTGCGGGGCATTGCAGGAAGAAGGAAGCACGAGGCGGGGCCTCTGGAGGGAGCGCCCTGCCTCTCTCTCATCCAGAAGCAGCTGTGCAGCCTCCGTTGCCGGCGAGATAGGCAGGGCGGAGCGCTCCTTCTGGATGCCCCGCCTCGTGCTTTCTCCTTCCTGCAATGCCCCGCAGGCGGAAGAAGTGCTGTGCGGGCGGAAAACAGCAGCAGGAGCACGCGTGGTGGCAAGAGCGCGCGGCGGCGGGGGCAGGTAGATCTTTTGGACTTGGTTGCTTTAAGAGTAGCTCGCATGCTGAAAAAGTGTGAGCACCTCTGTCTTACAGGAATGAATTGCCCTTTTTAGGGGAACATTTCCTCTCCCTTTCTGTTGTCTCACTGTCATTCTTAACTATGAGTCCTATGTAAGTCAGATGCCTGTAAGTCAGGGACTGCCTGTATATATAATGGCATATTAAAATGTTGTCTCTTCTATAAAATGGCAAAATTATGGTTTGGTTTTTGGAAATTTGGTGGAATGGGGGAATATTATCAAGCCATGGATGGCTGTATCCATTGATACAGAATCATGGATAGAGAGAGATGACTGTAATCCTAAATCTTTGACTTCTATTTGACTTCTCAGCTACACTATGCCAAAGTTGGTGATCACAGTGCTATTGGAGATATAAATTCAGGTTCATTTGCATCTGTGGTGGCAGCAAGCAATTTCTAGTGAATTGTCATTATGACTTTTTAATTTAGATAATCACAAAGGGAAATCAGGTTGATAAGATAGAAGGGAACAAATTTAATTATGTGTGTATCAAGTAGAGTAAAAGTGAATCCCACCTCAATCTGGGATGTGTGCTTCTCATAATATGCCAATGGATCCTCCTCTTCCTCTTGGACTGGAGTGGATGATTTCAACATCTGTGTCAGCTGTTTATTGTGTAAAATGAGCTGCATGAAAGGGAAAGGAAAGGAAATATGTCTTAAGATAATTTCAATGTTGAGAATGCCCTTCAATAATATATTCGAAATGCATACCCCTGTAGTTACTAGAACTGACAAATACAGCATTGTAAAGAAAGCCCTGTGGTTCTGGATAGCTTTCTCAAAGAAAGTTTTCCAATTCACCACAAAAATGACAGTTAAGTAACACTCATCAGCAAGTTATGAATCAGTGCCCATAAATCCCCACAGAAATGGCATCACAAATAATCAGTCTTGAACTAAACTATGTGAGCAAACAAACTGATTGCCACAGTCCATTTTGCTCCCTTTGAAGGAAAGAGCAAATTGTTTCAACAAGAAGAAAATATCTGCTGTGTTCCTCTATTTAGAAATACCACAAGGTAAGAGGGAATGTGCGTCCAGAGGCCATTAGACCCATATGAAAGTTTGCACAAATGTGCACAATTATCCAGCAAATGCTATGTTTGGATTTTCACATTCCTTTTCTAATTTGCTGTTCTGTGCTATTTTACAGTACTATTTCCCCCCTTAGGAGTTCTTGCACTATATGGACTCTGCCTTCAGTCAACTCGCCATTACATTTATATGCATTACAATCATGAAATATTGTACACTGCATGAAACATCTGAGCAATGAAAGGGTTCAGCCACAATTCCCCAGAGTGTCCATACCTCCAAGCAAGCTACCAGTAGCCCATATATAAAAGGAAGTCTTAAGGGAAAGAAGGAAGGCTGAGATCATGTTTTACTCAGGAGTGGCATCAGTTGAAAGCAAAGCTGCTATTACTTGGAAGAGGTGAAATCTCACCCTCTTTGGTGGATGTGACTGGTTCATTAAAGGCCCCTTCTCCATTTCCTAGGGCTCTTGGGCTTAAACTACTTTTAAAGGTACATCAAAGTGAATATTTATTTCACTTAGTGTATTTTCTTCCATCAAGGTGCAATGCAAAACAACTCCATTGTTGTTGTTGTGTTCCTTCAAGTCATTTCCAACTTATAGCAAACCTAAGGTGAGCCTATCATTCATAGCCTATCATTCATGTCTTCCTCTGTGGCTGAGAGAGTGTGACTTCCCTAAAGTCACCGAGTTTCACTACCTGAGCATGGATTCAAACCCTGGTTTCCAAAATTGTAGTCAAATGCTCAAACCACAACACCACACTGACACCCACAACTTCCTTTTCCAATGGGGATTCTCAGTGTGCGCACATACCATAGAAGAGATCCCCTCTTCATCTTCCTCTTGAATCCGTTTCACAGGTTTCAAGAGATGCTGAAGCTGCTTGTTATGCCGAGAAAGCTGAAAATGTGAAGAGACGCAGAAAAAATGGTTGAACAAAAGTGCAAGAGCTGACTGCTTAGCGGCAGTTGTGGGTGAGTCAAAAGTTAATTGCACTGAAGTATAATTTCAAGCAGTTCCAGTCTTCAAACAACAGTGTGTCTTTTCCTCACTACCTGATGTTAGAATACACACAGCCTGCTTAGATTTAAAGTAGTACATCTTAGCATTTTCAAGAGCTGACTGAAAACAGTGGTAGCTATGGGCTAAAAGTGTTGTGTTGATAGTCCCTTACTCCAGTGTTTCTCAACCTTTTTTGAGCCGCGGCACACTTTTTACATTTGCAAAATCCTGGGGCACACCACCAACCAAAATGACACAAAATAACACTCTAACACAGTAATACATATAGTTAATATGTTTTTAAAATGTATTTATACACTCCGTGTGAAGCCTGGGCCTGTTTCAATGAACTCAACATAGATATCCTGGCAGGAATGGCAGAAATGACAAACTTCCCACACAGAACTCCCATAACCAAGAGAAAATGCTATAAGAGTTTGGTGGGCACTGACCTTGAGTTTTGGAGTTGTAGTTCACCTATATCCAGAGAGCAGTGTGGACTCAAACAATGTTGGATCAGGACCAAACTTGGCATGAATACTCAATATGCCCAAATATGAACACAGATGGAGTTCAGGAGAAATAGACCTTGACATTTGGGAGTTGTAGTTGCTGGGATTTATAGTTCCCCTACAATCAAAGAGCATTCTGAACCCCACCAATGATAGAACTGGGCCAAACTTCCCACACAGAACCCCCAAGAGGCAAGAGGAGGTCTCTACTTGGGGAAAGGGACGCGGGTCTTTCCAATGCATGGAGAGGGAGAGACCAAGTAGACAACGGGAGGGGAGGGGAGGGGGGTGTTTGTAATTTTGTACCTTTATCGAGGTAGGTTTCTTAGGGTTTTTATACTTCAAAACACTAGACTCCCCCCCCCCGCTTTCCTGGAGGTTCCAATTTCCCACGGCACACCTGATGATTGCTCACGGCACACTAGTGTGCCCCGGCACACTAGTTGGGAAACACTGCCTTACTCATTAACCAGGTTCTGGAGAATTACTTGTTAGTCTTTCATGGAAGCCCATTCTACACAGCTCTTTAAAATCCACATTATCTGCTTTGAAGTTGATTATATGGCAATATAGACTCAGATAATCCAGTTCAAATTGAATAATGTGGATTATCTGACTTGATATTCTGGATTATATGGCAGTGAAAAAGGGCCCTGAGTTCTAATGACAGATTCTTGAAGACAAAGTGGAGACTCTCACTGCTTCCTTCTCAACTTTGCAGTATTGTTCCACTTTCTCTCCTGGACAAAATGCACATTCTCTACAAGCAGGGACAGCTTGTGCATCTCATGTAGGGGTGAGATGGGGTATGGCACAGTAGTTCATTATACTGTATCATATGTTGTGTTGTATCATATCGTATCGTATCATATCATATTTATTTATATCCCATCTTTTCTCCAAAGGTTGGATTCGGGGTAAATGATAAAAAGATAAACAATCAAAAATAAAGGTAGATAACTGTATTAAAAATACCATTATACTGAAAATATATACATTTAAAAGCAAATAATAAAAATGTATAGTATACATATCTTCTTCCAAAATAGCCAGTTTGTTTATTTATTATTTATTTCATGCACTTTTACCCCACCCTTCTCCCCCAAAGGGGGACTTCAGTTCTCAGAAGCCTTCTAAAATAAAAATGCTTTTACTTGCTATTGAAATAATGGCAACCCTAAGTAAACCTACATGAAAAGGGTATAACATCACTCATACCCCAGTGGCAGCATAAAATCATTTAGATAAATAGAGTACAATACATCTATATTGCTATGTATGTGTCAGGAACATTTGGCTTTAAACAGAGAACATGATCACAAATCTTTATTTCTTTTCATGGAAAATAAATCATAATACATGTGTCAATAAAATCCTGAATGTCACCCCTACGTCAACAAAGCTGAAATCTTTCTGTGCTATAGTTGATAAACTATTTTAATTGTTCTGTATAGGGTGCCCAGGCTACAGAAACTGTGGGAACAACATCCCAATTTCATATAGTTTACAAGGACATCATAAAACCAAAAAGAGAAACATATCTTTATAAAGAAATAGACTATCCACACACAGGATACCTGTAAAGCTAAAATGTAGATGTTGTGTCCCACTTCTCGAGGGGAAACCTCGGCATTTTCACACTCTTCTTCTTGAAGGTAAGCTTTTTTAATCACATCAACCTGTAAAATATTTTGCACAGAAAACCCAAAGATCAAATCACTAATCTGGTATGGGCAGAACTGTAGTACAGTCATCTGGTAAAAGCAAGTACAAGCTATTCAGACAGAATTTCACATCCTGCAAATCACGACCATAGCCTGCAATGAGGACAAGTTTTCTAACTCCTATAGGAAATCACTGAAAACCACAAAACTTAAAGATGAGTAATATTTTCAGTGGTCTCAAGGTGAAATAAATACCATGGACAGGTCGTTATCTCACTCACATTCCTGCCTGTCCTGTATTCCCAGAGCTCACAACTCCCACTCTTCATACCAAATACCTATTTAATTTTAATCCTTGTCAAACATTTCCAAATATTTTGGAAAATATTGAACAGTAAGACAGATGGCTTTCAATTGCTTAACTAGCATGTCTCGCTTTGTAATTCAGCTGGAATATATATTAAGTTCCTTGTAGCCCACTAATTTCTTGGTCCCTCTGCCACATTTTCTAATGAGGACAGCCATGCAGTCTTAAGGTCAGTTGCTTGAGAGCAATTGCACACATGAAACACAGCAGACTGCAACTTCACACAACTCTTGCATGAGAGTATATGTTACATTAAGAAAAAATGACCACAAGCTATGTAAGCAACTATGTTCTATATTCCAGAGAATCCTAATTTTCTCAACAGACCGTACGTTCCTTTTTTGGTCTCCACCTACAGTGTCTTTCCTCACTTTTTTCAATCATGAAGTGAGTCCAACACAAAAGCAGCAAACACCAAGCAAAATGTTCCCAACCTCCTCCACCTTTCTTACCAATTCCTGGGGTCGGAGGCTGATAAGAATCCGCTCAGCATTCTCACTGTCATGTCTACTCTCCATCAAGGCCAACAAAAGCTTGGAGGCATTGTCCTAACAAAGAGACATCGTACTGAAAGTAAATGGTAGGTCATCTGTGTGTCATTCACTCTGCTCAAGTCAGCCTTCTCTCATCACAACTACAGAAGGCAAAATATTTTATAAGATTCAAAAGTAGTAGGAAAGGTTGCAGGGAGGAGATAAGGTAGCAAAATCCAACACTGGGGTCAAATAAATAGTTGAAAGCAACTCATGATTACTCCCAATGTTGAGATTCCTGATTCAGGAAGATATGGAAACTGGACAAAATCATTATTTGTACAAAGTTGCTACTTTAGTAAAAGAGTGCACACTGTAGGCAATCCCAAATTTAATTTTCTGCATTTTAGTTCATAGGATGGCCAAGAGCAAGGCTGCAAAAGAACTTGCCAGAGACCTAAAGAAAGCTGTTGCCAGCGAAAGTAGACAACAGAATTGTGGAACTGGAGTGAGAGTTGAGTAGTTCAAATCGAAAACAACTTTCAATGGAGTCCAAGATTTACAATGACTCAGCTTATAATACTGAATGCCTAGTTTATTTGTTTTTCCTTTCTTAATGATTCACATGGTGGTGCTGTAATGCCTTTGGCCACCATTTTACTATACTATATCTGTATTTACAAATTAATATACATTTACCATTTATGAAGTTGCCAGTGTTGAAATAAAACCAGACATTAATAAAAATAAAGGAGCTGGAGCCAATAAAATATTTGGACAACTGACTCCACAGCTCTGGTATACAGTGCTGGGCAAGATAGAACAATGGTCTAACTGAGGATAAGACACTTTCATGGGACACTGGTTACCATCTCTGTTCTAAGATATCAGAAAATGCTATGATTCTGTTGTGTGTATTAATGTGTCGACACATGATTCCACTTCATGTGTAAGATATGCCTGTTAAGAATATCTGAAGCTTATAAGAAACTCTTATCCAGGGAAGATTTGTTAACTTGCCATATAAACATTTTGCCATCTCACACAGCATATAGATTAATGCATATGTTTGAATTAATCTATTTCTTGAGTAATTCTAGAATTGCTGTCTTGCTCACTCTCATTCTGTGGTTGTTGTTAATTGCCAAGCCAATTTCAACCAACAGTGTTTTTTCTCCACTTCCTCCGTAGTTAAAAGCCTTATTTGGCTTGTTAACAGTTTAATTTTATGTTCGGCCTCTTTATCCTTTGTATTATTTTTAAATTTCCTTTCCACTAGTGACAGTTCATTTTGTAGCTTTTCCAGTTCTAGCCTCTTTTGCTTTCTTTTACTGGAAGCCTGCGCAATGAAATTCCCTCTCATCACAGCCTTGCTGGCCTCCCAAATTATCAAAGAATCAAGGTCTTCCGTATCATTTATATCAAAGTATTCCTTAATTAATGATTTATTTTTTTGAATGTCAGTATCTGATTTTACTAATCCATCATCAAATCTCCATTTATACTGTCTCAAGCCCCATTTTAGCACAATATCTAATGGCGCATGATCCGAATGTACCCTTGACTGAATAGATGTTCTTTCCACGTTTCCTACTATTGCTTTTGAAACTAGGATCAAATCAATTCTAGACCACGATCGTTTACTTCCCGAAAAGAAAGTATAGTCTTGTCCTTTTTTGTTATTATGTCTCCATATGTCTACTAACGAATTCTCTTCCATCATCTTGAAAAAACTATTAGGTAATTTACCTTTCTTTCTGTATCCTTTTGCTCTAACAAATGATTTATCTATCTTGGGGTCAATTACCCCATTAAAGTCTCCAAAAATAATACATTCCTGCCAGTCCAGCATAGTTATTTTTTCATTTACCTTTTCAAAAAACACCACTTTCGCGTCATTTGGAGCATATATGTTTACCAATAATATTTTTTCCCCTTATTTTCCCCATCACCATTAACACCCTTCCTTCACTATCCTTGTATTGTAATTCTGGTTCCAGTAGGGGATTTACATACATTGCCACCCCTCTTTGTTTCTTCTCTATCGAAGAATCAAAGAGAGTTCCCAATTTTTTCCTTTCTAATAAGTCCCTTCTGGATCTTTTGATGTGTGTTTCTTGTATGGCATACACCATTGCCCTTTGTTTTTGTAGGTAGTGGAAGACTTGGGATCTTTTCTCCGGTATATTTAAACCGTTCAGATTAATCGAGAAACATTTTACCTCAGTCATTCGTAGTCCCTCTCCTCTGTACATTGTCCTTCTTCCTCCTCCTCCAAGTCCAAGTCAGAGTCTGCGTCCTGTGCTGAGTCCTGTGTATCAATCTCCTCTTCCTCTTGGTCTTTATCCTTGATCATCATTGATGTTTTCTCCTTTGGGGAGTTATTCCTTCTCCCTGCAGATCTTTCTTGGTTGGGTCTTTGGGGTTTGGGTGGGGAATTTCCTTCTTGGTGTTTTTTGTCCTTGTAGCTTTTGTTTCCTTTTTTGTTTTTATTTGGATCTTCTAAAATGTGTTCCCACTTCCTATAAAATTCTTCCGCTGCTTCTAGGGAGTTGATCCAATATTTCACTGTCCTGAAGGTGAATAACAAACCATCCACTCTGTCCCATTTGTATCGGATTTCATTTTCTTTTAGGGCATCCGTTAGAAAATAATATTTTTTTCTATTATCTAGTATTGCCATAGGGATCTCTCTCATTATCCTGATTGCTTTTTCTTTTACTATGAATGGGGTTGAGAAGTTATTTCTAACCACTTCTTCCTTCATTTTTATCGAATTATATTGGACCAGTATATCCCTCTCCGTTTTATTCCTCCTAGAAAATGCGGTACTGGTCCTATATACTTTGTCGATTTTATCTTCAATGTCCTGTTTTTCTTTTTTAAGTAATGTCGCTGTCATTTCTGCAATCAGGTTTCGCGTATCCTCTGGTCTCTCCTTATCCATTTCTGGCCATCCACGTATTCTAATTTGAAAATCCTTTTGAAAGGATTCTAGTTGTATGTTCTTTCTTTGTAACTCTTGTTGGACCGTATTTATCTCTCTTATCTTTTTCTGATCATGTTGAATTTTAGCATTTGTTTCTTCTCCTTGCCTTTGGATTGTCTCCACTTTCCCATATAACACAATCATTTCATTTCTTAGAGTGGCCACATCTTTTTTCATTTCCTTTCTCAAATCATATATACCATCTTTGATTTGTTTCCTTTCCTCAATACCTTTTGCAATCAAATCATTCATTCTTCTCATTTCATATAATATTTCTTCCTTAAATTGATCCCTTGCTGGCATGTCCTCCAGTGAGGAGCCTCTCCTAGCGTTTATGCTCTTTAGTTCCTTATCTCCCTTCTTTCTCGTTGTCATCATTTCCTCTTCTTTATTCACTTTATTCACTTCTGTCTTACTTCCTATTTAAGTCGTTTGCTTTCCACTCTATTTGTTTGGGTCTCCCCTCCGCTCTTCTCTCTCTATACCCCTTAACTTCTGCTTCCAGGTATTCGAGGTTCCTTCTACTGACGTCTTTCCCTGACGTTCGGGCGCTTCGCGCTGCTCTGCGCTTCACGTATCTCGTCTTCCCTCTTTGGCAGCGCCTTAAAGTGAGCGTCCCCCTTTTTATAGTCTTTCAAATTAGAAGTCCATTTTCAATAGTCAAGAATGTATATTGTATCATCTTTTCCTGCTCACCTCTCTCAGTGCACCTTTCCTTCTCCCTTTCTTCCTCCCGTTTCTTCCTTTGCTCTTTACAAACACCGGGGTTTTGGGTTTCTCTTGCACCTCTCTCGTCGACTCCTCTTGTTCGGCTTTAGCGTCCTTGCGCTTACTTCTTCGAATATTTCTCTGTCCTTGAGGCTTCTTTTCCTCCTCCTTGTTTTCTTTATTTAATCCCTCTTCTCTTCGCCTCTCAAGGTCTAATTGGAAATCTGGGCGGTGAGGTGCTGCGGTGCCTCTCCGTAGATGCGGCCACCTTAAACGGAGGCTAGCCCTGGGTCCTCGGAAGGTGTGTTCGGGGAGAGTTTTGGGAGAGTTCCTCCAATCCCCCCTCCTGGCCACCTATCGGGACTTGAACCCCCTTCCTTCCTCCGAAGGGTGTCGGGTTTTGGGGTCTTTTTCCCCGGCTTTTCACCTCCGTTACGAAGCTTCTTGCGGAGCTTGCCTCTTAGGCTTCCACCTCACAGCGTCCCAGACCGGAAGTGTCCCCCCAAAAACTCAAATTCATAAAACAAAGGAATTTCGAGAATGCAAATAAGGTGAGCAGATATCTAGCCCAGCAAGTGAAAAAGAAAAAACAGAGAAATGCCATAACTAAAAAGATGACATAAATAGAGATAAAATCTTCGAGTATTTGGACAAATTAAATCTATCCCATATTTCGGAAAAGGAAAGGGAAGCATTAAATGCAGAAATTTCGGAAGAAGAAATCAGTACAGCAATAAATAATTTGAAACCAGGAAAAGCCCCAGGACCAGACGGTTTAACCCAGACATACTACAAAATTTTTAAGGAAGAAATTACACCACACTTAAAGAAAGTCATGAATGAAATTATCAGTAAGGAAATAATACCGGAAACATGGCGAATGGCAGAAATTATAATCATACATAAGGAAGGGAAAGATCCGGAGATTGTGCAGAACTACAGGCCAATCTCCCTTTTGAATTTGGATTACAAATTATTCACTAATATTCTGGCGACGAGATTGAGAAACTTTCTAAGTACATGGATCTCAGAATCACAAACAGGGTTCTTACCAGGGAGACAGATGAAAAATAATATTCGAAATATTATAAATATAATTGAATACTTAGACAAAAATATAAATACAAAAGCAGCGCTGGTTTTTTTAGATGCGGAGAAGGCATTTGACCGGTTAAGCTGGAAGATAATAGAATGCTTACTAACACAACTAGACCTGGGACATAACTTCAACTCAGCGATAAAAGCAATCTATAAGCATCAGGAGGCACAAATAATAGTGAATGGCCAAAAGTAAAAAAAAATTAAGATTCAAAGAGGTACGAGGCAAGGCTGCCCACTCTCCCCACTCATTTTCAATTTCGTATTAGAGGTTTTATTAAAAGACATAGAAAAAGATGGAGAAATAAAAGGAATACCCATAAACAACATGGAATATAAATTCTATGCCTTCGCGGACGATATAGTATGCATGATTCAAAATCCGTTAGAAAATATGGGCCCCTGGATAAAGAAATTCGAAAAATTCGGAGAAATCTCTGGGTTTAAACTAAACAAAAACAAATCTCAGATATTGGTAAAAAATATAGACAGAAAAGAAGCTGATGAGATAGAAAAGAAATTTGACATACCAATTTCAAAAAAAGTAAGATATTTAGGAATAGACCTGACAGCAAAAAATTGTCAATTAGTGAAAAATAATTACGAGAAAACCTGGAGGGAAATAAAAGAAAAGTTAAAAAATTGGAAGAATTTAAAATTATCATTACTAGGGAAGATATCAATAATTAAAATGAAGATATTTCCTAAAATAAATTTTTTGCTACAAACATTACCCATATTAAAAAACCAAGTGCTATTTAAAAGATGGCAAGCGGATTTAGCCGATTTTATTTGGTCAGGAAAAAAGCCGAGAATAAAACAGAAACATCTCCTAGACCTCCCACAAAACGGAGGATTTGGTCTACCTGACTTATTAGCATACTATGAAGCGAATTGCCTCGATAATATAAAAGAATGGATGAAGTTGAAAGATAAGAAACTCCTAAACCTGGAAGGCTGGGAAAATAAGTATGGCTGGCATGCGTATTTACTCTATGAAAGAAGTAAACAGGACAAAAATTTCACAAACCATATAATAAAAGCCCCGCTATTAAAAATCTGGAATAAATACAAAGATATAATCTACAGGAAGACTCCACAATGGGCCTCTCCTCTTGAGGCCTTCCAAATTATAAAAATAAAAAGGGAAAACTGGCCAACATATAAAGAACTTCTTAAGAGAGACCAAAACATAGTCGGATTGAAGAATCAGGAAGAACTTAGGGAGTATAATCTGAGCTGGCTACAATACTACCAATTAGAAAAGAAATACAGTTTAGATAAAAAAAACAGGATGGGAAGAAAACCAAACCCAGGTAGGGAAAGTTCTGACACAATCACGAAGGAAAACAGTAAGTAAAATCTATAAACTGATACTGGCAAATAGGCACGAAAAACAACCAATAAAGGAATATATGGATAAGTGGAAAGACAATATAGGATTCAGTATCCCCCAAGAAAGCTGGGAGAGATTATGGAGGCACACATGGAAACAGAACTATGCATATACACTAAAGGAAAACCAGATGAAAATAGCATATAGATGGTACATAACACCAGTCCAACTTGCCAAAAGCTATAAAAACAATCTGGACCAATGCTGGAAATGCCAGAAAGACAGGGGAACCTTCTTTCACCAATGGTGGTCCTGTGGGGTGATGAAAACATACTGGAGGAAAATACAAAAAATGGTCTATGAGATCTTACAGCTTAAGCTAGATTTAAAACCAGAAATATTTCTTTTGGATATTACAGACCCAAAACAAATGAAAAAAGAATCGGAGAAACTTCTGTGGTATATAAATGTGGCGGCCAGGATTGTGGCAGCTAGATACTGGAAGAATAAAGAAGTCCCGGAGGAAAAGGAGATATTATATAAATTATTAGAAATTGCAGAAATGGACCGATTAACACAAATAATGAAAGGAAATTCAACGGCTCACTTCTCGAAAGTATGGAAACCTTTCATAGAATATATTAACAGGAAAGAAAACATTATCTTAAAGGGATTTTGGCTATAAAGAGGATAGAATATAGAAAGAGACTAAAAGATCAAACGGATATTTCTCGAGGTGAAGTCAACCTGTATGTTTATGTTCTTTTAAATGTTTGTCTTTGTTTTATATGTTCACCCCCCTTCCCTTACCCAATCCTTCCCCTCCCATCCCTATCCCCCCTCAAGTCAATTGTATAGTTAAATTGTATAACATGTTCATGTTTCTTTTAATCCAATAAACTTTATTAAAAAAAAAAAAAAAGATCGGGGCTACAACGGAGAAGGATCTCTGTCTTGTGGACTCCAAACGAACCTCTCTAGGGCCAGGGACATAGAGAAGGTTCTCATGAGCTGACCGTGGCAGTCTCTGGTGGTGGAGTGGCATTAAACAGTCTCTTAGATATGGGGGACCCTGACCTCGGAGGGCCTTGAATGCTAGGACCAGGGTCTTGTTGAGGACTCTGTGTTCAACCGGCAGCCAATGTAAGCGCTGCAGAGACGGCGTTATATGGCACCTCATTGATGTTTTTGTGAGGAGTCTAGCAGCTGCATTTTGCACAATTTGGACCCCATAAATAAGAAACCACCAAGCCACCCTGTCATCAACAGCCCTGCTCAAGTTTTGCAAACTCAGGAGTGTGGCTTCCTTGACTGAGTCTATCTATCTAGAATGCAATCTTTCTCTTTCCCTGCTGCCCTCCACTTTACCAAGCACGATCAGCTTTTCTACTGAGCCATCTCTTCACATGATATGGCTTAAGCCTCAATTTAGTCATCTTAGCTTCTACTGTGTGATTTGCTCAAGGACCAATTTATTTTTCTCTTTAGTAAAAAAAAAAACCCAGTATGTCTACAAAACTCTTTTCCAGCACCATATCTCAACAGAGCTGACCCCCCCCCCCCCTTTTCCGGCTCATATCAGCCTTTTTTCAATTGGCCAGCTTTCACAACCACAGACAAACAGAAAATACAATGGTACGGGTCATCCTAACTTTAGTATTCAGTCACCTATATTTACACTTCAGGATCTTATCTTTGTAGCTTCATAGTGTCATAATTTACGCTGCTGTGATAAAGGGGTAGTTTGAGGAAACAGACCACAAGAAGCATGATGTATCTTAATAAATGCAGCCAGACTTTATGACTGCCTAGTCCTATGATAAAAGCTTCATTTAAAGAAACCCACCCAATCAGGTAACCTCCCACTAACATACAAACACACACAAACAGAACAAAATCCTATTATATATCCCAGATTCCCTGTTAAACCACCACATTTCTAGTTTCCCCATCTACCTTCAACTGAAGAACCAAGTCCATTCTGTACTTGCAGAGGGGGCTGATGTCATTGAGGATTAGGGCTGTGATGATGTCAATGCCATTTGACTCATGGGTCACAATGCAGCTCTGTGAATTAATACACTGAGTTACTCAATGGTTCACAGCTGAATACATCTATCCCCAAATCCCTGCTACTCTCCAGGGGTTCAAATATGACTAAACACTCATTATTCTTATCATGGGAATCAAATAATTTCAACCCATTATGAAACAATGGGGATTTTTGACCCACAGGAAAGATAGAATTACCTGGTTCTCATGACATGGTCCCTGGCAATATTCTGTTAGAGTCTCCAGTGTCTGGGTGATCAGGGCCACATTGTATTCATTGATATAGAGGCCCAACAAGCCTAGCCGTCCAGTGGTGCTACCACACATGATATCAAGAAATTGTAGTGTTTCACACACCAAATTGTAATTGGTCTTATTGTTCTGACTGCGAAGAAAGTTCTGGGAAAAGACAGAACATATGAACATCTCAGTGGTGGACTCATTTTTAATAGCATCCATTGTGTATAAATCATAACATTAGTTGTGAGGCACCTAGTTCATTGAAAGATAGGCACCTGGAGATCCCGGTTATGATTTTCACATAGTAGCTGCAGGAAGCGAAGAATTGGCTCCATGATCAAAACCGATGCACCCATCTCACTACTCTGGTCTCTTGCATCATGGCCAGCCTTGAACCCGACACCCACTGGGTAACGGGAAGGAGCATTGGGCAGCATGAATTGTGCTACTCGCCCTGTAAGAAAATTAATTTGATTCAGCACATGAACTACCACAAAAGATCAAAGCCAAGGAGAACAGCTTATCTCACTTTACAAAGAAAGGGCCACCATCATTTATTCTGCTTTATCATAGTATCCCTCTTTCTTTCTGAAAGCATCATTCAGAACTGAGGAGGGGAACATCTGGCTCTCCAAACTCCCATTCAGCTCCGCTTCATATTTGGGTTTTTTCATGTCAGAAGTGACTGCAAGTCGCTTCTGGTATGAGAGAATTGGCTGTCTGCAAAGACATTGCCCAGGGGATGCCCAGAAGTTTTACCATCCTGTCCTCTAATGAGAAGCTGGAACTGACAGATGGGAGCTCACCCTGTCTTGCGGATTCAAACCACCAACCTTCAGGTCAGCAGTTCATCCAGCACAAGGGTTTAACCCATTGTGCCACTGTGGCTCCTACTTCACATAGTTAATAGTAAGGCACTGAAGCCAAAAACCTGAGGGTGGGGGACCAGAAGGTCGAGTAATGCCACACCACTGACATTCAAGAAGACCAATTTAAAACTGTGTAATGCAGTGATTCTCAAACTTTAACTCTCCAGAGGATTTCAATTCTCAGAAGACTCCAAAGAAAGAAATCAGCTAACTTAACCAACAATCAGGAATTCTTAGAGCAAAAGTCCAAAACACCCAGGGGCTCAAAGATTGGAATCTACTAGTAGCTTGCGACAATGAAGCTGAGCTGCAAATAGTTCAGGCTGAAAATAACCACACCAAGGACCCCCCTTCCCTAATAATGAGATTATTCCCTAACATGGTTACGATCAACCTGTGGCCTGTAGACAGTTCTTTGTATAAATTTCAATGTGGCTTCTACCAAAGCTTCTGTTTATTAAATGAGTTGATCCTCTTTTCTTGGGCAACTGAAGGAAACAGCTGATTAGAAAATTGCAGGGGAAGAGCATGTGCATAGGACTTCCATAAGCACTTACTGACCTCCCTTTTAAATCTAAGAGCTGGGAGATATTATGTGGAGCCATTTTTAGAGATCCTTACTGATTCAATAGGGTACTGAGCATTTCCTGAACCATAATCTGTTGAGCCCAGAGTATCAGCCACACTTTCTACTTACCTTTAGTGCTATGCTCAGGAGAGTCTTTATCCTCACGGGGCTTGTTGCCAATATCATTCATGTTCACTGTCACTGTTGACTTGACCTCCTGCTGAGCCTTCTTCATCCGGTCATGCAGTACTTTAAAGAATTTTTCTGATTTTTTGTCACCAGTCATCAAATTATAGAATGATTTCTTGAGAAATGAGGAAGAAATCAAATGAGACAGTGGTTAGATGGATTCCTGTGAGAACCTTTCTTTAAAATCCAAGAACACCAGGAAAGGTCTTTATATGCAGTCCAAGTTTCCCATTATAATTAAGAACTGGTGGTTGTTACCTAAACTGCTAACAAGCTGTGCTCACTGAATGAATTTTTCCCATTTTTGTTGTAACATCAGATGCAGTGTTCATGAAGACTAGTAAGTCACTAGTGGTTTTCTCCATGGCACAGCACTTATGATACAATATCATGTGACTGAGTTAAAGTCTTAGAAGGTTTTGGATTTGCTCTGCTGCATGCAAACTTTAAGAGTTGTGCAATTAAGCCAAAAGGCATGCCATTTTGGGGTCCATTGTCAGCTGACCCCTTATTCTGTTTACTGGGAAGTTACTCAAATGGGGAGGGGTTTTACCATTTTCAATTGCCAAAGATTTGGCCCATTGGCTTCAATGGAAAACTTAAAAGGTTCAATCCTCAGCCATTTTAAGGTCTATCTGCATTAAACCTACCTCAGTTTTAGACCCCATTTACAACTGCAGGCTTGCCAAGTTTCAAAACAATTCACCAATCTACTGATTCTTTAGAATTATTTTAAGTATTAACCGTAACATTTTAAAAAATAAGACAAACCACAAGAGAGGGTTCTGGGAATTGTAGTCACCAGTAAAGTCCATTCTTAGCCAATCAGAGCATGGACACCTCTAGGCTTTTTATTGGCTGAGAAACAGAGAGAGAGATAAAACGTCAACTCCCATCATGCTCCAAGAGGAACCTTTCAATGCCTGCCCTATGCAAGTGCCGCTGGGAAAGCAAGTTCCTAGCAAGACCCTCTCTGGAGGAAGAAGGAACTTTCCAAGAAGAAATGGACGGGGACTGCTTCTGCCGGCGAGAGAGAAAAGAGGCAGCAGATCTCTGCCTCAGGTATATTGCAGTCATAACTCCTTCCTTTTCAGCACCAATTAAATCTGGCTCCCCAAATCCCTTTTTGCCAGGCTTTGTGGCTCCCTCCTCCCCATTCTGATTTCAGATATTATATAAAATGGACCATCAAATATTACAAATCATTTTCATTCAAACTGATTTGGGTCTAAGCCTAGAAACCATATAGTTACTTCATTTTTTTAAAAAGCTTAAATGAAACAAATGTATACATGCGTATTCCAGAGTAGTTGTGTTTAAGTTGTGTTTGCAAAACAAAGGAATGTTAAATGGAAAAGTAAAATTTATCACAGCTTGTTATTTTTAAAACACCCAGGAGAGGGAGCAAAAGTTGTTTAAGAAAACTGATTAAGACAGCAACCTCTCAAGAGGAGAATGAAAGCTAAATAGACAGCTGGCAAGATTACATATTCTATCAACAAGTCTCAGTGTTTCACTGAATACACTTTTGTGCCTTACTGCTCTTACAAGGTAGCTGTTGTGTAATGAGGTGTTAAAAGTTGGGAGCTCTTTCCCAGCCTTGGAAGAGCTACTATGTCCAACGCTTACAATAATAATACACTTTATTTATATTCCGCTCTTCTCACCCTTAAGAGGACTCAGAGCGGATTACATTACACATACGGCAGACAATCCCTGCCGGTTGACATACAATTACAATACAACAAGTACAATTTAGAAGGATGTTTTCTTCTTCTGGCTGCATCACAGGGTGCAGTTGCTCCATTATGTCATTACGTCATTACATCACAAGGGGGTGCTGTTGCTTCATCCTCATGATGGAGAGCCTCTGTTTCCGCATTCTTCCTTCCGACAGCCGATCTTTCCTTTTTATTCAGGCGTTGTAAAGTCCTTTTTGTAAAAACCCTTCCCGCTTAGCAGTCCCTAGTTCATCTATTCAGAGCTGGGCTGTTTTTGAACTGTTGGGTGAACAGTGGACAGGGCTCACAGTTGGGTGTCCAGACCAGCCCGGGAATCGAACATGCAACCTCCTTATTGCAAACACAGCTGTTGTTACCACTGTGCTATCTCTCTGGCCCAACATGGCATGGAAATTTTAAGTGAAGAAGCATTGTGTGGAGTTGTCTCAAGACAAGCAGAAGTTGATATAAAGCTAGTACCTGTATCTCTGTGTTTCCCCCATCAAGCATTCGGATGGCCAAGCGGATGCTTTCTTGAAAAATTTTCTCATTTTTGGTATTCATGATAAGGTCTGAAACCAACTTTGTGGCCCCTTCTCTGTCTAGACGGCACTGAATAGCAGCAATGATAGACCAGTCCTGGTCTTGGCCTGGATGCAAAAGAATGTTATAGACAAAGGTGTACAGATATTCCTGATTAGCCTGAAAATACTGTATATCTTATCTAATGGAGACTAGAAATTTGATTCAGCAGTTAATGTATCAGCATTAGACATGGAAAATTTAATTGTTTCCCACAGGCAATGAACATATGTGACTTTGGCCAAATCAAGATACAAAAATCACTGATCCAACTGAAGTGTATATGGAGCAAATTGCCATTTAAAGAATTGATGATGAATAGTTTATGTACATGAATACTATTTCCAGTGTTCACCATTCTGAGCCTCAGTCTTCTCTCTAGTTAGTTAGAGATAGCTCCTTTTAGTTACAATGACAACTTGACAGAGCAGAAGGTACTGAAAGCCCTGACACAAATGGTCTTGACAAGAGAAAGCTCACTGCAACTCAGTGGCAGAGTACATGCTTTGCCCAAGAAACGTTTCTGGTCCAATCACTAGGATTTCCACATAATACTAGTCAAGGAGAACAGCTGCCAGACAATCCTGACAGAACAGAACATGAGCAACCAATGATGATGGCTCAGTATCATGTGTTCCCACAATAACATGCAAAACCTGTCTTGTACTTTTCTCATATATGTCTAAGCAATAGAAGACAACAGCCAAATGTAAGAAACCTAGAGAAATAATAGATTGGATAGGAAACAAAACCACTAACCTGCACTTACTATAAATTTATTTTCTTGTGAATGACACAGGCACAAATAAATTAATTCATTCTTCCATGAAAAAAGGTCAAATATGTAAATATATATCTTTCCTTCAGGTAAACAAAAACCAAGGTTCATTCTATGATGCACTGAGGCTCAGGATCAAATCAATAACACTATGTAACATGATTTTTTGTTCCTGGGTTATAAATGTCATTTTCTATTTTGTTCTATCATAAACACATGGAAAACGTTTGTTTTTGTTTTTGCAGGACATCCTGCAGCACATTTTGCTGTAGTTTTGCAATGAATATCTCATAGAGTCTCAACCAATTCAACAGTTTGTGGCAGCCATAAAAACAAAGTTTCCGGAGTGTGACAACTACTTTTAAAGTACCACACAATTAAACAGAATATAACACTTTCAAACCAGGAACAGGAAATGTTTCACATTTTGTTACATAGTGTCCTCTCCAAGCCTTTCTTGGCTGCTTCTCTCAAGTACTCACTTTACAAAAATCAGGAAGATAACAACTAGTACTGCAAGCCACTTACCAGTTCCAGAAGGATCAACAATCTCCCCTTTGGAGCCAGACCTTTTAGTTTGTAAGTAATTAGTCAAAAGCATTTTCCTCAACATATTGCCCTGGCATGAAAAAGAAATAAAATAAACTCTTTTTGCTTACTTTTCCAAAAAGGATCTTTTTTCTTAAAGATAAAATGATTGAAGAATGGTTTTATCAGTGAAAATATGGTCTCCAGACATCGTTTGAATAGGAAAGCCCTGCTTCTGTGTTTTGGGTTTTCCCAGAAAATATCTGGATGAAGAGTGAAGATGCTGAGTTAACAAGATCTCTGAAGTGATGGAAAAGAGATCTTTCTTTCCGTGATCCTAGCAAACAAATTGAATTATTGGGCAATCATGTCTATTTAAGAAATTTACTTAATATAAGAGGGTTTTCAGGAAGGAAAACGAATCAGGCCTGCATCTTTACACTGAAAATCCAATGGGAGGTACCTTAAATGGGATTTTTTCTTTTTCTATTTTTGCAATTCACATAGCTATATTTTTGCTGTTCACTTATCTACTCACCCTGTCTCCATATTTGTTCCTTTTTACCAGCATTTGCTGCAGTGTCCTCAGTACTTTAATGCAAAGCTTCTCCTCAGCTTCCATCAGGTCTTTGGTATGTTGGACTAATCTAGTTACACAGAAAAAAGAATTTATATTCTGAATTTTCCCAACATGTCAACACACATGCCATCTACAGAGACCAGCTGTGTTAAGAAATGACATTTCCCACCCATTAACACTCAAACATCTTAAAATATGAAGACTCTTGCAAGCACAATATATACTTGGAAGTGCTCTCCATGTAGGCAATGTAGGTTGTGTTCAGTGTAAAAACACTTCCCCTATCAACCCCAGAGGTTCTGAACAACGGAACCTCCTTAAAATGCCGTCCTTTAAAGCTATCTGTCTTACATCGACCCGGCGCAGAGCCTTTTCTGTAGTAGCGCCATCAATCTGGAATACCCTTCCAAGTGATGTGCGGGCCTTGCAGGATTTACTATCTTTCCACAAGGCCTGCAAGACCCACCTTATCCGGCTAGCCTTTGATTGCTAAGCTGGAAAACCTTACTTTTTAGTCTAACATGTTGTTTTACTCCTGTTGTGTTTTTATGTGATTGTGAGCCGCTCCGAGCCCTCAGGGAGTGACGGCGTACAAGTCCAAATAATAAATAAATAAATAAATAAAAGAGTCCATGTCAGGTGAAGGCTCCAGGATATCAGGCCAAGCAACAGGGCTGGATCACACAGGTGGTCATTCCTCACAGGATACAATGATACCAGCTCCTAGGACTCACTTACTTAGAAAGAAAACCACCACTTTCACAACGCTGATAGGCCTCTGTCCCTTCCATGAAAAGCAGTTCTGGACGGTGCAAAACATCCACCAGCACTGAAAGTTCAGCTTCCACAAGGGGTTGTAAGCGCTCCTCCAAAGCATTGATAATGTCCTGCAACAGTACAATATTCTCAGAACAAAGATATGTCTGTTCTGTGATTCAAGGATTATGCCATGCAAAGATACATTTACAGCTAAATACTGGTTCGGTGTTCTGATGCTCTTAACTTTCCCCTCAAAAAATCAGGTTTTGAGTGCTCCTTAAGACAGCAAAAATAAACATGAAAATGTAGACACACCAAAAGGGTCAGGTTGTCTCTTCTTGGACTTGTCTCTCCTTAAGACTTGTAGAAACAAAATAATAATAATGCAAAAGTAGCAAAATTATGCCGTGGACAATTTCTACATACTTCTACAGTATTTTTGTCTACAACATTTGGATCGCCCTAGAGTTGAATTTAGTGAACTTATATTTCAGGGTTCAGAGTACCCACATGCCTGTCTCTAGGACAAATATATGTTGGGTGCATTGCCCATCATGTCTATGAACCTCTCTCCCTCACCTGTAGCTTCTCAATTATGTTCTTGTAGTCCCACTGGTTGGTGGTAGCTGAGACTCGAGGGAAGGTGCGTGCAGCTGTCTTGTAGTTCGAGGCATTCCTTTGTGCACTGTTGATGGAGCAGGTGTTCAGTAGGGAGCTCACGTGAGCATCAAGGTCCATCGGCAATGCAATGGAGCGGCTCTTGGCTGAAAGGAGAAAAGATTTATGGTGAGAAGCTTGATTCTAGTAATAACCTAGGTAATAACCACTAGTTGGGACACTGCTTTCATAGTGAACTTTTCTTCAGAAATTAAGGTGTAGGTGGCATAATATATAAATTGCAAGGTCAAGATTTTGGTTTAGAAAATAAATCTAAATGTGCAAGCAGGAACTAAACCCTTCATTATTATTGTGTGCCTTTAGGTTATTTTAAGCCCATGGTGACCTTAAGGTAACCTTATCATAGAGTTTTCTTGGACTTGTTTAGAAGAGGTTGACAATCATCTTCCTATAAGATTGTCAAAGAATGGATATCCCAATGGGTGAATACCTGGGAGTGCGGAGCGGTCAAGCCGCGGCTTCTCTGGCGGCGAAAGGCAAAGGAAAGGGGGAATTTTCCTTGCTCTTTGTAGGAAAAGGGGGGGACGCTGACAAGAAGTTGCCGTGTCTCCACTGGTAGCTGGAGATCCAGTGATATTGTGTGGTTACTCACTCGGGAGCGGGGACGTCCATGGAGTAGTCACCAGGACTAGTGCGTTTATTTTCATCACATCCCTAGGGGACCCATATCTGCATACCCCTGTGTGTTGCATGATTCTTTATTGTGTCACATTGCTTTCTCAATGTTTGTATGCTGTTCAAAATATCACAAGATGTTATATTGATTGTTATATATGCCTTTCCTTCATGCTTTCATTGATATACAGCAGCTGCCTTCATTGATATATGCTATATGCAATGTGCTTTGAACCTTGTACCATTGTAGTAATTTGACTGTATCTGCACACATGCTTTTTGATAAATGTTTTGAATACACCTGTGATGCTTCTCTGTGCTTACTATAAGTGTATATCTAGGAATGTACTCACTCTAACCATATTGAATGCTCATATTGCATGATATTTTGTAACCTCATAGGTTGCCTTCTTTATTTGGTTGTATCCTTTGTGCAAGCACCCCTGCCTTGTGCTTCTGTGTATTCAGTATATAGGTTTGTCCTATTGGGATTGGAACATGGCCGCAGCTAGACCCAATTCATTTAATCAAGAGCAGGTTGATAGTATTATCCAAGAGTATGCATTATTTGGAACTGATATTCAGGCCCCCACTACCACCAGTGTAGAAACATCAGATATCATTAAAAATTTACTTAACAAAGAGGACAGACTAGTTAAAGTGCAACTTAATGCCAATGCATTAGCCGAATATGTAAGGAACCAGATGATCCCTAGAGGATTGAGGATTTTTCTACCCCCTGGCAATTATACATCAGATGACGACTTCATAGCTAACTGGGAAGCCATCTTGTCTAAATGCTCTTCCGACCTGATGGTACTTTTGATCCAAAGAGCCACTGTGGAACTTAACTCTCTTAAAATTGACATTGCTAAAATAAAAGATGAATCCAAAGATTTCATAACTGTTGCAGATTTGGAAGAAATCAAGAAAAAATGTGATGCTGTATATCAAGATATCAGGAATAGAAAAATCAAAAAATACAAGAGAGATGTAGCAGACTACCAGTCCCACAAGATATACAGATGGCATTTGCCACCGCCACTTAACTCCTCTACCACTAGAGCAGTGTCTTTCTCCAGGGAATCCCTCAACTCTAATGACTCTGGCCATTCTGTCCGATCTAATGATTCAAATCAATCTAATACTTCCAATCAACCTAACACCTCAAATGCAGAACAGAACACTAACTATCAGGAACCTCCCAGGAATAATTATTTCCTGAGAAACAACAGAGGAAATCGAGGACAGTCCAATAGACCAGGAAATTTTCGGCGGGGCCGGGGACGATACAGGAAAACTTAGTGGTCAATCTGTCTCAATATCAATTTACATCTTTTGAGTTAAACACCCTCAATAGAGGCCTTTCCTTTGTCGGCACCCCCAAATGCTCTGATTTAGACATCAGACGCGACCTTGCCCAACTTTTCCGCAATATTAGATTAAGGGAATTCTTTCAAACCAGTACCCCTTCTCCTACCGCCAATTCTAACAAATTTTACATTAAGAGTACGTTCACTCCCAATACTATTTCTCCCACTATTCGCACTTTCGAACAAACTGTAATTAAAGAAGTCCAGAAAATAAACCATTCGGCCGACAGACGCTATCCCAATCTGTCCAATCAGGAGATCGCCACCCTCAAGAAATTGAGCCAGCATCCCGAAATTATATTCAAATCCGCCGACAAAGGAGGAGCCATAGTTTGCCTCGACACTATTGATTACATCACTGAGGCCCACTCACAGTTGAACAACACACATTACTATGAGCCATTACCTAATGACCCCACATCTAAGTACTCCAAAATAATACGCAACATCATCCATCACGCCGAAACAATGGGCTTTATCGATACCAAGCTGGCCAAATACTTATTCAACACGTCCCCCAGAATACCAGTACTATACTTACTACCAAAAATTCATAAATCTAAACGCCCCCCCCCCCCGGGTAGACCCATAATTTCCGCGAATTCAGGCCTATTGGAACCCCTGTCTAAATACCTCGATCACATCCTCCAACCCTATACGTCTAAAGCTCGTAGTTTCATAAAAGACACCACCCATTTTATCAATATTATTGAAAATTTTCCCATACAGCCCGGTGACCTTCTTGTCACCGCGGACGTTGAGTCACTGTATACAAACATCCCTACGGACCAAGCGAGACACATCATAGCGAACATTCTGGACTCCCGCACTGATCCTGACAATCCTCCCACCAATTTCATTTTGGAGTTATACGATTGCGTAACAGAATACAATTATTTTTCTTTTGATGGAAACTATTATTTGCAACGCCATGGGGTGTCTATGGGCACCGCCGTAGCACCCACCATAGCCATATTGTTCATGAACCATCTTGAGCAAACATATTTGACCTCCGGCCCCATGTCCAGATTTATACGTGGGTACTGGCGCTACATCGATGATGTAATGATCATACTACATCACGATGCCAACATTGCTGATTTCAGCAAATGGTTAAACTCTTGGCACTCAAGTATACGTTTCTCAGTACAATCCAGCACTACATGTGTCAACTTTCTTGATTTAACAGTTTTTATTAACAATGGCAAACTGAAAGTTCGCAACTTTCATAAAAAAACTGACAGAAATTCGTTACTTGATTATCGCAGTTTCCATGCATTCTCACTCAAACAAAATCTCCCCTATAGCCAATTTATCAGGGTCAAAAGAAACTCATCGTTTCACTCTGATTACGTAGAAGAGGTTTCACGCCTTGAAAACAACTTACGCAGTCGCCATTACCCGCAATCTGTGATTGCAAAGTGCAAATCCAAAGCAGACCAGGTACCAAGAAACACCCTATTGAAAAGCACCCCCAAAAAGACCAGTACCAGAATAATCTGGCCTCTAACACTAACTAGACATTCCAACCAAATCAGAGGCATTGTTAACAAATTCTGGCCTATGATCTCATCCATACCAGGCCTACAAGAGCATCCTCTTATGGCCTACAAAAGGACAAAAAATATCAAAGATATGCTTATCAAGTCCTCCTACCAATCACAAAAGTTTGTGCAATGTCCCAACCCTGGCACCAAACCTTGCGCCAGATGTAGCATTTGCCCCCAAATCAATAAATCAACTACTATCCAAAATAAAACCTCTCTTAGAAACCTCAAACTGTATGATGAGATCACGTGTGCCACTTCCGGAATAGTGTATTGTCTGGAATGTTCTTGCGGGTACCACTACGTAGGTGAATCTTCTAGAATGTTAAAGACTAGAATCTTGGAACATAAATCTAGAATCCGTTGCCATTCTCAAGACTCAGCATTGTACAGCCATTTTTTTTGAAAAAAATCACTCCCCTGACTCTTTTAGCATATATGGTTTAGAAAAAATCAAAAAAATTCCCCATGGCAACCTGGAGAGGGCCCTCTTGCAAGCTGAATGCAAATGGATTTCCCTCCTCTCCAGCGAGTACCCAGCTGGGCTCAACGACCAATTATCCATCCCTCAACTTCTTACCTAATCACCTGTTCCACTGCTGCTAATCCTATAAACTTCTCCCTCTCTCCCATTCTAACTGCTGAATCCAGCCCAAAAGGATCTTCAATTCAATGAAGCCCTGATGATATTCTATTCCGGTATGTACTCCATTGGGAGTCCCATGTTCCCTCTCTAGCTTGCTTTTTAGTTGTGCTTACCCTTGTGTCGTTCACTCTAGGAACGCTCCGCTGCTTGACCCTTGTGTTAGCCACTCCTTAATTGCCCTGACGAAGCGAAATCTGCGAAACGGCAAAACGCTACGGTGCCAAGTCACTTCACAGCCGTTGGCAAGGCTTCCACCACCGGTGCGAAGCTTCATTGCCCTGTGTGCTTCACCCCATTGGCAGAGGCTCCCTGTTACTGCAAGGGAGTCCCAGCACGCCATTCAAGCGACGAGATTTTCGTCTGCAGCAGCCTTGCGACTTTTACTTTTACTTTACGGCTACGAGCCAGTTGATCTCCGGGACTCCGCGGCACTACTCCACGGACGTCCCCGCTCCCGAGTGAGTAACCACACAATATCGCTGGATCTCCAGCTACCAGTGGAGACACGGCAACTTCTTGTCAGCGTCCCCCCCTTTTCCTACAAAGAGCAAGGAAAATTCCCCCTTTCCTTTGCCTTTCGCCGCCAGAGAAGCCGCGGCTTGACCGCTCCGCACTCCCAGGTATTCACCAGGACTAGTGCGTTTATTTTCATCACATCCCTAGGGGACCCATATCTGCATACCCCTGTGTGTTGCATGATTCTTTATTGTGTCACATTGCTTTCTCAATGTTTGTATGCTGTTCAAAATATCACAAGATGTTATATTGATTGTTATATATGCCTTTCCTTCATGCTTTCATTGATATACAGCAGCTGCCTTCATTGATATATGCTATATGCAATGTGCTTTGAACCTTGTACCATTGTAGTAATTTGACTGTATCTGCACACATGCTTTTTGATAAATGTTTTGAATACACCTGTGATGCTTCTCTGTGCTTACTATAAGTGTATATCTAGGAATGTACTCACTCTAACCATATTGAATGCTCATATTAAGGGAGGCTCAGCGATCTTGGTGCTACTCGATCTCACCGCGGCGTTCGACACGGTGGATCATGACTGCTGTTGCGACGACTTTCAGCCTCTGGGATTCAAGGCACAGCTCTGGCCTGGTTCGATTCCTTCCTACGGGGCCGCTCGCAGTGTGTTGAGTGGCGAGGCCAAGTGTCCAAGAAATCCACCCTGACTGCGGAGTCCCCCAAGGCGCCATTTTGTCACCAACGCTTTTTAACATCTATGTCCAACCCTTGGCAAGCATAGCCAGAAGTTTTGGATTTGGGTGCTATCAATATGCAGATGACACCCAGCTCCTGCTGAAGCTTGAGCCAGGCGTAACATCAGTACCTGAGAACTTCAGACAAGGACTAGAAGCAGTGACTAGATGGCTCCGCTCATACAAACTCAAGATCAATCCAGCAAAGACGGAGATTCTATGGCCGGACGCCCAGAGCCACCCATTCCGCTACCTCTCTTTGAGGGAGAGCCGCTTATCCCGGCCCCGTCTGTGAAGAGTCTCGGTGTGATTCTGGACTCAAGACTCTCGCTAGAGGCCCAGGTTGCTGCGACAAGTAAGGGAGCTTTCTTCCACTCAAGCGCCAGGCACGTCAACTAGCTCCCTACCTTCCATCAGATGCGCTGGCTACGGTGGTCCATGCCACAGTGACATCGCGGCTGGACTACTGTAATGCCTTGTATGTGGGGTTGCCGCAGTCAACCACTCGCAAAATCCAGCTAGTGCAGAATGCAGCCGCCAGACTCCTCACCGGGACACCGCTGAGATGCCATATCGCGCCATCTTTGCAGCGCCTGCACTGGCTGCCAGTCGAGCTCAGAGCCATCCATAAGACCTTGTCGCTCACCTTCAAGGCTCTCCATGGCACTGGCCCAGCTTATTAAAAGACCGCCTGCTCGAACCAGTCCATTTAAGGCCGCGCGTCCAGTGAACAGGGACCTTCTCCGCATCCCAGGTGTGAATGAGGCTCGCCTCGACATCACAAGACGAAGAGCCTTCTCCATCGCGGCCCCTGTTCTTTGGAACTCGATGCCGGCGGAGCAGAGAGCTATCCTGGACATGCCCCAGTTCCTGACCGCATTGAAGACCTGGCTCTTTCGAAGGCCTATGGCTAAGGTCACCTTCCAGACTTAGCCTGAGTTATTAGACCTTTTAACCAAATTCTAATTTTTATTTTTTTTAAGCTTAACTATTGAACTGTTTTTATGTGTTCTATGTGTAAGTCGCCCGGAGCACTGACGTGGAGGGCGACTCACAAATATTAAAATCAATCAATCAATCAATCAATCAATATTGCATGATATTTTGTAACCTCATAGGTTGCCTTCTTTATTTGGTTGTATCCTTTGTGCAAGCACCCCTGCCTTGTGCTTCTGTGTATTCAGATCCCCAACAAGCCCACAAGTTCTGCATTACATGGGGATCCTGCTCCTTACCAACCATAGCCAGCGTGCGGATACAAGCTTCCACTGAACTCTTATGCTGCTGCTGCAGCCAAGGGCACTCCAGGAGCCTCATGGTAGACTGGAGGAGCTGCACCACAATCGTCTGATGGGTCTGAAAGAGAGGGGAGTGTTTTAGGGCATTTTGAATTCAAATGCTTTACCAACTAGACCTACAGAAAATGAGAGGGGATATTAAGAGATTCCTCACTGGAACCCTTGCACTATTTTTTAAAAATGTTGATACAAACTGGGACAGGAGAAGAGAGGCCTGAATGGGATCAGGTGCAACGGGTTGGTAGTTACACTTTTCATCATACCATTTTCCCCATCCAAGCTCCTTCCTCTCCAAACTACTTTTTTCCTAGATGGACATAATCTGTTGTAAAGATATTGTGTGGGATGGTGAGACTTGGACTGGGAAAGAGCACCAAAGGGAAGTTTTCTTCTTTCCCTTATCCAGTCCTTCACACCATGGCCTTGATCTGATTATCACCACCAGTAGCCATCATAAAAACAATACATGTGTGTGTGTTCATCCATGTATTTCTCCTTAGGACATGGGATAGAAGCTGGTCACACATTACCTGTATAGACATGGAACTATATAACAGACTTTTCTCATTAGGGAAATTAAACTAGCAACATCTTCTGCAATTCAGATTTCTATTCCGAGAAAAATGACTCAATTCAGGAGTCCAAAGTTGTTCATTTGTACCTGTAGGGAAGTACTATTCTCAGAAAAAGGTGAGCTGAAGAAGGCATTGATTGTGTCCAGCACTACAGTGAGTACATACTTCTCCAAGGCTGGATCTGACAAGCGCTTCTCACGTTTCTTGCACACCTGTTGGATTGAAGACAAAATAGTAATGCTTACTTAGCCTTTTTGATAGTTTTGAAGCATTTCCCACAAATATTATTTTAGATTTTTTTTTTACAATAATCTTATAAGATACATTATTATTCCAAGTTTGCAGAAGGATAGCTGTGCCTTTGACTGAGGGACCTGCTTCAGGTGCCCTTTCGAGGAGTCCCCAGTGGCGCAGTGGGTTAAATCCCTGTGCTGGCAGGACTGAAGACTGACAGGTCGCAGGTTCGAATCCAGGGAGAGTACAGATGAGCTCCCTCTGTCAGCTACAGCTCTCCATGCAGGAACATGAGAGAAGCCTCCCACAAGGGTGGTAAAACATTAAAAAAAACATCCAGGCATCTCCTGGGCAACGTCCTTGCAGACGGCCAATTCTCTCACACCAGAAGCAACTTGCATTTTCTCAAGTCATTCCTGACACGACAAAAAAAAAGGTACAGGTAAGCTTTGTATTTTGGATTCGGCAGCTCACACGTTTTGTGATAAATTATGCCACATCTTTGAAAACAATAGATCAGCACATACACAAAAGCAAGCAATATGGAGAAAATATTGACAGGGTATGATTTGTTCAAGTGTCATTAGAGAGGCAACAGGTGGAGCCCTTCTTCCCTCATCCCAAATAAAGGATCCCCCCCCTTAGATTACCGCTGTCAATGGCAAGACTTTCATATTCTGTAATAGCATGCCTGGCAGAGAGGTTCTAGGACTTAAGAGTTCTGCCAAGCAAGAACAAATGTGTATTACCTGCAATTCTAATAGTATAACTATAATATGTGGAAACAATTCCTTGTTAAGCAAAATGCAAAAACAATAAAATATCACCTGCTCAAAGAATGGCCTACTGAGATTCAGCACGCTAGAGTTATTCCCATCCAATTCAGCTTTCGGCCTTCCAAAACTGGCTGGCCAAATGCCAAAGGGAAGTTCACAAGGAGGACACAGTAGTGATATCCGTTCCCTGTTGACAGCTTGTGCCATTTCTTAGTCAGTGATTTACTGCGATAGAACTCTGAGATTATGCTGGCTATCATGGTTAATCACTTTGTAACAAAGAACATAAAAAATGCTCCATATTGTTTTGTTTTAGAGTGCCTCTGATGAAAAGCGTAATCAAAATGCACTGAGCTTGATAATTTAGTGTACCCTAGAGGCTTTCTCTTCCCATTCTTGCAGTTCCTTTTCTCCTTTATATAATGACTACTTGCTACTAATTGACTTATCCTTCAAATGTGGCCAATGATTCCATTTCTTCCTTTTAAATAAAAAAAACCCTCTTTGTGCTAATAGCCAACAAAGCACTTTCAACAACAAATTCCACAAATAAATGAAGTGTTGTTTCAGTCATCTTTCCAAGCATTTCATAAAGTAGTTGTTCACATAGCTACTGTCAACATAGCATCAGGCCGACATTATGCCAAGAAATTTCTCCTGGTGTTCAATCACAAAACTCCTTCCTGCAGAATTTATAACCTGATTACTTAAGACAACTTCTTACAGATCGATTCAGTTTTTAGGTCATGTAGAGAGGACTTCTTCATACAGCCACAAGTTCCTAAGATGCACTATGTTGTCTGCCAGAGCATGTTCAGTGTGATGGTTCCTATTATATAGAAGGCTCTTTCCTGAAAAATTTGACATGCTCCAACTGTTTTTAGCTTTAGAAGAACAATGATCCCAGAAATCACGGAAACACCATATAAGTCTAGCACCCACCCTGGCCATGTCCAGAGTGAAGTTCTCAAACAGTGTCCAGATGTGGTTGCTAGTGTAGATCTCCTTCATCTCTACCTCTGTGTCTACGTAGCAATGGTTGACAAAGTTCACATAGGCAATCTTCACCTGAAAGATAAGAATTGAAGAAGAAAATGTTAAAGGTTTCTGCATAGTGTTAAAAGAGGGGGGGGGGGGATAAAGGACTCTCCCTCCATATTAATCACGGTCACTTTTTAAGCCAATGTTTAGTTAATGCACCCAACTACTTACTGCTGTCCACACCACCACCCACTACAAAAAGCAGTGAAGGGGATTTGAACAAGTATCAGCAAATGTTTCAATATTCTCCTTGTCCTGCTCTCTTTCTCCAAGAAAGGATAGAGATAGGAGCCAAATACATTTCATTCTTACAACATACTATAATAAATATTAAGCTGAGACACAATGCCTTGATTGTCAATTGGAAACTCAAAGTTTAAGTTTTTCAACGAATACCAGCTGCTCAGGAGTAATAATAAGAGAAGGCTGTTTCTTCATGCCAATCTTATGAGCCACTCGGAAGCAACTGGCTGGTGGGGAGAAGGATGCTGAAGTATACAGGGTTTTGGTCTGATCCAGCAGGGCTTGGTTTGTGTTCTTAATCTTATTTATTCACAGTGATTATCCATAAGATCAATATGGTTAAGTAACATTTTCTCCAGTCTGACACAAATCACCAGATGTGCTGGACTCCAAATCCCAGACATTCTATCATACTGGCAAGAGATTGAGGAAGATGGAGTGTACTCTAGCACACAAATCACTTTTCCCCCTGTATACTCCATATAACTGGACACTCAGCTTGAACTCTGCACACTAAGACAACTATTCCAATGGACACAACTAATTATGTTGGAAATTGCTTTGAGTCCCTCGCTGGGGTGAGAAAAGTGATATACTATTGAAGTAGATAAATAAATAAATCTTAACTGTTACCTCAGTGATGCAATCTTCATGAGTGACCACCCGCACAACATCCTCCAATGGAAGGAGGGATGTGCATTTGATCTCTGTATAGACATTTTTGCCTTCAGCGCAGGCTGCCAGAAGATCTACCAGAGAGATGTGATACATAAGGGGGCTGTTCTCTTCTATTCCATCCCGGGCTGCTGTCATCATCTCCAACATGGTGCCTAGGGAGGTCTTATCATTATAGAAAACCACAACATCATCCCCAGCATTGGTCAGCTATAGAAAAGGGAGAAAAGAAATAAGCAAGATGGATCCAAAAGAAGGGTGTCAATCATTTGCAAAATGAAGATCTTTCTGACCCAGCCCACCCCCTCCAAGCCTATTTCCCATTTGCAGTAAAAAGGCTACAGTAGAAATAAAACTAAAACTGACAGTACATACAAGGCAAATCTTCCAGCATATGAGACACTTTCAAGGCTTGCATTGATATTATTATTCTTCCTTTTATTTTAAACAACGTGGCTGACAATGTGATTAGAGACTCCTGTGTGCACCAGTAATGAGAGGGCCTTTACATAAAAGTATGTGTTGGTTTCTACTGTGGTTTCAGATGCAGTATAGCCTGATCCTTATAGGAGATATACTTATAGATTCATCTGAACTATAATTAAACATCAAGGACTGAACCAACTCACTCCACTTCCCAAATATAAATAAATAAATATTTCAAATATAGGTGTATTTTTAATAAATATACAGTTATCATATTGGCAGGTCAGTATTTACAGGTAAGTACGGTAATATAATTATTTCATATATTATTGAGTTACATATTTGTGTGTGATAACTTTACTCTTCTTACATCAAGTTAGGAGAAAAGTCCACATTCTTTATTGCTATTCACTTGCCATAGCTGATTTCCCTCTTTACTGCATTCTATTCTTGATTTTTATGAAAATCTGAAAATCATAAACTGAGCCTTCTATGTCTTGCTTCCTTGGTGTCTCTTCCTCTGGAAGATTGTGGCGTCGAGTGTATCATAACATAACAGGTTTGCTAACTCTGACTGTATACCAAGGAAATTACTGATCTGATGATCTTTGACAGAAGACCACCAGGGTTTTCTAAAGTACACTTGGATAAAGGGCATCATTCAGTAAAATATTCTATAATTTTTCTTCTGAGGCCAATTGCTAAAGACAGTTTGGCCTTTATATCCGTCTTGGACAAAATCCACATCCCTCAATCATATGCAGACTACTTTCACCTTATAAGCTGTCCATTTATACCAACATAGAATAAATATCCTATTATCTGTAAAAGTCTGGACAGGGGATTTGGTTTTCTAAATGTCAGGATTCATCTAGTCTTCCTCTATATCAGATTTAAAATAATTTACCAGACAATAAATCATTTCCTTTCTGATGCTGTTTAATCCATTCAGCTTTCAGATCCCATTGTTGGGCAATTTACAGGCTTCTTTGAAACAATCAGGTCCACACAGTTTTGTGATTTTGGTAACTGTATGATCTAGCTTTTCTTCTTTTTTTGCCATCATAAAAAATCCCAGTTCCTGCTTCTCCAAATGATTCCCAAGGGAACCAACCACACTTGAGAGTTTATACTAGTATCTCCCATTTGCAACCATCATCTATGCTCATATGCTAATTACCAAGGTGACTGCAGGTACAAGTCCTCAAGGCAGAAGATCTGTTATGGATGGAATTGTACCCCAAATACATTAAAAAACCAACCTGCTGGTTTATCTGATGTTATTAGTGATAAACAAACTGATACTAAATTATAGGCAATAGCCAAAACATATATGCCCATATATAAATGTCTAGACATTTTAGTCAAAATATCAACCAAAAAAAATCTAGGTCAATTTATCCACATATCAGTGTGAATACGCTACTGTATTAAGCATTAGCTTATCAGAAAAGAAACAATCTCCTTCTCTGAGTTGAATGGTGAAAGGCAAAAGCCTAATTGAAACAATAAAATAAAAAATGTATAAGTCTAGGGCAGGTTTTGGGACCAAAATTATGGATTTTTATATGATATATGGGTAAGATGGGGGGATCATTCTCTGGAGAGGGGAAAGTGCTGCCCCTGGCCACCATTGCTGCCTTTTCCTATTCAGGCATGCAAAAAGGCCAAGAGGCTGGGGGCAGCCTTTCCTGTCCCTCCCTAAAATAACCTAAAAGAAGCACCACCCCCCAGCTCTCTACTCTCTGGCTTTTTGCATGCCTGGATAGGGAAAAGGCAGCAATGGTGGCCAGGGGCAGCACTTTCCCCTCTCCAGAGAATGATCCCCCCATCTTACCCATATATCATATAAAAATCCATAATGTTAGTACTAAAACCTGCCCTAGACTTATACATTTATTTTATTTTTATTTTATTGTTTCAATTTATATACCGCCCTTTCCAAATTGGCTCAGGGTGGTTTACAAAATGCACAAGGTAACATAGCACTAAAACGATAAGAACATTAACAAGCGTAAAAACAATGTTTCTGTCAGCATACAGATTGACATGGCTTAAAGATTAAATGCCTGCCAGAAGAGAGCTGTCTTACACGCCTTCTGGTAGCTCATTTATTGCTCGAACTTCCGCCAGCAAGGCATTCCACAGGCTCGGTGCGACGATGGAAAAGGCTCTCTGCCTGGTTGATGACAAGGACCTAATGGAAGGGACGTGTAACAGGTTTTGGTCCTCTGACCGAAGGGATCTCTGGAGAGCATATGGGAGTAGACAGCCCCTCAAGTACACCGGCCCAAGACCATATAGGGCCTTAAAGGTCAAGACCAACACTTTGAAGGTGATCTGGTACTCAATTGGCAACCAGTGCAGTTGCTGCAGAGTTGGAGTGATATGGCTCCTGGCTGGTACTCCTGCCAGGAGTCTAGCTGCTGCATTCTGCACCAGTTTGAGTTTCTGAATAACTGCCAAAGGTAGACCCATGTAGAGGGCGTTACAGTAGTCTAGCCTCGAGATGACCGTTGCCTGGATCACCATAGCTAGATCACTCCCGGTAAGGTATGGCGCCAGCCGCCTAGCCTGTCGCAGGTGGAAAAAGGCGGATCTGCTGACAGTGGAGATCTGGGCCTCTATCGTCAGCAGTGGGTTCAATTGGACCCCCAGACTCTTTACTAAGGGTGATGAGCGTAATGCCCCGCCGTCCAGAGTAGGCAGCCGGAGTTCACACACACACACACACATACCCCGGCGACCCAGCCATAGGATCTCCGTTTTCAATGGGTTCACTCTGAGTACATATGGTAAATTGTACTATAAGCTGCATTTTATATGTGTTAAATTTTCTAACTAATAATTCCAATTGGATGTCGATATAGTTCTTTATCGCACATTCTCAGAAATTTGAATTATTCCATGACATCATCCAGCTGTTTTACTAAGATTTCCTATAGATCAAAACTGAATATGTACTGTACATCCAGTTTCCCTAACCTATAAAAACATTTATGAGTTTAAATAAGCTCCTGGGGCTTTGCCAAAATCTCTTAAAAGCATCAGCACACTTTTGAGTTTTATAGCTCCCAAGACTAAGATTACTATAACATCTAAACATGCTGTTACTTTTATACTCCCTTTTATGCTAAGCTTCCTGGTTTGATGTTGGCTATCCATTTGCATTCTTTCCACATCTCAAATTGGAACTTCAAAGGACTGCAACAATAGAGACCGTGAATATTATCTGCTTGGATTTCATGTAATACTGAGTACAAAACTAGTGCATACAACACAGAGCTGAAGCAGCAATATTGTCAAACTTCCAAGTGAAAGTATGTTAGACCTTTTTCATCCGTTGTTTTGTAGAACCACTAGCAATGCCTCATAAAGTGAGTTGAGGCAGTGGTAAAGAAAGACATTAGGCAATCCATTTTATTGACCCAGATCACATAAGTATTAATGGCTCATTCCAGCATCCTCTTAGAACTACAATGGGTTTGGCATTCACTGGGGTTTGATTCCAAGACCTTTTATGGATACTAAAATCCGTGGATGCTCAGGTCTTATTACGGTATATACAATGGTGGCCCTTATATAAAATGGTAAAATCAATGTTTGTTTTTGGATTTTTTAAAATTAATATTTTAAAGTTATGGGTAGTCAAATCCATGGAAGCAGAATCCATGGATTTGAAAAACCTCTTTGGGGGGGGATCACAGTGTTTTATCCCCATTTGCTCTTAAACCTTTCCCATGGACCTCTGCAGGCTCAGCACTGGAAGAGCGCAATCATTCCCCCAACTGTCAGGGAAGAAGAGTCTAAATATAACTTCATATGTCCTGCTGATCAAAGCAACTGGGGAGAAATACTCAATTCAAAAACCACTTTCAAAAGCCTGTGATCTGGTGAAAACATAGTATTTTAACAGCATAGCACTCTTCAAAGAAATACCACATCTTTCTGTGGGGGGCATTCAGAACATTGCAGTACAGCATGACTGTGAGCAAAGATATGAGGGCTAGACAAGGCATGGATGCCAAAATATTCTGAAGATAGGTCATAACTCCATTCTGTGCAGCATCCCAGTTCCATGCTGAGCTACTACATTGTTTAGATGACAGGGCCAAATAATGGAATTGCAGGGACGTGGGTCTGAAACATAAGAAACAGTACTTCTTCACCCGCATGAGATATCAAAGATAACTGTTTTATATCTTTCCACAAATGTTTCTAGAGTTGCTTTATTACTTACCTTGCATATGTAGCATTACAGATTTTATATAATCAATACTTGCTTGAAGAATTAAGCATCAGCTTGAGAGATCACAGTCTCCAGTACAACAGAGATCATGGAAAATGTTTAAGAGCAGATAAGGTATTTTCTTAGGTTCGATAAGGGCTTAGTTCTGCTGGTCTAATTCTGAATCTGTCCATTCTGTCTCTTATGGGCCATATCTATGATAATGAACCTTGACTTTTCCCCACTATATTTAAATTTCCGAACACCATTACCCTAGCATGTTTCCAAACTGTAATTCCCTTCCTCTATCTTCTCTTGCTCTATTTCTGTTATTATTCATATTAATAGAAATAAAGCAGGAGAAGTGAAAGGGAATGATAGAAATCATAAGACCCAAAAATGGAATATTTATTTGTTTATTTATTTACATCATTTATACCCCGCCCATATCAGCCCGAAGGCGACTCAGGGCGGCAAACAATCGGCACAATTCAATGCCATTTATAAAACATAAAAAATGTATCAATAGAATAAAAACATATCATTGCAATATCTAAAAACATCAAAAACATCAATAACAATGACAATAAAAAATTTAAAATTAAAAAAACTATATTGTCATATTCAGTCTATTATCCGTTCCGTCGTCGTTGTTTTTCCTAAATCATTTCCGATTCAGTTGACTAATTAAGCTGAAACTCCAAACGCTTGCTCAAAGAGCGAAGTTTTCAATTTTTTCCCCGAAAGGTAAGGAGGGAAGGAGCTGATCTGATATCCCTGGGCAGGGAGTTCCACAGCTGCGGGGCCACTACAGAGAAGACCCTGTCCCTGGTTCCCACCAGACGTGCTTGTGAAGCCGGTGGGATTGAAAGCACGGCCTCCCCTGATGATCTCAAATCCCTGGTGGGTTCATAGGGAGAGATACTTTCAGATAGATAAGCTGGGCTGGAACCATCTAGGGCTTTATAGGCTAAAGCCAGCACTTTGAATTGTGCATGGTAGCAAACTGACAGCCAGTGGAGCTGACGCAACAGTGGAGTTGTGTGCTACCTGAGCACCGCTCCTGTTAGCAACCTGGCTGCCCCACGCTGGACCATTTGAAGTTCCGAGCAGTTTTCAAAGGCAACCCCACGTAGAGCACGTTGCAGTAGTCTATACGGGATGTAACCAGAGCATGGACCACTGTGGCCAAGTCAGACTTCCAAGGTATGGGCGCAGCTGGTGCACAAGTTTTAACTGTGCAAAAGCTCCCCTGGCCACTGCCGAGACCTGGGGTTCCAGGCTCAGCGATGAGACCAGGATCACTCCCAAGCTGTGAACCTGTGCCTTCAGGGGGAGTGTGACCCCATCCAATGCAGGCTGTAACCCTATGCCCTGTTCGGCCTTGCAACTGACCAGGAGTACCTACTTCTGATGCTGCCTATTTTGCTCAACTAAGGTTCCAAAAAGGGGGTGTATTCAGCCTGACTGGCACAATAGCAGAGAGAATAAAGCCAAACTTATTTGAAAAATAATTCAATCACAGCGGTTCTTTACACCATAATTCGTTATATTGTGAGTTCAAACAAGTGTGTCCATCATAATCAAAATATCACAGCGGTCAAAACCTGCTAAATTAAAGTTTTTCGTCACAGAATACTCCCGAAGCGGCAAAAATGAATAGGTAAATATCCTTCGTAAATGATAATCCAATTTCAAATGTTCTAGTCGCTTTGTTCCGGTCGACGGACTATAAATCCCATGCGCAAGCTCCGTTTCGCAGTAGCTTCATTGGGACCGGGAGTATGCAGGAACATCTGTTTGTGGATCACTGTGTAATCAGGTGTGATTAATGATTTTCTGTACCTTTAAGTATCCGTACCGTTACCCCAAGTCTCTGTCAGTTGTACCGACCCGCAGGCCTATGCCGCGTTGATATGCTTGTGTTTGATACTCCAAGGTCAGTACTTATGTGTATACATACTACTTGTTAGCCTATCTTGTAATGTACATATATGTGTGACCTGTATGTTGCAGTTCCCTTCGGTATGAGTATTAGTTTGCTACATATTGTTTGCACTAAAACAGGATGTAGTTCAAATCGAATTGTTGATAATGATGTATGATATAACTGATGATATATAGTACTGCCTGTTGCCTTGACTGTATTTAACTGTTATCTATCTGTAACAGTTTGCCTTAATAATACTTTGTTTATAGAACATAATCCTTGTTATCAAAAATACTTATAATATATATTTGGTTACACAGTGATCCACAAACAGATGTTCCTGCATACTCCCGGTCCCGATGAAGCTACTGCGAAACGGAGCTTGTGCATGGGATTTATAGTCCGTCGACCGGAACAAAGCGACTAGAACATTTGAAATTGGATTATCATTTACGAAGGATATTTACCTATTCATTTTTGCCGCTTCGGGAGTATTCTGTGACGAAAAACTTTAATTTAGCAGGCTTTGACCGCTGTGATATTTTGATTATGATGGACACACTTGTTTGAACTCACAATATAACGAATTATGGTGTAAAGAACCGCTGTGATTGAATTATTTTTCAAATAAGTTTGGCTTTATTCTCTCTGCTATTTTGCTCAACTAACCTGCAATGTCAGCTCCCTTATTGCTGTATGAGAGCTTCCTCTCAGTGCTCTCGTCTTTCTGTATTCCGATCTACTCCCATTCTATATCCTCTTTCTCACTTGATAATCTCCATGGAACCTCACCTCAGTCATGATCATGTCCTGGCATTTCTTGATGTACTTGCCCTCAGCCTTGATGATGGTGTGAAGAAAGTCAAGGTATTGCACATGGCGCCCATGTGTTGCTAGACAATGGATGAAATGCTGTAGCACTGTTTCGCCGATTTCTGAGCACAGTTGATAGTTGTTCAAGAAGATGTGCTGCATTGTCTCTGCCTCCAGCAACTGTGAAAAGGAGGAGATGTTATTCATTGCCCAATGGCTTGCATTGGATACAGCCTTATCTGACCTAAACACCCCAAGAAGGCAATAGAACTATTATCTGTTTGATACACTCTGCAGCAATTATCAAGCTTCAGCAGAAGCAGATGATCAATGAGAATTCTTGACTACTTAGATATAACTGTACTTTTATTCCCCATTTTCTTTGCTTGCCCCCTTTCTCTTACCCCAGGGGTGAGGAACAAGTTGAGATGCTTATGTAGAAGGGTTTGGTTTTCTTGATTGCCAGCACAGAACTTCTGCAGGAACTGGTGAGTTAATCTCAGAATCTCCAACATCTTGGTGTCACCCTGCATGCATTCAGAAGAATATTGTCAATGTTTCATACAAGATTCTGGCCTAGTCCCTACTTTTAAAAATCTTTGAAAACTATCACTGATAGTTCCTTGATCCTTAAAACTATAACCGAGCATACAACTCAGACATCTCCTCCATTTTACTAGCAGATACAACCACAGGGAAGGTTCTGCTTCTGTATACTATATCTTATGTGACTAAATGGAGCCAGGTATTTCAGTTGACACCTGAAGACCATGTTTCATCTGGCAAATAAATAGCCTTGCCAGTATGTAAGCAGACCCATACACTTTGACTTGTTTATCTTTTGAGAAATGAATCTAAAACAAAAATAATCCAAACATGACTTCTACAAAACACACATACAAGCAATGTTTTAGAATCAAGTAACCATCATTTATTATACAAAAAGGTATTGCCAGTTTTTATATTATTTTTTAAAGTGAAAGATGTTAGTAATGTCCTGACACCCCAAAATAACATGTCACAGGACACATAAGCATTTGTAATACATTATTTCTAATCTCTGGTTGGGCATGATGACCCAATGTCCTATCCCTTTATTCAAGGTCCTGGGCAGTCTTCTGTCCCCATCAGAACTCTTGATTTTCCATCCATCTTTCTTCCCACCTTTTCATAGGGGATCTGAAGCAGATCTAGCATCACTTTGTGGGCATCCATATTCTTCAGCAACCGTTGCTGCTTCTTTCGCATCTGCTCGCCAACCCCACACATTTTATTCAGCCGTTCCAGAATCTAGAAGGAAACAAAGAAAAAGCCTACTCAGATGGAATAGAAATTAGAGAATGGAAGAAAACATTAAGCAGTCTTATCCCAGGCTTTAGAGAAGCAGAAGGAAAAGGAGACACTTCCATATGTCCTTACACTTGAAAAAAGAGGGATGCAAATGTGTCTGTTACCTTATGGCAAAAGTATCCCAATTCACTTGTTTAATCATTCTTTTTTCATTCTTATTTCTTCAAACAATTCAATGCAACATACATAGTTTTGTTTTGTGAGACCTTGCTTATCAAGACTGGGCTATAATTGGCTCTGTAACCCAGTTCTCTTATTTGTGTTGTGCTTGAATGATTCCCCACTTTTTTTCTGACAGCTTGTCTAAGGAGAGGGACAGGTGAACCTGCTTACCCCTTTCACCAGCTGGTAATTCTCACTGCTTTTTTCTCCAGGAGTTACAGGCTCCTCATCTGCAGTACTCTAGAAAGAGAAGAGATAGAGATAGATGATTCATGTGACTGAACATAATTGAAAAAGAAAAACAAATCCTTCCAAACCATACTGTTAAATCAGTTACATGCCACACTGGCTTATAATAATATGTAAACTACTCTTCTCAGGACAAAAGGTGCAGTGCTAAAACAAAACAAAACCCAGTGCTTCCCAATCTTTGGTCCCTAGACATTTTGGACTGTGTTCCCTAGAAGCCACAACTGCTATGACCAATCTGTTCAGAGAAGGACGGTCCTATAAATCTGGGAAAGTAAAACTTGGGGATCCCTTTTATACCCTGATCAAACTGAATACTTTGGAGTTATATTGGCACAACAAAGCAAGTTCTGCCTCTCCAGCCTGATGACATTTAATAGATCACTAGCTGAACCCGGCACGCGTTGCTGTGCCATGTCTCTCTCTGTCTGTGTCTCTCTGTGTCTCTCTCTCTATTTTTCTCTCTCTCTATCACCTCTCTCTCTCTCTCTCTCTCTCTCTCTATCCCTATCTATCACTGTCTCTCTGTATATTACTCTCCATCACACTCTCTCTGCATCACTCACTGTCTCTGTCTCTCTCTATTTTTCTGTACCATTCTGTTTCTCTCTCTCACTCTCTCTCTCTATCAGTCCCTGTCTTTCTCTGTCTCTCTCTCTTATCACTGTGTCTGTATCACTCAATCTCTATCTATCACTCACTATCTCTCTCTTACTCCCCCCCTCTCTCACTCCCCTCTCTCCCCCCTCTGTCTCTCTGTCTCTCTATCACTGCCCCCTCTTCTCTCTCTCTCTCTCTCTCTATTATTCCCTTTCTCTCTCTCACTCACTCTCCCCCCTCACTCTCACCCCCTCTCTCTCACTCTCTCTCTATCACTGTCCCCTCCTCTCCCTCTCTCTCTCTCTCACTCCCTTTCTCTCTCTCTCTCTCTCTCTCACTCCTTCCGTCTCTCTCTCACTCCCTTTCTCTCTCTCTCACTCACTCCCCCTCTGTCTCACTCTCTTTCTCTCTCTCTCTCTCCTCCCCTCTCTCTCACTCCCTTTCTCTCTCTCTCTCTCCTCCCCCTCTCTCTCACTCCCTTTCTCTCTCTCTCTCTCTCTCCTCCCCTCTCTCTCACTCCCTTTCTCTCTCTCTCACTCCTCCCCTCTCTCTCTCACTCCCTTTCTCTCTCTTTCTCTCACTCCTCCCCTCTCTCTCTCTCACTTCCTTTCTCTCTCTCTCTCTCACTCCCCCTCTCTCTCACTCCCTTTCTCTCTCACACACACTCCTCCCCTCTCTCTCTCACTCCCTTTCTCTCTCACTCACTCCCCCCCTCTCTCTCACTCCCTTTCTCTCTCTCTCTCCCCTCTCTCACTCCTTTCTCTCTCTCTCTCTCACTCACTCCTCCCCTCTCTCTCTCACTCCCTTTCTCTGTCTCTCTATCATTCCCCCCTCTCTCTCTCACTCCCTCTCTCTCCCAATAAGGGGCGGGGCGCGTAGGACGCTGGGCTTGCGCGCCAGGGCGGGAGGGTCCGCTCTCCGCCGTGTCCCCAGCTTACCTTCCTTCAGGCGCGGCTCACATCGGCTGAGTGTGTGTGGGATCTTTGGTGTGTAAGGTAAGGCGGTTTTTTGGGTTTGTGGTGTTGTGTGGGTGTTTGAATGTATGTTAGTGGGCTTGGTGTATGTGTAGGAGGAATGTTTTTTGTTGCTGGAAAGGTGTTTGGCGGTTTCACGGGGTGTTTTTGAATGTTTGGAGGCGCTCATGCGTGATGGTTGTCTGTAGGCGCAAAGCGTACTGGGAAAAGTAGTTTTTACGGGGTTTTTTTGTATTTTTGAGAGGGCGCATGCGCGGTGGCCGTGTTTTGGCGAAATGGATCCTGGGAAGTGTAGTTTTGCATTGCAGGAGGGAAGTTTTGGTTGATTGGAGGGAAGATAGCGTCGTTGGAGCTTGTGAGCGTCATTTGAGCTTGTGAGGGATGTTTGGCGTGGAAGGAGGTGAGGAGAAATGTGCAGTGGAGATGGAAATGTGGGTGGAATAAGGTAAGAATGGTATTGGTAGGGAGTTTGTCGTGGGCAGGCTGGTTGGCCGGTATGCGAGTGGGGAGGGGGGCGAGTGTGTGTTGGTTTGTTGTTGTGTCGGGGCCGTTTGAAGGGGGGAGGGATTGTTGTGTAGATGTTGTTTGATGCTGGTGGGAATGTTGGTTGTTTTTGTGGCGGGGAGTCTTTGTGTGGGGCGGGCGTCTCTGTGCTGGGGAGCGGCTGTGCGTCCGCCATGTGCGTGGGAGGGGGGCGTGTTTGTTGGTTTTGTGTTGTGTCGGGGCCGTTGGAAGGGGGAGGGATGGTTGTGTATATGTTGGTGGAGGCTGATGGGAAGGGTGTGGGTTTTTGTAGCAAGGAGTCTTTGTTTGCGGCGGGCATCTCTGTGCTGTGAATCGGCTGCTCGGCCGCCATGTGCGTGGGGAGGGTGGGAGTGTGTGTTGTTTCCTGGTTGTTTTGGGGTCATGGGTTGGGTTGTGGGTGTGCTGTGTGTGTGTGTGTGTGTTTTGTTTAGGATCGTGGGAAAGGGGAGGTGGGAGGGGCTGGGGGGAGGGGAGGCGGGTTCCCTCCTCTTTCCACGCCCCCCGCCGCTCTTCCTGACCGGGACAGCGGCGGGGGGGGGTGCGGAAGGAGGTGGGAGGGGCTGGGGGGAGGGGAGGCGGGTCCCCTCCTCTTTCCACGCCCCCCCGCCGCTCTTCCTAACCGGGACAGCAGTGGGGGGGTGCGGAAGGAGGTGGGAGGGGCTGGGGGAGGGGAGGCGGGTCCCCTCCTCTTTCCACGCCCCCCCCGCCGCTCTTCCTAACCGGGACAGCAGTGGGGGGGTGCGGAAGGAGGTGGGAGGGGCTGGGGGGAGGGGAGGCAGGTCCCCTCCTCCTTCCAGGCCCCACCCCGCTCTTCCTTACCGGGCGGCGGCAGGGGGCGCGGAAGGAGGGGGGGGGCTGGGGGGAGGAGGGAGGGTGTCCTCCTCTTTCCCCGCCCCCCGCCGCTCTTCCTGATCAAAGGAGGAGGCAGAGGAGGCGCTCTGGCTTCCATGTGCGAACGTTCTAAACGTTTGCACTGGTAGCGAAGTGGCCGGGGTGGGAGTTCCGTTGCCAGTTTTTTGGGGAGGGTTTTTTGGGGTGTTGGGAGGTACGTAGTGCCGTTTTTTTTGGCGCTGTATGTACCTAGGGTTCTGGTTCAGTCGGTTGTTGAGTTTGGTGGTTCTGCGAGCCATAGTTTCGTTGTCTATATACGACATTAAACGGACTGAGCAATTTTTTATATATAGATTAAAATCTTCTGGAAACTGGATGTGGTGTCAGTAAACAGCCTGTGGAATAGAATTTCCTATTGGTTGTTCACTGGAGTAACTAGATGAATTACTGCACTGCATCATTCAGTTACAACCTCTGAAGCAACGCACACATTACTTTAAAGACATAAGAGTATACTTTAAATAGAATAAAGTATGGTATGTCTGGATGTGTTGTGTTTAGAAATAAGGAATATGCATCCAATAATGAAATATACAGTAAAAGAACTGTAAAAGTCCTACTGAAAAATACCAAATTTCTTTTTGGTGCAAGTAAGTTTTTATTTTGCTTTCAAAAAAGAGGAAAAATAACAAATAAACTATTTAAAAGAGGAAAAAAGAAAGTAAAGATGGAAAACATCTCAGAATATAGTATGTGAATTATGGAGCCATGTTAGTTAAATAGTTCTACACATGAGTTTATTGTATCATCAAATAGACAAAATTCTTATATATCAGATGAATAACGCTTGAACAGAAGCTGTCCGAAGATTTAGGTGCTCTTACTGCCTATTACAGTGAAAACCAGCTGATTCCTAATCCATCTAAAACACAGGCGTGTGCTTTTCATCTTAAGAACAGACAGGCATCTTGAGCTCTAAGGATTACCTGGGAAGGAATCCCACTGGAGCATTGCAGCACAACCAAATACCTGGGAGTTGCCCTGGACCATTCTCTGACCTACAAGAAGCACTGCTTGACTATCAAGCAAAAAGTGGGTGCTAGAAATAATATACGAAAGCTGACTGGCACAACCTGGAGATCACAACCAGGCACAGTAAAGACATCTGCCCTTGCGCTTTGCTACTCTGCTGCTGACTACACATGCCCAGTGTGGAAAACATCTCACCACATTAAAACAATGGATGTGGCTCTTAATGAGACATGCCACATTATCACAGGATGCCTGTGCCCTACGCCACTGGAGAAATTACACTGTTTAGCCAGTATTGCACCACCTGTTATCCGCCGGGAAGTAGCAGCCAGAAATGAAAGGACCACGGCATTGACATCTCTGACCCATCCTCTGTTCGGATATCAGCCAGCAAGCCAAATCAAGGAAAAGCTTCCTAAGATCTACAGATATACTTGCAGAAACACCTCAGCAAGTGAAAGTCCAAAAATGGCAGGCTAAAACTCAGAACCTCAATCAGTGGCTGATGCCAGATGAAAAACTCCCTCCTGGGCACACAGAAGACTGGGCGACTTGGAAGGCACTAAACAGACTGTGCTCTGGTACCATGAAATGCAGAGCCAAATGGGGTTATAAAGTGGAGTCCACGTCATGCAAGTGTGGAGAAGAGAAAAGCAATGTGGTCTGAGCCCTGCCACATGCACAATGGAGGACATTGTTACAGCGACACCAGAGGCATTCAAAGTGGCCAGCTTTTGGTCAAAAGAAATTCAGTATAACACCTGAAACCTCTGCCTTGCATAATTATATATGGTTGTATATCACAAGAGAGGATTCTACTCTAAAGAGGTTTTGGATCTTCTCTGAAAGGTCATGCTAACTGTATTCTCAATTGACTTTTGACACAATAAATAAATAAACAATGTCATCTGCTTCAGAAACAATGCAACATTACTATACTTTAGTGATTGCAGCTCATTTCCAATGGGCTTTGCAATTATACCATCATTGCTGGAATACTGCACCCATACGAAAGATATATTTGTATCTTTAATCATAACAATATAATAATAAAACTTTATTTATACCCTGCCACCATCTCCCCAAGGGGACTCGGGGCGGCTTACATGAGGCCAAGCCCCACAAATCAGTAAAAACAACAAAGCAAGCAAGCAAATAAACACAATACAATATCATAAATAACAAATAAGCAATAACACACAAACGTTTTAAAAACACTGTGGGCAGGGCCGAGTATAGTAGATTAATTTTTTTTTAATATTTTTAAAATACTGGGCATGAGCAGAAGTAGGATTTCTAAACGGGGGGGGGGTTAGAGGGTAATGTAGGAAAATCAATCCAACGGGTAGATAAAGTGCTTCAGAGGACATATTACAGAAGTTGGACATATTACAATGTTTCCTTTATTCAGGGAAGTCACACTGGAAGAGCCACGTTTTCAAGCTCCTCCTAAAGACTGCCAATGTGGGGACTTATCTGATATTCTTGGGGAGTGAGTTCCAGAGACGGGGGGCCACCATAGAGAAAGCCCTCTTTCAAACATTTCAAGGGTTGCACTGTTAGCACTGCATCCCACACTTTCCATGCTACACTTAATTTTCCCTTTCTCCTTTTCTCATCCTATTTTTGTTGTAGAATCCCAAAAGTGGGACTTCTTTCCTACTGAGTTTTATACATAGAGATAAACCCAAATTTTCTGTCACAAAATGCACAGACTGAATTCAAGACCACCCTGTCTTTAAACCAGCATTCTAGAGCTGCTTTGCATTGTTGTCTCTGCGGCTGTTCGGACTCTACCTCTTTTTTCTCCTTCTTCTCTCCCTCTTGTCCATTCTCCCCCTTGGAGCTGCCCTTCTTCTCTACCCAAAGTTCTGACTTCTCCACCATCATGCGGAGCTTATCCAGTTCTGACTTGATCACTTTGTAGTTCTCAACATCCTGAGCAGAGATAAGTAGCTGGACCTGAATTAAGATACCACAAAGAACATCAGTGCATTCAAGAAAACAAACAAATGATCCAAGACAGAAGGCTAGTTCTATTAAAGATGTCATATGATACATTTAGGCTACAATTTTATACACTTTCAGTAATAATTATGTTTATTCCCCAGCGACACAGAGGCCTATTTCGCTTTTTGCTGGAGGGGGAATTTTAGGTTGCAGACCCTGATTTTCCCTTTTCAGCAAAAGCACAAATCTTGGAAATATTCAAGAATAAAATTCAAATGTTGGAGTTTACCATTCACCCATGAGGATTCAAGAGGTAACAATACAAGCCTGAGAACGTGTATGGCCCATCACCCACATTTTCCCCACTCTTGGTCTATAAGGATTCTCTCTTCTAAGGAAATATCTTCCATGCACAGAATAGTTGTATTGTGCATGGAAAGTCCAGTGTTAGACTGGCACAAAGAAATGGGATAATAAAGATAAGACACTGTGGTATGGATATCATGCACTAGTACTCATGAATTTCTTAAGATTATAGGCTTTGAGGCAACGTTTGTCTTGTTTTCCTCGTGGACAATAAGTTAACATGAGCCAACAATGTCATGCAGCAGCTTAAAAAGCCAATGGGATTTTAGCCTAAATAAATAGGAGTGTAGTGTCTAGATCCAGGGAAGTCATACTATCCCTCTGTTCTGCCTTGGTCAGACCACACCTGAAATACTGAGTCCAATTCTGGGCACCTCAATTTAAGGGAAATGTCGACAAGCTGGAATGTGGCCAGAGAAGGGTGACTAAAGTGATCAAGGGCCTGGAGAACAAGCCCTATGAGGAGAAGCTTAAAGAGCTGGGCATGTTTAGCCTGCAGAAGAGAAGGCTGAGAGGAAACATGATAGCCATGTACAAATATGAGAAGGGAAGTCATAGGAAGAAGGAACCAGGTTTGATTTCTGCCGCTCTGGAGACTAGGACACAGAACAATGTCTTCAAGCTACAGGAAAGGAGATTCTACCTGAACATTAGGAAGTACTTCCTAACTGTGAGAGCTGTTCAGCAGTGGAACTCTCTGCCACCGAGTGCGGTAGAGGCTTCGTCTTTGAATGCTGGGTGGCCATCTGTCAGGGGTGCTTTGAATTTGATTTTCCTGCTTCTTGGCAGGGGGTAAGACTGGATGGCCCATGAGGTCTCTTCCAACTCTATGATTATATGATTCTATAATTCTAATGTAATTATTACACAGTGTATTGTTTTTCAGAAGCCTTATACATACTAAAATTAGTATTAGTGACATGTGGAGATTACAAAATACCCCAGCAATGAGATATTACAACTAACTCTTTTGAACTTTGTCTGCAGCTTCCCATTTAGTGGCATTACTTTCAAAAATAGCTGCTGGTTTTGTATCATTACTACCATCACATCAAGGGAACTGATCAGTCAATGTATCATGTAACCAATTCTTGCTTAACTAGTATTTTTTATATTAAATACTAGACACACCCCCTTGCTAATGCAATGACACCAAGTGGGATAGACTATGGAATGCACATAGTATAAAAGCATTTTTGGGCTCTTAGTCCATAGACAGGTCTAAGGAGAGGCGATACCTAAAAAGGAAGCAAAGAGAAGCAGAACAAGCCAGCTTCCTGATCAATGACATTTGGTAAAAATTAGATGAAGGCACTTAAACAAGCTAAATATAGATGTGCGGAAATCACAGAAGGTGGGAAATTACCTGCTTAAAGGTGTGTAGGACCTCTTGTCTCTGGCTGAAATGTTTGAAAAGCAGCTGAAGGGAACCCGAGACAAGTGGAGGGTAGTCATGCATTGTCAAATGGATCAGCACACGGAGAAACATCCGCCCACCTTCATCATCCACTTCTAACATGCTGCTTGTTTTCCTGCAGTAAAATTGGGTGAAGGAGAAAAAAATCAAAATGCACCAAGCAACTACCTCCATTTGCAAGCATCATCAAATGCATTTGTATGCTGCTTTCCCAAAGTAAGCCACGCTCAAAGCAGGACACAATATTGGAAAAAGTAATGCAACATTTCAAGATAATTCAGTAACAGTTAGAGACTAAAATATGTAGATAATTACATGTTTTAAGAAATACACAGCAAGATTAAACAATATGCTAATAATTCATATAAAGCCCAGTAAGAGATATGTAAAAGCACAAATAGAAAGCAGTCAAAGGAATACATCTTATTCATGTTGAAATCTTTCTCCCATGGCCAACCATTAAACTGGAATGTCGCCAGCAATAAAAACTGAATTCTCTTGTTCTTTATGCCTCTTTTTCTCCACAAATACACACACTCTATGGATAAAAGTGAGTAATGGAAGAGTCATAACTAATAAGAACTCACCCAACCCCAAACATGGCCTCAGCCTGCTCACCAATCCGATCCAAATTCATTGTTGCAGCTGCAGGAAGAGAAAATGTATATGTAAATAATACTGTGTGCCATGAAAATACAAATAGGAGATGAACAAGGGATCATCTAAAATATTAAACTAAAATATTGAACTTGATGCAGCCCTACCCCCCCAGTCCTGGTTGAATAACATGGCCTTCCTTCTTTTCTGTTGTAAGCCTATAACACACATAATTCCCACAATAGAACTTTTATTCAAAAAGTGAAACACCAAACTACTTTAGGGAATGTATTGGCTAATGAGGCTTCAACAGATCAAACATAAAGAAAATGAAAAAGAAAAGCCAGGTTTACTTGTGGAGTCAAAGGCTGGAGCAGTTCCATCGGCCCCACTGTCTTGCATAGGGTAGACCTCTACAAACTCTTTCTTGAAGACAGAGAGCAAATAGGAGATCCTGTAATCCAGACGTACATTCAAGATGAACTAAGGAAAAAGAGAGCGCATAGGACATTCAATCTATGCCATCCACATACCTTTCATTCTTCCTCCCCTCAATAAGTCCCAAACCTATCAATAAAAGGCTCACCAGAAGCAGCCATGGTGTCACATGGTTACAAGCAAATACTATAGGATCTCTAAAACAACAACTGAACACTGACCTGCAAAATCTCCAGAATTTTTAGCTTTGTTTCCATCACCACAATGTTTTCATTTTCAGCACTCCTTCCCCTCTCTGCTGGCTCAGGAACTACCACAGCATTTATATTTGAGGGACCAAAGATAGACTGTTTCCTACTCAGCACCATAGTGGACATCATCTGACCAACACCATGGATCGATCTCCGGACATTCTTTCCTGAAAGAGCAACCACATTCAACTAGAGCAGTGGTTCTCAACCTGGGGGTCCCCAGATGTTTTTGCCTCCAACTCCCAGAAACCCTAACAGCTGGTAAACTGGTTCGGAATTCTGGGAGTTGTAGGCCAAAACACCTGGGGACCCACAGGTTGAGAACCACTGAACTAGAGGTTCAAGCTTGTCTTAGTTGCACTGAGATCTTGGCAGTGGCTCTCTGCTGAACTTTTACAGCCACACTGGGAATCTGGGTGAAAATATTCCCAAAACTCTCAATGAATCAGAGATTAATTTCAAGTTGAATGAAAGAGGTTTACTCATTTTTGTGGAAAATTCCAGGTTATGTTTCAGTGGTTGTACTGCTGGTTTCTTCTTCAACAATATTATCCATTCCATGGATATCTTTGCTAATCCTTGAATAACATTTCTCAGATCATAGAAAGTTATTTTTTTAAGATTGCAACTCCTAGAATTCCTCTGGCATCATAAGGGAATTTTGGGAAATCTGGTTCAAAAAATAATCTACAGAGTTTTTCCAGATTCTGTGATTGCCAAATAATATCACAGACAGAGGAAAACCAAGACCATGGTGATCTTTATCAAGAAAGGAAAAATAATAAACAAATGAAATAAAAGTAATGTATTAAGCAACTACTAGTTTCCTAAACTTTCTCCACTTTTACAATGCCTTTTTACAGTACAGTTACTTGGGTGGTTTTTTTATTGACTTAACTTTACAACGCAATAAAAATAGCTCACATCTTCACAATGCTGAGTATGTAGTGTATATCAAGTGGTCACAATGCCCATTAAATCCATTTTAATTGCAGGATGCAACACCACATTACATGGAAATGTCAAAGTAGAATGAATATATCTGCAAAACACTTTAGTAGGACATTCCTTGTTCAGTCAACATTAACTGAATTATACATATTATCCCATTTATTTGGCTTCAAAGTACAAAAAGTGTGTAAAGCTGGACTCGTATCCAAAACTTCTAGCTCACATAAATAAAAGAAAATCAACATCGTGCCCATATCTGTTATTAATTCATAGAATCATAGCATCATAGAGTTGGAAGAGACCTCGTGGGCCACCCAGTCCAACCCCCTGCCAAGAAGCAGGAAACTCGCATTCAAACCATTGTTTCATACTGATACAATTTGAGAAACTGAATCAAAACCTGGCAGAATAAGATTCATCTTCAGTAAAGCCTCACTGGACGTACCAGGCATATCATCATTGTACATGGTCTGCATCATCAGCTGAGGGTTCTGCACACAGTCTATGATCCCAAGCAGAGTTCGTGTCAGGCGTAGCAGCTCACTGAAGCTATAGAAGCCAAAGTAAATGAGGTTGTGGGCAAGACTGACAACCTAAAAACAAACAAAACAGACTCAATCACATGGAGAAGACCAAAACATACTAGCACCCTAAAGTAGTGTTGGACCCTCTCTGTCATTTTTTGTTAATTCCAAGAGCTCAAGTAAAACAATTAATCCCATTACTGTTGGTAAAAGCCAAAACTGATACTAACTTGCTTGTCTAAAAAAGGAGTGGCCAAAGTGCAGTTTTGCAACCTGTATGTATTCCTTTGCCCATTCTACCAAACAATAAAAATTGTTTATGTTTCTGGAAAGGTAATACTAGTCTTAAACTTGAGCAAGATGCATCTTCCCTCATGTAAAACAAAATCCTAGACGTGGACTTTTAGAAATGTTTAGAAGTGTTTCTACATTGTGTGTGGTGTGGGAGCAAAAAAAAGGGCCCCATATTGTCCAAAGTTGCATTGTCTGATTTATACACACTTGATCGAAGTGTATAGAATCATGCATGGGATAAAAAAGGTGAATAAAGAAAAATTATTTTCTTTGTCACAAAACACTAGGACTAGAGGGCACTCCCTGAAGCTCCAAGGTAGGAAAATTAGGAGTAATAAAGGGAAATATTTCTTCACCCAGAGGGTCATTGGGTTATGGAATTTACTTCCAGAAGAGGTTGTGACAGCTGTCAGCCTGGACAGCTTCAAGGCAGGATTAGACAGATTCATGGATACCAAGTGTATCGGTAGTTACTGAAAAGGACATTCAAGTGCCACCTCGGAGTTGGTTGAGGTAGGCAGGATTTCCCTGGGTACTGGTTGTGGGGGGTCGGGAGCAGGTCAGGGTTTTGCCCTCCCTTCTGCTCGAGATCCCCGTGTACAACTGGGGCCACTGTGTGATACAGAATGCTGGACTAGATGGGCTGAGGTCCGATTCAGCATGGCTCTTCTTATGTTCTTATGTTCTTATAGGGGAATAGTGATTACATATTGGGGGGGGGGGGGGTTGGGTTAGGAATGACTTGAGAAGTTTCTTCTTCTGGTCACTTCTGGTGTGAGAGAATTGGCCATCTGCAAGAATGTTGCCCAGAGGACACCTGGATATTTTGATGTGTTACCATCCTTGTGGGAGGCTTCTCTCATGTCCCTGCATGAGGAGCTGGAGCTGATAGAGGTAGCTCATCCGCACTCTCCCCGGATTCGAACCTGCGACCTGTTGGTCTTCAGTCCTGCTGGCACATGATGCTATTACATTGATAACTGCTTTTAGGAGGCAAAGGTTTCCATATATCGGTCTCTCTTTCTCTCTCTCCTACTCTCTCACACACAGAAGATACATGTGAATGGGTATATATCGGATACTGGTTAGACCGGTTTACAAAGATGGGAGGATGGAGGAAAGACTTAATTTGGTTCTTTTCCCAATGTATTATTTGAGTTTGTATGAATACTTATATAAATACACTTCTCCGCTCTACTGAAAATTGCCATACAATTTTAACATGCCAGTTTTAATGGAGAGAAACAAATGAAACACATAAAGCACATGGAGAACACAAGATGTGACTTCTTTATAGAAATCGACATTTGATTAATATGGTCATTTTTCAAAGGCAAGTGAAAGCTCACAAAATAACATAGATAGGTTCCTCACCTCAAAAGTGAGCTTGTTCTTCTCCTCATTAGCAAAAGGTACTGCTTCACTGACCACGTTGTTGAGATAGTCCTCTACAAACTCCATGGTACTGGCAAACTTGTTCTTCTTGTCATCCCTTGAACTATTCACATTGGCGTCATAGCTGCAAAGCAAAGGGAGTGACTGACTGAGTTAAAGCAATGGTTTTAGCACAATTTCTGCTCTTCCAGAATCCACTGATGGTCATGAAGATGGGAACACACACAAACATGTGCTTTCCACAAGGTTACTACACCTATGCCACACATGTGCTATTGCTAGTGAAAAGGATAGGGCACTTAGAAGGATGTGCTAGATGATATTTTCTTCTATTCACCCCATCCCATCTTATTCTGAGATCCTTCATGTGCCTTACTCTTTGATGGTGATGGCTGTAGGAATCTCAGTCCAGAGACGAGCAAATTTCACAGGCATCACCTTCTCCTGTGGATCTCTGTCCACATGGACATGAAGCATGAGATGGCAGAAGGAGGCTCGAAGATCAAAGGGTAACATTTCATCTGCCATGCAAAGGAAGATTAGCTCCACTCCAAGTTGCTTGGAGATTTCTTTAATAGCCAAATATTGCCGGTCCATGCACATACGGGCAAACAGTTTCAGCTGATACCTGTGCAGGGAAAATGTAAACAGGAGCAACAGTAAAAGAATAAAAGGAAACCACTAATTTCTTCTTTCTATTAATATACTTAACCAACTTAATAAAAACTGGGCCTGGTTACAAGGACATTCTGGAAGCTATTCCTTGTTTGCTCCATGAGAGTTGTACAAGTACAGGAAATTTGGTCAGGGATCAGACAATAGCCAATGGCACTGTATCAACTGGGACCATAATGAGAAGCACTTCTTACCTATAGTAACTCAAAACATTTTCATCATGAGCATTGCCGGCTCGTGCTTCCTGCGCTAGCTGTCGAATGCTCTTTTCATGGTGATCATTGTTTCTATCACTCCAGGTGAGCCAAACCTCCTCCTCAGAAAATTCAATGCTCAAGTATTCATGAGTCTGTGACATCTCCTTCACAGGTCTCAACCTAAAAAGCATAAAGAACATTGATTGAGAGGCCGTTCCCAAACTTTCAAAGGAGAAACCTGTCCTGGACCGGTTCAATGCCAGTTACTGCCCATTTCTCTATGTATGTATCTATGTTTCTTTTTCATACTGAAGCATTTATATTTCTAACTTGCATTTCAACTTAAAATTGGAGTCCCACTAACAAGTTCCTAATCATCTAAGTGCCTCAGTATACACAGGACCAGTGTCCGCAATTTCATTTATCCACATCCAACAAGGTATGTCCTATCTAGGCATTTTGTAGGCCCTCTTCATTTCAATAGGGTTCACTATTATCGACAGTTTTGTTTATCCGCATGGACTCTGGGAACATATCCCCCACATATATAAGGGTTTTGCTATAATTTCTTTGATAGCCTGACCACTTTAGAGACAACATTGTGTTAAACAGTCTCTGCATACAACATCATTCATATCAAGGAAAGAACTGTATTTGTAAAAATAAGCAAAAATTTGCAGATCTCTCATCCAAAATAACAAGAACAATATCTGAAGGCAACTATCTGACATTTGCATTTAACTTACATGATACATGAGCTAGTATCTGCTCACATGAAGAATACAATAACCTCAAATATCTAGAACTCTTAAGGACATCTTAAGGAACTTGTTTTAAGATGTATCCGATGCATTTCCCAATCACTTTGTAAGAGGGGGTAAAAAAATGAAAGCAGCTCTAGTGTTTTGGGGCACAAAGGGCTCCTTGTATACTCACTCAGTTTGGATCAGGATGTCAGTGTTCTTGGGGTCAAGTACACACTTGCAGATCAACTCCTGAGTGACAGGAATGGCTACATGATTTGATACACATAGGTCTGAGAGATAGTCTAAAAACCTAGGACACACATAAGAGGTTTACATTACCTATTAATCAAAATGCACGGAGGAGAGAACTCTCTCTCTCTCTCTCTCTCTCTCTCTCTCTCTCTCTCTCTCTCTCTCACTTCCTTCTGTCTATCCAGCTATACAATTTCTGAATTGTTGTTGGCTGGAACTATCAATTATCAAACACAGTCATGTACTAATCAAACATAATCCCCAAATAAAATATTTTCAAATTCAGGAAATGTGTCTGAACTCCAAGCACAAATATTTATACGGCAGGTAAGACCATTTTTCACATCAGACATATTTCTAGAGGGAAACATATCTGTATAACTGTAAATCGTTTTACAAAGATATAATCATGCCTTCGGTGTCAATTGCTTTGTACTTGAGGAAGATGCAATATAATACATTCACAAAGAGCATCTCTAGCATATCTCATTATTTGGATTCATTTCCCCCAATATTTCACAGCATGCATATTACTGATTCTTTTTGCTCATCCTAAAGACAGTAAGTACACAGCATCTTCAGAAGCTAACAATTTCCTTTGCAAAATAGCTTTCCACTCATTTCCTTCCAATTCCTTTAGTACTTTAAAATTTGAGTATGATAGCTACTCTTCAGCAATCTGTAGCAAACTCTTCTGTATTGCAGACATTTTGGTAACATTTAAATCAAATGAATCTAGTTAGCTGATTGTCTCATATATGTTCTTTAGCAGCAGCTACAGCTTTTGACATTGAAATAAATATTATTGCCGACAGAAGAAAGGATTCATCGAAAACTCTAAGTAACTCACTACCAATAGAATGGCACCCACCTGGGTTCCCGATTCTTTCGCACCAAGCTCACAAAAGTCTCCACCTCTGTTTTGGTGATATGCTTTTCAAGAAGTTTGCGGTTATTGTGCAAGAGAGCAGTGATAGTGTCTTCAGCCAAGATGTCATAGCCAATCTGGGACTGCATCATGCCAAACTGTTTGGCAATATGTTCCTGTGGAAAAGGAGTTCATACTTGAACAAATGGATCAACCTAAGTTCATGTTTGTTTGCAACTCATCAATCTTTCCAAACAGATTAGTCCCTGAATGGCATTTCTCTTATAGGTTCATTGAGGAAATGGAATCCCACTGAAGAGCAAATGTTTTAGGTGCAATCTAGTTCCAGAAGTATCCATACTTAAAAACCTACCTGGTTCTTGCGATAGTCCTCCTGGGAGTGCCGGAGTACCCTATAGCAGAGCCGGAACATGTATTGATAAGGAGCATTCTTCTGATCAGATAGCTCTTCCAAACGAACCAGTGGGCCTTCCCCACCCTTGTCCTTAAATGGAGCTTTCAGGATCCCAAAGATCTACCCAACACAGAAAGGAACACACTGGTCAAACTGAAAAACTCCTCTTCCAAAGACCACTTTCATCTTCCAAGGAAGTGATTTGGAGCCATTTCATGTCCAGTGCTTATTTACAGGCAGTCCCCAAGTTATGAACAAGATAGGATCTGTAGATTTGTTCTTAGGTAGAATTTGTTTGTAAGTCAGAACAGGTACATTTTTAAAGTGTAACTCCAACCAAATATATTCCTATCTTTTAGCTTTCCTTAGCATAGTGAAGGGTTAACACCCCTGTGGCATTTGTTTTGCTGTCTGTGCCCCTGTTCAGAAGATTTCACCCCTGTGAAAACTGGATTTTGAAGAAAAAAAGGTCTGTTGTGGAAAAAAGGATTGGTGATAAAGCTTCAGTGGAGACATCTTTTCCCCCATGGTAACTCTTTCAGGAGTGAATTTCCCTTTCTAGGGGTAGATTTATCTCACTGTTCCTGTTGTCTCACCCCCCCGTTCTTAATTATGAGTCTTTTATATGTCAGATGTTTGTAACTTGGGGACTGCCTGTATTCCTGAATACTTTTATCTAAGTTGACAACTTTGCATCTGTGATAATTGCCTGCCACTTGTACTAATGGAAGACACTCAGCAAATTATTATCTCATCTTATTCTTTTCTTTAAACCAAAGGCAGAAGATAAACCATTTTAATAGATGAAGTATTTTTCTCTAAAGAATTCTAAACGACAGCTTCACTTCCTGCCATGATTTCCAGTTGGGGACTCAGTAAGCAGAAAAGGCTTTTGATCTGCTGTTCACCCAATGTCTAGTAAAATTAGAAATGGAAACGGGCTTCTTTAGAATCCTATCCCTGTGAAACTGAATGACAACAAAGAACAGTTTCTGTGATTGTGAGAGATGAAGATTTAAAACCTAATTTGAAAAATCCTCCTGAGTTTCACCAAGTAGGCTAAACAATCTGTTCAATGGTGGAGAAAGAACAGTTGTGTGCAGTATATTCCTATGCACAGCTATTCAAAAGTAACTCATAATGTTTGTGTGCATCAAAAAGTATTTCTTAGTAAGTGTGTTTAGATTGTAGCCTTGTAAGAATACACTAGCCATAGAAGTATCCACAATTCTACACTAAATGCTGCCAATTCTTGGTCTTTACTTTTTGTTTTCCTTCAACTCCCAGACATCCTAACAGCTGGGAAACTGGCTGGGATTTCTGGGAGTTATAGGCCAAAACACCTGGGGACCCACAGGTTGAGAACCACTGCAATACAGAATCCTCCACCCTGGTACTTAGTCACCTGTTTCAGAATGTTCTGCTCTCTCATGAGTTTCTGTCTTTCCCGGTTAGGCTTGGTAATAACTATATCCAAAACATTTTGACCATTATTGGGCACATCACTGACGAAAAACACTAAGTCTTCCAGTAGCTGAATCACAAACCTGCCAAAAATATCATAGTTAGTATCATCAAAAATTTAACCCACTCCCTAAAAGTAGGTCCATTAATAATATCAACACAATAGTCTTTACTATCTCCTCTATGTAATTTCTTACATCAAAGTCAATCATAATTTTAATTATCTGCCTAAGTTATTACCATACAAAGTACAGTGGACTCATGAGGGATCCATTCCCGAACCCTGTAAATCAGGGCTGTCCAACTGGTGGCCCGGGGGCCGTATACAGCCCCCAGCCCCTTCCCTACGCCCCCCTAATCTTTTTAATAAAAAATGAAAAATGAAAAATGAAAAGTAAAATAAATAATAATTTTTTTAAAAAAAAACCTACCTCCGTGTTTGGAGCAAGTATCGCGAGAATACGCAATCCACACGGGATTTCGCTGTCAACGCGAGATCACGCCGGCGTTGACAGCGAAATCCCGTGTGGATTGCGTATTTTCACGATACTCTTCGGCTACTCTACTACTGGATCGCTGAGGCCCACAGACGCAATTAGGACCTTCTTCGACTCAGTCGGTCGTCACCTCTCTCGTTGTCCGGGTACTCCTGGATCCTGCGCGTTTGGAAAAGGTAGGCGAAGCAGGGGGCTCCTCATTCCCCCCCCCCATCTCCCCTCATGTATTAAATATAAAATTAAATATATTTAAAGATGAAATAAGGGGAGATGGGATACATTAAAAGAAGGGGAGAGGGTAGGATGGCATTAAATATATTTAATCTGTATCTGTATACCTTTATAAAACGGAATGTTTGTATGTGTGTATGTGTGTATGTGTGTATGTGTGTATGTGTGTATGTGTGTATGCGGAGGGCGGGAGGGCAGAAGGGCGGAAGCAGCCACTTTCACAGGCCAGGGCGGATATGTGGCAGCCACTTTCACAGGCCAGGGCGGATATGTGGCAGCCACTTTCACAGGCCAGGGCGGATATGTGGCAGCCACTTTCACAGGCCAGGGTGGATATGTGGCAGCCACTTTCACAAGCCAGGGTGGATATGTGGCAGCCACTTTCACAGGCCACAGCGACCAGCGCGGGTGATGGACCTGCACCAAACTTGGTACACATAACCCCCTAACCCCTTTACGTCCTGGCGTGGGTCGGGGACATGACCCACGGATTATGGAATTTGTAGTACTTTCCAACACTTTGGTTCCTACAGACCACTGAGGCCACCAAAAAGAACCAATACAGACCACACTCAGCTGACACAGCCCCCATGACCCACTGTACGTCCTGGTGCAGTTCGGAGGACGGGGGACCTTGGATGATGTGACTTGAAGTGCCTCTACTCACTTCCCAAGTCCGCTGCAACCCTCATCCAATCATCCATCCAATTGTGCTGAAGGCCTTGAGAGAACACTTCTCCAGGCATTTTCTAGGTCCGACAGAGCAATTTTACGATAATCAAAGGTCTTCATGTATGAATAAAACTGCATTCAATGTGCTTGCATAATAAGAGGGCCTACTGCAACTCAAATGCTTTAGCAACACTCAGACTGAACATATATTATGCAGAGCAATACGAAACTCAGATTATCTCATGGATATTAAAGTTTTGCCCTAGCAAAAAGAGATAATTCTTTATTGCACAACAAAACCTTGTCTATGTTTTTCAGGCCATGAACTTAATACCAATTGTACTGATTAAATTTATCAATGGATGCTGTCCCACCAGCTCCCTCCAGCTCATGTTCTACTAGAATCTCACATCGCAGATTCTATTTACCTCCTATCGTTCTGACTCAGGAATCCTTCATTCATTTTCTCCACCACATTGGCGAGCATGTAGCTGGCATCATTGGCAAAATCCAAGTCTCGGATTTCTGATACTGGTACAGAAACAATAGCAAAAGCTTCCTTGTCCTCCTTGGTGGGGCACGTCCCCAGCTGAAAAGAAAAAACCACACCTGCATTTTTACTCTTCTTGCTGTTGTTCAAACAGTTTCTTACTATTTTTAATTGGCAAGTCAACATTTTCTATATAAGTTAATTTCAGCAAAAAATGTTGTTCATCTAATGCTGCAATTTGCTTTGTCCTCCAAAATATATACTTGAGTATAAGCCTATTTTTCAGCCCTTTTTTAGGCTGAAAAGGCCCTCCAGAGTAAAAATTTATTATTTTATTCTGTTATTAGTAGTAGTAGTAGTAGTATTACATTTATTAATTTACACAATTTTTATTATTATTATTACATTTATTATTTTACTCTATTATTGTTATTACATTTATTATATTAATCTATTTATTATTGTTATTACAGTTATATTATTTGACTATATTATTATGTTACTTTTATTATTTTACTCTATTTATTACTGTCATTACTGTTATTATTACATTTTCATTATTTTAGTATTATTATTACATTTATTATTTTACTCTATTATTATTATTGGAGGATACATAAACACATTTACACTGAAGAAGGTGAGAATAATGGTTTAATCAGAGTTGGACAGTCTTATCTTAAATTACAGTTTTATGTAAATATTCAAAACATTTAATCTACTGATACCTCAATTAATTAAATTTTATTGGTATCTATTTTTATTTTTTACATTTACCAGTAGCTGCTGCATTTCCCACCCTTGGCTTATATTCGAGTCAATATGTTTTCCCAGTGTTTTGTGGTAAAATTAGGTGCCTGGGCTTATATTTAGGTCAGCTTATACTCGAGTATATATGGTATCTGCACAAACCCTCCTAGCACAATGAACAGCCTTCAATTCCATTCTGGGATGGCATGTTTTCTTGCCAACTAACTCCATTATTGTTTTAGGCACCAGGTCAAAAAGCTATCATCCCAGGAAATATCTCATCAAAGAAAGAGCCATAAGTTTTAAGCAATTTTATGTGGTTTCTGTTTGTTTTGTATTCATTTGATTTTTGTTCCTGTTGACTTTATCCTGCTGGCCTTAAAACTGTATGAAGTACTGTTTGGTGTTTTGTATATTTTATTACATTAATTGTTCCATGAGCCACTTCTAATGTCCTTTTTAAATGTGAGGAGTGGCAGGAGAAAATTATTTTGATTAAATAAATCAAAAGAAACTTAAATTGTGATTGTATATATTATTACAGCACTACAAACAAATGACCAACTATCCTGGGATAGCTCTACAATGCAGGGAAAAAGAGAGAACACCCTTCTGTATAGCAGACCTTGATCAAAGCATCTCTTGCAAGTGTTTTTAGAGCTGTTTTTGCAGCTGATATTTGTATTAGAGAAGGAAGAAACCATCAATAGTAATTCAGAATCTCCTCAAACCCAACCAGACAATACATTTTCTCAGCTGTCACCAATATTCGATGCTTTGTAAAGACATTGTAAATGAAACTGTAGAATTGTACCATGAGTCACTTCTAATGTCCCCCAGGTAGAAAAGCTACAAGGCCATTCAGTGCTAATCAAGGTGGCCAATTGCAACATTCACACTCGCCTCAAGCACACAAGAGTTCTTTCTCCTACCCTGGACATTCCACAAATATATAGACCCCACTTGCCTAGTTTCCAACAGACCCCTCAACCTCTGAGGATGCCTGCCTTAGATGTGGGCAAAACGTTAGGAGAGAATGCTTCTGTAGCATGACCATACAGCCCAGAAAACTCACAGCAACCCACGGATTCCGGCCATGAAAGCCTTCGGCAATACATTGTTTGCCTTATACTACTTTTTTAACACTGAGAAATATAAGAAAATAATGGCATCTTCTGTTAGCTTTTATTGAAAAGTATACTAGATATTATAGGAGAGATAACTAGAGCATCGTAGATGATGTTACACACTTCCCTAATACACTGTGTGCTGTATTGGGAAAGGATTGATTGCTGGGTTTCTCCATTCTAGCCCCATCATGACACTGATCCCCTAAAACATTCTGCAACTGTTCAAGTATGCCCTATCCACATTTTCAGGTGAAGCAGCCTTTGGCCAAGGAAAAGAACATACCATAAGGCGAATAGGCCGCTCTTCATCCACATCAATGGGTACATTGGTACTCTGAATCCAAGTGTTGAGTCAGTCAGTAGCCTTTATTTCAGTCAACAAACCATCGGCTAAGTCAGGTGAAAGTAGAACAATAGAATACAACATTTAAGAAATTAATAACATCGCATTTGGGTTATGATTAATAAGAACAAGTGTCACAGTTCGCTATCGGTTGAATGACTGTCTTTATCATTTAAAACAGGAACTGATTGCCAATTAATAGTAAGTGTTCTGAGTGCTCTTTGTTACACTCTTAGTGTTTACAGGTTATTAATGAAGCACTTGCGGCTTTTTGCCGCTGCAAAGAGAAATTTGGCCACCTGTTCCGTTACCCTTTTGTCAAGATCAGACAGTAAATAAGTACAGTACCAATTTAGGGTTCTTCCTGGCCATTTGGTGAGTAGAGGGGATATTAACCTTAGTCTATCATCCCTGTAAATTGTGCAAATAAAAAGTACATGTATTACAGTTTCTATTTCACCCTCCCGCAAGGGCAAACTCTGTGTTCATAATCAGTCCCTTTGTATCTACCTTCTAGTATGGCTGATTTGAGGGCATTAAATCTGCCCCAACTGAAAGCAAGACGAAATTTTGGGATATTTAAATTTTCTAAGTATTTGGCACATCCCAAAGGATTAAATGTTAGGCCTAAATTTAGTGGAGAGCATGTGGAGCATGCCAGAGTCATTGAGGCCTGTTTGTCTATGTCACTGATTCGTTCTGCTAAGGTCTGCATTGTCTTTTTATGCTCAAGACTGCTCAGAATGTTCTCTGAGAGGCCCATCTGCCTAAGTTTCTGATTTAATGCTTTGATTCGGTGGGATTTAAAGAGGTCTTCTTGAATCAAATATGTATAGCCCGCTTCCGGCCCTTTGTACATACTCTCCATCCAGTATCCTAGGGCCCTTCTCCAAGCTAGTGATTCGAGAGAGGCTGTTCCTGATTCCAATCTTAAGACCGCAGATGGAGCGCAATTGGGGACAGCAAATAGTTTTCTGAGAAACCCTGATTGAACTTGTTCTACTTTAGATGTGAAGCCTGTGATCCATACTGGAATTGCATATAGTAATTGGGCTGTTACCTTTGCTTGGAAGACCTTTGTTGCAGCTGGGATATACTGGCCACCTTTGGTATAGAAAAAGCGAATTATTGCTTTACTACTGGATAGAGCGTTTTGTACAGCTATTTTTGGTGGCATCCCCAGGAAGCTGTGGCCTGAAAGGTAACCCCTAAATATTTAAAACTGGAGACTTGTTCTATTAAGTTCTTTCCTATGTACCAGTTATGCCTGGCCCGCTTATTTGAGAAGATCATAATTTTGGTTTTACTATAGTTGATCTTTAGCAGGTTTTTCTCACAGTATTGGTTGAATGCACTCAGCACTCGCTTGAGTCCTACCTTGGTGTAGGATATGAGGGCAGCATCATCTGCATAGAGCAAAAGGGGTATATTGGTGGATGAGATTTTAGGGGGATGTCCATTTGGTAGTGAGACATGAGTGGCCAGGTCGTTCAGGTATAGATTAAACAGGATAGGGGCCAGGATGCACCCCTGGCGTACCCCTCTATTTACTGCTATTGGTTTTGAGAGATTGCCTTGTACACCACATCTTACTTGTGTTGAAGTGTTTGAATATAGGCTCTTAATCAGCCAGAGCAATCTTTTGTCCATTGTGGTCTTCTGCAATTTTTGCCATAGCAAATTCCTTGGAATTGAATCAAAGGCAGCTTTTAGATCGATAAAAGCGGTGAATAGTCCTTTGTATGGAGGAGTTTGGTATTTTTCTGCTAGGTGGCTTAGCACGATACAGTGGTCTATAGTAGACCTTCCTTTTCTAAAACCTGCCTGTTCCTCACCTATTACTTTTTCTGAGTCTAACCAGTCTAGGAGCCTGCTATATAGATGGCGAGCATAGAGTTTGCCCACCACCGAGAGTAAGCTGATGGGACGGTAATTCGCTGGATCGTTTTGTCCCCTTTTTTGAATATTGGAATTAGAGTAGATTTTGACCAAGAAGCAGGAATTAAGGCTGTGCGGTTGATGTGTGTGAAAAGAGGAGCCAGGAAAGCCGTCCACCATGAGATGTTATTTTTAGAAATTCGGGGCTATTTGATCTGGCCCTGGGGCTTTGCCATTTTTAAGTGATGAGATCAGACTTTTTATCTCCCTACTGGTCACAGGGGGCCATTGTGGTATGTCTATGATACCAATGGAGATGGTATTTTCTTCCCCCCCTCCCGTCTGATGGTTTCTTCATTTGATCCATATAGTAAAGTGAAGTATGTTTCCCACACCTGTGCTGGTATATGGCATTTGGGAGATATTTTCCCAGATCCCAGCATTCCCGTGACCAGGGCCCAGAATTGCTTAGAGTTGTTATTTAGGGAAGCATCAACCAGGGCATTCCATCTTCTGTTTATTTTCTCCCTCTTGTTTCTCACTAGCATGGCTTTGTATTGTTTTTTGATAGTATAGTACATTTTGGGGAGGTTCCTGGAGTTTTCTGCTCTATAAGATTGATATATTTGATTTAGCTTCTTTCTTAGCTTTGAGCATTCTTTCTGTGTGTCTGTGACCCCTTCTCCTTGGTTATGGATCCTACATCTGCCTTCTAAATTTATCCCAGAGACAATTAATTCATTGGCGAGTTGTGTGTATTTTGATACTGCTTCCTCTGCATTTTTGGTTTCTGCTATGATTTTTCCCATTTCCTCCAGTAGCATGTGGTCTGAAGTTGCTAGGGGTCTGCTTCGCTTTCTGTGCCCCATTTAAGTCTGTTATGTCTCATGTCTAGAGTGGATTTGTCTAGATAGTGTTGTGGGCTTAAACGTTCAACATTAGGAAGCACTAATGTGTAGGAGATTGGGAGGTGGTCACTTTCTGTTCTGGGTACTGTGGTGAAGTTCTCTATATATTTATAGGTATGATTTGCTACTAGCACATAATCTATCACACTGCTTCCACTTCCTGATATATAGGTAAATTCAGCACAATTCTCGAATGTAGGGTCACCATTTATTATGTTTAAGGCGAGTCTTGTTGTCATCTGCGCTAAGCATGTTCCTGCGAAGTTGATCTTGTTATCCTTAGATTTCCTATCAGTCTTGTTTAAGTGGTCATCCATATCCTCCATATGCCATAACTTAGAGGCTAATAAGGTTGGATTATCAGGACCCAGGCGAGCATTAAAATCTCCGGTAACAATTAAGTTTGATTTTGGAAAGTGTGATTCTAACGTTACTATATAATCTTCCAGTTCCTCCCAAGTACTCTGCCCTCTTGCGGCTGGGAGGGATATATACATTAACAAGGAGTATCTGTGTAGGTCCATATTCTATGTGACATGCCATAGCTATATGGCTGCAATTCTCAACAGGTTTGATTTTAGCCCCAAGAGCTGTAGACAGCAAAATGGCCAGGCCTGCTTTCGGTCGCCCTCTACCTTTTTCCAATTTAGCTGGGGAGTCAATTATGGTGTATCCATTAAAATCTAGAGGTCCTTTACTCCATGTCTCTTGTAGCGAGATCATGTCGAAATTCCTCAAAAATTTACCAACTCCTTCCTCCTTACTTCTGGTCTGCCAACCTGCTATGTTCCAGGATAGACAGTTGAGGTTAGATGATTTTGTTTGCAAGGTTTTCACTTTTGGGGCTGGTAGAGGTTGCAGAATAGTGGGCTGAGTGGGAAGTGTTTCATTTTTTGCTTCATTCCTAAATAGTCAATATTCACTCTTAGGGTGGCTCAGTGGTTCTGTTAGTTGCCCACCTCTAGCCCTCCCGTAAGGAACATCCCTCTTCACTTGGTCCCCTATAAAGTGTCCTGGCTTGGGTTGAATTTTAGCCCCTTAGTTGTCCTACTAAGAAGCTTTGCCCGTAGCAGAGTCAGTCTGTCTATTATTCCCCTTTGACTTAGTTGCGGGAGGCATTGGAATGTTTCCAGCAGGTTATCTTCCTCGCCTATGTATAACTCACTAAACGGTGTTTCAGTGATGAGCTCTGATTCCTGCTTCTCTGCTAGGGGAGCTGCTTTAATGGTTTAGGAGTGTCTCCTAGATCTATGAGATTGTCTTCTTTGCAGTGGATATGGTTAGCCATGGAAAGTTGTTTGGGTTCCTGTTTGAATAGTGGGGTTGGGTGGGATCTGTTAGTAAAGTATCGGGAGATAGACATCCCAAGCTCCATAAGTTTTTCCTTAAGGCAGTACAGTTTGTTAGTTACCTGCTTATTTATGCCTGTTATGACTGCCCGTGCATGTGAGTAGTTATAAAGAGGTATTCTATCTGGGTTATTTCAGCTGGTCTAATAACATCACACCCCACAGTTTCTAGCACCCTTAGAAGGTGACCTTTTTCTTGCTGCGGGTGAGAGGAGACCCTGGGGCTTAGGATAGTTAGTGATCACCAGCTTGTTTGGAACCAAAACCATCTCCCAATCCCCCACATCTAAAGCATCAAAGTTCCTTGCCCATTTCTTTTCGTTGTTGACCTTGTTTTCCTTTCTCTTGACGAAGGTGCTTTCCCAGGGTCCTGTGTAACTTGTGTATCTACTAGCTCCGCAGGGTCACACAAGAGGGAATTGCTTGATTGGCTTCTGGGACATCAAGGTCTATTCGTGGCTTGGTCTGAATTATTCGTATTTCGTTTTTGGGTTCAGGTTTACTATTAATTTTATCTTTCTTCTCATTAGGGGGCTTCACTGTAGTGCCTTGATCTCTCTTCTTATCCACAGGCTTATGTCTAAGAAGCTTTTGAGAGTTCAAATTTGTTCGTTTTACTGTTGATGTGGAGACTTTTTTTCCTTGCTTGATCTTTTTGAAGACTCTTGCATTTGGACTTTATCCTTTTGTAAACTTTGCTATGTTTAGGGGATCCTAGTTTGTTTTTGTTCCTCGTCTTTTTTTTGTCATGACCATTTGTATTGGAGCCGTTAATCTCCGCGTCTTGATCTTGGATGAAAGTTGAGAAAGTTTTATCCTTGATAGCTTCCTGTTTGACCATGAATTGTGTCATTGTAATCAGAAGGGCATTGGTTTCTGCTAGAAAGGACTTGATAGCTTGAATATCAGAGTTTAGACTAGTTAATTGATTGACCAGATTCTCTGTGCTGGGTGGTTTTGGGGGGGGTCTCTGATGTTAGATTTATCTCTGGTTTCCTCTCTGTTGTGTTTGGTGGGCCCACATCCACATCTCCATCATCAGGGGATGTTAAAGCATGCCTCCTGCGCCCCCTCCTACCATCCAGGATGTCCAGATCCTCAGTAGCAAAGACAAACTCCTCAGCTATGGTTATGCCTGAGTTCTCATAGGGGTCAAAAATTATCTGACAGTGATCTAGAGTCCAGTCCAAAGGAGAAGCTGAGGGGGAGTTCTGTTCTTGCTCTGGCTCCTGTATTTTAACTATGGGGGAGAAGTAGGCCTTTATCTCTTTTTGTTTTGTTTTCTTTCCTTTCCCAGGAGGGGGAGATGATATTAGTGGGGACAGGGTTTTGTCACTGTTCCTGTAGGTCTGCCTTGTTCTGATTACCATGACTGTTGTGAGTAAAACTACAGTCACCAGACAACCAGGAGTCCTGGCAGCAGCCGACAAGCGTTGCCTGATGCTTGGCGGAGCTGCAGCGACAACCCCGACAGAGCACAGCAACGCCTAGACCACAGACGGTCTTCGATGCCCTAGGCAACCGCCTGTAGCCTGCCCCCACCTACAGTCCTTACCCACCCGCCGCTTTGTTCCCTAGCAATTCCCTTGCAATCTGTACTGCTCTGGCAATCCAATGTTCAAGAATGACCAGATAGCCTCCAGATGGTCCCCAATAAACTCAAAGGAGTGTCAAGGATGAAAAGTATAAAAGTATAAAATGTATACAATGTGTAAATGGTTCTCTAAGCAGAACACTCTCACAGAGGTTCCAGGATAGTTAAAATAGCAGTTGCTCGGCGTCTTAAAAGAAAGGAGCACTTCCACCGTGCTATCTACCACGCCGCCTAATTAGTTTAGTTTCACTTTTCCTCCCCAGCTTCCACAGATATAGTTTAAAAGAATAATAAAAGCTGATAAAATGCTAGCCTGCAGTATAGTTAAAATAATAGCTGATAAAAGGCTAGTCTGCACAAGTGTGTGATCTGAGGTCTGAAGTAGTCTGTTTAAAGCAATCAAAGCCTTTCTGTGAGCATTTGTGAGTATTTTTGAAATTTCAAACATGTAATCTATATTTTCTCATCCAGTTCTATGGCCTAGAAACATTTAATTCAGTGGCATAAAAACACAAAATTCTATTTCCTATTTTTTATATAGAATTTGTAGGATGGCTTTAATTTTATCAGAAGGAAGGAAATATTAAGCATGTGAAGTCTCACTTAGAATGAGACTGTAACCGTTAAATACTTAAATTCCAAGTATATCAATGGAACAGCACCCATATAGTCTCTAAATTGCATCCAATGCCTAATGTATATTATCATGGAACTAAAGCAGCTTCTCAAGTGAGGAGTGTCTGAAGATGAGGAAGAGAAGAAAAGTAAACCTAGTGTGTAAATAAAGAAGCTGGAACTGGAGCTAATCTAATGAGTTTCTTGACACAAAACTCTCATACCAAAAAAGATAAGAAGGGATTCACAATGCAACCACCCTCCTCAGAGGAAGAAAGGAATATTTTTCTGACCTGCCTTGTAGACTCTGGCTATTGGATGCAAGTTATTTTATTTAAATGTGGGCCTTTTCTTCTTCTGTTGTACACTGGAACATGGTTTTCATGCAAAACAAAGTATCTTCTTCTAAGTTGTGCCTGGTATTTCCATACCACTTCAGAACATACCTGGGGACAAAGGAGTCAGTCTTCTGCAGTGTGGTCGGATCAAGTTCAAAAAGTGAAGCAATGTCATTGCCATGGGGCACAGCTACCAATCGGTACTTGATCTTTTCCCCTGTGTATCGCCGGCTGGAGCGACTGGTTCCAGGCTGTCACAAAGGAAGTTTTTATTTCAGTTAGCAGAGCCAAGATGCATGCACGAAGCATGGGCACAACTGCAGCATTTTATAAGACTCTGAATGTGGTTTAATTTTTCATGCTGTAATCTCACAAGAAATTGTACTGTGTTCCACCTGCCAAGAGGAGAAACTACCTACAACAGCGGTTCTCAGCCTGTGGATCCCCCCAGATGTTTTGGCCTTCAACTCCCAGAAATCCTAACAGCTGGTAAACTGACTGGGATTTCTGGGAGTTGTAGGCCAAAACATCTTGGGACCCACAAGTTGAGAACCACTGATAGCTACAGTCGACCCAAAGGCAAGGGAGAGACCAGAGCTTGAAAGTACCTTGGGAGGTTCAGCTAGAAACTCAACATTATAAAGCTTCTTTTAAGAAAAAAATGTCCTTTAAAAACCAGTTCAAACATTTCCTAAATTATTTTTCCTCTCCCATCCTCTTCAATGCAAGTCACATCCTTCCAAAAGTAGGCCAGCACAATTGCCTGCTATTGCTAACACATCCTTTAATTCCAGTTGCCTGCCAATAATAACAGTATTTCTATACTATGGACTCCTAATGTCTAACAATCATTTCTCTAATGTAGGAATGGACATCTTACTATCTACAAGTCATACGTAACCTGCCCCTAGGTTCCTGCTCCCCCACCCCAAAAAACATACCCTGAATGGGAAGAAAACTAATTTCCCTCAAACTCACAAACTGCATCTCCAGAAATCTCCACAAAGAGCAGTTTTGTGCTTAATCAACTACGTAGGGGCACTGTAAAACAGCAAAAATACTCCAAAATTAGAAACCAAATTGACTAAAATAATACTTATGATTCTCTGAAAATTGTGATTTGTTGCTTGAGGCGGGTCTAGAGCAGAGGTTCTCAAACTTTTAAAGCCAAGGGCCGGTTCACAGTCCCTCAGGCTGTTGGGGGCATGACTATAGTTTAAAAATGATATTCACACTTAGGAGAACCCTAAGTCTATGGTTTATGGTGGTGGCTGGATAAATGTCTTGGAGGGCCGCATCCAGCCCCCAGGCCTTAGTTTGGAGACCCCGGTCTAGAGGGCTCCCCAAAAGAGGCTAGTGAAACCCTTTAACCCCTGAGATTGCCTACTTCTGCTGTAATTAATGGCAGCTACTGAAGTGTTTATCGCCACCATGAAAAACTGAGAAAGTATTAGACAGCCAACTTGAGATAGACTGTAACCATCCTATAGAGAGCAACAGGAAACAGGATGTAAATGAACACAGAAACTGCATCTTTAAAAAGCAAAAACTGAAATGTTACCTCCAAGTTAATCTATCAAAAGCAAGTTAAATGCCACTGACAACTTACTGAGGATTTGGGTTCCCCTGTGTCTCCTTTGTAACTGGGGTTTTCCTGAAAAGTTAAAGAAACAGACAGTGTTAGCGCAGAAAGACTACAAAAGACAACTTGACCTTTCCAGTTTGAAACGAAAAGATTTATTTTCCTGAGACTACTTCATCCCTAATATGACAGTAAAATCCCAGTGGGACTAGATAGTCCAGTTATCAGGTAGTCTCAAAAACATCATCTATCAGCTATTTAATGTAAAGTGACAACACCAAAAATATGTAGGAATCTGTAGTGGCATAAGCTTGCAAGCTGCTACTGTGCACAGAACTGTTGTGTCTCATACATTTCCCTGCCACATACATTTCCCTGTCAAGAGATTTTTAAAACAAGTATGATGTTGGTATACTTTCTTTCCACAGAAGAGGCCAAATTAAAATGTTGCACAATGAAAAAGTCTTAATTAATGAAATCCTATGTCAAATAAAATGTGTAAGACATCAAGTTGCCCCAATAGTCCTAACTAACATTCTAGATATCTAAGTGGTTGCTTGTTCACAACACTGAATGTTGCTCTAGTGCTCTTCCTCGCCCAGTTGCCTCTAAAAAAGAGTGATGAAGAATAAGGACCTTGTGACACGAACCTCCCTGTTTGAAGAGCTCCACTGGCTGCCATTTATTTTTGGTCCCAATTCAAGGTTCGGGTCATCACATATAAAGCCCTAAATGGTTTTGGACCCGCCTACCTTCGTGACCGTATATCCCTCCATGAACTAGCCCGATCCCTACGATCCTCAGGAGAGGGTCTTCTCTCACCTCTACCACTGTCACAGTCCTGCCTTGTGGGAACAAGGGAGAGAGCCTTTTCCTCAGTGGGCCCTACCCCGTTTATGGAATGCCCCCACTTAAGAACGTTTCAAGAAGAATCTTAAGACCTGGCTCTTCCGCAGTGCTTTTGGTGATTAACTATATAATCAAGCTATCATCCACCCTCAATATATGCTCTGAGCGTACACCTCCTCCATCCTTTACATGAAAGTCCTTCTGCTTGACCCCAGTCTGAAAGAATTTTCTCCCCTTACAAATAATTTGCACCACTGCTATGTTTTTTTATCGTTTTTATCGTTCTATTTTAATCTGTGTATGCGGCCCGCTCATTGTATTTTGCCATGAATGGTTTTATTTTAATTAGTCTATTGGTTGTAGCATTTTGTAGTCTATGTTTTATGTAATTGATTATAATGTTTTATGTATGACTAGCTTGGGGACCCGGCGGTGCCCGGGTTATTTGAGGAAGGCCTGTGATTGTTCCATTGCCTGAGATTTCAGAGAACAGCGAACAAGCTTCTGCAGACCACAGGGGTCTGAAAATGGGGATTTTGGGCAGGAGAGTGGTGTTGTTCATGATGAGGCTGAGGATTCTGGGATTGCCAGGCCAACAGTGGATGTTTTGTTGCAGACAGAGCAAGACGCTGGCAGGCCTGAGTTAGCTTTCCCAAGAGAACCAAGGTCAGAATTTGAGAAGAATGTGTTAATTGGAGATGCAGAAAAGAATGACTCCTTTGAGGTGGATAGAAGAAGTCAGATCTGTCAACAAAGACAGATGGCTGAGGGGAGATGTTGCTCCCTCAGACTGTAAGATAAGAAAAAACCTTCTCAGCCTTCCCAAGGGAAAACACATAGTTTTTTGAGTATATATGAGGGTTGATTGGGACTGATTCCTCAGAGGAATCAATATTTGGTTAAGGTAGCAATCCTCTCTCTTATTTCAAGGGTCTTGGATTTTTCTATGTGGTTTTCATGTTTTCAAGTTATTCTTCCTGGCTTCTTGTATTGCTCCAGGATATTCAATGGAATCATAGACTCTTGTAACCTAAGAACATAAGAACATAAGAAGAGCCATGCTGAATCGGACCTCAGCCCATCTAGTCCAGCATTCTGTATCACACAGTGGCCCACCAGTTGTACACGGGGATCTCGAGCAGAAGGGAGGGCAAAACCCTGACCTGCTCCCCACCCCCCACAACCAGTACCCAGGGAAATCCTGCCTACCTCAACCAACTCCGAGGTGGCACTTGAATGTCCTTTTCAGTAACTACCGATACACTTGGTATCCATGAATCTGTCTAATCCTGCCTTGAAGTTGTTCAGGCTGACAGCTGTCACAACCTCTTCTGGAAGTAAGTTCCATAACCCAATGACCCTCTGGGTGAAGAAATATTTCCCTTTACTAGTCCTAATTTTCCTACCTTGGAGCTTCAGGAGTGCCCTCTAGTTCTAGTGTTTTGTGACAAAGAAAATATTTTTCTTTATTCACCTTTTCTATTCCATGCATGATTTTATACACTTCGATCAAGTCACCTCTTAAACGCCGTCGTTCAAGGTTGAAAAGACCAAGGCGTTGCAACCTGATTTCATAAGGGAGCCGCTCCATCCCTTGGATCATTTTTGTTGCCCTTTTCTGTACCTTTTCCAGTTCCGTTATATCCTTCTTAAGGTGCAGAGACCAGAATTGTACACAGTACTCCAAATGTGGCCTTACCATAGATTTGTAGAGAGGTAATACAACATTTGCTGACCTATTTTCCATTCGCTTTCTGATCATGCCTAGCATAGAATTTGCTTTTTCACTGCTGCTGCGCACTGGGTTGACATCTTCATTGAGCTGTCCACCAAAACCCCAAGATCCCTTTCCTGGTTTGTCTCGAAAGCTTTGACCCCATCAATTTGTAGGTGTAGTTGGGGTTCTTTGCCCCGATGTGCATGACTTTACACTTGTTTAGGTTAAAATGCATTTGCCACTTTGTTGCCCATTCACTCAATTTCGAGAGATCTTTCTGGAGCTCTTTACAATCAGTTTCATTTTTAACTACCCTGAACAATTTAGTGTCATCTGCAAACTTTGCTACCTCAGAATTCACTCCTACATCCAGATCATTAATGAATAAATTAAAAAGTAACTGACCCAAAACTGAACCTTGGGGTACGCCACTTCTCACCTCTTTCCACCCAGAGAAATGTCCATTTATTACCACCCTTTGTTTCCTACAGTTTAGCCAGGTTCCAATCCAGGACAAGACCTGTCCTCTGATTCCATGGCTGAAGAGCTTATTTAGGAGCCTTTGGTGAGGGACTTTGTCAAAAGCCTTTTAAAAGTCAAGGTAAACAATATCAATTGGGTCCCCTTTATCTATGTGTTTATTTACACCCTCAAAGAATTCTAACAAGTTAGTAAGACATGATTTGCCTTTGCAGAAACCATGTTGATTTTCTTTCAGCAATGCCTGTTCTTCTATGTGCCTAGTAATTTTTTTAAAATAATGGTTTCCATCACTTTGCCTGGAACTGAGGTTAAACTGACTGGTCTATAATTTCCTGGATCACCCCTGGATCCTTTCTTGAAGATCGGTGTTACATTTGCCTCCTTCCAGTCCTCGGGTACAGTGCCTGATCTTAGAGAAAGGTTATATATCTTAGCTAGAAGTTCAGCAATTTCACACTTGAGTTCCTTAAGAACTCTGGGGTGGATGCCGTCTGGACCTGGTGATTTGTTGACATTTAGTTTAGTAAGGCATGTGAGAACATCCTCCTTGTTTATCTCTATCTGTTTTAATTCTTTTAATTCCCTCCCTGAAAAAACTGACTCAGCTGCAGGCATATGTTGTCTGTCCTCCTGTGTGAACCTTTTGGATCTTTGTCATGTTTTCCATGTACCTTTGTTCCCTAGTTTGTTTTGTGTGCCAAGTTTTTAAGACTTTGCCTGTGCCATGTTCTTCTGAATTATTGCTTACAAATTTTAAGTAACTGTTTTTATAGACAATTTTATATTACTTTTAATTGCTTTTATTCTTTTGCTGAAGCTACATTTAATCTTCAATAAACTGCTTTGCTTATATATTGGATTCTGGAGTGTGAGTCTGGTTCAGAGGTGCCTTCCCAGCCCTAGTGTGCGACAAACAAAAACGTTTAAAGGCAATTTTGCAATTGTAGACATCGTTAATAAAAATATCAAATGCAACTAAATTACTGCTTTAAGAATGAGAGGGAAAGGAGGCATGTTGACACTGAAGCAGACTGGTTCCATTGCACCAGGTAGGTTAAACCCCCGGTGGTGCAGTGGGTTAAACCCCTGTGTCGGCATGACTGAAGACCGATAGGTCAGAGGTTCGAATCCAAGGAGAACACAGATGAGCTCCCTCTATCAGCTCCTTATGTAGGGACATGAGAAAAGCCTCCCAAAAGGATGATAAAACATCAAAACATTTGGGCATCCCCGGGCAACGTCCTTGCAGATGGTCAATGCTCTCACACCAGAAGTGACTTGCAGTTTCTCAAGTAGCTCGTGGCACAATAGGAAAAAAAATCCAGGTAGGTAATGGAAATGTGGCCCAACTGGCAATATTAATCGGTTTTGCCATTCAGTCATGAAGGATGGCTTTATCCCAACAAGATGCACAAATTTGAAATCTCTTTCAATGCTAGTTTGCCTCTTTCATGCAATACATTCCTAAATTGCTTTGTTATTGTTGGTTTTTGTTTTCAATTTTGCTTGTAGATGAATTAAGTAGTTAAGTATATACTAAATAATACTTACTTTAAAATCAGTGGAACTACACTAATATAATTAGGCTAAACAACATGGCTTATAATGATATCCAAACTCCAGGAGACACCTGTGCAAATGTAGGACAACTGGAGTTACTTTGATTAGTTTGCTAAACAATCCAAGTGCTCAAATAAACAGGATTTGGGCAGGAATGTCTTGGGAGAACCACAACATGAAACACCACATTTTAGAGCTACCTAAATATTGTGTATAAGCTTTTAGAAGTGAGAGTAGCTTGTGACTCATAGTGAGCAAACATTTGAAAAGGGCTCTTTCTCTGTCCTCATAAAGCAAAACTAATGTCAAGAAAGGAACAGGATGAAAGAGCTTATGGTAAGATGGAAGAGACTGCAAATAGGGCAGAAGTGTTGAACAGAGGACTTGAGCAATAACGACAGACAGACAAGCAGCAATATTGTTTATGGCCCTGGTCCCAAGATTTTCCATTTCTGTCATACTAAACAAGGAAGAGCTAAGGGAAGAACCAACTGTCAATGAGCAAGCATATCTACCAGTGAAAGCAAGATAGGTCCAGAGAAAAGTTCCCCCAAGGTGGTTTTCACATGGAGTTACTTCAGCATAACTCCCACCATTATATGTCATAATGTTGTGTTTACGGAGAGTTCAAGCAAAGAAGAAATAAGATTGTGGACCTCTCTCGGGAACAGTACACATGTACACTGAATGTTTGTTCTTTTTATAGTTGAGCACTGCTCGATTAAAAAGTGCACTAGTCTGTCTATGAACATCCTACATCCCACGTAGAAAGTAAAATACAGGAGAACTCGGAGTATCTTCATGAGATTTCACTCAACACTGGCCTCATTATGTGGAAGAACTGGAAAATGTAGTTATGAATGTAAAGCATGTTTATGTGGAAGCATGTTTATTTTTACAAGTAAGCTATGGCTTGCTAACAGGATTACCTCATGTTTCATGTGTATGAAAACAAGACCTGAAGTCGGTGTAGTCCCTCCCAGGTCTATGAACTTAGAAATGTAAAGTGTGGTTTGCAAAAATTAAACACTGTGGTTACTTGATGGTCAAGCAGGGTTTGAAAGCTTTTTTTGGACTATCTTGCCCAGGATCCTCCAGGCAGGATCTTCCATTCATGATGACTGGGAGATACGGGAAATGTGTCCTAAAACTGTGTCCCTTCTGTTGGCCATTGAGTGGGAGGGAGGCAGCCAGCAAGACACAAAAACATTGTCTCTTATGTCATATTTATGTAATAATTATTTATCTTATGTATATTGTAAGCCTGAGGGCAAATTAACATTTTGTAAGCCACTCTGAATGCCTTTGTGGAGAGGAGTAGAAATTCTCTCTCCCTCTCCCTCTTCCATTCTCATATTCTCATATATTCTCCCCCCTCTCTCCCTCTCTCTCTCTCTCTATATGCATATATATATGGCAACAAAGATTTGGTCTCAAGAGCTGTTGCTTCTTTAATGTTGTATATTATGAAGCATTACAGAAAGACCTCTGTAACCACTGAACCCATAGTCTCTATAGGAATTTGCTAGGTCTTCTAGGCATACTTTACCTGGAAGTTATCACAAAGTTGTGTCAGATGACCTAGAAAATTCCGAGAGATGATTAACTCTCTCGGGGAATCTCTAGGTCCTCCAAAAACACTAAGGTAGGTTGTGACCAGGAATAGGACATTTCAGTGGCATTCAGTTGTAGCCATCCAAGAACATATCCCCTGCAGATCCAGGGGTCTTGCTGTAATTATTCTTCCTTTCTGCAGCTAGACTCAGCTGACCGCATATTCCTTAATTATAAGGCCAATCAGTGAAGTTTAAGTATTCTGTGTCAGATAGTCTGGAAAGACAAGATCTATGAGCCCTGAGATCATCTGGGGAGGACCTCCTCTTGCTTCTGCCTCTGTCTCAGGCACGGTTAGTGGGGACAAGGGAGAGGACCTTCTCAGTGGTGGCCCCTGGCTCTGGAACACTCTTCCTAGGGAGATCAGACTGTTACCTACTCTGTCCTCCTTCCGCAAGAACCTAAAAACATGGATGTTCCATTGTGCCTTTGATTAGGCAGTTCCAAAGAATTGGCCTTTAATACCTAAGTTCCAACACTTTAACAGGATCCTCCACTCTACAATCCTGACATTATAAAGTCCAAGGACATTACTTTCTCATGCCTGCCACTGCTTGTTTTTATTGTGTTACATTTTAACACTGTACTCTCTGGGCTTGTCCCTTTGTAAGCTGCCCTGTGTCCCTTCATGGAGGCGGGGTATAAAAACAATGTTGTTGTTGTTACTTTGCAGTAGGTAGACATAAAAATATTTTTTGAATTGTTTATTTCTATTGATACCATTTTCATATATATCTTCCTCTGTCAGAATTCTCTCATTCTGCAGGAAAACATTCATTCACACCCTCAGCTGCAGCTTCTAGCCCAGCAACGCAGGGGCTATTTATTCCAAAACATTTGACAACCAGAACACAATGTGAGGAATCATCCAAAAATTGTTATACTCTGGGTATGTAAGAGCAAACTCTGGAAATTTGCTTTTACATGCCCAGAGTCTAGAAATGTTTGGGTGATTCCATAGCCTAAAAAACACTTTGTATCAGTTGTGTGTTTCCAGTAAAAGAAAGGTAAGAGATGTTAGAAACGAAATAATCCCAGGTGTAGTCAATGTCATAGCTAAATCCTGATGAAATGTTGCTGGTACTTTTAACTCTATCAAAATTACTGAACAATATGGTTACTGGTGAAGAAATGAGTACTATCATTCTGAAATATGATGTGATTATGCCCCTCTAGATGTTGCTTTTCAATAGTGGGAAGTAGCAAATGATGAACTTCTAAATGACCGAATCCAATTGGAGGCTCTGATAAAAGAAATCTCAGGAGTACAATACTCTCTACAAATCAGTCTTGCTTGCACAATGGCAGTCAATATTATATCATACGTTAAAGCCACCACACAGAAGACAGCTTTTGTGAAAACACAGTTAAGCAGTATCTTCACATTTCCAGAACAGGGACTCTTGGAAAGCTGTAATCTTACAATTTAGTGATTCTTTTGTTAAAGAAATGGAAAAACATATCTCAAACAGATATCACTTCAAATGGAGGAATTGGTTCAAGTGTCCTTCTTTGGAGCAGCCAAAAGGAAGAATAATCATTGCATATTCTGAGTTTCCAGTAAGAATAATCCTATTACAAAGGTGTTCACTTAAAATTAGTTGTAATGCATACATAGTTTTCACATACTGTGATGCTCAAGATGAGGATGGGAGTTAATGTGGCCCACCTAGATATTGTTATACTATAAGTTCTAGTAGCCCTATCAGTCCTGACAAGTGCAAGGAATACTGGGGGTTCCAATCCTATAACATCTAAATGGCCAAACAATTTCCACCACTATTATATATGGTCGATACAGAGAACAAAACCCTCCCGGTTTAAGGTAGAAAATTCTTTTTCGTTTCTTACCATGTCTGGATTACCCATAAGGCCAACGAGGCCATGGCTTAGGGGCGTAAGCCGAGGGGGAAGCGCAGATCACGGACCAAAAAAACCCTGGTCTGCGCCCCTCTTTTCCCCTTTCTCATGCCCCTCCTCGCTCCTTCTCCCGGCAAAGTCTCTGCTCCATCCCCTCAGTCTCTCTCTCCTATAATATCTCTCTCTCGCGGTTTAAGGTAGAAAATTCTCGTTTCTCACTACCCTCGCCATGGCGTGCCTTTGGAGCAAGTTTGCACCTGCTGCAAAGTCTCTGCTCCATCCCTCAAGCCTCCCGCACTCTCTCACTCCCAAGTTTGCAGGAGACCTTCAGAGCACAGCAGAGCTTTCCAGCCAGTGGGAATGGGGACCTTGGAGGTGGCGGGAGGTTGGCTTAAAGCAGTGTAATTCCAAAGTATGGCCTAGGGCGCAAAAAAGTGTTAATCCGGGCATGTTTCTTACTATATTGTCTGACCATGTTAGATAAAGGTAAAAGTTGCCCCTTGATATTAAGTCTAATCATGTCCAACTCTGGGGGGTGGTGCCATCTCCACTTCTAAACCAAAGAGCCAGCATTGTCTGTAGACACCTCCTAGGTCATTGTAGCAACCCAGTTCTCATTCGTGCCGGGGGGGCAGGGGGCCACCCCGGGGGTCCCACTTGCTTTAGAATCAATGGAGATAGATTCTGATGATGGGGCCGATGATGCAGCTGGGCCTTCATCTCCTACAGACAGTTTGGAATGGGATGATGGCTGGCCGGATGGATATGAGGGCTGGGAAGGTCAGGCTGACACCGATTCTCCTGATTCAGATAATCAGTATGAGAAACCAGGTGGTTTTGGATCACAGGAACGCGTATGGGAAGCAGCTGGGAATGAGCTCATGGAAGCCGAAGGGGAGTTAGGCTCTCACGAAGATAGCGAGCCAGGTGCTGGGAGGCAGGGACGGTCTTTTGATAGGAGACGGAGCATTGAGTCGGATAGAAGAGAATGGCGCAGAAGCCTAGAGCGACGGAGGAGTGAGCCCCGAGATTGGCGCAGGAGCCTAGAGCGTCGCCGGTCTCACCAAGGGAATTAAGTATAGGATCCGTGGGAACAGATCCTCAGTTGCTCGGCCACTTCTGATCTGAAGGGAGTGAAGCGAGTGAAGATCCACGGAGCCAGGACTGGGGCTTGTCTTTACCAAGAAGTTTCTTGGGCCTTTGATTCCTTGAACTTTCCCTTTTTTGAATTGCCACGGACCAAGTCTGTTTTGATCCGCATTGCTTTTGCGGAAACTTTTGCCCAGCTCTTTGCCTTTGGATTGACTTCAGAACTCTTAACCATTTGATTGATCTTTTTGATACTTTTATGGACAATTTACCTTTTCACCTGTTTTTTATTATTCAATAAATAGTTAGCTGATTAACGTCTCTGTGTGTGTGACTAAGGGGCTGGGCCGAGACCTTGCATTGTGACAGTCATGTGGCCAGCATGACTGCATAGTGTTCCATTACCTTCCCACAGAAGCAGTACCTCTTGATCTACTCACAATTGCATGTTTTTGAACTATTTGCATGTGGAGGGAGGGAGGGCGGTGTATGTATGTGGCAGCTTTCTGATTGGTTGCCACTTTCACAGGCCACTGCGACCTGCATGGGTGACAGACCTGGGCCAAACTTGGCACATATAACCCTTGTGACCCCCTTTACATCCTGGTGCAGTTTGGGGGAGGATGGACCATGGATGATGGGATTTGCAGTACTTTAAAACACTTCGGCTCCCAAGGACCACTGTAGCCCCCAACAATGACAGATCAGGACCAAACTTGGCACACAGACCCCCCATGATGCACTTTGTGTCCTGTTGCAGTTTGGGGGAGGATGGACCATAGATGATGGGATTTCCAGTACCTTAACTAACTTCCTGAGACCACTGTGACCCACACAAATGATGGATCAAGAACAAACTTGGCACACAGGGCCCACATAGCCCATTTTCAACCTTATCCATACAACCCTGATATAGTCATCCTGATTGTTCTCACCTCTGCTGCCAGATAGTTCCCAGTGGCAAGGTGTTTGAAATGGTACAAGCCATTCCAGTGCCCAGCTCCACCACGGCATGGATCACGATGGACCACCTGTAATATAAAACCATACATATGTATTTGGTTTCATACTTGGCACTGTGCAAGTGCTGGAAGAATTATGGGAAAATTTGAATCATTTTACTTTGCGATGACAATTTATCTGTGCTAATTGATTAAATATATAGTCACCAATGTCATCCTAAAATATTGCCAACAGGCAGTTCCATCAACCTCTGAGAATTCATGCAGTTAAACAAAGAACAATGTGACTCTTCCAAGTGTTATAAAGCCATGATACTTGTTTGGCCAAGACTCTAAACCTTTCTTTCTAAGTTACTGTAGGATTTTTGGCAAACGCTGACCGTAGTGTGGTGATACTACTGTTATATATTTATTCAGAATGACTCTTGTTTTCTCTGAGCTCTCACCATCACGTCCAAGGCACAGAAGGAAAAATTAACTGTAAGAATCAACAGAAGTGGAGTTCTGACTATGTAATTATAGGAACAGTTCTTCGCTCTCAGTTTTATACTTCCTCTCAGTAAAGGAAGAAAGGGCTAATCTTGCTGCTAATTGGATTAGGGATTTTCATTATCAAGCCCTGAATGGTGATCAGCCCCCAGCTCTTCAAACTAGGAGTGAAAGCTACAATAAACAGCTACAGCATTTTGGTAGCACTTTAACTATCATGGTTTCATTCTGTGGAAAGTTAGAGTTTGCATTTAATGAGGTACTTAAAATCCTTTCCTAGAAAGCTCTAGTGCGCACTCTTGAGCTCAGCAGGATGAAAAGCTCTGAAGCATTATTCACTTAAAAGAAACTCAATTTTGCCTCCTGCAGTGAGGCTACTTGCTATCTTCCAAGAGAAACCACGCAGAAACCAGAGCTTGTGAGCATTACACGTTGGGGCGACAATCTTCCAACTTGAGGAATTTAATTTCATTCCAGTGCTTCATTTCTGAAACAATGGAAAAGTTGCAAGGCCGAACAGGGTATAGGGTTACAGCCTGTGCTGGAAGGGGTTGCACTCTCCTTGAAAGTGCTGGTTCGCAGCATTGGAATACTCCTGGTTTCATTGCTGAGCCTAGAACCTCAGGTTGCAGCAGTGGCTTGGGGGGGGCTTTGCCCTCTACATGGGGTTGCCTTTGGAGACTGTTCAGAAGCTTCAAATAGTCCAACAAGACGCAGCCAGGTTAATAACTGGGGTGGCATACAGGGAGCACACAACTCCCATGTTACGTCAGCTCCACTGGCTGCCTGTTTGCTACCAGGCACAATTCAAAGTGCTGGCTTTAGCCAATAAAGTCCTAAACGGCCCCGGGCCAGTATACCTGTCCAAACGCATCTCCCTTTGCAAACCACCATGAAGACTAAGATCTTCTGGGTAGGCCCTGCTCTTGGTCCCGCCACCATCACAGGCGCGTTCGGCAGGGATGAGAGAGAGAGAGGGCCTTCTCAGTGATTCCATAGCCCCTGGCTATGGAACTCCCTTCCTGGTAAGATTATATCAGCCCCCTCCCTCCTGTTCTTCAGAAAGATGGTAAAAACCTGGCTGTTGGACCAAACCTTTGGGACAGTGCAATAAGGCAATAATTAGAAACCCACTCAGCTGACCAGAGCCAGCATACTGTTTTGAGATGGTTTTAAACAACTGATTTTAAAGTAAATATAACTGATTTTAGTGTTTGTGTATATTTATAGCTATTTCATGTCCCAGCATGGAATGTTTGCCATATATATGTTGTGCTCCGCCCTGAGTCCCCTGTGGCCAACACTGTGATTCTAAAACTGAAAATAAATGACAGGAATAAGCCCTTGTAAGCATAAATTAATCTCTACTTTCTGTCTATTTAAATCAACTCTGAAATGCCAGTTCCTTGTCTTTGGTAAGAATCAGAGCCAGGATATCTAGGATATCTACCCTGAAATAGATAATTCATTCATGTAAGACAACATAAGGGAAAGGTTAATTAGAATGACTCAAGTATGTTGCCCTTGCAAGTAGACCTGAAACTCACCTCAACTTCCCAGAGGGCATTGGAGCTTGTGGCCGATGTGGCTGATTGTCGCAAGGTGGTTCGAAGAAAAACATGCAGCTTGCCCTTGTATTCATCACATGTGAGAAATTTTTCCTGCTCTGCATGGAATAACCTTACCACATCTCCCTGTGGGAAAAGTTTCAAAGTTTTAAAATGGTAAAATGAAGGTTTGCTTTATGAATTTGGAAAAAAATATTTTCAAGCCATGGATAGTTGAACCAGTGGATGCAGAATGCATGGATACAGAGGGCTGACTGGATACAGAGGGCTGACTGTACCAAAATCATAGACATAAGAATTTTAGAAGGCTGAGTCCGGACACAATCATGATTAGAATTAGACCATGAATGGGCAGCTACAGAAGGATCCACTGGCCTCTATCTTTACTTCCGAGGGTCATCTGTTCTCTAAAACAGTATCACTTCCTCAGTCTATCAACTCTTCCTACCAAGTACTATTACATCCCAAGGATTATTCTTCAAAGGTAATTCCCTAACAAGCAAGTGTTTTCTTTAAAGGCTAAACATAATGCTAAATCCATGTGGCTGTCTACTTGTTTCCTTATCACTCCACCTGTCTCAGCTTAATTGCCAGCTAACTGACCTGTTCATATTGGGAATATCCAGCTCTTAAAAGGTATGCATGCAATACTCACAACTCTCCACTACTTTTAGTCTCTTGGTGGGATAATCTAAAATGACGTATTCAAGTCTGGGAAGTGTTTGTTAAAATGCCCCACTGAGGACACAGGAAGAACAGTGGAGTAAGGAGCAGAAAATATTCTGAACGATTCCAGGTTAACAAGCACACACTCCTTACCCCTTTAAGCACTTCTTCCATGTGGTCCCGGAACTGCATAAACAAGTTGATCTTCCAACTGGTGTTGCAATTGACAGAGTTTACCTGGTGAAAAAAGAAAAAAAGCAGACGAAACAAAGAAAGTGGGAGATGGCACACACGAGGTAAGCCACAAATTAAATCCAGAATCTATTCAGTGACATATGTCAGCATAAGACTACAATAAATCAGTGTGAGGTACTTTGGGAATAGTGTGCAATTGGGGGGGCAGAGAGAGAAGTGAAAGCCATTTCAAGACAATCATTCAATTTATAACTTGCTTTTCTTATAATAAAGGACCTAAGTAGGCTTACAATATGGTTTAAAATGCACAAAAAAGCAAAAAATTATTAAACAGGTAGCTTACCAAAATATTGTTTTAAATTGTGTTGCATTGCCTGACCCCCCCCCCCCCCTCTCTCTCAACAAAGCTGGTACTCAAGGTGGGTGACAAAATTTAAAAAAATGGGCCTATAAACTGCGGTATATGAAAATATACAAAAATATAAATGGCATGAAACTATTCATAATAGTGACGGGAAAAGTACAGGCCATGCACTACCTAAGGTTCACAACCTCCCCAGGAAACCCTTTGATATCCCCCCTCTCCTGGGGGAAAATCAATTGATGTCTAACTTGAAAATGGTCTGAAACTGTAAATAACATTTTCAAAACCTCCAGTAGACCCTCAACATCCCCAAAGAAGGGGAAATTAGGCTTTTTTTAAACTTTTTTAAAAATGGCAGCCAGAAATAATGCAGTGTCACTTCCAGTACACACAGAAGGCAGATACAGCAGCCCATGTAGGGGACCAATTCTCCCCTCTCACAGTCACCCATTTTAATCTAGAGTATTAAAATAATTTAAAACATTTCTATTTAAAGCTGGGATTCAAAAGCTTGGGAACCAGGACAGCCTTTCACTAACAAATATTACTATTCCACTCCTCTCATCTGCTGCCGCCATGATGTCTGAAACCCTTTTTACTCCTACTGCTGAAGTATCTCCTATACCACCATAGTCATGCCAGCCAACAGGATAGTGTTCCAAATCTCAAACAGACTACAGACTACTATGATTGAGTGCCCACACTCATGCCCCACACCTTTTCCCCACCAACCCCCTAGGTACCTCTTTGCATCCAGGATTATCAGTGAGTTCATAGTTGCTGGCATGCAGTGGCTGGCCAGCATTCACGGGATTCAGGATCACTTTGTCTCCAACCACTACCTGAGGAAGGATCACATCATTGTTAAAAGTACTGACATGAAGCACAGGAAGATGAAGGTATCTGGGAGGCTGAAGAATTAGCAGCAAAATCCCACAAATACCTACTCAAAAGCAAGCCCGACTAAACTCTAGGAGATTTGCTCAAAAGTAGAATCCTGCAACTTTCATATTCTGCGATATCTTTAATTTACTTCTTAAATTTTAAACACACTTGAAGTACCAGTAGATGGGCTGCATTCATGCTTATCCAATGTATCTCATACTGAAAACTACTGAGCTGTTCAGTTAACCAAGTGTATCCAAGAAGCATTGTGTATTATCTATAGTGGGTGACGCAGTGGGTTAAACCCCTGTGCTGGCAATTATCAATGTTACAGCATCATGTGCCAGCAGGACTAAAGACTGACAGGTCGCAGGTTCAAATCCGGGGAGAGCGCAGATGAGTTCCCTCTAGCAGCTCCAGGTCCTCATGCAGGGACATGAGAGAAGCCTCCCACAAGGATGATAAAACATCAAAACATCTGGGTGTCCCCTGGGCAACGTCCTTGCAGACGGCCAATTCTCTCACTCTCCTGACACGACAAAAAAAAGTGGGCTGACACAAATACGTAAGCATTTATTCACCCACTTGGCCTTACAATCTCCACATGACATCAGAACCAGGGAGCTCCGGCACTTTGGTTTGTTAGTTGTAGATAGCCAGTTTACTCACAGGTTCTACTACATTTTATGAATTTTACAATTTTATCAGATGGGGGTTTATGTGTGTTAGACTTATATTGTCGCTTTATAAGCTTATGTATCACTGTTTTATGTGCAACACTTCCAAGTGTTTTTGTGAGTCGCTCCGAGTCCCTTTGGGGAGATGGTGTTGGGGTACAAATAAACTTATTATTATTATTTTACTGACACAAAAACACAGTATGTCACAGCAAATGAGAAATATATGCTGGATTTTGTATCACAAAATCACAAGTCGAACACTTCCCAAGGGTCTAGGACTGTGTGATGTATTTTCAAATGTTGCGCACAGATCAAAGTCAGTTGACAGATCGTGATTTTGTTAATGTTTATTGTTTCCAAATGCCGGCTGAGATGATGATAATGATGATGAAGATTATTATTATTTCTACTATTATTATTATTGTCACACACTCACGTTATCTCCATTGCTCCTCAATTTCCAGAAAGGCTGAATGAAGACCCAAGAGCCTTCATTGCCTGTAGCATCAAGTGTCACTCTCATTGCATTCTTCTCCAGTAGGGCAGGGAGGCGTTTGTTCACTGTCAAATATTTATTGCTCTTCATGTGAAGGAGCTAGAAAACAAAACATAGTTTAGGCTGTTGTATGAAAGATTAATTTAACCCAGGGCTCATCTACACTGAGCACAAATGCTGTTTGAAGCTAGTTTCAAACAGCAGCAGCTAGCTAAGGCATGCTGCCAAGTCATAAAGCGCATCAAGCAAAATTGGAGGAAGGTCTGAAATAAGCCCCTTAATGCGCTGCAGCACAGTTTCATCACATGATGAAATCAGCTCCACAGAATGTAGTCACGCACCGTGTGGAAGCGCTTTGTAAGATTTGGAATGTGAAGGCAAGGCCGCCACAAATGCCCCAAGGGCATGGCTAGGCAGCAGGAAGCCAATTGACCCCTTGAACAAGTAACTGAGTGCCTCCAATGCTAACTGACTCTCTTCTTGTTTCCAGTCTATATTCCCCAGAGCACTGGTGTGCATCTTGTCTGGAAATGGGAAAAAATCATTCTCTGGTGGCTGTCAAATCAAGGTTACTGAAGATTTTGGAACCATTTCAAGGCAACCTTTCATGGTTAATGTAATCACCTTCTTAGCCTCAAGCTGTTCCAGAAATGGCAATTTAATTATCCACACAGTGAAAGTGGTTTCTACCAAACCAGTTCTGAACCAATGTAAGTTCTGAACCTAATATACATGTGTAGTGGTTAGCACCCAGTACTAGTTATAGCTTTCACTCTCCCAGTCTTGATTAATACCTGTGTTCTGTGATCAAAGTAACGAATGCTGGGAAGTGAAAGACATGTTCCCCATTGGGATTAATAGAATTCAAACATCCTAAGGGGAAATGTAGATTCAGAAATGCAACACTAGGTAGAGGCAGGAGAAAGTCAATATGCCATACCTGTATAACACATCCATATTTCACTACATCCCCGTGCACTTTCTTATTTTCCGTTTCATTCTGCTTCTGTTCCATCTGAGCCGCATGCTGTTTGAAAACACAGACCACAGAAGAATGAATCCAAACAAAGCACTATCAAAGAGTAGATAGAACGCTTGAGGAAAAGAGTATGAGGAGTCACATATAATTCCTCTAGAGGATGAGGAGTCACATATAATATCTCTAGGTAGAACACATATAAAGGCACAGACATGCCTATGAATTCCATAGATCATAGTTAATAAGTAGGCCAGCTCCAACCCAACTGAGATATAATTTCAACTCAGATGCAAAAGGAACTCGGAGATCAGAAATAGTTGCAACTCAGCTCATGAGAAGGGCATTTGGGTGGCTTGGTCCACCATCTCCCACTACTTCCTAAAAGTGGCCTTCTGACCAAACTGGTTCTGATAAGCATCAACTAAATTGTACTAATACTCATTCTCTTTGCTCCAGGTTATTCTCCACGTGCTGCAACAAACATGAACTTCAGAACAGAATTGAATTCTTAAGAATTATAGTTATTATTAAACTAAAATCTATTTTCCGGTTGTCAGGATTTCAACAATAACTGATGAATAGTAAATTGTAACACCTGCAATCCAACAATAGCTTTTACAAAGATCAGTAACACTATACCTTCCAAAATTCTGCCAACAATCCCATCTTTATTTCTCCTAATTCACATTTCTTTTCTTCCATAGCTACCTACCATCCCATCCAATACTATGTTGAAATAAAATATGAGAATTATGCAAATCCATAGAAAAAAGCAGGCATGTATGCAGAAGGGTGGGAGGATTTTTCCCCCTTAGGACAAACCTTAGAATAAAGATCTACATTTTGAGTTGAAAGATTAAAGGAGAAAAAACAGGAGGGAACTGGGTGGGAGGAGGCCAGAAGTGTGGCTACTAACCAATGTATGTAGAGTAATCATGGAGAATCTCACAATGTACTCGCAGAATGGAGATTTGTTATTATGTATTTTATATACATACAAGGCTTTTCCTTTTTCCTGTTTAGTGTCATATTGTTGGATTACAACCACTTCTTTTTGTTTCACTATAGGTGATATATTATGAACAACTGAAATGTTTAATTTCCTATCTGACTATTGATACTGTAATATTTTGCAAAGGTTGCTATTCCATGTTTTGAATTACTTTGTGATTACAGTCCATTTTAAATGTTATGAAACTTCTGGGGCACGCACAGCATAGAAATAAACAGAGTAGAGTTTTCTTTTGTACCAAAAATATTAGCCCTTTCTTTACAATTTTATTTATTTATCATATCAGAAGTGAACCGAGGGTAGAGTTGTAATGTATTTAAAACACACACATTGGGGGACATGAGAGAGGCCGCCCCACAGGATTACAACACATCTGGGCATCCCCTGGGCAACGTCTTCATAGACAGCTGATTGTCTCGCACCAGAAGCGACTTGAAGCATGCATTCCATACACTTGAAAACCAAGAACACCGTATGCAAAATGCAATATCTCAGATCCCACATACATACAAAATCTATATGCAGACAACTTGAATGCACAAAGGGTTTATGAAGATGACACTAATTTTATGTGGAGCATTGGGCAGGTGGAACCTTCTGCCATAATCCCACTTATCTTACATTCTAGGTACATCTACATTGTAGAATTAATGCAGTTTGACACCATTTGAACTCAATGCCATGACTCAATGCTGTGGAATCCTAGGAGTTGTAGTTTGCCGAGGCATTAGCACTCTTTAGCAGAGAAGGCTACAGACCTTGTAAAACCACAACTACCAGGATTCCGTAGCAATGAGCCATGGCAGTTAGTGGTCTCAAACTGCATTCATAGTACAGTGTACCTCAGTTTCACTTGTCTTTATGGGGTATTGTCAGCCTTAAAAGCGCCATCACTGATCAATGCAAGTCAGTCAAAACTGACAGCAGCAATGGTTTTGTACCTTACAGCAAAACACATCCTTCCTTCGAGAACAATGGGAAAGATTGTGTGGGAAGGAGTTGAAATGTATACTTTGTAGTGATTTGAAGGAGAATGTTTATAAAATGATATTCAGGTGGCATTTGATACCCGTAAAGTCAGCAAAAATGTAATGTAATCAATGTCAAAAGCGTGGAGGGACATTCTGCCATTTATGACTGACTTGCAATAAAGGAAACATGGAAATGAATTCATGGAGAAATCCAGAAGATACCTAAATATGAAATCCCATTCAAGACAAATGTTTCGATTAGGATTGTTAAAGGGTCGGGTTAAAAATTGGCAAGACATTTTTATTATATGGCATTGGCCACAGCAGATACAATATTTACGCTCAATTATGAAATAACAGAAAAATTCCTTTGGTAAATAGTTGAATACAAAAATAAAAGGCAGAAATGGAGAGATTGTATTGATAAAAGAAAAATCAACATATAATTTTATGAGACTGGAAGAAATTTCTTACATTTTTGAAAAAGATAAAATATCTTTTGTGAGTTTTGGAAAGTAACACACACAGTTAATTGGAGAGTGTCTAAAGTGTAGAAAAGCGGTAGCAGTTCACACACATTAAAATACCAATAGTTTAGGTGTTTGTTTCCATGTGTTGTCCATGTTGTTATAGTTTGTCATTGGCATGCAAGTTGTAGCAGGCCACGAGGCAACACACAAATACCATAAACACATGAATGCATGAAATAGTTTTTTTATATCTTTAGTTTTGTTCAGAAAGTAATTGTTTCAGATTGGGAAAGGTTGTGTGTCTTCTTTCATCTCATTAGTTTTCCATCCTATTGTGACAACCCTATGTTCTTAATTGGATTCTGAATTAATATCACAAGCTTAAATATGTACTAATTAGGGCAGCAATATTTTGTCAGTTAGCTTAACTGATTCAAGCTCTGTTAATTCATCATTTAGCAGAAGGAAAATTCATTACTGTTAACACAGCTGCTTATGAAAATGACAGGCATCTGACTGATATCTTAGAAGAGGTGCTCCACCCAACCCTACTTTTTGTCTCAGGCAAAATTGATTGCCTCTTCTAAGCAGCTCTGGTACATGCATTCATCACCTGAAAACAAGGAAAGCACTTCAAAATGTTGTTATTTGTATGCAAATTTATGTAAATTTCTTTGACTGAACTGCTGAACAGTCCTAGATATGTTTACTAGGACATCAGAAAATACTTCCGGTTGGATTCATTCCACAGTAAATATCTAGATTTGCAATGTTTATTTATTAAGATTTCTTTGCTGCCAGTTCTACTATTAGTATTATTTATATGGATTTTTCTGGACTAAATCTTATTGTTGTGTGCCTTCAAGTTACTTCTGATTTATGGTGAATCTTGGTTTTCTTGACAAGATTCTTTGAATGAGTTTGCCATTGCCTTCCTCGGAAGCTAGCACAGTGCACTTTGCCCAAGGTCACCAAGAACTGTATGTCCTCCAGTCTCTGATACTGGAGGACATACAGCCAAAAGGCCTAAGTCTGCACTAAGTCTGTTAATCCAAGATAAACTTCTCCAGGGGTGCCCTGATCCAAATGGGAAGCATCTCCTGAGCTCTTTAGCTATCCAGATGGCTGGCAGGGCCAAGAACACATTGGGTTCATTGGCCATCAGCAGTTTCTTGGCAGAGGCTTGTTGATGATGCAGCTTCTAATGTAACCCCATCAGAAGCTACATCACCAGCAAGCCTCTGCCGGGGAACTGCTTGTGGCAAGCAATACTGTGGTGGCTCTGATGGAGGTATGAACTGCTAGATCAGACTGGATCCAGTCTGATCTAGCTGTCCACATGTCAAAAAATGTGAGATCGCTCTGGAATTTCCAGAAGTTCTGGAGTAAATCCCAATTTCCCTTCAGCTACATCAACAATTCTATGGAATCCTGGGTATTGTTGTTTGGTGAGGCACCAGCCCTCTTTGGCAGAGAAGGCTAAAGACTTTGTAAAACTACAGCTCCCAGAATCCCACAGCATTGAGTCATGGCAGTTAAAGCGGTGTCAAGCTGCTTTATTTCAACAGTGTACATGCACCCTAAGTTCCTTCCTTCTTCTAAGCTCACTTAAGAATGATGGAAATCTAATAAAATGGCTGGTCCAACCTAATAAAAAACAGAGGCGTCATGAGAGTAGAGAGTAGAGCCTGCCTTGAAGAAAAGCACAGGACCTGTGTGGCACAAATTAGTTTCCATGTGCCATGAGTCACCTTCCTCAAAGCCATGGAATCAAACAATCTTCCCAGTAGGTGGTTCCCAAAACACAAATTCACTCTGGCAGAGCCTGTCTCTTTAGGGATGCTTCACTGACAATCCAAAGCTTTAAGAAATGCTACTGCACTTTTATTTAATTACACCCTAATCTCTCCCAAAACACAGGATTAGTATTTGACTGGTTTTCAGTCTGGCAGCAAAGCCGATGAAACCAGAGCATGGACAACTTGAGACAGGGCTGGAGCTCTGGGGAAACAAAAACAGCAAAAGGAACACAAAGAAAAATAAGTAAATAGCCCTGGAGGCTTCTAGGCTTGGCCAGGCCACAGGAAGTATGGGAAGGAACAGATAGTGAATGGATCTAGAGATGAAAAACCGAGAAAGCATGCCAGTTTGGCCCATTAAGCTATACTTCAAAACTTTTTCTACAGCACATGGAAGGCTCTACTTTTTTCTTTTGTTCCTGACTTCTCGTTTAGTTTTGCCTCCTATCAGGGTGGACAGCTCCTGGAGACTGGCCACTTGTCCCAAAATTTCTGCTTGTGGGGGACATATCTCAGAGCAAGAGCGCTGCCTTGGAAGGGTGGGTATATTATTATTTATTATTTTTAGGAATTAGTGTGGGGTGGGTTATTTAAATGACATACTTTGTACAACTGTGGGGGGTGCTTAATGTATTATGCTTAATAACATCATCCTTGTAACCATGACCTGGTAAAACCACACAAAGTTGTCCTGCTAGGTCTCAGAATTTGACCCTAAAATCTCAAGGCCCAGCATAGACTTGATCTGGCAACTCTACCTCTTATTTAGATCCATTTAGATCAAGCCTTTTTACTCTGGACTATTTTTCATCTCAATTCCATATGTGTAGAACAAAACCTGGATGCAGAATTCAGCATCTTTCAACTGTCCCATAAAACTGCAAAAATTCTGAAAGTGCATCATGAAAATTCAAAGGCTAAAAATGTTTTTAGTAAGACCTTTGTTGGTAAGCAGAAAACATATGGGACCTGCAGCCTCATGCTCTGCACTCTGCAAGCAGTAGTGCAAAAACAAGTCTAATGCTGCCTGTAAGAAATTTGATATAGATAGAGCCATTTTATATATACATATATATTTCTATATCTATATATCACAACACATATCTATATCTAGATAGATCGAATTATATACACTGGTGAATTCAGATTAATTGTCAATGTGGGTTACCTTGACAGAGACGTTTGTATTGGTACTTTGAATAATGAGTACTCTCTGTGTCTGCTTCCACAAAAAAGACAGCCCTGGCTTCCTTTATTAGTACTCAACCCAAAATACAATACCTGCCTGAGGCATCTTTTTTTAAAAATAAAAATAAAAAGATGCAATGAATCTGTTCCATCTAGCAAAAAATGGATAAAGTACAGAACTGCAGCCAAATACAACCCATCTAAGGCTGTTCTCTGTGACCTCTGAACCTGCCAGGGTGGACCAGAAATGTATACATTGCCTCCTGAACCCTCCATGAACAGCAATTCACTTTTTTAATTGACTGCATCCGCCTTGCTGTTTAATGTTAAAAAATAATTCAAACATAAAAATAGATATCTTGCCAATTATGGTTTGGTTTCTACCATTCTCTCCTCCTCCTCCTTCTTGTATTTCTTTCTAACTTTCTTCCTTGCTTTTCTGGAAATCTATGTCAGCCCTGAAGGGTTCCAGCATTTGGATCCTTGACTCACTACAGTTACCAAACTTGAAACTGTATATAATAATTTATTGGTTCTTATGAAGCATGCATCAAGAGTAAGTTCCTTGATGATAAGGAACACGTAAGCAGTAGCTAACAGATGCCAGCTTCAATAGGTGCGCAGTCTCAAGTGGAGCACTGCAGCATGGTGTCCTAGGGCTGACAATTGTTCATTTATTTATTTATTTCCCACATTTGTATCCCGCCCTTCTCACCCAAAGGGACTCAGGCCGGCCTCACAACAGGCAGCAATTCGATGCTGACAACATACAGTTCCAAAAATAACAATTGCAATTAAAACCACATAATTAAATTATCAATTATTAAATTATCAATTAAAATCATGCAAGTTCAAATCATAGTCCAAGATCTGTCCATTTGTCAGTCACATTAAAATTACTCTCATTATTGCATTGCTACAATTACCGCTTGAATGCTTGGTCCCACAACCATGTTTTAATTTTTTTCCTGAAGGGCAGGAGGGGGAGGGCTGCTCTGATTTCATTGGGGAGGGAGTTCCACAGACAAGAGGCCACCACTGAGAATGCCCTCACATGTAAAAACCACAACATACAGAAATTAGCAAAGCTCAACTCAAATTAAATAAAGTACTCAGTAAAACGCAGCAGTAGCCACTAATTTAAAAGGGGTTGTTTAGTTGAGCTTTGTTCATTTCTGTATGTTGCGGTTTTATGTAAATTGGCATGTTATTGATTTTATAAATGCAGATGTATTGTATTTTATATGTTGTGTGGCATCATTGTGCGGTTACCTCCAAGTAGATCTTCATGACTCTCTCTGATGGATGCATTCTGACTAAAATGTTTCTCAGTTTAAACTAGCCAGAGAGAGAACAAAGTTCCTTGACAAACAGCAATAGATCTTGTTTTTCTTAAGGTTGGCTGTATTGTAGATTAGGTGATTTGTAGCGTTTAGAAAGGTTAGAAGAGAATGCTTCTAGAAAATGGCCATATAGCCTCAAAAACCCAGTGATTCCGGCCATGAAAGCCTTCGACAATACTTGGAAAGGTTACTTTTGAAACTACAACTAGTAGCCATGCTGACTAGAGGGACTTAGGGAATTAAAACCCCCAAGAATAACTTTTCCACATTTTGATCATTTGTTGCCATACAGCCAATAGTCTTTGAATAAGCAGGTATATTATTGCAGCAGAAAATCTGCTATTTTGAAATCTTTTTTACAGAAGCTTGCCTTTGTTGGGAAGTTGGATTTGGTTTTTCCTCTTTTTATATTATGATTGAGAAACTGCATGCAAATCTATTAAACAAAGTAGGAGCAATGTCATGCCTGCCCTAAAATTAGAAATTTCCCTTCCTTTGGATTTCCAACGATAATTTACTAATTTGCCTCCATGTAAACTAACCACAGTTGCTGGTGGCGTGGAGTTATTATTTTAATCTCATTATACAATATAAAAGGTACTGGCCAAGATCCAACAAACCAGCAGAGCAGCTGGGTCTCACTGTAAAAAATATAGGAAAGGCAAGTGAAAGCCATGATAAAGACAGGCCAACACACATTCCACAAGCCTACTATACACATGCAGAAACTAGTATCAGGGAAAAATTCAGCTTCATGAGAAGCTCAGTTTTTAACAAGAATATGTTTAACTGAGTCGCTCTGAGTTTTACAGGCTGTATTTATTTATTTATTTACGACATATTTACCCCACCTTTCTCTACTCCGGAGGGGACTCAAGGCAGCTTACACTTAGGCAACTATTCGATGCCTTCAAAAACAATGTACAATTAAAATAAACATTTAAAATGTGTTTGTATATTTATAGTAAATGTTTGTGTATATTTATAGCTTATTTCCCGGCAGTGAATGTTTGCTGTATATTTATTTCACACATTTGTACCCCGTCCTTCTCACTCCCGAGGGGGGGATTCGGGATGGCTTGTATGGCCATATTCCAGAAGCATTCTCTCCTAACGTTTCACTCACATCCTCAGAGATTGTGAGGTCTGCTGAAAACTAGACAAGTGAGGTTTATGTATCTGTGGAATATTTTTAACCCTTCAAACAGTGATTATATATTTGGCTGTCTCTAAAAGTACAACTACACTGTGGATTTAATGAGGTTTGACAGAACTTTAACTGCTATGGCTCAAGGTTATGGAAGCATGCGATTTGTAGTTTGGTGAGGCACCAATACTATTTGGCAGAGAAGTCTGGTTCCATAATTCTATAGTGTTGTCAAACTACATTATTCTAAAAAGCAGGTGCATCCTTAGTCTTGCTTTAGAAATGCTAAGTATCCGGGATTGCAGGTATAGGGACAAATATTAGATATCCTTACAACCAACTTCTATCCTGTGGTATGAACCAAGACATTTGGGGTGGTGATCTAAAAACTCCACCCAGCATAGCGAATGGTGAAGGGTTCTGGAAATTAGAGTTCAATGAGATCTGAATGTGAGAAGAAGCATGGTGTTGTGAAGCAGTTCTTAACCTGTGTCCTTCATGTCCTCACAGGAGATCAACAAAGTCTTGAAAAAATGTTATGAGGTTTTACAGTTAAGGAAAGAAGATGGAAAGAAAAATAAATGGAGAGACAAGTGCCCAGATATTGACTCTATAGAAAAGCAGCAGAGTTATGTCTTGGGTGTTTCCAGCAACAAAACATATTGAAAGTCTCTGGTAAAGTAAAGGTTAAGAACCACTGGTGTTGTGGTCCAAGTGTTGTCCTGGGACTCTGGGAGGTCAGGATTCAAATTCCTGTACTGTCATGGAAATCAAATGGATGTCTTAGGCAAGTCAACTCTCTCAGCCTAAGAGGAAAGCAATGCAAACCCCCTCTAAGTAAATCTTGCCATTAAAACTCTCTAATAGGGTCACCATAAGTCAGAGTCAATTTGAAGGCATTGTGCAATACCTGCAGACCCACAGATTAAACCAAAAACACACCAACTATGTTAGGGTAACAGTTTATCCAAGTCAGGGACTACACTAAGAAACATTGTAAGTATCATCTGGCTTTGTCACTTCTTTGACCAGGGGGAAAAAACCTGGTTAATATAAACTTGGAGCTTATCATACCTGAAGTTTCTGCAACAGCACCACATCAGCTATCTTATCCTTGTCCTGTTTGGTCTGTTTAGCTTTCCAATACTGCTTCTGTGCAGAATAGCGGTTCATGGGACATACTCTAAAAAGGCAATCTGTAAGGGAAAGAGGTCAAAGAGTCAGAATGGTCCCACATTCATATCATCACCCATTTTTGTAATGCTTACAATTATTACTACGTCCTGCTGTTGTGATGTGGTTGTAGTGGCCAATCTTAACTTATAAGTTAATTACACAGAAAATATCTGAGGAATTTGGAAATGAGGTCACAGAATAATGATTAGCATAGCTTGGGACAGATCACATTCCTATCTCATTCCTTGCCCTTGCAAATTCCTTCCACCTAAGGCAACATGGTCCATGGAAATGGGTTCCTGGAATTGTAGTTGAAAACCCTGAAGACTAATGATGGAATGAATATGTGTATATTTCCAAGCAAGTTACATAAGGGTTGTAATGCACTGATGATTCAGTGACTTGCCTGAAGAATTAGCTTGAGAATTGAAGACAAGGACAGAAGCAAAGTGTAAATGCATTGCTAAAACATTTTCTGCCTCTTGCTGATCCCTGATAAAAGCTCAGCATCTTCTGAAGGACACGTGGAGGTGTATCAAACATGCGCTCATGTTCTAATTCCACAGCAATGAGCCAGTTCTAATCTATGATATATCCATCCATGTAGGCAGCCACTGAATAAAAGACACAAACCCAAACAATTTCTTGCCAGAGTAGAAAGTCTTTTTACACCTTGCCTGTCTTTTCTGACATGTTCGAACGTGGAGGCCTGGCTTGCTGAGGAGCCTCAGGGGAAACCACAATAAGTGGGCGAACTGGAGCTGCCAAACTCTGAGCAGAGGCTTCCGCCAAACTTTCCAAGTCCAGGCACCTCATAGTGGGACTATGTGTTGGTAGCTGGATTCAAAAGAGCTGCTGTTAATGTTTTTTTCCAAAACAGAGCTGGGGGATTACTTCTAGAACTGCAAGACAAAAACTCCCATTCAGTATGCCCAGAAGCCACGCTGTAGTTCAAATTGTATTTCCCTATCCAAGCTCTGCTTTTTTAAAAAAAAAACAAACATGCACCCTTAAAGTACAGTATGTTTCATTTAAGAAGCCACCAGAAGCACTTATATGAGTGTGGATCTTTTGCAATGAAAGAGAGACCATTACATAAGCCCTTCTTCGGCATTGTTCCCATGGGTCCATTTAAAAAGAAGTGCCAGTGCAGAATGTGTACATTTAAAGGAAATTCCCAGTGGAAGCCTCAATTTCCCTGTCAGAATTAGCCTATCCAAACAGAACACATACTAATTAATACCAGAGTCCAAACGAGAATATATATCTCCAGAAATAAATCCAGGCTTCTGAATTATTTATTTACATCTACTACTCAGCAGCATAGTTTTGTGGGTGAGTTGAAGGCAATATGAGAAAATCCATTTAAATATCATTAAAATCTATTTCTAAAACCTAGACCTTGATATAACTCTAATACACAATATGCAGATTTTGAGAGACAAAATTAGATTTTAAGACCACAGATTTAAAAACTCCATAAAACAGGTGCTCACAGCTGGATTGGTATCTCCTAAATCCTGGTTTTTCAGGATTATCCAATGTGGAGCACCAGCATTTCTTTTCTTTTCTTAACTGTTTGTTCTTATTGATCAGAACTGTTTCTTTTTTCCTAGAAATTCAACATAAAATAGTCCCTGAACTCCCACTTTAGGAAGCGCTAACTCAGAAGCCCCTCTTTTCTAAGTTAGCATGAAGTCTTGCCCATGTTACATTGTGGAGACACTCAAAACAAAGCATTGAAAGAAAAGCTTTAAGGTCTAATTAGGTAAACATAGGAAAATGTGACCTGGTCTCAAATAAAGCTGCTTCGTTCAAGCTGACTTAATTGAACACTGCATTCCCTGATGGTCAATCCAATGGCTCGCAAGTTTTTATTTGGCCAACAGATCATCTCTCTTTTTCTTTTTACAATTGTTGGGGTGAAACTCTAGCTTTCCTTTCTTAGAAATTGCTTGTTAAACTCCTACACAGCCCCTAGACTTCAGTGAGATGCTAAATCTGCTCTAGATATTAGTCTAAACTTTCAATGAACTATTCAAGGTATTGAACGTAACAGTAATACAATACTATATGGGCTATCAAATCAATACCGGTTCCAGCCCAGCTTACCTATCCGAACGTATCTCCCTCTATGATCCACCTCAGAGGCTAAGATCACCAGGGGAGGCCCTGCTTCTCAGTCCCACCCCCCTTGCAAGCATGAATTCTCAGTGGTGGCCCCTCGTCTATGGAACTTCCTCCCCAGTGAAATTAGATCAGCCCCCTTCCTTCTGGCCTTCATTAAAAAACTAAAAACTTGGCTCTGGCATCAGGTTTTTGGTCAATACTGGGAGTGAGGAAATAAGAGATTGTAAATTAATTTTAATGACGTCCTGGTTTGGCCTAAAAATAAGACCCGGACTATGTGATTTTAATTGATGTTCAATGTTTATTGTTGTTCAATGTTATGTTTTCATTGGATGGTTGTAATGTTTCGTTTATCCACTGATCTATGTATACAATACATGGCTTTCTAAGCCTAAGAGCATTGAATTGTTGCCTTTGTAAGGCCGACTTGATTCCCCTTCAAGGTTGAGAATGGTGGGATACAAGCATGGTAAATAAATAAATAAATACCAACAATGTTGTATTTCTCTGTGGGTAGTTGATGGAGGCAAAGATAGCAGAAGTTACCCTTGAAAGAACCTGAAAGCGGGAAGGTGTCACACAAGTGTTCCATTGAGGACATTTTCTGTTTCAGAGGACAAGCTATTTTTATGATAATGTTATTACTTCCACGGTTTTCTTGAACCTGTTCCTATTGAAACCCGTTGACGTCAAGAACAGAAACAGCCCTGGAGCAGTACAAGCCCTAATGGCATTGCATCCAGGGTCAATTACACTAAATCCCAGAATGGCAAGGATTAAGCATGTGGACGTTTATGCTAACGAATTGTTGCATATCCTTGTAGAATAAATTCCATCTTTAAAAAGCACTCTAAGGCAAATGTCACGGATTTCTGTAGAAGATTCATCAGGAGCTGGGGAAAAATCCATATCACACTCAATATATGTTTGATTTGTCTTCCCAGAGTGTGGCAAAGGAAACAAGTCAAAGACGCGAAAAAGGAGAGTAGTGGGTGATATTTCTCTCCCAGAATCAGTAGCAGTAGTGGAGATGGGAAGGAATATTCACAAACACATATAAAATGGCTGGGGGGCGTGCTTCTCTAGTGTCAACATACTCAGGTCAAAAGAATCCTGATTGAAAAGAACCTTCACAGTTAAAGTTTTATTCTATGTAAAAATTGCATGCGGTTGTTTTGTTCAGGAAAGAGCATTTCCTATGCAGAATTTTCGTTTTTGCGTAGCAAATGCTGCTGTTGGAGACTTACTCTGTGCAAAATTCTCATGAAGTCATTTTCTTGCACAAAACAGTCAAGTGTGAATTTTGTGAAGACTTAGTCTGTGAATAGTCTTTGAAAACTGTAATTGTTGAAGCCTCTTTCACAAATAGAAGGAAACTGCAAAAAAGCACTTATTGCATCCATTGGGAAGAACACTAGGAAACAATTATGCTTACAAGTCAGTAAACATTTCATAACACATCAACAAACACACAACCACAAAGGGGCCAATGATTTCATAAACCACATAGTTGCAATTCTTTCTAATGAAAAAGAAGAAAATAATTCTATTTAAATTATTTCTGTAAAATTTATTGGAAGTAAAAGGACCAAGGGTTTTTGTTCTTTTAAGTCAAATATTAAGCCAAGTGATAAGGTAAAGGTAAACATTTCCCCTTGACATTAAGTCTAATTGTGACTCTGGGGGTTGGTGCTCATCTCCATTTCTAAGCCCAAGAGCCGGTGTTGTCCATAGACACCTCCAAAGTCATGTGGTCAGCATGACTGCCTGGAGTGCCATTACCTTCCCGCATAATCCATACTGATTGATCTACTCGCATGTGCATGTTTTCAAACTGTTAGGTTGGCAGAAGCTGGGCCTAACAGCAGGAGCTCACCCTTCTCTCCAGATTCAAACCGGCAACCTTTCAGTCAGCAAGTTCAGCAGCTCAGGGGTTTAACCTGCTGTGGTACTAGTGGATTAATTCCCATAGGATAACGTAGACAAGTTGCCAGTCACTCTGATTAAATCTACATTTAGCCAGAAGATACTCTCACCCCATGACCCTAAGCTGAAATTGCAAAATGCATATTGGAATTTTGCATCATCTCTTTCTTTTGAACAAAAGGTCGGCTCTGTGTTTCAAAAAGAACTGGGGTCATCATTTTATTTTATTTTTCCCATTCATTTGTTATAGTTTATCTTCCCCCAGAAATTTAGCACTTTCTTTAACAGGGAGATCAAAGAATACCAGCAAATACTGTTTTTTTTTTTAAAACAAGCTTTGGAAAACCCTATATTTAAAATTGTTTTCTTACTGTTTTTGTCTACTGCTCCATTATTTTAAAATAATGATATTCCTTTTTCAATTTCTAATGATAATAATAATCTATCTAACTTTTTAAAAAACAAAAGTAAGTCACTAACAACAGAATGGCCAGTTCTAGGGTGTAACTCTATTCAAATAGCTTAAGTGTCTGTATGTTTCACAAATACAAGCTCTGTAGAACAGAATCCAATCCAGTGCTGCGAAACAACATCTTGCAACTTTTAAACTCAACTCAGATAGGAAGATTTAAGCAGAGAGTGGCATATCATAAAGGTGATGTTCAAGGATGGGCCAATATCACAGTGTATAGAGAAGCAGCAATGCAAGGGTCATACGTTCCAACACTGTGCGGTTTAAATTAGGGACATACTCCAAGTGTCTCTGTTTGAACACTAAGTGTCATAGTCCATGTCCTTTCACACTCCATGTATACATGGCAGAAGACCCTTTCTGACAAATGTTATATCTGCTGACACAATACAGGTTGAACATCCCTTGGGATTCTGAAATACTCCAAAATTGTCCAGATATAGTGATGCCTTTGATTTCTGATGTTTCAGTGTATCCAAATTTTGTTTCATGCACAAAATTATTAATTTTATTTTTATGCTATTTGTATAAAGCAGGGGTGCTCCTTAGGTAGATCGCGATCTACTGGTAGATCGCGTAGGGCGTACTGGTAGATCGCGGGCAGAGCGGGAGGAAGGCTCAGTCCCACCCAACAGGCTCCTGACGCCGCCCAAGTGCTGCCGGCCCTGGGTTACCTGATGTCCTTTCCACACAGTTGAATAAAATCCCATGTTATCTGCTTTGAATCAGATTATATGGCAGTGTGGACTCAGAAAACCTAGTTCAAAGCAGATATTGTGTTATATGTTTCACATTTTTGTAGTGGGTAGGTAGATCATTTCGACTTGGTTGTTTTATAAGTAGCTCGCATGCTGAAAAAGTGTGAGCACCCCTGGTATAAAGTCTTTATAAAACATAAATGAATTTCCGGTTTAGACTTGGATCCCATCTCCAAGCTATCCTATTGTGTGTGTGCGTGTGTGTGTATGCATACATGCAAACACAGACATTCCAAAAAAAATTAAAAATCCAAATACACTTCTGGTCCCAAACATTTCAGATAAAGGATATTCAATCTGTAACAGGGCAGCTTCACATTCTTCCAAGCGTAGAGGTAGACTTGACATACAGTTTGATATCAATAGTTTGGTGCTGGCCATGCTGGCAAGCAATGGGAGAAAGTGTAGACTCCAGTCCTGTGCGCTGAATCCAGCCCTCCATCTCATTTGGCCCTCCTGATGCTGGACTACAACTCATCAGCCCGAGTCATGTTATCATTAGACATCATGACTAGGGCTGAAAGGAGTTGGGACACATTAACATCTGGAGGCTGCAGTTTGTTGTCTTTAGAATGGATCTGGATTTAGATAGAAAGCTTGTGCTATGATGTCTGAAGTTAAGGTGTCCTTTAACCTTTTCCCAACCTCAGAGCCACAAGGGCTGTTGAGTTGCAATTCCCATTATCTCCAGTCTTCACTGCAGATAATCAAAAGTGATGGGAGGTGTTGTTCAATAACATCTGGAGACCCATACTGGGTAAAAACTAAAGAGCAACAACTACGATGTAAAACAAATATAGTTGTCCCTCTGGATTAAAACAGTCTTTGAAGGCAACCAGAAGGCTGATGTGGCCCTTGATGAGAAAGAGTTTCACACCCCTGTTCTAGAGGGTGCCAGGTTGGAGATGGCTGGAGTAAAAAAAATGGAAGTTTTAGGAAAGAGAATAGAAGAATCTGGCTTGCTTGTGCAGCTGCTTTGGCTCTGGCCTCCTGTTTCACGGGCCAAGAAGTGCCCTACCCTTTCAATGACACATTTGCTTTGATCTGGATTCAGGACTTCAGACAACCAGCACACAGAGCGATCTTTTAGAATCTGTGGCTGTTTCATGAATGAGAGCTATTTACCAAAACATTAGTCAAGGAAAGAATTGCTGAACTGTGCCAAACAGGAGCGGTTCGTATTAATGCCTCTCCTTAAATTCTAACTGAACCAGAGATGTTCAGTCTCCCGTTCCTTTCCTCACACCTTTCATCCTGGTCAGTTTCTACTCTCCCCAATAAAATGGAAATTCTTATTATCAATAAGTTAGTAGAGGTCATATTGTGTTACAGCAAAGACTAAAATCCAGGACAATGTTACTACGGTAGCAAAACGTATAGGGTTAATGTAAGAATTGCAAGACACTGTCAATTACTATCACTAATATTACTGCTATTAACTAATAATATTACTGGCATTAACTAAAGAAATAGCATTCAGAGGGGGGGGGGAATCTGAGGGCTGAATATTATATCTTATTTAAGGGGAAAACTCACTCAAAAAGCTGTATCAATGTTAAGGTCCAAGAATTTTTTTTAAAAAAAAAATACTTTGTTATTCAGAAACTGACTTGGGACAATGATGTTACATCACTGCTAAAGCAAATTATGATACTGCAAGTCGCCAGTGAAGTATTATTTCTAGTGAATTTAAAATACAGTAGTAACCGATCCACTCTTTGATCTCTTACCTCGAAACTTTTTGGGCGGATTATCCAGATCTCCAGCTGCTGGTTCCACCACACACCGATCATCCACCAGCCTGAAAAGAAAGGAAGAAAAATACACTGAAATATATTGTTTTGCACCTTATCAGGTTTCTGTGGTCTATCTCCATGGCCAACAATCTTATCTGCTCTCTTCCTAAATGATATCTACCAGTATAGAGTTAATCAGGACCAACAAACTGTAAATGTTTCTGGTTTATAAATAGTTGTTTAGGTGTTTTTATTATTTAGGTGTGTACAATACATAGTTTGTGGATCAATACAAATAAATATTAAAACCTCCTGCGTCAATTGTTTTTAACTTGCAGTCTTGAAATGTCACAATAATTGCTCAAGAAATACTAACCTAAGCGATTGCTGGAATTTAAAACCATTATAAACACATTATGTGTTGAAATCTCAAAATGATATTAAGTTAAGCTTAAGACTTCAAGGAAACTGATCTATGACTTAGAACATCTGGAAGCAACCATACCAAACCTCTGAATCATTCAAACATATAAAAGTGGTGCAATAGCTTTCTGGCAGCAGAAATGTTCAAAACCAATTACATACCTTTCTACATTTTGAAGATGAAAACTGGGGACGTTGGTCACGCAACTTCAAAAGTGAGCTTAAGATGGCAACAGTTATGCAGCATGCAGAAAAACATAAAAGCTAGTAGAAGCTGCTGCAGTTTGCTAGTTCCTGGGCCTACTAAAAAGGGCTGGAATCTGTCCCCTGGTACCCTCTTCCCTCACTTAGCTGAGCACAAATATCTTTGCACTTTGAACCCAATTAAAAGCAATTGAAATATGCTGGGAACAAAGGGAGAAAGTAGGAGGAGAAAGAAACAAGGACATTTAAAAAAACATTCTAAAGCAGTAAGAGGACAGAGAGTTCATTAGGTTTGTCCCTGCCAAATCAAGGTGTTGGAGAGAGCATCAGTCACTTTGATTCCAAATGCTACCTCTCATGAAGCATTATAATTTCCATATATTAGTTGGAAAACAAATATTGATGAACTGAATGAACCAAAAAAAACCAAAATAAATAATACAATTAAACTAGTTTAAATTACTATTTTCAATGGGATTGCTTATATAACAGGCTTTTACGAATTGGGTTGCTGTGAGTTTTCCAGGCTGTATGGCCATGTTCCAGAAACATTCTCTCCTGATGTTTTGCCCACATCTATGGTAGGCATCCTGAGTTGAGGTCTGTTGGAAACTAGGCAATTGAGTTTTTTATGTCTGTGGAATGTCCAGGGTGGGAGAAAGAACTCTTGTTTGTTTGAGGCAAGTGTGAATGCTGCAGTTGGTCACCTTGATTAGCACTCATTGGCCTTGCAGCTTCAAAGCCTGTCCATGAAAGCCTTTGGCAACACTTTTAAGAATTGTTTTAATTATTAGGTTTTTATTTATACTTTATTTTAATCTTTACCTTTCTGTGCAAAAAAATGAGATAGTAAAATAATAAATAAATTGGTTTTAAATTATTTTTAGGGAATTGTTTTACTTAGGAGAGGGCTGGGAAATGGAGTGTGTGGGAAACTGAGTGGGTGGGGACAGAGGCAAACTTCTGCTGTTTCACTACACTTTCCATATTGATCCATATTAGATCCTGAATGGTGGGCTCCCCTTTCAGCAGGCCTGTTTACACATATAAAAATGCCTGCCAGATTCCAGTTGGATGGAAGTTGGCAATAGTGATTCCCATATATAAAAAAGGGAATAAAAAAGATCCCAGTAATTACAGGCCCATTAGTTTAATAGATCTTGTTGCCAAAGTTTACGCTAGGTTCCTACTGAGAAGAACTGAAAGCTGGGCAAATGAAAAGGGTATCCTTGTGGAAGAACAAGCAGATTTTAGATAGGTTTTAACTGTTTTATCCTGAATTATTTGATTGCCAAATACGCCTGTAAGGGAAGACACTTGTATGCTGCCTTTATTGACTTCTCTGCAGCATTTGATACTGTGAACAGAGAAGCATTATGGAATAAGTTGTGCAACCTCAAAATTGAGCCTATGCTGTTGCTACTGATATAATCGTTATACACTAACACCTGCTTGAGAGTACGGGTTCGGGGTAAATGGAGCTATGATGAGCAGGATCAACACATACAAAGAGGTAAGACGAGGGTGTATTTTAGCACCAATATTATTTAATCTTTATATCAATGACCTACCTGGAGTAATGAAGGACCCTGTAGCTCATATGCCTAAAGTCCTAAACACATATTGTAACACTCTGCTGTATGCTGATGATATGATATTACTAATACACCCGCAAGTTGGACTTCGTAGGTTGTTTAGAAGAGTCAGCTCCTATTGCCAGGATAACTCTCTAATCATCAACAAGTCGAAATAAAAAAAAACAATGGTATTTGGAAAAAGACAGCAGAGACACAGATGGCAATTAGATGGTGAGGTAATAGAACAAATAAACACCTTCCCTTATCGTGGAATAACTTTTTCTGAGACTGGTTCTTGGACTTCTCATCATCAAAGGAGCGCTCTCTGAGCAAAGGCTAGCCTGAATCTAATACTTTAGCTAAAAACACATAGCTACCCAGGTACCCTAATCCCAAAAATTAAAGTATATAAAGCTAAGGTTACACCTATGCTTTTATATGCAGCAGAAGTATGGTATTTAAGTTCCATCTCAGTAATAGAACAAGCACAATCCCAGCACTTGAGAAGCATACTGGGAGTAGATAAAAGGACCTCAGCTGCTGCGGTGAGAGCAGAACTGGAAATTTACACAATCCATGCACAGTCTAAACTTCGAGCGTACAATTACTGGTGTAAAATTAATGTAATGGAGCCTGATAGACTCCCAAAATTGTGCCTATTAGAACAGATAAAATCCCAACTACCGACCTCTTGGATTACACAACTGACAAATTATATAAGAAGTTGTGGTCTTCCTGTCTCCTGCGCCTTAAGTGACCAAGTAAGAAAGGGTGCTATACAAAAAAAATTGGACATAGAAGCACAAAAAGATATAGCCACCCTCAGTAAGACTACTAACCTAAAATAGCTGAGTCAATATAAACATACCTTTCAAACTGCTAACTACCTAAAAATGCAAATACCAAAACATCTTAGGGAGGTATTCATTCAAGCTAGATTTGATCAGCTCGAGACAATGGTCAGATACGGGAGATTTAACAGCATCCCTTATAATGAACAGAGTTGTATCTGCGGGGCACCTGAAATTGAGGATATAGCATACATATTATTTTATTGTAAATAATATCAGAAGGTGAGAGACAATGTATTGGGAATCTCAGATCAGAACAACATATTTTATGTGTGACCAAGACCCAAAAATAACATATAAAACAGCTCTGCACTTAAGCAAAACAATATGTTTGAGAACCACATATGTAGGGCTGATTGGAGTAAATTGTAGGGGTGATAAGGAAATATTATGTATATACTCAGTTTTATCAGTTTTATCATGTCTTATCATATTTATTTACTGTATTGTTTTAAGTGTCTTATTTTAACTCACTACATGGAGTGTGATTGGGTCTTGTCAGGCCTTGTTGTTTTGTTTGATATTGTGATATGACCTAAAGGCTAATCAATAAAAATGACTACTTACATATTGATCCATAAAAACAGAACATACACACCCGTCATGCATTTGCGATACCAGAGATCACGGATAGCAGGCATCTCTTGGCAACATATGCATACTCTTCTTATCAGATGAAGTCTGATAAGTTTCTGCAGAAATTCAGAGCTTCCCAGCAATAGTTTCCTCCTAACTCTGACAGTACTACAATTTACATTGAAAAGGAAAATTCTACTTTTTAATATAAATACATCCACTGGTACCTGAAATCTTTAGTAGATCTGATTGATTGATTGATTGATATTCCACCTTTCCCCCTGTATAGGACCCAAGGAGGCTAGCCATATGTTAAAACTATTTAAAACGATGGGTAAAGCAAAACATTACTTTAAAACAATTCAAAACACAGTAAGAATGATTTCCTTATGCACCAATTACTTCTGTTATCTGCAGTTCTAAGGCCCTCAATACAGCAAACTAATCTTCAAATACTGAAAAGCCTTTAAAAACAGTGGATATGATGAAATGTAAACATTCAAAAATGAAGAAAGCAGGAATATTGCCCCTGAGATCATTGACTTCTCAGAAGTAGAATTGAAAGCCGTTGCCATATTATAGCCTGGAACATCAATAGCAGTTTTGAGATTGATAGAGAGGACTTGATAGCATAACTTTTCGTAGACTTTAGTCCACTAATGAGATGCATGGACTGATGGGAAGAAAGTAGCTTTAATCACAGCCTTAAATATGGCAGCCCCTCCCTGATTATGGTAGATTTTCAACAGGATTCTTAATGCTGAACACGTTGATCTTCTCAGCATGTATTCTTTCTCCACATGTCAGAGAGCTCATATAGAAACAGTAGGTGACTGGGCATGTTGTATTGTACTAAGCCAGGGCTGTCCAACTGGTGGCCCGCAGGCCGTATGCGGCCCCCCAGCCTCTTCCCCACGGCCCCCTACCCTCCTGCAAGATATCTGCGTTTTTTAAGATTTTAAAAAATATTTTTTATTATTTTTTGAATATTTTTTTGAATATTTTTTGAATATTTTTATTTTTTTTCATGGGGGGTGAGGGCAGGGCAGGGCAGGGAGGAAGAGCAGGCTCCCTTCCTCCTCCTCCTTCCCTCCCTCCATGAGGCTGGGGGTGGCCGGCTGCGGCCTTCCCTTTCGCGGCGGCCACAAACCGGAAGAAGCAGGCAGGCAGGCAGGCAAGCGGAGGTGAAGGGAAGGGAGGGGGAAGAAGGGGAGGCGGCAAATAAAGTGTGTGTGTGTGTGTGTGTTCGCCCTCCTCGTGCGTTCCCTGTTGCCTCGACACTCTTTCCTGTCTTCTTGTTTCTCTCTCTCTCTCTCTCTCTCTCTCTCTCTCTCTCTCTCTCTCCCTCCTTCTCTCTCTCTCTTTCCCCCTTTCATTCCTTCCTCCTTGCACCTCCTGAATGAAAGAGGGAAGGAGAGAGAGAGTGCACCAAGCGAGAGGGGGCGTGGCCAGAGCGAAAAAGGGGCGGGCCGAGTTCGGAGCGAGTGGGGGGGTGCTCTTCCATTCCCTTTCCGGCTTCCTCCTCTTCTGAGGATTCCTGCCAAGTTTGGTCCTGATACATCATTATTTGAGTCCACAGTGCTCTCTGGATGGAGGAGAACTACAACTCCCAAACTCAAGGTTCAGTACTTTCTGTTGCTCTCATGAGAGTTCAGTCTGCCAAGTTTGATTCAACATGGCTGAGGAATGCTTTGATTGTGTTTTCCCCTTATGGCAGAAGGAGGTAGGACTGGATGGCCCTTGGAGGTCTCCTGTTCTAGGGACCCATTGTAATTATTATTATTATTATTATTATTATTATCAGAGGCTGAATGGCCATCTGTGAGGAATGCTTTGATTGTGTTTTCCCCTTATAGCAGAAGGAGATTGGACTGGATGGCCCTTGGAGGTCTCCTATTCTAGGAACCCATTGTAATTATTATTATCATCATCATCAGAGGCTGAATGGCCATCTGTGAGGAATGCTTTGATTGTGTTTTCCCCTTATAGCAGCAGGAGTTTGGACTGGATGGCCCTGGATGGCCCTTGGAGGTCTCCTACTCCAGGAACCTGTTGTTGTTATTATTATTATTATTAGCAGAGGCAGAATGAATATTATGCCTTATCATTCAGGGTTATAGGCCTGTGTGGAAGGGCCTTGGCTTCTTATTTGTCTTCCTTTCCACACATCTGAATAAAATCCCATGTTATTTGCTTTAAACCAGATTATATGAGTGTGGACTCCGATAATCCAGTTCAAAGCAGGTATTCTGGGTTATATGGCTGTGTGGAAGGGCCCTGAGTCCACACTGCAATATAATCCAGTTCAAAACAGGTTTTGTGGGTTATATGGCTATGTGGAAGGGCCCTGAGTCCACACTGCAATATAATCCAGTTCAAAGCAGGTTTTGTGGGTTATATGGCTGTGTGGAAGGGCCCTGAGTCCACACTGCAATATAATCCAGTTCAAAGCAGGTTTTGTGGGGTTTCCTGCCTGGGTATTCTGGGTTATATGGCTGTGTGAAGGGCCCTGAGTCCACACTGCAATATAATCCAGTTCAAAGCAGGAACTGGGACTTGAGACTGGGATTTTGGTGTTCATCTCTACCTCCAAGTCAAAGCCCCGGTGTCGTCCACAGACACCTCCAAGGCGGGGAGGGGGCGGAGCCGGGGAGGGGGCGGAGCTGGGGCGGGGCAGGGGTGGAGCCAGGGAGGGGGCGGAGCCGGGGGCGGAGGCAGACCCTTCGGCCCCCCAGGTCATCAGTAACCGGAATTCCGGCCACAGGTCAGGTAGAAGTTGGACAGCCCTGTACTAAGCCAAACTGGCGGCCACACCTTTCCATGTTACCTGACATTCATTTAACTACACATACCAGAGATTGGAAGTAGATCCTTCTCATGTAAGGCATGAGTTCTAGCACTGAACTGTAGTCCTTCCCCTGTTTTTATCCAAGAACTCATTCCATCTGTTCAGGCAAAAGTACATCACACATAAACATTATGTGCAATTAAAAAAAACCTATTTCCTATTTGTCAACACAATCTCTTCCCACTATGAAAATGAAGTAAGTGGTTTGGCAACCTGCCACAAACTCTCTCAGCATTATTTTTTAAAAGCATTTTGGCATGTCTGTTTCCAACTACAGGGTGGCTTCAAAAACTGTCAACGTTTATCAATAGTCATCAATAGCAACTCACATGTTGATTTTTTTAAAACCAGCTATTTTAATAACTATGTTTTTCTCTATTAGGGCTGCAAACCTTAGCAGATAGGATGTGTAAATTAAATGTTTAATCATTCAGAAGCTGTCTCTGTTTAATCAATGAGGCTGAAAACAAGGGGCACAATGACATGCAAGTCCTGAAAGACATGCAGTTGGACAATAAAGTAATAAAGATTCAAGAGAACTGTTCCTCCCACTTTGGATGAGTTCCCTTAAAACAGTAAGAATCAGTATTGATCACATAGAGAAAGGAAATAGTCAATGTTGTTGGAACATGCAAGAAATCAGTTTGTGTGTGTGTCAACTGCATGAAGCTGATTGGTTGGGTAATGCCCGGGGAGTTAACTGAGCCTGGGACATTTGGGTACTGTTACATTTTTCAGGTTTGAGCTATGCAGGTGCATGCAGAAAAGGAGAGAAGCAGAGAGCGTCTGGCATGTGCTCTTGCTTCACAAGCTGCTGAAAGGAGTTTATCCACATGGACAAAGAAAGGCCATTTTAAATCTCGCATAAAAGGACATTAGTTGAGTCAATGTAACTGATCACATGACTGTAAATATGTTGTTCTGAAATACAAAGAGTAAGCTACTTGTTCTTTATTGTTCACCTGCATGGCATATTTTCTTTCTCTGGCAAGGCAGTGTGTGGGCTGATCAAACGTGAACTACACATGATTTTCATTTTGTCACAATGAAACGTCAAAACCTGAAGTTTCCATAATATTAAAACCTGACAGCAAAAGCTGTTTTTGTTCAAATCTTATTTTGTTCCTGGGAGTTATTATAATGAGAAAGGCATTCAAGCCTGCCACCCCACCACTCACCCCAATTTGCAGGTTTCTCCTTAGCAGATTTGATTATTCTCCCCACAATTTCTCCTGCCCCTCTGCCTCTTTGTTGCTATCCTGCCAATGTCATCAGCACCTTCTCATCCTTTTCCATCTCATAGGCAAATTTTTGCCAAGAAAACATAGTAAGTCAGAGACTACTTGAAGGTACACAAACACAAAATGAGAAATGAACAAAATAGATGGTGTATGTACATGTATAGACTCTGGAGGGTCAGTGTCATGTAATGATTTGAGTGTTGGACCATGGGAGACAAGAGTTCAAGCCCCAGCTCAGCCATGGGCACTCATTAGTTGACCTTGAACAAATCACTCAACAAAACAAGGCAATACCAAACCTTCTCTGATTAAGTCTTGTGAAGAACACCCAACATGGGTCAAGGTGAAGGTACATTACAAAAATGAAGTTTATAATTAATGTATACTGCTTGTTGTTGTTTTTTCATTTTTAGTGCCCATGGTTTTAGTAATAAAGATTCATTGCATATTAGCTTCAGAGAAAAAGTAAGGTACCATGTTATAGGCTACTAATAAACTTTTTTATGGACCATTTTGTAAAAAAGAAATGTTTGGGAATTCAGCGGGGTTTAATATCAGATGTGCAATCGTGATCAACAAGTTGCTTTTGTGTTGGGGACAAAGCTTCACCCAGTGAATCAGGCTCTGCCTGCTAAACCACTTAACTCCATCTGTCTCCATTCCAACTCTTCCTACAGTCATGAAACAAAGAGCTCACTGCTCTTGGCACTTCGGAAAGCACATAAATCAAGCAGCCAAAGACTTCCAATGCACTCCGGATCTCAGTCAAACCATTCAAAGAATGCCAAGCTATGCTTAGCAGGAAATATTAGAACAGCTATTGGATCCCACGGGGGGAAAAAAAGGCTTTTACTGTAGTAACCGCTGATCTTCTTAATTCTACAATATTGGATCAGAAGGACTCCTAACTGGATCACAGTAGATTCCCAGGTTGCTGGCAGCATTGTCAGCTTTAATATGTTTGGGTGTGTCTGCTACTAATCGCTTTGCTGGCATTTTATCATTCAACATTAAGTAATCAGATTCACATTGACATTAGTTTCCATGAATGATATTACACACTTTTCTGCATTGAAGGCATTCTAGGATTAACTGACTTAATATGTATACATTGTCAAATTGCTTGACAAGGTTGTATCATCTTAAACCGTTCTTAGAGCTGTGCAAAGTATTGTCGAAGGCTTTCATGGCCGGAATCACTAGGTTGTTGTAGGTTTTTGGGGCTATACGGCCATGTTCTAGAACATGGTCAAATAGCCCAAAAAACCTACATCAACCCAGCTCTGAGAGCTTTTATTATCAGTGTATCCCACCTTTCTCTGACCCCAGTCCCACAACTATGGGACTGTGCTTAAATACATGTGGATTAACACTGCATTCCATGGATGCATCTAAAGAAGTAGTTCAGGACCTATGAAAGCTCATTTCACAGGTGCTGCTAGACTCTTCCCATCACATATGCAGGTTTGTGCATATGTACACACAGACATTTTTGTTATTTTTTTACTTTGTTGGACTGAAACAGACTGATACAGCTGTCTGTTGAAAGCTGCTCTCAACAATAAGGTTCTAGTTCTCCTTGATATCTACCAGCAGCATAAGATGGCAAAAGCATTGTTGAGTGCTAGGTCTGTCTTGTGTTATATACAAATTAGATTTCCTATTGCTGCATTTTGTTCCCATTCAAAATGAGGATAATCTCATACCCATGACCTTAAATTACTTGGTGGAATGAAAAACTATGGAAGTTTAGGGAAGAAAAAAGAAACTAAGAAGGGGGAAATAGATGAAGCACTTAGCAACACTGACCTCCTGAGTACTTTGGAATGAATCCAAAAGCCACACATTGTTCACTTCTACTCTTAAGTGAGAAAAATAAACTAGCTAAAAGTCTCTTAGTCCAACACTTCATAGCTACTTCAAATTATAAAGTTTATACAAGATCTCTCTTTCCTCCCCTGAACCACCCTCACAATCTGGGTCTTTAAGTTTCCCAGCCAACTTTAGCCTCATGCTCCCTAATTTACTAAGGATCCTAGCTTATGTGCAAACAAAGGTATACTATTACAGCATTTAAATATGCAAGGAAGCAAATATCAGATAAAATGCATCCAAAAGACAAAGATCCTTACAACAACCCAGACTGCAAGATATTTTGAAAACCTCAACACCAAGCAAGGGTGGAAGTTAGTGCATCATTTGGGCTCCTCTACTGAAAGGCATGCTCCATGGGAATTGGCCACAATGTGTATTTGGGTGCCCTATAGTTACTTTTCATGAGTTTAGTACTCTAAACAGCAAAACCAGTTGTACAAATTAAGGAAGGTTGGGCCACTGCACAGAATGTTCAAAAAGATCAGGTGTTTCAAAGCCAATGTTTACTTGAGGATTTGGCAACTTTGGAATTAACTTTCACACAGGGTAGGTATCAAGTAAAAAGTCAACAGAAGAAAGGATAAGGTTTCCAAAGAAAATAGTGTGTTCTTATATGTGTCTGCAGACAATGCATGTTAGGTAATTTTAGACACTGATATCAATTCTCTTATTGTGTGTTTGTGTGTGGGGGAGGGGGTGGGAGGGCAACAATAAAGTGTTATTCCACACTTCAAAATGTGGTATGTCATTTGTAGGATCTTCTTGTTCAGTGGGGTCTTGAGATTCTGCCCCAAAGTCCTACTTTGACCACACTTCTGTGTTTATTGAACATATTTTTGGCTAAGTTTGGGACAATGGGTGTGGGATACATAGCAGTGGTTGCTGTTGTGTGCCTTCAAGTTATTTGACTGACGGTAACCCTTTCACAAAATTGACTTTAGCAGGATTTGTTCAGAGAGTGTTTCCATGGCTGAGCAGGAATTCAAATCCTAGTCTCCAGTTATAGTCCAACAGTCAAACCACAACAGCAGGACTACACAACCTGTGGCCCTCCAGATGCTCTGTGCTTCACCTTCCAGAATGCCATTGGACCACCTGGCTGGCACTTCTGGGAGTTGGAGGCCCAAACATCAGGAGGGCCTCAGGTTGTGCAGGCTTGCACTACACCATGCTGGCTCTCATACATAGCAGCAACAAAGCTCTTGAGCTAAAACATATCATTAAGCTTCACATCAATCAAAACATAGAGGAGGGGAAAATGGGAAGTCCTGTGTGTGATTCTGTACATCTCTGAACAAGGCTAACTAATGGTGTTATGGATCTGGGAAAGAAAGAGATTTCTTTTCGGCTAAATGACTTCTTTGCCTCCGTTTTCACACAGGAGGACAGACAACATATGCCTGCAGCTGAGTCAGTTTTTTCAGGGAGGGAATTAAAAGAATTAAAACAGATAAACAAGGAGGATGTTCTCACATGCCTTACTAAACTAAATGTCAACAAATCACCAGGTCCAGACGGCATCCACCCCAGAGTTCTTAAGGAACTCAAGTGTGAAAATGCTGAACTTCTAGCTAAGATATATAACCTTTCTCTAAGATCAGGCACTGTACCCGAGGACTGGAGGGAGGCAAATGTAACACCGATCTTCAAGAAAGGATCCAGAGGTGATCCAGGAAATTATAGACCAGTCAGTTTAACCTCAGTTCCAGGCAAAGTGATGGAAACCATTATTAAAGAAAATATTACTAGACACATAGAAGAACAGGCATTGCTGAAAGAAAATCAACATGGTTTCTGCAAAGGCAAATCATGTCTTACTAACTTGTTAGAATTCTTTGAGGGTGTAAATAAACACATAAAGGGGACCCAATTGATATTGTTTACCTTAACTTTCAAAAGGCTTTTGACAAAGTCCCTCACCAAAGGCTCCTAAATAAGCTCTTCAGCCATGGAATCAGAGGACAGGTCTTGTCCTGGATTGGAACCTGGCTAAACTGTAGGAAACAAAGGGTGGTAATAAATGGACATTTCTCTGGGTGGAAAGAGGTGAGAAGTGGCGTACCCCAAGGTTCAGTTTTGGGTCCGTTACTTTTTAATTTATTCATTAATGATCTGGATGTAGGAGTGAATTCTGAGGTAGCAAAGTTTGCAGACGACACTAAATTGTTCAGGGTAGTTAAAAATGAAACTGATTGTAAAGAGCTCCAGAAAGATCTCTCGAAATTGAGTGAATGGGCAACAAAGTGGCAAATGCATTTTAACCTAAACAAGTGTAAAGTCATGCACATCGGGGCAAAGAACCCCAACTACACCTACCAATTGATGGGGTCAAAGCTTTCCGAGACATACCAGGAAAGGGATCTTGGGGTTTTGGTGGACAGCTCAATGAAGATGTCAACCCAGTGCGCAGCAGCAGTGAAAAAGCAGATTCTATGCTAGGCATGATCAGAAAGGGAATCGAAAATAGGTCAGCAAATGTTGTATTACCTCTCTACAAATCTATGGTAAGGCCACATTTGGAGTACTGTGTACAATTCTGGTCTCCGCACCTTAAGAAGGATATAACGGAACTGGAAAGGTACAGAAAACGGCAACAAGAATGATCCAAGGGATGGAGCGGCTCCCTTATGAAATCAGGTTGCAACGCCTTGGTCTTTTCAGCCTTGAAAGACGGCGTCTAAGAGGTGACTTGATCGAAGTGTATAAAATCATGCATGGGATAGAAAAGGTGAATAAAGAAAAATTATTTTCTTTGTCACAAAACACTAGGACTAGAGGGCACTCCCTGAAGCTCCAAGGTAGGAAAATTAGGACTAATAAAGGAAATATTTCTTCACCCAGAGGGTCATTGGGTTATGAAATTTACTTCCAGAAGAGGTTGTGACAGCTGTCAGCCTGAACAACTTCAAGGCAGGATTAGACAGATTCATGGATACCAAGTGTATCGGTAGTTACTGAAAAGGACATTCAAGTGCCACCTCGGAGTTGGTTGAGGTAGGCAGGATTTCCCTGGGTACTGGTTGTGGGGGGTCGGGAGCAGGTTAGGGTTTTGCCCTCCCTTCTGCTCGAGATCCCCGTGTACAACTGGTGGGCCACTGTGTGATACAGAATGCTGGACTAGATGGGCTGAGGTCCGATTCAGCATGGCTCTTCTTATGTTCTTATGTTCTTATGTTCTACTGAGGACACATTCTTTACACAGGTTTCCCAACAAAGCATGTCACTATAGACTGATAATTGTGGTAAGATCAAACAAATTCCATCTCAGATCTATCCATCTTAGCAAGTTACATATTAATCAATTGACTAGAGTCTTTCATTGGCACGCCCTTGTCATGGGGGAGAGGCTTGCGTACCCTAATGAAGTTGTGAGCTATGCTGGCAGTGGCATAATAGCACCGGTAGGTCCTCCCATGCCAGACAGGTCACAACTGAAGGGTCTGACAAAGAGCGTCAATGGGCAGGATGGGCTCTCTAGCCTTTTGGCAACCATCCTAGGAGAAGGAAAAACTCTGATTTCAAACCCGGGCAGATGGTGTAAGGTCAACCATCTAGAGAAGGAAACTCAAACCAAACCTATGACCTGAGGACCTCTCTGCCACCGTCCAAGCTTGCTAGGCCCCGGCAATGAACCTTTGGTTTAAAGGGTGAGGCCAGTTCTGTGCACGCTGCGCTCCACCATAAAAATCCATTGCACAGGCTCGAAGGACACATCCAACCTCTGAAACATCAACGCGCTTGTAGAAAGCATGAGATGAGTCCTTCCTGAATCTTCATTCGCGAAGAAAAGCCAAGAAAAAGAAGAGAGTCTTTCAGAAAAATATAGAGTTCCTTGGAGAGAAGATGTTTTTGAGAGAGGGAGAAAGCGCATCTCTGAACTCATAATTCAAGTAGACTGAGAGAGAGAAACTGAAAGTGAAATTGCACATCTGTATACAAACCTGAGTCCAATGAACATTAAATCCTCAGCTGAGATGGGATGCTGCTCTGTGAGGTTTGTGATAAACACCATTTGTGACCTCAGAGTTCTAACTAACTAATGGGAATATGTTTGGGCTAGAACCATCTCCATTAAATATTCCAAATGTGTGAATGAACTCACCTGTCTCGATTCGCTGAAGTACGGCACAAAAGGGTTAACTGGGTGTTTATTCAATAACAAAACTGTTGAAATATACATATATATGCATTACAGCAGGGATCTAAAATCTCCAATTTTATAGCAGTGTTGAGCTGCAAAATAATAGATAGAATACACAGGGCACTCCCCAAGTTACAAACAAGAGAAGGTTTTTTCTTCAGTTGAATTTAATGCAAGTCAGAACAGGTACACTTCTAAGTGCCAAATTTGTATATATTAACTTTGGTTAGCATAGAAAAGGATTAACACCCCTGTGGTATGTTTTACTATCTAGGCCCTGTTCTGAAGACTTCACCTCACTTTCTGTCCCTGTGATATGTGGCTTGTTGTGGAAATAAGGATTGGAGATAAAGCTTCAGTGGAGACACCTCTTCCCCATGAAGACTCTTTCAGGAGTAAATTTCCCTTCCTAATTTCCAAGTTTTAAAACTTAGTTGTTTTTTAATACATTACAACTGTACCCTTGGTTTGCTCCTGATACAATAAATAATACCCTAAAGAAGTTTAGGATGTGAGTACATGAGATATGGCTATCTTCTCGGTGGCTTCCAAGCATATTTTGATCTAAGATGCCCTTCCCTAGACATATTCCAGCTGGCCAATGTCCTTCATGAACTGTGGTGCCAGAACTGGACACAATATTTTAGGCAAGATCTGATCAAAGCAGAGGAAAGTGTGATTATGTTCTTCCTTCTGGTAAGATTACAGTTACCACCTGACCACTTACTAAAACTCACACAGGTACACACGAAGGTTGAATGAAAAGTAACGCCTTCATTACTTGAGTTTGAATGGGAATATTTTAAAAAATCAAACTCAGAAATAATCCTTAGAATATGCTCTTGGAAGAAGAATATGCTCATGGAAGAAGTCGACACTCTGTTTCCGCAACCAGTGTCTCACAGTTCTCTCAACGTCTTCATCAGAAGCATAATGATGTTCTCGCTGCTCTACTTTCATTATTGGGAACAGATGGAAGGCAGACGGTGCTAAATGGACTGTATGGAGGATGCCATACAGTGGTGAGATCCAGTCTCTGAAATTCTGCTTTGGTGGCATGTGGTGGCATCTGACAGTTTAGGCATCAGCATCCTGGGTCCTCATCGTGCATAGAACTTCCGATAGCCGAGCAAAGCAATAATGTGATCCACATGTTCTTGTGAAATGCCAATTATGCTGGAAATTTCTGAGTGATACGACGATCATCCAGAATCAATCTGTCAAACTTTTGCTTGTGAAACTCGGTGGTTGCTGTAACAGGACGTCCAACTCTTTGTATTTCACGCAAGTCAGATGTTCCCACCTCAACATCTTTAAACTTACTCGCCCAGCGATGCACAGTACTCACATCAACACAATCACCATAAAAAACTTGCATTCTCTGATGAATCTCCTTTGGGGTGACACCTTCTGCTATCAAGAATTCAATGGCTGCACGTTGCTTAAGTTGCAGTGACCAACCTCTGTGCAGGGTTCCATACTTCGCACTTTAACAACACAACCATTCAATGCTAAGGCTTCCCACCAAAATGGAACTGTAGAGGAGAGTCTACTGAACAAGCCAGTACCAGCCGCATACCAGTACTGTCATCTGTTGAGGAGTTACAAACGTGGAAGCATTACTTTTCATTCAACCCAGGTTTTATTTATCTATTTATTGGTTTATGGTTTATTTATTCTTGAAAGGAAGTGTTTCTAATCTGAATTATTGATTTTTAGAGACTACACTGGCATCAATAGTTGCTTCAGAAAAGTGAAAGTAATTGGAATGCATAGGGATGTCTCCTCCTAATCTTATCAGCAACATTCTGGTGCACTTGCTTCGTCCAACCCAGCTCTCCATTGTCTATTTGTAGCAGTGGAACCAAGAGAGAATAAACAATTAGAGATTGTTAGGGGGAAGGTAAATGAATATATGCTGTATGTCCTTTTCAGCTCCATTCAAATGCAAAGTACAGACAGCTGCCAACATGCACTTCCTCATATTAGGGCATAAAACTTGACAAGCTCATTGACCTGTGTGGATTGAATCCTGGGACTAAATTTGACATTACAGTAATACCCCTGTATCTGGGGGGTCCTGCAGTTACCTAAAACCATGGCTAGGAACAAATACCATTAAATGAAATCCTAGAGATGTTTCCAAAACTAACCAGACACTCCTATAAAACCACAGTATCTCTGTGGAGATCCAGGGCAGGAAAAGTACATGGAGGAGGCAAACGAATGGTCTGCCTTAATGCAGTGTTCTCTCATGATCTTATTTAACATTTTTACCACTCACAGCTTTATATATGCTGATGACATTGGCCTATCGACACAAGCAAAAGACTTTGAAACAGTTCAAAACCAACTTACTAATGCACTGAAAGATCTCTCCAACTACTACAAAGATAACCACCTGAAGCCTAACCCTGTAAGGCACGTGTGTGTGCCTTCCACCTATACAACGTCAAGTCAACAGGAAATGGAAGGCCAAGAGCTTGAACACTGTTCCACTGTCACCTTAGACCAAACACTAACATTTAGGAAACACTGTGCAAACACCAAGCACAAAGTAGCTGCACACAATAACATCCTGTGGAAACTTACTGATAGTGTATGGGGTGCAGACCCAAAATTAATAATAACATCAGCCCTGGCCTTGTCTTACTCAACTGCTGAGTATGCCTGCCCTGTCTGGCACAAATCCGCCCACGCGAAACAGATGAATATAGCACTGAATGAAACATGTAGAATAATACACAGAATGCTTTAAACCAGGCCTGGGCAAACTTTGGCCCTCCAGGTGTTTTGGACTCCAACTCCCACAATTCCTAACAGCCTACCGGCTGTTAGGAATTGTAGGAATTGGAGTCAAAACACCTGGAGAGTCGAAGATTGCCCAGGCCTGCTTTAAACCTACACCTGCTGATAGACTTTATAAGCTAGTTGGCATTGCCCCTCCCTGACATGCAATGTGAAGTTGCTGCCAATTGCGAGAGAAATAAGGTTGAACACTGAAAGCCACCCAGTGTATGGCTATCAGCCTCCTCCCAGTAGACTTAAATCAAGGAAAAGTTTCATGAGAACCACCACCCCTTTTAATGTTCCTCCAGCAACAGCAATAATAACCCTGTGGGCAGAAAAATCAGGCAATTCCAACTGAATGGCCCCTACGAGGGTCTTCCTCCAGGAGCAAGCGAAGAATGGGCAACTTGGAAGTCCCTGAACAGACTCAGAAGTGGAGTGAGCAGATCAAAAGACAAGCTGGCAAAATGGCACTACCTAGAAGAATCCTCTACTTTGTGTGATTGTGGAGAAGAACAAACAAGTCAGCATCTGTATGCTTGCCCACAATGCCTTGTCTCATGCACAGAGGAAGAACCTTTTAAATCTACAGACAATGCTGTTGCTGTTGCCCGTTTTTGGTCTAAAATTATTTAGCTGCTTGTGCTCCCTTTATTTTATCAGTTTTATATTACCAGTAATTTATTCATGCAATGCTTTTGACACTAAATAAATCTCAAATAATTTTACCAGACTTTCTAACATAACTCTATGGTAGCTTCCAGAGAAAATATACCATAGAATCACCTGAAGGGCCTAGCAAATTTCTAGAGAAACCCCTTTCCCCCCAGGCTCAGGTTAATTAAACCACAAGTATGGATTCTGCAGTTACAGGGGTCTTACTTACTGTACATTAACTGGAAAATAGTTCATGTTTCTTATTACAACATTAGATAGTAAGTACAGTTAAGAGTGCATGAGAAGATTGAGGGAAAAGAATAAAATTCTGAGTGGAAAGAATCTGCATATACAGTACGTATACTGGCTCTGAGATTGGGAGGTGATGTTTGGATTGATATAGATATGAATTGTGTTTCTACATGCAGTGGTTGATAGATTTCATATATCTGACTGAGGCAGTTATCTGCTCTGTTTTAATCCAGACTTCAAAGGGGCTACCTAAAAGTTAAAACCCAGCCACATTATTTGTTCAGCATCTTGAACAGTTAGGTCATGCACTATGCCACAGACCTAAACAGATGTAGTAACCACTAGTGGTCCACTGTCTGGGTAATGGAGTTGGAAACAAGAAAGGCTGATCCCTGTCAGGCAGAAAAAGAAAGATGTCCCCACTTATGTCTCATGAGTATAAGCAAAGAAATCCTGCCAGAAGCTCCTAGGATTCGGTTCCACCCTCCACACCTCTTCCTAATTACTTCCCCAACCACTCAGCCACAGAAGTAGATAGCAATCAAATGCATCATGGGGATTTTGGCTCCTCTTCCCAAGACCCAATAATGCATGCTAGGAGCAGAGGAGTTGCAGAATGAGGTTTAACCCAGTAGGACTTCTTTTTTAGATTTTAAAGTTCCTTGGATTTAAATTATTTTTTCTGCCTTTCTCCCAGTAAAGAACTCAAGATGGCTTATAACAACAACAATTATTTATTTATAAACCACTTTTCTTCCTAAATAAGACCCAAAATGGTTCATAACATTTTTAAAACAATACAAATAACAAATTGAAACAAAATAGCTCTGAAACCTGATACACAAGTTTTGAAAACTAATAAATTCCAATTATGAAAACTCTGTTTAAAAACACATTGAAATATCGTTAAAAGGATAAAGGTAAAGGATTTCCCTTAACATTAAGTCTAGTCAAGTCTGACTCAGGGGGGGGGTTACTCATCTCCTTTTCTAAGCTGAAGAGCCAGTGTTGTCCATAGACACCTCGAAGATAATGTGGTCGGCATGACTGCATGGAGCGCTATTACCTTTCCTACCAAAGCAGTACCTATTGATCTACTCACAGTGACATGTTTTTGAATTGGTAGGTTGGCAGAAACTAGGGCTAACAATGAGAGGCCACCCCGTCACACAGATTCGAACCACCGACCTTCCAGTCAGCAAGTTCTGCAGCTTAGTGGTTTAACCCGCTGCGGCACCACGGCACCGAAGCCCCAAAAGTATAAAGCATAATGATAAAAGATTTTTCTGCTAAAGTAAGTTAAACACCCAAGGCTTGTCTAATTACAGTGGGCATTAACTGAGGAAGGAAGAGAGCAAACAGAGCACCCACTGAGCCTTCCACGGAAGAGACTTCACAATGGGAGCAATCAGAGAGAAGACTATTCCTATTTCCTCATCAAACATGCCTAAGATGCTGTGGGATCAAGAGATATGCTTTCTCTAAAGACCTTAAAACTCAGACAGGCTTGTAGAGGGAGGATATCAAAAGTACAGAATTTCAGCAGTATGATGACACCTCAATTGTAATCATTTCATCTTAAGGAATCCTGGGATCTGATGCAGATTGAAAAAATAGGGTATGTAAAAATATCTAACCCTTAAGCACAGGACTAGAGCAATCTAGAAGAGGGTTCTAAATACCTTGCCAAATTACAAAACTATGGTGTAACTTCACCATAGGATGGTAATGGTCAACATTCCTCAGCCAGAAGAAAATATGAGCATCCTTTATCTGAAATTCCAAAATTCAAAATACTCCAAAATCCAAAATTGTGCACATGTGACTAATATAGTGATACTTTTGCATTCTGATGGCTCAATGTATATATATTTTGTTTCATGCATGAAATTATTTTTAAAATGTTGTATAAAACTAACTTCTATGTGTATAGGGGTATATGAACAATGAATTACATTTTGATTTGAGTCCCAACTCCAAGATATTTCATTATGTATTTATATGCAAATACGGGTATTCCAAATACATTCAAATAATTGCAAAACTCTTCTGGTTCCAAGCATTTTGGGTAAGAGACATTCAACCTGTATTACAGAATAGCCCAGCTTTCTGCTTGGAGCTGGCACAAGGACTCAAAACTCAGAAAACAGGAACTACATCTTCACTCTCAATGTAGCCATTACATGGGGAAAGGGGCAGCAAACATTATAGGGTTTTCTGACGGATTGGAACAATGTTCAACAATAAAACAGAAGAAACAAAGGCTCCTCTGATTCCAGTGCTATGAGTCACCAAGATCCACTTCGCAAAGACAAAAACAGTGATGACTAAGCTATGCCTGACACATACCTTAGGGACCATCTCTTCCCCAACTCCATAATTTTCCATGGGCTCCTTCAGAGGAGCACCCTCCCTCCACACAAGTATGGTAAGTGAAAACACACTAGGAAACATAATGCCCAGAAATGAAAATACTCACAACCCAAAATATGGTACTAGTTGGCAGCTTCAACATTACTGGGAAAATAAATTGATAGCCTGGATTTTAGTTCAAACTTTAAAAGGAGTTATAGAATCATAGAGTTGGAAGAGACCATAAGGACCATTCAGTTCAACATGGTTGTCCTATACATCAGTCTTTCTCAACCAGTGTGCCGTGGCACACTAGTGTGCCGTGACGGACCTCCTGCTGTGCCGTGAGAAAAGCTCTCTGCCCCCCTTCCTCCCCCCCTCCTGCCAAACTCCTGCTGCTTGGGGGAGGAGGAAGGGCCGGGCAGTGGCGAAGAAAAAGAAGAAGGGACCGGGGCACTGCCTCCTTCAGCCGTTTCCCCTGCCAGCCTCCAATCCGCCATGACTCCCACCATGACTCTCGCCCCTCGCTCGCTGAAGCCGCGTGGAGAAGCCCCGCCCACTGAAGCCCGTCCACCGCTCATGCTCCTCCTCTGTAGGAGAGCTGAAGCTGGGGGGAGGGGCGGGGCATGGCTCTGCCCCCTCCCCTGGCTTCGGCACTCCCAGCAGCTGATCCCGGCATGAGGGACAGTGCCAAGCCAGCATTGTGCTGGCTCTGGCACCGCTGGCTTGGCACTGCCCCCTCAAGGCTGGAGCAGCTGCTGGGAGAGGTGAAGCCGGGGGTGGGGGTGGGGCGTGGCTCTGCCTGGCTCCGCCCCCCCCCCCGGCTTCGGCACTCCCAGCAGCTGTTCCCAGCAGGCCACCAACCACCAGCCGTTCTTTACTGTGTTAGAGTGTCATTTTGGTTGGTGGTGTGCCCCCGGATTTTTTTAATGTTAAAAGTGTGCCACGGCTCAAAAAAGGTTGGGAAACACTGTTCTAGAGTAGTGTTTCCCAACCAGTGTGCTGTGAACGATCATCAGGTGTGCCTTGGGAAATTGGAACCTCCAGGAAGGGGGGGGGGGGAGTCTAGTGTGTTGAAGTATAAAAACCCTAAGAAACCTACCTCGATAAAGGTACAAAATTACAAACACCCCCCTCCCCACCCGTTGTTTATTTGTTCTCTCCCTCTCCATGCATTGGGAAGGCTCGCCTCCCTTTCCCCAAGTAGAGACTTCCTCTTGCCTCCTGGGGGTTCTGTGTGGGAAGTTTGGCCCAGTTCTATCATTGATGGGGTTCAGAATGCTCTTTGATTGTAGGGGAACTATAAATCCCAGCAACTACAACTCCCAAATGTCAAGGTCTATTTCCCCTGAACTCCATCTGCCCCACTCCTACACCCCCCCAACCCCAGCCAACTGGGGGGCCTAACGAACCATCGGGCACAGGGCAAAGTTCACCTTTATCACCATGGACAACACAAGACCCTATTAAGGGAAGGACACCCCTGCCTTTGTCTGTAACCTGTTGTCCCCCGGGGAAAGAGGGTCACCACCGGCACACCCCCCCCCTTTTCAGAGGGAGGGCAGAAGGCCGGACACCTAGGGGATTCGGGGGAGGATGAGGTGCGGGGGCGGGCAATACGTGTGATCTCGGGCAGGGGCAGCTGGGACGGTAGACGTAGGCCTGATGAGAGAAGACGGAGGAGCCAAAGAGAGGCTCGTCCCTCTTCTGACCTACGGGCTATCCCTAGGCACGCAGATGGGAGGTTCCCTATTACCTCTCCTCCAACTCTGGTTCTGGCCAACACCAGGTCCGTGCGAAATAAGACCGGGATCATCAGGGACTTCCTCCTGGAGAGAGAGATCGACCTAGCCTGTTTGACTGAAACATGGCTCCAGGAGGGAGATGAGGTCATTATGCGCGAGGTGGCATCTCCTGGGTTTGTGGCCAGTTATCAGATGAGGACAGAGGCGGGGGAGGGTCACCATCCTCAGCCGAGACACAATTCAGGGACGATTCCGGCGGCGAACATTCCGGGGATGGAGTGCGCGGGCCTGGTGTGGGATCTTAGTGAGCGTGGCCTTCCTGCTGGTGTACCGTGCACCCAACGCACCGGCAGGAGTCTACACCTAAGCTGCTGGAGGTGGTCGCGGAGTGGGCATTGAGGTTCCCTAAGCTTATTATCTTGGGGGACTTCAATGTCACGCCCGATGCCCCCTCAACGGCAGCCATGGACCTGGTGTCTACCATGGAGGCACTAGGACTCTCACTTTGTAAGACCGGTCCCACGCATCAGGCCGGGCACACCCTGGACTTGATCTTCGCCGCCGGAATTAGTGTGACCCTAGCCTCCACTATGGAGGTTCCATGGTCGGATCACAGAGTCCTGGAAGTTCGGCTGGGGGTGGCCTCCCCTCTCGGTAAGGGTGCCGAACCTATTTTGGTTCGCCCGAAGAGACTTATGGAACCCATCAGGTTCCTGAATGCTCTAAGGGAATGGGAACTTCCCAGCGACTCAGTCGATGGGCAGGTGGAAATTCTGGAACACCAGTCTTTCCACGGCCCTGGACGAGATCGCCCCAGGCGCTCTCTCCTCCCCCGCAGAAATCGCTCGCCTTGGTTTTACCGAGGAGTTGCGGGCGATGAAGCGGAGGAGGGAGACAGTTAGAGACGTGTGGCAAAATCTCCGTGACGAAGCATCGAAATCGGCTTATAAGCAGTTCAAAGAGAAACTACGAGCAAGCTATCAAGGAAGCCAAAAAGATCTACTATTCTTCCTTGATAGAGTCGGCTAGCTCACGCCCAGCGCAATTGTTTAGGATAATTCGGTCTTTGACAACAATCCCAACTGTCCCAAATGATAGGGGTTTGGCACCAACAGCTGAGGTTTTTCAGAGCTATTTCGCCCGACAAGATTTCAACTCTTCGCGGGACATCCCGGCCACTTTTGATACAGTTAGTGAACTCGAGACTCCGCCGCCACTCGGAGGCCACCTCACCCGTTTCCAATTGCTGGGCGCAGCAGCTGTCGACAAGTTACTAACTGCAGCTAGACCAACTACATGCTCCCTCGACCCGTGCCCCTCCTGGCTTGTTGGGCGTGTCGGGAGGGGCTACGAGGCCCCCTGGGCACGATCATAAATAGCTCCCTTGAGCAAGGAGTCTTCCCGGGGGGATTAAAAGAGGCATTGGTGAGACCGCTGCTGAAGAAGCCGAATCTAGATCCTTCGGCTCCCTCCAATTACCGGCCAGTTTCCAACTTGCCTTTCCTAGGCAAGGTGATTGAGAGGGCAGCAGCGGATCAGCTGCAGCAGTTCTTGGAAGACACAGCTGGACTTGATCCCTTCCAGTCCGGCTTCCGTGGGCACGGGACGGAGACCGTGCTTGTCGCCATTACAGACCAACCGCGCCAGCTGGACCAGGGTGGATCGGCACTGCTCGTCCTGTTAGATCTGGCGGCAGCTTTCGACACTGTAGATCACGCATTGTTAACCCACCGTTAGCCGGCTCCGGGTCGGGGACCGCCCTTCAATGGGTGGCCTCCTTCCTCCGGGACCGGGGACAACGTGTGGAGGCGAGGAGGTCTCTGGGAGATCCCCACTGGATTGTGGGTCCCCAGGGGCCATCCTCTCCTCCTTATTATTCAACGCGTGTACATGCCCCTGGCCCAGCTGGCCCGTGACTTTGGTCTGGAGTGTTATCAGTACGCTGATGACACCCAGCTTCTGCTGAGAATGGACGGCAGGCCGGACACCGTACCGGTGTTTCCATCAGTGCCTAGAGGCTGTGACTGGTTGGCTGCGGGCTAGCCGGCTGAAGGTGAACCCGTCGAGACGGAGATCTTGTGGCCTGGTCGGCCTGGGCGGGATGAGTGCCGGTTGCCTACCTAGACGGCGACGGCTTAGTCCATCGCCTGTTGTTAAGAGCTTGGGTGTCCATTTGGACCCCCTGCTGGCCATGGAGACCCAGGTCTCTGCGGCCCCCCGAGATCACTACGTTCTGAGGAGTTGAACTTGCTCCTGATTCCATCGGTCCGCGCCTGTCACCTGTCTGCCACCAGACAAAGGGCTTTCTCTGTGGCGGCTCCGGTACTCTGGAACTCTCTCCCGGACGACGTTCGAGCTGCCATGGAGCTCATTCCGTTTCGTAGGGCTTGTAAGACCGCCCTGTTTAGGCTGGCCTTCGGCTAGGGCGAGTAAGCGAATGTACTCATCTTCCTAACTGGCACCCTGGTTTCAGGGAATGCCATGGCATGTACGTAATTTTAATCCCGGGACCTATTGTATTCTGTTTTATTGTGTGTTTTATGTTCATTTTATTGTACGGCGACATGGATGCTGCATGTCTGCCGAATTCTGTGCTGTTATCCGCCCCGAGCCTGCAGGGAGGAGCGGAATACAAGATGGAACAAATAAATAAATAATAAATAAATAAATATTTGGGCACATTGAGTATTCATGCCAAGTTTGGTCCTGATCCAACATTGTTTCAGTCCGCATTGTTTGCTCTCTGGATATAGGTGAACTAAAACTCCAAAACTCAAGGTCAATGCCCACCACACTCTTATAGTATTTTCTCTTGGTTATGGGAGTTCTGTGTGGGAAGTTTGTGCCTTTCTGCCATTCCTGCCAGGATATCTATCTTGTGTTCATTGAAACAGGTCCAGGTTTCACACTGAGTGTATAAATACATTTGAAAACATATTAACTATATGTATTACTGTGTTAGAGTGTCATTTTGTGTCATTTTGGTTGGTGGTGTGCCCCAGGATTTTGTAAATGTAAAAAGTGTGCCGCGGCTCAAAAAAGGTTGGGAAACACTGCTATACATGGTGCTGAAAATGTCTGCGGATGAAGCAAGATAGACACCAATATTGTAGCATTCCAATACCAAATAAAAACACAATTATTCAATAAAGCTATCGAGTCTTAACTGATCTCATACCAATTTCCACATGTGGCTGTTTTTTAATGGTTTTAAACTGTTGTTTTAAGTGAAGAATGGTCTAAGATGCTTTTAGCTTTTAAAATTATTTTTATTGTTTTACATTCTTTTAAACTGTTCAAACTGTTGCATTGCACAACACCCTGAGATGCCAGGAATAGAGCAGAATATAAACATTTGAATTAATACATAAGCAGCCCTTTAAAAGTTGAGACTACAACTCAAGGCAAATTCACTGTACCACCAATATCAGATCCATCTCTTATCTCCCCCAAAAACAAAATCTGGATTTGTTGTCGAAGGCTTTCATGGATGGAATCACTAGGTTGCTGTGAGTTTTCTGTGCTGTATGGCCAGGCTCCAGAAGCATTCTCTCCTGACATTTCACCCACATCTATGGCAGGCATCCTCAGAGGTTGTGAGGCCTGTTGGAAATTAGGCAAGTGGGGTTTATATATCTGTGGAATGTCCAGGGTGGAAGAAATAACACTTGTCTTCCTGAAGCAAGTGTGAATGTTGCAGTTGATGAGCTTGATTAGCACTGAATGGAACTGCAGCTTCAAAGCCTGACTGATTACTGCCAGGGGGAAATCATTTGTTGGGAGGTATTAGCTGGCCTTGATTGTTTCATATCTGGAATTCCCCAGGTTTCTGAGTATTGTTCTTCATTTACCGTCCTGATTTTAGAGGGTTTTTTAAATACTGGTAGTCAGATTTTGTTTATTTTCATGGTATCCTCCTTTCTGTTGAAATTGTCCACATGCTTGTGGATTTCAATGGCTTCTCTGTGTAGTGTGACATGGTGGTTGTTAGAGTGGTCCAGCATTTCTGAGTTCTCAAATAATGTTCTGTTCAGGTTGGTTCATCAAGTGCTCTGCTATGGCTGACTTCTCTGGTTGAATTAGTCTGCAATGGCTTTAATGTTCCTTGATTCATGTTTGGGCTCTATGCTTGGTGTTATTTCTCCCACCCTGGACATTCCACAGATATATAAACCCCACTTGCCTAGTTTCCAACAGACGTCACAACCTCTGAGGATGCCTGCCATAGATGTGGGCAAAACGTCAGGAGAGAATACTTCTGGAAAATGGTCATGCAGCCTAGAAAACTCACAGCAATCCAAAATCTGGATGTTATTTAAAGATCTTGAAGAACCCACCACACTTCTACTCTGCTAATTAAAATGCAAATCAAATTAACCAAGGGTAATGACAGTATGTGTTTTAAAATATGTTCAGCATTCTCTTTATTTCCAAATGTTCATAATTCCTGTTATTCATTCTGAAATCAAAGAATCAATGGTGTTCAAAGAAATTAACTCCTATGATATTAAACCTAATTTCTAAAATAAATTTACTTAACTCCAAAATAATCCTAGCACTAGAAGCAGAACACAGCAATTAAGTTATATAATGTGGCCCAGAAGAGACTAACCGAACTGTGGCTTGAAAGGCCAGGATTTAATTGACTGAATTATGTTCTTAAGTGTATCATTCATTACTTCTGAAAGTTAGAGATGAACTAATCAGACTCAAGAGCTGCATTAGACATTTTCTCTTTTAATAAAACTTTACAATAAATGGTAAGCTGCAATTACAAAATACAATTACAATAATTATAACTAAAATTACAAGTGAATTTGCTATTCTGTTACTAATGGAGTTGCCATTTTATTACCTGCCTTTTAATGCCCTTTCTCCCTACATGACCAAGCAGGGAGTGGCTTGCAGACCATCTTAACTGAAAACAGAAGTAACATCTGAGACAAAATATAGGCCTGTGATATAACATAATCACCTTCTTCTGTATGGTTTTCAACATCTTTGTCCAATGAAGCATTCGGTGAATACTTGCATGATGTATTTTGTGCATTTTCTTGGGCAATAAATGTATCACACCTTTGTGGATATGTTTAATACATTGAACAAAAGTTTTAAAGAGGATTTTATAATACAAGTTGCATGAAAGGTTGAAGGAACTGAGTGTTTTTTTTCCTGGAGAAGACAACTAAGAGGCAATATAACAATCTTCAAAGATTTGGACAACTGTCACACAGATGTAGCAAATTAATATTATGTTACTTCAAAGGAAAGATTTGGAAGCAACAGAATAAGCAACAGGTGTGAGCTCCCACAGTTAGCCCCAGCGTCTGCCAACCTAGCAGTTTGAAAACATGCAAATGTGAGTAGATCAATAGGTACCACTCCACTGGGAAGGTAACGGTGCTCCATGCAATCATGCCGGCCACATGACCTTGGGGGTGACTACAGACTACGTCAGCTCTTTGACTTTGAAATGGAGATGAGCACAAACCCCCAGAGTTGGACACAACTGGACTTAATGTCAGGGGAAAACCTTTACCTATCCTGCTCTATTTTACAGGATTACAGAGCAGTACAGTGGATACTTGGGGTTTGGTTCAAGGACGACCACCAACCCCATTCCCCCAGTGGATACCAAAATGTGTGGATGTTCAAGTCCCACTTTGTACAACAGTGAAGTAAAATGGATGAAGGTGAGGCTACTGGTAGACAGTGCCTGCACTTGAGCTCCCTAAAGCATTCACCTCCCCTGCAGTACTGAGGCAAACGCCCCTCTCCATCAAAAAATGAGTCGATTTCCTTTCTCAGTAGACAGAAATGCATTTAAGCTTTGATCCCTTCATCTCTCATCCAAGAAAAGAAATGGACTCATTTCTTAGTGGGCTGAAGCAACTCAAGCCCAGATGGACAGGAATTCCCCAAGTTATGAAGATAGGTTCTGTAGATTTGTTCCAAAGTTGAATTTATATGTAGGCTGGAACAGGTACATTTTGTAAGTCTAACTCAAATCACAAATAACTAGATAGATAGATAGATAGATAGATAGATAGATAGATAGATAGATAGATAGATATATTTACAAAGCCATAAAAAGATCAGATCTCCAGGAAGCACGCTGAGGAGTGAAGGAGTGCGACACCTCCCCCTGGTGGCCAGATGTTAAATTGCCTCTGTCTGTCTTGTGTTCGGTGTCTAAAGGCATTGAATGCTTGCCTGTATTTGTTCATTGTAATCCGCCCTGAGTCCCCTGCAGGGTGAGAAGGGCGGAATATAAATAAAGTAAATAAATAATAAATAAATAGATTTCAGCTAGCATAGGGAAGGGCTAACACACCTGTGATGTTTGCTCTGCTGTCTGTGCTTCTGTTCAGAAGATTCAACCTCACTCCCGTCCCGGTCCCTGTAATAATTGCATTTTGAAAAATCTGGCTTGTCATGGAAACAAGGATTGCTGCTAAAACTTCAGTAGAAATACCTTTTCCCCATGATAACTCTTTCAGGAGTGAATTTCCCTTCTTAACGTTAGAGCTCTCTCACTTCCTGTTGTCTCACCCCCATTCTTAACTATGTGTTGTATGCAAGTCGGATGTTTGTAACTCGGGAACTGCCTGTATTTCTGTCCACTGAGAAAGAAAGTAGACTCCTTTCTCTAGGGCAGAGCTCAAAATTTTTCAGCTGCAGAGCCCTTTTTGAAGCAAAGGTTTCTTGTGGAGCCCCAAGAAATGCCTTCTCCCACACACTCACTAAGCAAAGAAGGTGGGTAGGGGAGGGGGGAAGGGTCTGGGCAGTGAGAGAACTGGGGTGGAAAGGGTCTGTGCCCTAGGAGGATGCTACTGTTTCAACAACACCAAACTTTACTTTCCCTGTATTTATCTGGACGAGGAGGAGGAGGAGGAAAGAGGAGGAGGCAGAAAGCAGCATGGAATCATGGAGCCCCTCACTATAACTCGTGGAGGGCTTCGCAGAGCAGTTTGAGAATGCCTATTCTACGGAGGGAAATGCACCCAGGCTTTAGTCACTTCTTTCTGCAGGGGAAAGAGACAGACACCTTTTTCAGTGAAGAAAAAGTGCAGGGCTCGGCTTCCTATTAGATTGAGCAATCAGGGAAGAAAGTGCATTCTGGAGCTTAGAATGGGCAGACTGCACCCCAACATGCGAGTCTTTCCTTTAGCTCAGGGGTGCTCATTAGGTAGCTCGGGAGCCACTAGTAGATCTTTGGCCCTCTTCCAGGTGATCTTCTGGCCTCACCAGCCGGATGGGGCGCTCCTGCCTTGCCCGCGCACACCCTGTGCACATGCGCGCTCCTGCTGCTGGCTTCTGCTCTTGCGGTGCTTCTTTTGCCTGCGGGGTATTGCAGGAAGAAGGAAGCACGAGGCGGGGGCTCTGGAGGGAGCACTTTGCCTCTTTCTCGTCCAGAAGCAGCTGTGCAGCCTCCGTTGCCGGCGAGATAGGCAGGGCGGAGCGCTCCCTCTGGATGCCCCGCCTCGTGCTTTCTCCTTCCTGCAATGCCCCACAGGCGGAAAAAGGGCTGCGCGAGCGGAAAACAGCAGGAGCACGCGTGGTGGCAAGAGCGCATGGCAGCGGGAGCGCACGGCGGCGGGGGCAGGTAGATATTTTGGACTTGGTTGCTTTAAGAGTAGCTCGCATGCTGAAAAAGTGTGAGCACCCCTGCTTTAGCTGATCTGTCCTCCATTGGGCAACGGGTATTTTGACTTTGCTGTCCAATATTTTCAGCCATCAATAGCATGTCAGCCAAGGGAAAGGGTTCCAGATAGTATTAGAAAGCTCCCGTGTATAATATGTGGGCCTACTGTACTCTCAGTCAGTCAAGATGCAGTTAAAGTGCAACTGATCTCTGTCTCGCACATTTCAGAATCACACATGTAAGTGAATACTGTCAACATGAAACAGTTAACCAAGTGTTTAATATAGGCACAGGTCCAGCAGAAGCCATGAGAACCTTACTGTAATGAGGCCATACAAGATTCCTTATCTAGATGCTAGAATTAGGCAATTAGTAAAGAAGTTTAGCTGGTGCTAATTAGCACAGGTCCTGACTGAGCCACTCCTGTGTTTAGCATTGCATGGTCCCAGTAGGGAGTTCACAGAAATAGAAATACTGCACTTTTTGGTGGCTCAGTCTCAAAGCATTGTCTAGGATGAATCTGCAAAACAGTGATCTGGGACAATCCCAATGACAAAAACATATTTTTAGAACTAAGAAAAGGTCAGGTGTGTGGATGACAAGATGCACATGAGGTAACTAGGTGTCTCAGCAGGAAAAAGGAGAGTTCTACTATATTTGGATTCATGAAATGGATTTTTTTTTCAACTCCTGGCTTTTGTCCTCCTCTTTATCTGATCCCTCTCTGTATGTACCATTCATTTGAATGAGGTGAGGACTGCAGCCACCCTGCAGAGTAATTGTCGTCTGTGCAATAACATGATTAGCCTCTAGCAAATCTAGTCCACAAAATCATTCGATAGAGACACCTCTATCTCAGGAAACAGATGTAAACAAGCACTATGCATCAGGATCAAATCTGACTTTAAAATCTGAGACGTCATTTCAATTAATAAAAAGTCAACTCATCCTCTTGAAAGTTAACTCTAAGTCTCCATTTTCAAAAAGATCTAGAGATGTTGCATTAGATGTGAAAGGCATTTAGCTATCGCAGCCCTTCTAAAAGCCTTGATCGGAAGCAACTCAAATTGGTTTCACTCAAGGTGAAAATAATTATTTCTCCTCAAATAAAATTTGGGTGTCAGCTATCACACTGGGAAAACAGTGGATCTCAGAAACCATTATGGCAATAGAGTCGGATGTCAAAGTAAATCGGTCAGCCATAATAGTAGAGATAATTGAAGAGGAGGGCATGAGAAGCATTTTTATCTAGATGGAAGGAAAGGTGGCAGCTACTAATTATTTAATGTAGTTAAATTACACACTTGGGTTTCAGTTAGATTTATTCCACGTCAAGCTTCATCTGCTATCCAAATTAGAATACCCATATGATGGATCATTAGAGAGGTAGCACAGGTCAGTGTCTGAACACAGTGCAATTCCATACCCATGAGACCAAGAAGAAGAAGAGGAGGAGGAGGAGGAGGCAGCGACGGCAGCAGCAGTTGTCATTTTATTTATATCCCACCCCCTCTCCTGAAAGGGACTTACAGGAAGTAACAGTTAAAACAATAAAAAACAATAATACATACTGTAGGTCAAATTAACATAACTTAAAATAAAACCATTGCAATTACTGAAAACATGTAAGAACATAACAACAACATCAAAAATAGCTGCTCTTGACAAAATAAAAGCATTAAAATGTTTAAACTATCAATCAACCTTATCAAACTACCTCCATTTAAGACTGATCATCTCCAAAAAGCCTGCTCTACAATACCCACAGTTTTATCTACCCACATCTCACAACAATTCTATGAATTTTCTCGGTCTTCCAAAACACCTCTGTAGGAATTGTCTATGGCCTCCAATGTGCCCCTTTGGCAACTTCTGGCAGATATGATTCATTTCAATAGGGTTCACTATTATTCAGTTTCCTGTTTCCATAGTAATTTTAGGGATTCTAGTGGCCATGCTGTGTATGCTTTGCCTACAGAAGATCTCTCATTCAATCTCTGGCAACTCCACTTCAAAAATCCATTTGGAGAAAGACAACTGCTTAAGGCCCTGGAGATCTATTATTATGTAGACAACTGAGAAGATTGACAAATAAATTTTCCTAGTATAGGAGAATTAGCAATAGAAATTTTACAACAGCAGAACTGCAACATAAAAAGTGCAAAAAAAGAATCTTAAAGCATACCCTGTCCTCTGAAACTTCCCTAAGGATCTCAAAGAAGAGATGCAAACGATGTGATTTCACTCTTAATGTTTCTGCCAGCAGAATAGTAACTTCTTCCAAAATTCCCTGTGCAGGATCTGCATTAATCTTTAAGCTATTGCACTTTATGCCAAATTAAAACTTATTCCAGAAGTGTGCTATCTGATATTTAGCAGAAGAGAACACATAGCCTATTCAATGATCCTGAGAGAATGGGTGGAGGGGTCCAGAGAACTACATGGAGTAACCCTACTCTCATCCAACACCACCAAGTCTGGATCAAATTACAAACATAAGGTGGACATTTGTGAGTAGTAGGTGTCCAAACAACATAGTCAAATCTGAGCCATCTTTTCAGTGTAGGAACCCTCAGTGGTACAATGGGTTGTGCTGGCAAGACTGCTGACTGACAGGTTGGCGGTTTGAATCCGGGGAGCAGAGTGAGCTCCTGTCTCAGCTCTAGCTCCCCATGCGGGGACATGAGAGAAGCCTCCCACAGGATGGTAAAACATCAAACATCCAGGCGTCCTCCGGACAACATCTTTGCAGACAGCCAATTCTCTCACACCAGAAATGACTTGCAGTTTCTCAAGTCACTCCTGACATGAAAAAAGTGTAGGCATTCTTTTCTGCACATACATCTCTCCATACAAATAACTCTCTCATGATCCCCACCACCACTAAGGAAACGGGTACTGGGTAGGCCAACACGTGCAACTCCCAGGAGGCCCTCCATGTCAACACAGAAGTAATTCATGGAGGAATTTGTGTGATAACTTTCTCTTTAAGTTTACAACAACATATCAAAATGCAGATGAAATTGATATGCCCATGTTAACTCACTACTAAACATGTGAGCTGCTTCCCTTAAAGCACGTTAGTTAATGAAATGCAACAGATGACCCATTCTGATTGTTTATCAAAGGTTGTCAGTGTGTGATTTTCAAATGATTCTGCAATTCAACCATTGTATAAGATGCTGTGTTGTGTAACCAGGCATTTACAGGGTTAAAACAGCACAAGTGGTGTCCAGCACTGTTTTGACCTTCAGCTGTGTAAACATACTGATAAGGGAGACGCTGAGCTTTTTGAGTCAGTCACCATGCTGATTCCTCTGTGAGATGCCGGCTGCTGTATTGCTCTATGTGAGAAATGCTTTACTTTGATCACTTAAGGAATAAAGGAACTTTCTAAGTTCAGACCTGGCTTTGCTTCATCACTGGTGCGCGGACAAAAGGGTTATGGGCCCAGCACGCTTCTGCTGCGCCAGAGTTCGGACTGCTGCCCGTAACGGAACAGAGAAAAGCTGGCCGGAAGAGTCAAAGCTCACCAATGCAAACCAGTGAAGCAAGCCTGAGAGAGGATGATGAATAAAAAGTGAGTAAAAGCAAACAGATGCTCTGCCCGGGTTCTTTTGAAAGGAGGCTGCATTTCATCATTAAAGTGACTGTCAGAAAGCCAAACAGACGTGGCTAGACGTAATCTCGGGGGCCGAGAATCACACAGAAGGAAGTGCAAATTAATCCTCTGGAACTTTGTATTGTTCCTGTGTATCCAGTGTTTGACCCAAGAAGAGGGCAGAGCGGAGAGGAAAGGAAAACAGCATGGCTGGAATTAACCCAACTAGCATGATTGAGAAGTTAAATGATACCAACTACTCTGAATGGGCTGTGTTTATGGAGAATCTACTAGCCCGGGAGGGGCTGCAGAAGACGATACTTGGGACAGAGGATGATGCAGGAAAGGATTTACGAGGTAAGTCTACTTTGATCCTTTGCCTGACTCCTGACCAGCTGGTTCATGTCCAGGGATTGCAGACAGCCAAAGAAGTTTGGGACGCGTTGCGGGCTGTGCATCAAAGAGAGAACACCTTAAGCAACATGATTTGGAGCAAAAGATTGTATGGTGCTAAACTATCAGAGGGAGGAGATGTTAAGCAGCACATGGACATGATGAAGAAACTATTTGTGGAGTGTCGAGTGAGAGGTGTGGAGATCACTGATGAAAATTGAGCCTACATCATGTTATCTAGTATGCCATCGAGTTGGGATTTTCTGCTGCATTCTCTACAGTCCGTGAGACCCCAGGATTTGTCGTTGGATTTGGTTACTAGCAGAATTCTGGAGGAGTTGGACAGACGGCGCTTTGAGAAGGAACAAAGCAGATGCTGCAAACCTGAGGTGGCACATTTTCCACAGGAGATGGAGGAGGAAGATTACCATGAGGCGCCGACTTTGGCTGCTGCACACATAGTCAAAACACGGCGACGGTGTTTCGGGTGCAACAGAGTCAGGCACCTGTTAAGAGACTGCACAGCAGTAAAAAGGCAACAGCCTGGAGGGGGTGCCAGAGGAGCTGGAAGTTATCGTGGGAGAGGCCGTGCTGATGGGACTACAACCACCACACCCAGAATCCTGATTGCTGATGCAGAGACTAGTAGATACAATAAAGTAAAGTGGGTTTTAGATTCGGGAGCAACCCACCACATTGTGAACAATATTGGTTTGTTGAAAAATGTTCAATCAACCCAGGGTTCGAGTTTGACCCTTGCAGATGGATCAGCGAGAGAGTTTTCAAATTATGGAATTTGTTATAGTTCTTGTTTGCAAGTGAATTGGGAAGATGTTTTGTTTGTACCTGGGATCAAAACCAATTTGTTGAGTGTTGCCACATTAACTGAACATGATTTCAAAGTAGTGTTTAAAGGCATTTACTGTTTTGTGTATAATGCAGAAAGGAAATTGATTGGCAAGAGGGTGAGAAGAAACAAATTATATATGTTTGAAAAAGTCAATGAAAACAGAGATGAGAATGTAGAAGTTTGTTGTGTAAGTAGCCAGATACAGCATGACAGATATATACACCAGTTACACAGAATTTTGGGTCATGCTGATATGGAAATTCTTAAGAAAACATTTAATTTGGATCCTAATTTTCAGTTAGAGAGCTGTAACATTGAATTGGATTGCTCTGTTTGTGCAGCTGTGAAAAGGACACCCATCAAAGTCCACAAGAGAACTAAAATAAGGGCAAATGATTTGTTTGAGAAAGCACATACAGTATGTATGTTGCTGGACCCTTTGAAGAGAGTTGGGGCAGTTCCAAATATTCTTTACTTTTTGTTGACAGATTTACTAGGTATGGGTTCATTTATTTTTTGAAAGATGTACCAGAAATAGTGGGCAAGACCAGGAGATGGTTAGACATGGTTGAGGGGGTATATCAAAAGAAAATAAGCACATTGTTTGTAGATGAGGGGGTAGAAGCATGTACCTCAGAAGTAGAACAACTTATAGGTTCAAGGGCTATAGAATGTGTGAGGACTGAAAAACTCAAGGGAGAAGAGGGCATCACACAGACATGAATGAGAATACTTCAAAAAATGGAAGCTTGTGTCTTAAAAGATGGTCAATTGGGTGACAAGCTTTGGGGCGAAGTTTTGTCTACGTGTAACTACATTGTAAATAGGTTGTGGGATGTTGGTCTTGATGATGTACCATTCCGTAAGATGTATGGCAGGATGCCTGGTTACAGACATATGGGCATCATGGGGCAATTTGCCAACGTTCTGATACCCACAAAAGAGAGAAAGAAAAATGAGTCTAAGTTCAGGCGTTTGATACTACTGGGGTATCAGAGAGGAGGTTACCAGTTTCTAGAAACACCACACACAATTAGATTTTCAAGATTGGCATATTTTGAAAAACCTAAAGATTGGAAGCGTTTGCACCTTAACTTTGGAGAATTGTCTGTGTTTCCAAAAGTTAGAGAAAATGTAAGTGAAAGGGATGAGGGGGCATCCAGTACTGTTAATCAAGAAGAACAGTTGGTGAAAGGGGAAACTAGAACTCCCAATAAACAGTATGGACAGGAAGGCGCAAGGCCAAAACAAAAGGAAGTGATTAGAAGAATAAAACAAGATAAACCAGAATCCACCACACCAAAACAAAAGGAGGTGATTAGGAGAATAAAACAGGACAAACAAGAATCCATCACACCAAAGGAGAAAGAAGTGATTAAGAAAGTGAAACAGGAGCCAGAAGAAGAGGAAGTAATAGTAGAAACAGTCATTGCAGGGGGAGTAGAACGAAAGGCTCTTGTGATTCCTTGTTTGGCACAGAGAAATAAAGGGATAGTTAACAGAGCGTTAATTAGAGAGGAAAAGGAAGATTCCTAAGTGCTTGAGGAATACATGTGTTGCTATGTACCTAAGGTTATTCATATGTGTGTGATTTATGTGTAAAGATTTAATATTTGCTTAGGAATGCGTTATATGGTGATGGATGTCCACACGTAGAATGAGTATGTTTAGGATTGATAGTATTTGTGAATAGACAGAAAGATTTGAAATTCAAAAGGGGGATTGTCAGTGTGTGATTTTCAAATGATTCTGCAATTCAACCATTGTATAAGATGCTGTGTTGTGTAACCAGGCATTTACAGGGTTAAAACAGCACAAGTTGTGTCCAGCACTGTTTTGACCTTCAGCTGTGTAAACATACTGATAAGGGAGACGCTGAGCTTTTTGAGTCAGTCACCATGCTGATTCCTCTGTGAGATGCCGGCTGCTGTATTGCTCTATGTGAGAAATGCTTTACTTTGATCACTTAAGGAATAAAGGAACTTTCTAAGTTCAGACCTGGCTTCGCTTCATCACTGGCGCGTGGACAAAGGTTTCATCATCCCTCACTGACTCTGCATGTCTGAACTTAGTCCAGCCACATCAAAATATCTACAGTGGATCTACACTGTAGCATTAATGCAATTTGACACCACTTTAACTACCATAACTCAATGCTATGAAACCAAGGGAGTTGCAGATTTACACAGCCTTTACCTTTCCCTGTCAAATACAGCCTCACCAAACCACAATTCCTGCAATTGTGTAGCATTGAGCCATAGCAGTTAAAGTGTTGTAGTTCAACCTGAATCTGAGGCTGACACAGAGTAGACTGGGGCCAGGAACGCAAAACAGGTTACTCGTGAGTCTGAGTCAGACGAGGAACAGGGGAGGAAAAGAATAAGGCAAATGCTTAATGAGTCCTTTGATTATGATACGTTTCTGGGCTTTTCAGGGGATGATGGGTGTGATGATGGGGAGCAGTCTATGGGAGATGGGGATTCTGAAGAAGTGTCCAGCGATATGGATTAGACTAAAGTACAGCAGATACGAGGTGTTTGTGAAGAACCTATTAGCAGTGATTCATTTGTGGGGTTTGCTGGGGATGGGAATTGGAGTACTGAGGCTTCGTGCTGGGGTGATCTAAGTCGTTGCACAAGGCGAATGGCTTGGCGTGAAAGGCAAAAGGCAGCACGTGAAGAAATTATAGCGGCTGAGAGAAATGATGATCAGGCATTAGCTCAATCTAGTTCTGAGGAAGAACTTTGAATAAAGGAGGGTCAGGAATAACAATTCTTTGCAGCTGGCAAGGAGTCATTCTGGCTGTCCGTGCTCTGCCCTGTGTTGCTGCTTTGGAAACAAACTGCTCCCACACCCAGACTTCAGATGTCACATTGAACAAGGCATCAAAGATATACATGCATTGGCCCTCCCTATATGATCGAATCCTGTAAAAGATGAGGTCTCTCAAATGTATACAGGTCATAGTCACACTTATAGCTGAATGCATGGAAAGCAGGGACAAATAGTTTGATGCTGTCTCCCTGTCCTCCAACTTTTCAACTAATGCAAGTAAATTTATAAATACTGTAGAACCAAACAATTGCACAAGCTAATGAGAACAAAATAAGAGATGGCAAATTTCACATTCAAATTAGCAAGCAAAAGCTGCAATTTGAGGAGTGCGCTGACTTAAATTGCTATGAGCGATTGTTAAGGAGTGTGCTCTTTCTTGAATTCTCAGCAATGTTCTGTTACACATCTCCTATTCAGGGAAAGAAATACCATGTAATATGAGTCCATGATTCTGACTTGGTAACACTGTTTTAACATGCATTGTGATAAAGATTGATTAATTTCTCAACAGTAAAGGAGCAAGAAAATGCATGTATTCTTTGTTATTATACCTTCATGGAGACAGGTTATAAAATATCTGAACAAAACTCTGCACTTATCACAATCAAACATACAGACATCTGTGTCCCAGGCAACCAGATACAGTACGAACTCCCTTCGATACTCACAGTTCCATTTACTCTGCTCCAAAAAAGTATTCCTCTCTAAAGTGTTTGTGGGTTTCTCTCGACTCTCCAGTGCAATTCTACAATATGCTTCTAGCCCAAGTAAATTCAAAACATAGGGTTGCTGTGAGTTTTTCGGACGGTATGGTCATGTTCCAGTAGCATTCTCTCCTGACATTTCACCTGCATCTATGGCAGGCATCCTATGATGTTTGTTCAGATGTCTGTGGGAATGAGGCAAGTGGGCTGTATATGTATCTGTGGAATGTCCAGGGTGGAAGAACTCTTCTCTGTTTGAAGCAAGTGTGAATGTTGCAATTAGCCAGCTTGATTAGCATTGAGTAGCCTTGCAGCTGCAAAGCCTGGCTGTTGCTGCTTGAAGGCATCCTTTGTTTGGGAGGTGTTCACCCAGTGATTCCAGCCATGAAAGCCTTCAACAACACATCAAAGGGGGAGAGAATAAAGCATCAAACTAGGAATACTTAAAATGCTGAAAGCAGTCAACATTTTGCAGCAGTGGCAATGGGAGGAAAAGAAGAGGCTTGGTTCCATGCTTTGGAAGGAAGAAAAGGAAGCATCAGAGAGAAATATGGATGCAAAAGATGACCAGATCAGTGTTGAATTCAGGTTGACTTCTGGTCAAAAATAGTATGTTCAGAAATATTTTTTTAAAATGAAGATCTCTCAGGATTGTAAAGGCAGTCAAAACAGAAGTGAAAATGAAGGTTGGGTGAACAACAGAACCGAGAGGGGGAAAGGCAAGTATTACTTCTCACTCTCATTTCCTCCTGAATATTTTTTTTCTGCTAAGAGAAAGAGGCATGGTAGTGGGGAAACATTCAAAAGATTATAAATCTAAGACAATAGCATTCAAACACCTTGTATAAAACCCTAAGTAGGCAGGGTAAAAGGCCTACTGGCTTTGCTGCTACTGTTGTTGGAAGAAATCATACCTTAAAGGGTATGACAAGGGAAGAAATCAATTTTGTTCTCATCCACACATGCCCTCTGTTTAGTTCTTTGAAAAAAATGACACACCATCTCATGACTGCTCTATGGACAAACTGACTAGTGTATGATTGAACTTGTGCATCCCTGATTTGATCTTCCATACAGCCATATAACTCAGAATATCAAGGCAGAAAATTCCACAATATCTTATGTGATCTGGGTTATATGAGTCCACACTGCCATATATTCCAGTTCAAAGCAGATAATACAGATTTTATTCAGCTGTGTGGAGGCACTTGAGTCAAAGAGTAGATACCAGAGAATATTAGATACTGGTTTTTAAGAATGGGACAGGAAGTACTAGAGGGTTTTTAACAGTTGTATAATTTTTATTTTTATGTTATTTTGACTGAATTGTTTTAGTCTTTGTGCTATTTGATTCTATTTTAATATTTATAGTTTGTAGATTTTAAAACTTTATACTTTTTTAAAAGTTGTGAGCCACTTTGGGTCTTTGGATTCCTGAGAGAAAAGCAAGGTGTAAATAAATAAAACAAGAACAAGGAAAACATTTTCACTGAGCAAGAATATCACATGCTGGTATTGACCTATAATCTATACGGTTGTGGCCCAGCTTACTTGTCCGAACGCATCTGCCTCTATGTCCCATCTCGCAGTCTAAGATCATCTGGGGAGTCCCTGCTCTCGCTCCTACCAGCATCACAAATGTGGCTAGTGGGGACGAGAGACAGGGCCTTCTCGGCGGTGGCCCCTCACCTATGGAACACACTCCCAAACGAAATAAGATCGACTCCATCTCTTCTCGCTTTTAGAAAAAAGCTAAAGTCATGTTCTGGGACCAGGCCTTTGGGCAGCAGATGTAAATTGTACCTTTGGATTTGACTGGATTGACACTTTGGACTTGACTGGACTGACAATGTGTTCCGCTTGATGGCTTTAATTAATTATTGTTGTATGTAGTGGTTTTTAATGTAATGTTTTTGAATGTTTTAATGCTTTTTAATTATGTTGATTATATGGTGTATTTTTATATTGTATTGTGGTGGTGCGGCCTATAGTGCTGCAAATGTAAGCCGTGCTGAGTCCCCCTGCGGGGGTGAGAAGTTACGGGGTACAAATACCATAAATAAATAAATAAATAAATAAATAAATAAATAAATATTCTATTACTTTGCCCTTCAAGCATCCCAATCAGCCAACAGAAATGGATGCCACATTTTCTTAACACACAATGAAATACAATATGAAGCCCTACTGATAGAAAAATGTCCAATTTCTCTATTTTGCATTGATAAATAAGCCAATGTATTTAGCTCAGAATAGAATAATAGAATCACCGAGTTGGAAGAGACCTCGTAAGCCATCTAGTCCAACCCCCTGCCATGCAGGAAAAGCACAAACAAAGTAACCCTGACAGATGGCCATCCTGCCTGTTTAAAAGTTTCCAAAGAAGGAGTTTTGGAGGGTGGAATTTACACATGGATGTTTGATTATTAAAACTTGTTTTCCTTTCCTAGCTTGCCTTGTAGATCCACCAGATTAAATCTAAAACAGTCAGATTTCTCAACACGGTTTTTAAAGCCTCCTTCTCTATTCCTTCCTAAGAAACTAATCAAACAATGTGATTTCAGGATTAGGTAAATTAAATTCCCATACTTTTTGCAACTTCTTGCCTGACAGGAATGCTAGATATTACACACATCTTTACCATCTTTTGCTTGGCCAGATAAAATTATTTCCATGATATGGATATTGGCATTTTTCTTGTGGTCCACACAGATCTGCTTTTACCGGTAATAGAAACCAATGATTGTAGCAGCAACATAGAGAACGAAATTTTGCATTGCATGTAATGTCTTACTGCTCCTTTGTGTGCTATTCTTGTTCCCTGGAGCCCCACCCTTCAAATCCATCTGCAACCGCAATAATCGTTATCTAAAGGTGTGATTGAAAACTAAATAGCAGTCACTTATTCAGCCATGTTTACTCACAGCCCTTCCTCTTCAACAAGGTCAGAGTGCAGTCACAGCACATAGTCATACTCACTCTCTGACATACTTTTGCATGCACCATTCTTCACAGCAAGCAGCCCTGCCTGGAGGAATGTAAGCCTGTGGTTTGTAGCATCAAGAATCATTCATTCAAATCACTCTATATTTACAGGATTTGGTTAAACAATCCAAAGTTCTATAAGAGTAGTGGACTGACATCATAGCTGTCTGGTCTACTTATGGAATGAGGTGTGGAACCCTAGAATTATAAAGATATACAATGTGAGTAGATCAATAGGTACCGCCTTGGGGAGAAGGTAAAAGGGCGCCCCATGCAGACATGCAGTCATGACGGCAAAAAGATCGGAGATGTCTACAGGCTCCTTGGCATGGAAAATGGAACAAGAGTACCTTCCCATGGCAGCGCCTCCAGATGTTGGAGATGAAAAGGGGAAGACCTTAACCTTATCTGTGTATTGTATGTCATTGTTCGCTGTGTAAAAAGGCATTGAATGTTTGCCTGTATGTGTGGGCGAGCAGATGGTGACTACTAGATGGCATATGTTCTGTATCGGAAACTAGAGCTGATGTGTTCTATCCAATGCAGAATCAGCACCCCCAAACAACCAAACTGACCCTAAAGTTGACCAAAAAGCTGATTTGTAACCCTTTTGGGACTAATGGTTCGGGCCCCGACAATCTCCACGATCACATTTCCCTCTATGAACCAGCATGGACTCTTAAGATCTACCAGGGAGGCCCTCCTCTCGCTCCCACCACCATCTCAAGTCCAGTTGGTGAGGACGAGGGAGAGGGCCTTCTCCGTGGTGGCCCCCTGCCTCTGGAATGCTCTTCCCAAAGAGATAAGGCAGGCCCCATCCCCCACCTCTTTTTGTAAGAACTTGAAGACTTGGTGGTTTCATCAGGCCTTCAAAAATGAATAGGCTCCAGTTCCAAGCCCTTGGTCAACAGTTAGGATTTGGCCTTGTACTCCACCCATTCCCCAGTCCCCTATCATCTGAGGGCACCTTTTCTTCCGGCCAAAACCTTTTGTATAGACCTTTAATTGGCCCTGGAATTGAGTGTCCCCAGTCCCCTAGTATGGCCATTGCTGAGACCGATCCCTCCACTGTAGCATTCCACCGGCCCCATGCTTCCCTTTCTCTCTGCACTAGCTTTGACCCAGCCCATTCAATAGTCCAGGCCCTGTATCGAAAACTTGGCCCTTGGTAGCTTACCATGCACAAAAGAAGAGAGCGGAATTGGTTTTTAATTGGTTTTAATGTATATGTTGTGTTAATAGTTTATGCCTCTGTTTTATGTTTCATATTGTATGTTTCTTGTATTATTTTGCATACAAGAAACCGCTCTGAGTGCCCTAGGGGAGATGGGGCAGTATATAAATAAAGTTTTATTATTATAATGATGGAGAGCGGTCCCTGGGATCATGGCCATGGGGGATTGTGGAAGTTATTGTCAAGATCCAAAGAAGATGCTTAGCTGGCTCACCAAACCCAAGGAGAGAACCTACATTTTGCCGAAGCCATTCCATAGCTATCACTTTGAACCTCAGGGTATACCTGCATTGGATAGCAGTATTGTGGGGTCCCACTGACAATATCCTGGGGTATACCTGCATTGGAGACATCAACTGGTTTAACAATAACTGCCTCTCCCCAGGGAACAGTGGAAACTAACTGCATGGATATAAGCCGAAGGATCAGTTTCCAAATCTTCAGCAATTCATAGGATTCAGTCTGCACTGCTAACTCTACAAGGCATGGAAGAAGCAGAGCTCACTCAGGAAACACAGAAAGTATTTCAAACTTTGGAAAGAAACAAAAACCTCTTTTCTCACATATATCTGCCTGGCCAATTTTGTATGGACAGCAAGAATGCTTGTTATTACCAGCAGCCTGTACCAAATTCAATCCCCAGCATCTCCAGGTTTTTGGGAAGAGATCTTAAGTTCTTGGACTGCCATTTCAATAAAGAGAGAACAGCCAGGTATAGAGATGAGCAAGTGATCTACTAATGATACTGGCTTCAAACAGCCATTATGAAAGCCATTTTTTTATTTGAATCAACTCCAAAGGAGTATTACTTGCACAACGGAAGACACAAACTGTGATTAATGCAAAGACTTCAAAACTAAGTCTACAGCTAAAGGGCGGAACTGGCAGCTTTATTTAGCCCTGGGCTAATTCTCTTTTGACATGTTCAGTCACTGCCGGGTTTTCTTTTATAAGGCAGCAACCTTTCATTTCAGCAAGGAGCCTTTAATTGTCTCCTGCATTCATCCCAACCTTGTCATTTCATGTAATTTTACCATTCTGGCCAGCTCTCAATACCAGTCTCAGCAAAGAACATGTGCCAGGGTTGAAACTTGAACCCAAAGGACATGGTATAACCCAAGTTAAAACCTGAAATTCAATTAGAGCAAATGAATATGGCAAGAATGAGTAAAAACTAAGAGTTACTGTACTCATTTCTTTCTTTTCCCCTCTCTGCTGAAATGGAGAGGTTGGGCCATTAAAGTCCCTAATAATTGTAAGCACAATGTACCGGTAAGTATAAATGACATGTATAACTTACAAGAGCATTTACACAACAATTAGGTCAAATGTATCACAGACGATTAAGACAGATACCCTAAAAGCAGTGGTTCTCAACCTGTGATTCCCCAGGTGTTTCAGCCTGTAACTTCCAGAAATCCCAGCCAGTTTACCAGCTGTTAAGATTTATGGGCATTGAAGGTCAAAACTTCTGGGAACCCATGGGTTGAGAACTACTGCCCTAAAGGCACCAGATCCTGTCTGATCCTAGAAGCTCAGCAGAGTTATTTATTATTTATTTAAAACTTTTATATGCTGATCTTCTCTACCGCCGCAGAGAGACTCAGGCCACTTAACAGCAAGAATTCAATGCCAAATTACAATTTAAAACATAAAAACAATAAAAGATTAAAATACAAGTAGAATAAATACATATAAATACATATAAACCAGGTTGCCAAGATTTTAAAAAAAGTCCAATTTCGATCCGCATACATCATCGAAACTTAGTCTATTTTTAAACTCAGACATTATTCCGGGAATGCTTCTTTCCAGATCCAGGATTTCATCCTACTATTCAAAGCAAGGAACCAATAGAAGTAGACCTCTTTAAAATGCATTGTCCATGATATGATACTTTGCTGAACTTGGTGCTCTCTAAATTTGTCAAGCTGAAACTTCCATCAACCTCAATCAGCATAGCTATTGTGATCTGTCACATCTGATGGGTATAGGTCAGTGGTTCTCAACCTGTGGGTCCCCAGATGTTTTGGCCTGCAACTCCCAGAAATCCCAGCCAGTATACCACTGCTGTTAGGATTTATGGGAGTTGAAGGCCAAAACATCTGGGGACCCACAGGTTGAGAACCACTGGTATAGGTTAAGCAAAGCTATGCAAAGAATTTTGGGAACTGGAATTTGGAACATCAGAAAGATGAAATACTAAGAACCACTTTTTAGAGTTAGAGTGTCATTCTGGCACATGGCAGGCGTGAAAACTTCAATTCAAGGAATATTCAAAGTTGCAGTTAAGCAACAATGAAAGGTTGCATGTTTCGCACCCCTTTTCTACAATTAGGCCTACATGAACACAGATTTGTCTATTTAAGAGTCCACATAGCTGGATAAGAATGGCCAGTGAATATTTGTAGAAGATTGCGCAGTGACTCAAAAGAGTGATAAATAATGAACCCACCCAATATGTCTGCTTGGTGTACCATGAAGACTGCAATCATCTTCATACAGGTAAACACAATTTCATAGCATATAATTATTTTATTTATGTACTGTATGTATTTATTTATACCCCGCCACCATTTCCCAGAGGGCCTCAGGGTGGCTCACAAAACACTCAAGGTGCAAACAAGCAAAATACAAAAAGTTCAAAGACAATACCACACAAGCAATAACAACCAACATAAACATCACAACCCCCTGGTTAAGATCGGTAAAATGCTACAATAGCTGCAGGTGTAAAACATCAGAAATCAGTATCAGTTTCATAAAGTGCATGGTGAAATAGTCAATAGTTCCTCAAACATGTTCATTAAGGGATTCTAAACATGGTCAAAGGCTTCTCGAAATAGCCATAAGACAACAGTAGTTACTTCCAAAGTAATATTTTGATTTCCTAGAGTTGTAGCGAGACAAACCCTTAAGAGTACCTTTCCCAGACCTGCTACAGGGCCTTCTCAGTGGTGGCCCCTCAGCTGTGGAACTCTCTCCTTGGGATTATTAGATCGGCCCCTCCCTCCTGACTTTCTGGATAAAAGTAAGAACTTGGCTCTTCAAACAAGCTTTTGGAAGTGCAGCATAATAGATAAACATGAAATTATGAAGAAATAACATGGAATAGCTAGATAATGCTACTGAAAAATGAGTTTAGCAGGATGACACTGGTGAAAATATGTTTTTAATGGTTTTTATAATGTTATGCTGAATGTTTTAATTGTATTTTTTATTAATGTGTGGCATCAAATTGTTGATAATCTGTAAACCGCCTTGAATTGCCTTAGGGCTGAGAAAGGGGGCTAGAAATACCGTAAATAAATAAATAAATACTCTCCATATATGTTGTCCATTAACCTTCCCATTTGAGTGATCAGTACCAGATTCTGCAATCTATCCAGAAAAAAGCAGTATCTCCCAAGTTTTGGTCTTCCAAAGGTTTTTAAGTTGAGCTCCCAGAATGCATGACAGTTGGCCAACCAGCTAGGCCTTCTGGGAGATGAAATCCCAAACACCTAGAGAGTCGAAACCTGAGAATCACTGTTCCAAATGAAGATGAGGTTGCAGGTGGTGGTTCCATGGCTGCTGAGTAGAGACTTAGAGCTTGGAACAGTCACTTGGTCTATTATAGTGGCTGTACTATCAGGGCTATTGTGGGAGTTGTCACCTAAATATTATTTTTCCCTAATACAATGCCATCCTGAGAGCTTGGGCAAAGAGAAGTCACGGATCTAGCAATTACATGACTCTCGTTCATTTTCTCCTCTTGAAGCTTATGGAATCCGCTGAGAATACAAATGGGCCTCCCGAGCAAGAATAAATTAGCACAGCTGGATGGGAAGCTTTAGCAGCAACCGAGTGTACTATATGCTGCTGACAAGCTACTTGGCAAGTTATGTCAGAGTTTGCAGGGACTGATTCATGGCTGCTAATTAGCATTTACTCAGCGCCAGCCACCACACACTAAGCACAGCACAGAACACACAACTGACAAAGTCCCTGCCCAGCAGGCATGCACTCTCAAGCAGAAGGCAAGACAAAAGTAAAAGGCGAGATTTGGAGAAAGGCGGGACAAGGGTGGGAAGGCTAACTGGGAGCAGACAGCACAGAACAGGCATGATGATTCAGAAAAAGCAGCTATACTTTGTGAAACCACTTTTTGTGTGGAAAACAAAGACTAAAACAAAAAGCAAGGTATTTTATGCACTAGAAGTTAATATTAATCTATACCAATGGTTCTCCATCTTTGGTCTTCCAGAGGTTTTGGACTACAATATGCAGAATTCCTAGCTACTTGAGCTATATTGACTATTGTTTCTGTAAGTGAATGCCTGGAACCTCTGGAAATTCAAGCACTTGGGAATTACTTGTGTATACAACAATAAGTCTGGTGGCACTTAACAAGTTTTATCTGGTAAAGCTCTCTTGAACTCCAGCCCATTCCATCAGTTGCATGGATCAACACAACACCAATGGCAATAACTCCATTTGTGACTTTATACATAGGAGGTTCAGGGGTGATATCCAAAACAGCACCATTACAGTGTATTATGAAAGATAAAAATGACCACGAGACAAGTAAACCTCTAACATTTTATGCCTCAAAGGAAATCTAAGCATGTATATGCCAGATTAATGCAAAAGTTATGACTACATGGTTTTGCATAGATGCGTGCTTCCAGGTGAGACACTTTGGGCAAAATGGCTGCCAGGCAGTCACATATACAAACCAGAAAAATGATCACAAATGTTCAGGTATCTTCGGTCTAGTATGAGCTTCTATTCACTGTATTGATTATCACCCAAAGCAAATTACCTGTATTAACTCAAGTCTAATGTGCCAACACCTCAATTTTCAAAACCCTAAAATAAAAAAGTATTTGCTACCAAATGTAATGCACAGCAGCAAAAATTGTTATTTGACCATTACAGTTGCTGCCTGATTAGAATTCCTTCTTTAAAAACAAAAGAGTCAGAGCACCAAAGCTTCCAGTGATGGAAAAGAAAACCCTGAGCTGCATCTATGCTGTTGGATGAATCCACTTAGTTCAATCCTATGGAATCATGGAGGCTGTAGCTGTACAAGGTCTTGAGCCTTCTCTACCAAAAAATGCAGGTGCCTCGCCAAACTACAAATCCCAGGATCACACAGCATTAAATTAGAGATGACATCCCTCAAAGAGGATCTCCAGGGGCAGCTGCTGAAGCAGCTTCACCTTTTGCTTAGCACTAAAATTACTGTACGACGTGAATCTAATGTGCACAATAATTTTGGCAAGGTCATTTAGCCAAAAAAGGTGAGTGTTAGACTCGAGTAAATACATTTCTCCAAATATATTTGCACACCGAGAAGAACAGTCTGGATAGAAACTTGCTGACTCCAAATCACAATGACCACATCCAATGCGTTCTTTTGGCTAGGTTGATTCAGAGGTCTGCCATTGCCTTCTTCTGAGGCTGAGAGAGTGGGAGTTGGTCAAAGTCACACATTGCATTTCTATGGCAAAGTGAGAATTTGAACCCTGGTGTCCTGGAATCCTAATCCCACATTCAAAATCTGCTAGCCCTTTAAGAATTGTTCATAGGTATGTAATGACCCATGCCAAATGTTTATCTTAATGCTGATATGCAGATCTAAACAACCAAAGAGTGTGCATGCATAGGTGTGTCTCTGCATGAGTGAAACGAATGGGGGGGGGGGAGTACAATTCAAAGAATCACAAAATCATAGAGTTGGAAGAGACCACAAGGGCATCCAGTCCAACCCCCTTCCTTGCAGGAACACACAAGCAAAGTATTCCTGACAAATGGCCATCCAGCCTCTACTTAAGAAGAGAAGGATAATATCCACCACAATCTGAGGCAACATACTTTGCTGTTTAACAGCTCTTAACATCAGGAAGTTATTTCCAATGTTTAGGTGTAATTTCTGTTCCAGCAATGTATATCCATTGCTCTGTGTCCTGATCTCCAGATCAGCAGAAGACAAGCTTCCCACCCTCCGGCCCCTTCCTTTTCCCACTCAGCCGCTTAAGGGAAAACGAAGGCTGTTAGGAATTTTAGAAGTTGAAGCCCAAAACATCAGGAGGGAGGGCCAAAATTTGCCCATACCTGCTATATCATGTCCACTTTCAGCCTTTTCTTAGCCAATCTTCTCTTATCAACAGTTTCTTACACAAACTAAACATACTTAGCGCCTTTCCTATAATGCAGTGGTTCCCAACCTGTGGCCCATGGACCAGTGGTGGTCCACAAGAATGAAAATATGGTCCGCGGTCTCATTATACCTACACTGTTGCCTTGAAACCACATGGCACGGCAATAAGAGCAGCTGGTCTTGTGAAACCCTCTTATAGTGCCGAGGCAACAGGGATGTCGGGAAGGGAGATGCTGACTACCCACGAAAGATTATTACTACCACATCAGCTCTAGATATTTATTTATTTATTTATGACATGTATATGCCACCCTTCTCACCTCGAAGGGGACTCAGAGCGGCTTACAAGATATCTGTATCTGTATATCTGTATACCTTTATAAAGCGGAATGTTTGTATGTGTGCGGAGGGCGGAAGGGAGGAAGGGCGGATTTGTGGCAGTGTTCTGATTGGCTGCCACTTTCACAGGCCACAGCGACCAGCGCAGGTGACGGACCTGCACCACACTTGGTACACATAACCCCACTAAGCCCCTTTACGTCCTGGTGGGGTTCGGGGGACATGACCCACAGATTATGGGATTTGTAGTACTTTCTAACACTTTGGTTCCCACAGACCACTGAGCCCAACAAAAAGGACCAAAACAGACCACACTTGGCACGCACATCCCCCATTACCCACTCTACGTCCTGGGACACTTCGGAGGAGGGCGGACCATGGATGATGGGACTTGAAGTACCTCTACTCACTTCCTAACTCTGCTGCGACCCTCATGCAATTACTGAACGAGACCACACTTGGCACACATAACCCCCATGACTGCCTTCATGTCCTGGTGAGGTTTGGGGGAGGACTGGCAATGGATGATGGGATTTGTAGTACTTTCACACCCCTCTGTTCCCACAGACCACTGCGGACCCAACAAACACCAATAAAGACCACACTTGGCACACAGACCCCCAGTGACCCACTCTACATCCTACTGAAGTTTGGAGGGGGGCAGAACATGGATGATGGGACTTGCAGTACCTTCCCTCACTTTACAAGACTGCTACAAACCTAATCCTATGACTGATCAACACCAAACCTGGCACACAGAGCCCTCATGACCCCCTCTACCTCCTGGTGCAGTTTGGAGGAGAGTGGACCACGGATGATGGGACTTGAAGTACCTCTACTCACTTCCCAAGTCCGCTGCGACCCTCATCCAATTACTGATCGAGACCACACTTGGCACACATAACCCCCATGGCTGCCTTCACGTCCTGGTGAGGTTCGGGGGAGGACTGACAATGGATGATGGGATCTGTAGTACTTTCACACCCCTCTGTTCCCACAGGCCACTGCGGCCCCCAATAAACACCAATAAAGACCACACTTGGCACACAGAGCCCTCTACATCTGGAGGGGGGCAGAACATGGATGATGGGACTTGCAGTACCTTCCCTCATTGTCCAACCCTACTGCAAACCTAATTCAATGACTGATCAACACCACACCTGGCACACAGAGCCCTCATGACCCACTATACATCCTGGTGCAGTTTTGTGTGAGACAGACCATGGATGATGGGACTTGAAGTACCTTCACTCACTTCCTAAAACCAATGCAATCCTCATCCATTCACCAATACAGACCAAACTTAGCACACAGAGCCCCCATGACCCAATCTACATCCTACTACACTTTGGGGGAGGGTGGACCAGAGATGATGGGACTTGCACTACCTTCAGTAATTTCATGATACCACTGCAACTCCCAATAATGATGCATCAAGACCAAACTTGGCACACAGAGCCCCCATGACCCACTCTACATCCTGCTGCACTTCTCAAATGACCCGGGCACCGCCGGGTCCCCAAGCTAGTATATACATACAATATAATCATATTATTAGCATAGCACAATATCAGTATTATATATTACTATATTGTACTATACCATTATGCTGTAATATTATTAGTAATATTACATGTAATATAAAATTTATAATTATAACATCGTATTATTAGTAGTAGTAGTAGTAGTAGTAGTAGTAGTACTGTAATACATAAGATTGATCTCTTCTCTCCTAACTTTCCGGAAGAAAGTAAAGGCATGGCTTTGGGGCCAGGCATTTGGTCAATAAATGTAAGCAGCACCTTAAAGGGGTGAACTGGATGGACGTTAAGACTGATGACACTGGTTTATGTTTTTAATTGATGATTTTATATGATGTTTTATTATGTTATGTACATGTTGTGATTTTATTGTAATTGTTGAAATAGCCTCTAAATGGGGCTCAATGTAAGCCGCCCTGAGTTCCCCCTTCAGGGGTTGAGAAGGACGGGATAAAATGCGGTAAATAAATAAATAAAATAAAATATTACATTATAATATTATAAATATTATATGTATATACAATATATTGTATTATATTATATTATTAGCATAACACAGGAGGCAAGGTGGACCTGTCTTCCTGGGCCCCCCTCTCTTCACTTATTAGATTATTAAATACTAGCCGTCCCCTGCCACACATTGCTGTGGCCCAGTCTGTATATATGAGTTCTCTGTGTGTATATATTTGTTTATTTTTATTTATTTATTTATTACTTCAATTTTTAGACCGCCACTCCCAAAGGTTCGGGGCAGTTTACATAAAAAATATTATATACAGACAGTTAAAACAATGGCTGAAAATTTAAATTATACTAATATGTTCCAAAAGCCTGCTGGAAGAGGTAGGTTTTGAAGGCCCTACGGAAAGGTTACAAAGTGCTCCTGGTGTATATACTGTATGTTTGCGTATATATTTGTGGTTTTGCGCATGTGTTGTAATGGGGTTGCGCATGTGTTTGCTCTTCCTCTGTGTTTTTCCGTGTTTTTATGAGTGATGGTCACTTGTTGGCCTAATAGGTGTATTGTGTCCAAATTTGGTGTCAGTTTCTCTAGTGGTTTTTGAGTTATGTTAATCTCACAAACGAACATTGCATTTTTATTTATATAGATGGTTTTCTAGAGGTGAACAGATTGCGTCTACAGGATGGCATATGTTCTGTATCAGAAACTAGAGCTGATGCGGTCTATCCAGTGCAATTTGCTGAATCACCACCCCAAATTACCAAACCAAATGCAAAGCTGACCAAAAACTGATTCGTAACCCTTTTGTTACTAATGTTGGGGAGCGGTCCCTGGTCAAAGTGGTCCCTGGTCAAAAAAAGTTGGGAACCACTGCTCTAAGGAATGGCTTAGGAAGCTGGGTATGTTTAATTTGGAGAATAGAAGATTGATTCGGGAAATGATTGTCATGTTTACATATTTGAAAGGATGCCATATTGCAGATGGAGCAAGCTTATTTTCTGCAGCTCCTGAGAGTAAGACAAGGGGTGTTTTTGCCGGAGTTTGTAAGCCGCTTTGAGTCCTCTGCAGAGTGAGAAAGGCAGGGTATAAATGAAGTAAATGAAATAAATAAATAAATAATGGATTTAAACTACAGGAAGGATATTCCATATAATTTTAGAAGAAGAAAAAAACCACTTCTTGATAGGAAGAGCTGTTCAAAATTGGAATTCGCTGCTTTAGAGTGTGGTGGAGTCTCCCTCTCCCTTCCACTAAATAATAATAATAATAATAAAATTTTATTTATACCCTGCGACCATCCCCCCGAAGGGACTCAGGGCGGCTTACATGAGGCCAAGCCCAATGACATATCAGTAAAAACAACACAGGCGCAAATAATAAGACAGTACAATCAATAAACTCACATATAAACAGTAACACACAGAGTTTAAAACCATAATTGACAGAGGCTGGATGGCCATCTGTCAAAAGTACTTTGATTATTCTCGGAAGGGGTTGGTCAAGTGGTCCCTGGTAAAAGAAAAAAAGTCTTGCTGTGTTTAAAATAATTCTATAAAAATATTTATTTAAATAACTACTTTTTATTTTGTTTAAATAAATAATTTTATTTATTATTTTATATAATAATATAATATGATATAATATAATATATTATGTCAATATATTGTATTATGTTATAGTATAATAATTGTAATGTATTATTTTATAATAACAATATAATATTATATAATGTTATAGTATAATGTCAATATATTATAATGGCCTCAATTGAGGCCATGCTATTGAGAACACAGCTGCGCTGGGCAGGGCACATCTCTAGGATGGAGGACCACTGCCTCCCAAAGATACTACTCTATGGTGAACTCGCCACGGGTAAGTGCAAGAGAGGTGCCCCCAAAAAGAGATATAAGGACTCCCTGAAACAACATCTCAGGCTCGGCCAGATTGATCACCAACAATGGCCCACCCTGGCCCCATATTGGGAGGCATGGAGGCGCACTATCCACAATGCTGCGGCCTCTTTCGAGAAGACATGCCGAATGGGTCTCGAAGAGAAACGACAACGCAGAAAGAACCGCAACTTGGAAACAACATCACCCAAGGAGACTATCTGCTGTGCTTTCTGCAACCAAACTTGCCTATCTCAGATTGGCCTTTTTAGCCATCAACGCGCTTGTAAAAAGCATGGGATGAGTCCTTCCTATGAATCTTTGTTCGTGAAGTAATGCCGAGAGATATTATAATATAATAATGATAATGTAATGTAGTATAAGATAGTTATGACATAATATATTATAATATGAGTTTGGTATAATATATTTGTCAGGGTTTGGTAGTTTTCCAAGTACTAAGAGCCACAATTTTCTGTCTTCTGCTCTTCCAACACACAGGTGTATTTGCATATTTTATTACAAAACCAGTAACAGATTTATTTTCTTTTAAATTTGCAAAGGAACTGTCACAATGTATTGTTAAACATTCTTTATCATCCAGACAAATTCTGTATATACATTGATACAATATCATACTACTGGTGATACTGTGATATTATAATTGTATATTTGTTTTACATGCAATATTACTAATGATATTGCGATGTGATGTTGTAGCGCAGTGTGATGTGTAATACTGATATTGTGCTACGGCAGTAGTGCAGTTTGTTGTATTTCCAGTTTGCTGTAAGCCGCTCTGAGTCCCCTTCGGGGTTGAGAAGGGCAGCATATAAATATCGTGAAATAAATAAATAAATAAAAATCTGCTCTAATGGTAAAGGGAGCTGTCCATCAAGGAAGACCCTAGGCCAGTCTTTCTCAACCAGTGAGCCGTGGCACACTAGTGAGCCGTGGCATACTAGTGTGCCGTGACGGACCTCCTGCTGTGCCGCGAGGAAAGCTCTCTGCCCCCCTTCCTGCCAAACTCCTGCTGCTTGGGGGAGGAGGAGGAAGGGCCGGGCGGCGGCGAAGAAAAAGAAGAAGGGACCGGGGCGCCGCCTCCTTCGGCTGTTTCCCCAGCCAGCTTCCAATCCGCCATGACTCCCACCATGACTCTCACCCCTCGCTCGCTGAAGCCGTGTGGAGGAGGAGCCCCGCCCACTGAAGCCCATTCACCACTCATGCTCCTCCTCTGTAAGAGAGCTGAAGCTGGGCGGAGGGGGCGGGGCATGGCGCGGCCTGTAGGTGAGCTGAAGCTGGGGGGAGGGGGCGGGGCATGGCGCGGCCTGTAGGTGAGCTGAAGCTGGGGGGAGGGGCGGGGCATGGCGCGGCCTGTAGGTGAGCTGAAGCTGGGGAGGGGCGGGGCATGGCGCGGCCTGTAGGTGAGCTGAAGCTGGGGGGAGGAGCGGGGCATGGCGCGGCCTGTAGGTGAGCTGAAGCTGGGGAGGGGGCGGGGCATGGCGCGGCCTGTAGGTGAGCTGAAGCTGGGGGAGGGGCGGGGCATGGCGCGGCCTGTAGGTGAGCTGAAGCTGGGGGAGGGCGGGGCATGGCGCGGCCTGTAGGTGAGCTGAAGCTGGGGGAGGGGCGGGGCATGGTATGGCCTGTAGGTGAGCTGAAGCTGGGGGGAGGGGACGGGGCATGGTGCGGCCTGTAGGTGAGCTGAAGCTGGGGGAGGGGCGGGGCATGGCACAGCCTGGCTCCGCCCCCTCCCCGGCTTCGGCACTCCCAGCAGCTGTTCCCAGCAGGCCACCAACATGGGGGGGGAACCACATTGAAGCCTAGGGCAGTGTTTCCCAACCATTCTTTACTGTGTTAGAGTGTCATTTTGTGTCATTTTGGTTGGTGGTGTGCCGCCGGATTTTTTTAATGTTAAAAGTGTGCAGCGGCTCAAAAAAAGGTTGGGAAACACTGCCCTGGGCTTCAAAGAGCCCCCTTGCTATAGCCATCTTCCCTCCAGCGCCACCTGCCGGCGAGGAAAGAGACTGCAGCGCTGGAGCAGGAAGACCTCTCCAGGCTTTTTGGCTTCAGCAGATCCTGCTGGACGGACACACACCCGGTTCCCCTTCAAGTCAACACGTGTCCCTTCCCAATCCTTTGGAGGGGAGGGACAGGAGGATAAAAAGAAAGGCCCACACACACACCCAGCTCCTTTGACTCAGCGTGGAGTGCTTCTATCTGAGAAAAGTTGCAGGTCCGTCCAGGTAGAAGGAGGTGGGCACCTTCCGGAACTTGGGAGCAACTTTACTCTTTCGATCCGAGTCATGCACACCGAGTTTGGCAAAGATGTATTGGAGTGATGCCGAGGGGGGAGGGAGGAGAAAGGCAGGAAGGAAGCTTTGGTTTCCTCGTAAGACAAGAAAGGGGGCAACCTCCTTCCACTTTCCCCGGCGATCATCCACTCACCCCAAAGTGCTGATGAAGCCATTGACGGAGCCTTCGGCGTACAAGGAGACGATGTCCCCGATGTGCAGGAAGCTCGACATCTCATTCATGATGCCGGCGTGGTGGGTTCCCCCCCTCCTCGACCATGTGGCTCCCCTCCAGAAAGCAGATCCAGATGCGCATCCAAGACCACTCACTGGGAAAGCGAGTCTCTTCCGACGCGACGGGGTTTAAACAGCGAGATCGGGAAAGGCCGCGTTCACACGTGCTTCCGCAGACGCGTGTCAGCAGCGGGGTGCTGCTGGGGAGGACGGGAAACGAAGCGGACGGAGATTGGCATGAGTTTTCCTCCTCCCGGCACACTCTCTCTCTCTCTCTCTCTCTCTTTTGGGCACCCCTCCCTCTCTCTTTCCTTCCCTCCCCCGCCCTGCTTCTCTCTCACTCACTCACTCTCTCTCACTCTTTCTACCTGCAGCCAATAGAAACTCATCAGGAAGTCCTGGTGAAATAAAGCTCCATGCAAATCGTGCTTGCCTTAGGGAAGGGAGCCCGGAGAGGGCAAGGCTACGCCCCTTTCCAGGCCACGCCCCTTCTCACCCACGCGCGAGAAACTTTTATTCCAACCACGGAAGCTGATGGTTTGAGAGAGAGAGAGAGAGCATAGCAAGGGCTGCATTGACCTCAAGCATGAGCAAACTTTGGCTCTCCAGGTGTTTTGGACTCCAACTCCCAGCATTCCTAACAGCCTCAGGCCCCTTCCTTTACCCCCTCAGCCGCTTAAGCGGCTGAGGGGGAAAGGAAAGGGCCTGAGGCTGTTAGGAATGCTGGGAGTTGGAGTCCAAAACACCTGGAGGGAGAATAATAGAATCATAGAGTTGGAAGAGACCTCATGGGCCATCCAGTCCAACCCCCTGCCAAGAAGCAGGAAAATCGCATTCAGAGCACCCCCGGCAGATAGCCATCCAGCCTCTGTTTAAAAGCCTCCAAAGAAGGAGTCCCTACCACACTCCGGGGCAGAGAGTTCCACTGCTGAACAGCTCTCCCAGTCAGGAAGTGCTTCCTAATGTTCAGATGGAATCTCCTTTCTTTGAAGCCATTGTTCCGCGTCCTAGTGTCCAGGGCAGCAGGAAACAAACTTGCTCCTTCCTCCATGTGACTACCTAACACATATTTATTAGGCCTGGGCAATCAAATGGTTCTAAAGTACTTACAAAACTAAAGTTCTGGTGGTGAAAACTAGGTGGCGCTGGTGCTTTGCTTCCACGGTGTTGCTAAAGTTCTGGTGGTGAACATTCCAGAACTCTAACAAAACTTTCAAAACTTCATTATTATTTCATTATTAGCGATTTTTGAGACAGAACCAATTAGGAACTGCCATTTATAACAAAATTTTGAAAGTTTTGACATGTTTACCACCAGAACTTTAGCAACACTGTAGAAGCAAAGCAACAGCGCCACCTAGTTTTCACCACCAGAACTTTAGTTTTGTAAGTACTTTAGAACCATTTACAACCATGACTGCTCAGGCCTAATATTTATACATGGCTATCATGTCTCCTCTCAGCCTTCTCCAGGCTAAACATGCCCAGCTCTTTAAGCCACTCCTCATAGGGCTTTTTCTCCAGGCCCTTGATCGTTTTAGTCGCCCTCCTCTGGACACTTTCCAGCTTGTCAATATCTCTCTTCGATTGTGGTGCCCCCAAGTTGGCCCAAACCTGGGGCAAATTGATTAAGCCCATTGTCGAAACACTTTTAATATTGACTAGTGTCTCCTTGCAGCAGAATGGATGGTTTTGACACCCCTTTGAATTGCCAGGGGCTCAATGCTACAGAAACCTGGGAGTTGTCGTCCTGCAAAGCCTTTGGCTTTCTCTGCCGAAGAGGGCTGGAAGCATGGGCTTTGGTTCCTGGAGGAAAAGAAGGCCCCCACAAAGTTTGTTTGTTTGTTAAAGTAGACACAGACCTTTTGTATCCGCCTAAAAAACACAGTGTGATCAGGAAGGGAAAAGGAACTTCCAGATTGCTCAGTGAAAAGGGGCGGGGAGGTCAATAAATAGTTACCTTGGAAGTGTTGAAGCCCAGGAATTCATCTGCCAGCCACACTCTCATAAATTCCTTTTGACTTGATATACTGTTCAGCTGTATTAGAAGAGGGGAAAAGTAGGAAGGGGAAATGCCCGGAAGTCTTTTCCCTTTCCTGGTTGTTTGTTGACAAAGCTTTGTGTCCAGTTTGAGTGATGGTGAATGAAGGTGCATCTACTGTTTGACACCACTTTAACTGCCATGGTTAAAGGCTATGGAATTATGGGAATTGTAGTTTTACAAGGTCTTTAGCCTTCTCTGCCAGAGAGTGCTGGTGCTTCATCAAACTCTGACTCTCGTGATTCCATAACATGATGCCATGACAGTTAAAGTGATGTCAAACTGCATTAATTCTACAATCTTAGATGTATCTTGAGAAACCTTCAAGAAGTCTTCAATTGATCTTGCAAAGGTCTGGCAGCTATGGAACAGAGACAACATTGGTCACCTTGGTGGATGATCTTTGAAGAGAGCTGGGCGGGGGGGGGGGGGGGTGTCCCTGTTGGTTCTCCTTGACATCTCAGCAGCTTTCAGTACCATCAACCATGGTGTCCTTCTGGGCCATCTCTCCAGGATAGGGCTAGGAGACACTGTTCTACAGTGTCTTCAGTCCTTCCTGGAGGGTCAGACTCAGAAGATGGTGCTGGGGGACACCTGTTAGACTCTCTAGCTGGTGACCTATAGGATCCCTCAGGGTTCAATTCTGTCTCTCTTGCTGTTTAACATTCACATGAAAGTGCTGGGAGAGGTTGTCCAGAGTTTTGGAGTTTGTGTCAAATTTATGCCGATGACACCCAACTCCATTACTCATTTCCAGCTAATGCCAAGGATGATGTCCTGGCCCTGAACTGATGCCTGTCATCAGTAATTGACTGGATGAGGGCTAAAAAGTTGAAATTAAATCCAAACAAAACAGAGGTACTCTTGGTCAGTCTGAAGGCACGACAGGGTATGGGCTACAGCCTGTGTCGGATGGGATTACACTCCCCCTGAAGACACAAGTTTGCAATCTGGGGGTGATCCTGGAGTCATCGCTGACCCTATATCCTCGGGTGTTGGCGGTGGCCAGGAGCACCTTTGCACAGTTAAAACTTGTGTGCCAGCTGCACCCATACCTTGAAACACTAGACTTGGCCATGGTAGTCCACGCCTTACTCACATCCCGCTTGTGAGTAATGCAATGCTCCCTACATGGGACTGCCTTTGAAGATAGTTTGAAAGCTTCAATTAGTACTGAGATCAGCGGCAAGGTTACTAACAGGAGCACCGCACAGGGAGAGAACCATTCCCATGTTGTGGCAGCGGCCGATCTGCTTCTGGTAAATACAAAGTGCTGGTCATTATCTTTAAAGCCCTAAATGGCTCAGGTCCAGGCTATCTGTCAAATCGCATCTACTCGTATACACCATCTCGGTCACTACGATCATCAGAGGGGGCTCATTTCTCAGTCTCACCCCTGTCTCAAACGCAGCTGGTGGGAATGAGAGAGAAGGCCTTCCTTGTGATTGCCCCCAACCTCTGTAACTCACTCCTTAAAGAAATAAAAATGGCCCCCTCCCTCCTCTCCTTCAAAAAACAGTTAAAAACGTATTTCTGTTCATTAGCATACAGAGAGGAGGATAATTAGAAGTGGCGGTTTATGTTTCTTATTTATGAATTGGATCTGGCATTGAATGTTTGCCATCTTTTGCTGTGAATCTGCCTTGAGTCCTCTTGGGGAGAGAGGGCAGAATAGAAATTATTATTATTATTATTATTATTATTATGGGCCATGACTCCATTATTTGAATAACTCCACCTATAACTGGTTTTCCTCTCTTTAAAAAATTGCCATCTACTTTGTATGTGTCTGTATCTTCAAGACACTTGTTCAATTATGGCAACTTCATGGATGTTTTGACCACTTCCCTCCTATCATATCCAGCTTACAGTATTCATTGGCAGTCTCTCATCTACTACTAACTAAGGCTGACCCTGCTTAGAGGGAATCCAGTGCTTTTAGTATCCCAAGTCCCTCCCAGCATCATTGTCTTCTACAGTGAGCCATCTCATTATTGGTTATGTCCAAAGTGTGATAGCCTTGGTTTAGTTGAATCGGCTTCTAGTAAGAGTTCAGGCTTAATAACTATAGAAGTCCTTGTTTGTTTGTTTTCCTTTTGGTATACAGCTCTTATTTCTATAATTGCATATAAGTTTACAAAGATCTTGAATCACAAAGCTGTTGCAGTGTACAACAGAACAGTAATTGCCATTTTAATGTATACAATCAGCCCTCCACATTCACTGGGGTTAGGAGCACAAGATTCCTATGAAAAAAGGAAAATCATAAATCTAAAAAATGTTTGAGAGAACACCTCTCTAGGAATCCCTTAAGTCCTTCAACAGAGCTCTGTGCTCACATGCCAACAGAACAGAAGGACCTAAAGATTTATAGGGTGAACATTTTAATAAAATCCACAAAAATCAAATCTGCAAATGTGGATAGCCAGTTGCATTGTCTTCTGTCTAACCTTGAACAGTGGGTATTTCAAAGTCCCTGAGTTACAAACATCCAATTTACAAATGACTCATAGTCACAAACAGGGGTGAGACAACAGGAAGTGAGAGAAATCTACCCCTCAGAAGGGAAATTCACTCCTGGAAGAGTTATCATGGTGAAAGGGTGTCTCCACTGAAGTTTTCTCACCAATCCTTGTTTCCAAAACAAGTCAATATTGCCTGCAAGTTCAAGGATCCTGTAAGTTACAATCTAAAACTTCAACTTTTCCAAGTTCTCCTCTTGCAGACAGATAAAAGCATTGCTCCAAATGAGATTTCATCTGGGCTTCTGGGCTTCATCATCCTGGCCAGGAAGGCAAGGCATCAACACCCACAGCAAACACACACCACACCTGCTCTACATTTTCATATACTGCCTTTTAAATTTACTTATTGCCTGTGTTATAATAACAAATATACCATCACCCCACCCCCATTCTTTTCTGAAACACAAATTATTTTTAGACTTCAAAGGGATCTTTTTCATTTCCTCACATAGAGCCAACTGGCAAAACCATGAAAGGCTATTCCTGCAGGTGAACTGCAAATTCAGGTCTGTCAGAAAATGATGCATTTTTGTAAGTGCACGACAAATTTAGAATCTTTTATCCCACATGGAATATCAGCCGTCAAAAAGAAAGCTCACTGGGCTTTAGCTGCAGTGCTGATTTGTTAATTGGGTCTCAGGTTTTCAGAACTGCTCTGAACAGTCGCCTTCCCTGCCAGCTACTCTGCAATTGTCACATTTGTTTCTTGCTCTTCCTCTGAGGAAGTGTGCCCGTTTCCACAACATATGCACAGTGTGACATTTCATCCTTACAACACTTCTGTGAGAGTTAGACTGAGAGAGGACTTGTTAAATTGAGATGCCGTTTCACAGCCAGATGGGATACCTGAACGGGGTTGCCCCAATCAAAATCTTGTCATCCTTTTCCTTTTAACAGTATCTCTGGGGCATACAAATGGGCCAATGAGACTCACTGCTTGAAAGTTTTGCTTCTCTGCTTAAATTCGTGACTTGGGTTTGGGTTCTACCACAACAAGATTGACACTCCACTGTTCCATTACATAGTTGTTTGTTCCCCTTAGTGAAGCCACCTGCTGCATCCAACATTGATCCTTCTGCTGATATATTGTACGGCTTGTTTGAAGTAAATGAAATCAGCACCGCATTGTTCCTAACGGTGTTGGCTTATCTCCATCATCTTGAAAAGCTATCCATTTCTGGTTATGGTTAGTTGAAAGAGGGGACTGTCAGAAGAATCTCTGAACTCTCAAGACTGTCTATTTTTTATTTTAAATGTGCCTTCATATTTATACGTTGCTCCTAGTCTCCTTCTTGAAATACAAAGTGTCCCTCTACCTTGCCACTCCCTTATATCCTGCCTCTTCTCTCTGGTTAGATGTCACATCCAGTCTCATGAAACATTTGAGAAATTGATGACACCAATTTCCTTTGAGATTCTTAAATTATTATTCGGGAGGTATTCATCTGCTAAAGTGCTTCAGCAATACTAAGCTATTAGAATCAATTTGCTTCAGTGTTAGTGTTCCTCTTACCCTTGTTTGACTGCTGTCCTCAAAACAATAGCTGTGTTTGCTGATGGGGATCATCTTTACAACAAATATATACAGGTACATTTCAGTTTGGAAAATTCCAGATGAATTTAAACTGATCTGGGGAATGGGACTGAAAAGTCTTTGGTAATGCTGGGAGCCCCCAGGACATGCATAGAGATGAAGAAAACAAAATAAAATGGTAACGCGCCTCTACAAAACTCAGGACCTTCAGCAGGTTTGTTTTCTATGAGAGGGTGAGGTAATGAATCAAGGTTATCATGATTCTTTAAACCCAATGCCATGAGGAAGCCAACAACCAGTGAAATCATGACAGTCTTAGGTCAATGCCAGTAATGACTTTGTTGGATTCCTCAGGCATTAGACCCTTTACTGGGAAAGGTGAAGGCAGATGGTAATCCAGCCTCTGTAGAAATAGGAGTGGGAGTAGTAACAATAATAGTAATTGGAGCAGCCCAAGTTGCCATTCGATCCAACCCCTTCTGCCATACAGGAAAAGCACAAGCAAAGTACTTCCAACAGATGGCCACCTAGCCTTTGTAGTAGTAGTAATAATAATAATAACAACAACAACAATAATAGCAAAAACCTCAGTGGCCATCCAGTTCAACTCCCTTCTGCCATGCAGGAAAGGCGCAATCAAAGCACACCCTGAGCAGTGGGAGGGAAATAGAGTTTTGGAAGCAAAGAAGATGAAAGGGGGGGGGGGTCTGAGTGGCAAGGAAAATAGTATAGGCAACAAGGGAGGTGGGAAAGAAAGGGTTTGTTCCCCAGGAGGATGCTTCTGCTGCTGCTGTTTTGGCAGCCCCAGACTTTAATTCCCATGCATTGCTCTGGAGGGAGAGGAGGAGAAAAAGGAGCTCAAAAGAAGAGGAGGCTGGAAGCAACATGGCACCATGGAACCCTCAACTGACACTCGGGGAGTCTCACGGGTTCCACAAAGCACAGTTTGAGAACCCGTGGCCTAAAGCCTCATTACTCTAGGACCTCATCAGATGGGGGAATTTAGTGTCCCAAGACACTTTCACACCGTGTAATGGACAGAGCCCCCAGTCGAACCATCACATGACACCATGTGACCTCCAGTGGAGGGCCTGCCTCCAAATGCGGTGAAAGCATCGTTGGACTCTTCCCACAACATAGGAGGCTTCTCAGAATGGTGATACTTCCCACATGTGATAGGAAACGTTTTGCCGAAAGAAAGCTGTGCACGGGGTGACAGATTCACCCCACTGCCCCTCTCCTTTATCAGCGAAGCCAGATGAAGCAGGACAGGTTTGGGGACCGTCTAGCAGCTCTTCCAACCCAGCAGTGAGATATTAAGTAGGAAATACCTGAAACCCACTGAGGTTTGTTAAAGCTTATCAAAGGATATTAGAAGAGGTGTTTTGCAAGGGAGAACCCCTATCAATGAGAATCTACTTACTGCAATAAGGCACTTATTTTGAATTTGAGGAACATAGGAAGTTGCCTTATATTGAAATTGGCCAGTGGTCCATCTAGCTTGACCTTATCACATGGGGGAGCCCCTCCCCCCAATGGCGTTTCACCAGCAAGTGTGGTGAAACGGCCAGCATGTGCAGCTCCTGATCAGCAACACTTCCTTCATCACATGGGGAGAGCATCACCCAAGCCGGGCATAAGCGTTCTGGCTCCCATATTTCATTGCAGTTGGGAGTGCAGCATCCAAGGACACTTTCATTCCATGTGATGTCTGCTGTGGGTCTCCATTCCCAAACAAGGCTCTAAGTGTCCTAGGACACTTATTGTTATCAACGTGATGAGGTCCAATATTGTCTCTGGCATGACTCTCCACAGTCTTTTTCTTAGCTCTGTTCCCTCATGGTTTCTCATCAAAGTACAAACTAGGATAAGCCTAAATAGCTTCCAAACTCAGAAATCAAGTATGCTCATAGATATATGGCCAGTGCTCTTCAGGTACTATTACTCTCTGGAGTTGGCAGTTATTTGTCTCTAAAGCATATTTTTCTTCTTCTTCATGTAGAGGAGGATTCTCAAACATATCCCCTGAGAAGTCAGGCTCCTTCTGGGTCCCAGGAGTTATAAATTATTGGGAGCTCAGACTGAGGATAACTCAAAGGAGGATTTGTGCCACATTAAATCTGCAAAAACCGTTTAAATATCACAAACTGTGCTGCTGCTGCTGCTAGCTGTAACAGACTCATGGCCGTTCCACTGGAATGTGATACCTCAGCTCATTTGAGAGACTGTTGATTCTGGTTTATTATGCTGAATTTGCAACTCTTGTATACATGGATAAAAAACGTACAGATATTTGAACCACATCTCACGATCGTGTGGCCCATTATTGTATTCTTTCAGTGAATTTTGAAATTTAACTAATGCTGAATGCATAATATAATGATCATGCCAGGTTTTACAAAGGGGCCTGTAATGATGAAACCAGGAAGTCTTTGTGCAGGAAATGCTGATGCTACGCTTCTGTCTAGCTGGGATCTCTTTCCTCTGCTATAGCACCACGTCACCTTTGATTAGTTCATTGAATCTTTAAACAAGAGATTAGAGTGAGTATTGTTTCAGGACGAGATGAACTAATGGGGCTAATATGTTTCAAGAAGTCTGTTGTTTTGGCTTTGTCAGTGGATGCACCTTACGCAGGGATTCAAGGCCCCCTCAAGAAGACGAGGAAGGGAGTGAAATCTTTACAAAGGATAATATGAGGAAGAAGGGCTTGATGGCGGAAAAGAGGAAACATGGAAACTCACCACTTGGATAATTTGTTAGTCCTTGTTTTAAATCAGTATAGACCAGATTTGCAGAATAACCGACTACTCAGTTCTAGCTGGTCAGTGGGCATTTGGGGACATGGAGAAAGGAAGACGGGTGGGATATCTTCTCAGGAAACAAATAATATCCACAGAAAGCATCTTTAGTAGGACCAAACAAAAGTTTGAACCTGAAGTGTTTTTTATTGTTTTTCCCAATCAAATTATTATCCAACTTCGGTACCTGTTGTTTTCTCACAGACCAAAACTTCTACCTTTGATCCTAGGAAAGTGGAACATAAATATGGACTTTTTATATAGTGAACAGTGCTGCTTAGTTTTTACCCAGTTTGGGTCCCCGGGTGCTATTGAAAAACAACTCCCATGACTTTTAATTATTTGCTATGTGAACTAGGAATAATGGGAATTGCAACCCATTCGCAATTTTGGCTCTGAGGTTGCTAAAAGGTTAAAGGATATTTTAATGCCAGATGTCATATCCACAAGTCTTGTATCTAAATTCAAACCCAACTATCCTGACAAAACACAACAAACTGCAGCATTCCAGATGTTGCTGTATCACAACTCGCATCGGCAACACTCATGATGTCTAACGAATATGCATTGTAATCCAGCATCTGGAGGGACATATAAAATGACATGGAGGGCTTGATTTGGCCCACAAATCTTGAATTTGACACGTCGAGACTAGGGTATGCCAAAGAGATGACTCTTCAGCAAAGGCACACACTTTCTATTTTCATCCTTACAATTTGATATCTCTTGCTTCCAGTCCTGCAGTGTCTTACAGGGGAAAGGAGAAACTATAAATGTATTTCCTTCCTCGGTGCTTATGTACTACTAGAGGATACATTAAGACAGGAGCTTTCCTGCAAGGGCAGTGGCTGCAGGATGCATTTCAGTGTGACTCAGTGTGGCTGTGGGAGCAGAGTCATCTGTCTCCATGGCACAGGCTCTCTTCTTAGCTGAGCTGCATTCCTTTTCCATGTTGCAATTCTTCAATGGGAAGCTGTTCAAACTGTGGATCCCCTGACACGCTTGGAGTTTCCTCTGGCAGCAGATCCTCTCCACCCACTCCTTGTGCACACACCCTGCCTTGGATCAGCTTGGACTTTGTCATGTTTTTCACATCATTGAAATTATTGGGATGGTATTTCTAGGCTCTCTGGGAGTCTTCAGCAGGCTTAAGCAAAGAGAATCCTGCTTTCATGTGCTACTTTTGTGTGCTTCCATGATGCCACATGGGCTGCGCATGGAAGATTACTTTAAAGCAGAAATCTATTAAAACATACATCTCCCTGCTCCCCCAAATATATGAGGTCATCATACATTGTTGACTTGAATGACAACAGTAGTATAGAGACAATAAAAGTGGGGATAATAATATAAATGTTTGTTGTAGGGGGAAACTAAAGGTGGAATAGTCTGTGTGGAAGTTATTCTAAGCACATGAGTGGAATTTACTTACCCAGCTCTTTTGCAAACGAGCGTCTATGATACTGATCAAGACACAATTCAAAAGGATATTGACAAGATGGAACATGTTCAAAAGAGGGGGACCAACATGAAAAAGATCTGGAAACCAAACAATATAAGGAGTGGTTTAAGGAGCTGGGTATGTTCAATTTGGAGAAGAGAACGTTAATTTGGGACATTATAGTCATGTTTAAATATTTTAAAGGATGCCATATTGAAGATAGAGCAAACTTGTTTTATGCAGCTCTGGAGTGTAGGACGAGGTGTAATTGATTTAAACTACAGGAAGGATATTCCATATAATTTTAGGAATAACGTCTTAATAGGAAGAGCTGTTCAACAGTGGAATATACTGCTTCAGAGTGTGGTGGTGTTCTCTTTCTCTGAGGTTTCTGAATAGAGGTTGGATGGCCATCTGTCAAGAGTGCTTTGATTATGCATGGAAGGGGTTGGACTGGATGGCCCTTGTAGTGTCTTCCAACTCTACAATTCTATGATTCTATAAAAATTGTAAACCACACTTGCAAAAGATGCTTTCTTTTAAAGGATATTTAATTATTTACTTACTATACTTGTATACCACCTTTCTCAGCTTATCGGCAACTCAAGGTGGTTTACAAGTTAGTACACACAATAATTAATTAAGCACTAACAATATAAAACAACAATAGGAACAATAAAAACCAACATAATTATCATTAGCGCCTCCTAGTTAAAAACGTTGTCCAAACTCCATTGTCAAGTGATTCCATTTCCTATGTCAGTTACTCTGCATTTGTAAATGCTTGCTCATATAACCATGTCTTAACTTGTCTCTGAAACGTTAAGAGTGAGGCAGCCGATCTAATCTCCTTAGGGAGGGCATTCCATAGCCGAGGGGCCACCACAGAGAAGGTCCTGTCTCTCGTCCCTGCCAAACGTACTTGTGATGAAGGTGGGATCGAGAGTAGGGCCTCCCCGGATGATCTTAAAGTCCTAGATAGTTCATAAGGGGAGATACATTCGGACAGGTAAATTGGGCCAGAAATGTTTAGGGCTTTATAGGCTAAAGCCGGCACTTTGAATTGTGCCCAGCAGCAGACTGGCAACCAGTGGAGCTGGCGCAGCAGAGGAGTTGTATGCTCCCTGAGTACTGGTCCTGTTAACAATCTGGCTGCCATCCGTTGGACCATTTGAAGCTCCCAGACAGTCTTCAAAGGCAACCCCACATAGAGCGTGTTGCAGTAGTATATATGGGATGTAACCAGTGTGTGGACTACTGTGGCCAAGTCAGGCTTCTCAAGGTATGGCCGCAGCTGGCGCACAAGTTTTAGCTGTGCGAATGCTCCCCTTGTCACTGCTGAAACTTGAGGTTCCAAGCTCAGTGATGAGTCCAGGATCACACCCAAGCTGCGAACCTCCGTCTTCATAGGGAGTATAACCCCATCCAACACAGGTTGTAACCCTATGCCCTGTTCGGCCTTACGACTGACCAGGAGGACCTCTGTCTTGTCTGGATTCAGTTTCAATTTGTTTGCCCTCATCCAGATGGTCACAGCAGCCAAGCACCGGTTCAGGACCTGAACAGCCTCCTTAGAAGATGGGAAGAAGTGACAGAGTTGGACGTCATCTGCGTAGAGATGACACCACACCCCGAACCTCTGGATGATCTCCCCAGTGGCTTCATGTACAGTATATCTTAAACAACATGGGGGACATTATTGAGCCCCGAGGAACCCCACAAGACAATGGTTGTGGGGTTGAACAGGTGTCCCCTGGGTGCGACTCTCTAGAAAGGACCGGAGCCACTGTAAAACAGTATGTCCAAGGCCCATTCCGGCGAGGCGTCCCAGAAGGATATGCCAAAGATATAAAATCAGCTTATTGAGGAAGACTGTAACAGCTGTAACCACACATACGTAAGTCTAGATTGAATGAAAGAAACTGAATATGTTATAAGGTGATCACCTCTTCCTCCATTTTCTGGAAGGGTGGGCAGGCAGTCAGTACAAGTTCTGAATTTTGGTTTTCTGCCCATAGAGTAGTGAATTGAAGAAAGTGAAGAACAGGTCAAGACCCTGGCTTTGTAAGAAGCAAAATAAGTACATGAACTGATGCATAATTAAACTTTTTTTTTTCATGTCAGGAGCAACTTGAGAAACTGCAAGTCACTTCTGGTGTGAGAGAATTGGCCATATACAAGGATATTGCCCAGGGGACACCTGGATGTTTTGATGTTTTTCCATCCTTGTGGGAGGCTTCTCTCATATCCCCACATGGGAAGCTGGAGCCAACAGAGGGAGCTCATCCATGCTCTCCCTGGATTCGAACCTCCAACCTGTCAGTCTTCAATTCTGCCGGCACAAGGGTTTAACCCATTGTGCCACCGGGGGCTCCTATAATTAAATTGTACATCTGTTATGCAAAAGACTAAGGAGGCTTCTACATTTCACGGCTATATTGCTTTGATATAGCTAGCAACATGTCATCTTATGGAATTTTGGGAGTCATAGTTGGTGAGATTCTCAGGACTCTTGGTCTCAGGGAGTTCTAGTGTGCTCTCCTGGACTACCAGGGAATTCTAAGTGTATCAACAAACTAAAACCTCAGAATCCAATAGGATCCAAGTACTATAATTTTGTAGTATGGAATTGCAACAGGTTAAACAGCCACAATTGTGACTTTTCTTTGCATTTTACATATACGTTCAGCAGAAATAGGAGCCCCAGGTGGTGCAGTGGGTTAAAGCGCTGAGCTGCTAAACTTGCTGACCAAAAAGGTTGCACGTTCGAATCCTGGGAGCAGCATGAGCTCCCACTGTTAGGCCCAGCTTCTGCCAACCTAACAGTTTGAAAACATGCAAATGTGAGTAGAGCAATAGGTACCGCTCTGGCTCCATGAAGTCATGCTGGCCATGTGACCTTGAAGGTGTCTATAGACAACGCTGGCTCTTTGGCTTAAAAATGCAGATGAGCACCAATCCTCAGAGTCAGACATGACTGAACTTAATGTCAGGGGGAAACCTTTACCTTTACCTTCAGCAGAAACATGTCTCTGCTTAAAATCTGGTGCAGCCTCAGTTACTTTGATTTCAAATACTTCATATTGAAAGTTAACAGTTCTAATTGGTCCTAAGTAATGATGCAGAATAAATCCAAATCCCCTGGATGAAATATCTAACTAGTAATGTGCACAGCAGTGTTATTTTTGCGCTACAATGTTATGTGGTCATCATTAAGCCAGCGAAGGCTGAGCGAGCAATCATTTGGAGATGAGTGGCTGGTAATGTGAAAGTGAAAATGACTCTTAACTGCCTTTGTATGGAAAGGAACAGGAGGAACACTGAGCTCTTTGTCTTCTCAGCCAAGCCTGGGAGAGAAGGAATTCTCCAAGGAGAGAAAGTTATAAAGGAGGAATTCTTGGCCTGTGAGATAAATCTTCTCCCACTCTGCTGGCCTTAGCCCTTAAACAGAAGTACAATGCAGCCTAACAAGAATCCGTTTTCTGTAGCATCATTCACGCCATGCCCAGCCTTGAAAACTGTGCAGAGTGCTAAAAACAGGAAAACAGAGGTGGGAGCGGAAACAACCTGGGGAGATTCTGATTCAAAGTTGTCTTAACTTCATTTGCATTTTCCTGATGAAATTTAGAATGACTGTATGAAGTAAAAGGTCACCAGACAAACCATAACTGTGTAAGAAGGATGCAAAGGAGAATATGCTTACGGTAAGTGTATACAGGCTTCTCTAAGGCTCTAATCTAAGGGATTTTGAGGTACTTATCCTTCATCACACACTGCTTCATTGGCACTCCAAAATCAGGAGTGGGAATTGAGTGGCCCTCTAGAGCAGTGTTTCCCAACCTTTTTTGAGCCACGGCACACTTTTTACATTTGCAAAATCCTGGGGCACACCACCAACCAAAATGACACAAAATGACACTCTAACACAGTAATACGGATAGTTAATATGTTTTTAACTGTATTTATACACTCAGTGTGAAACCTGGGCCTGTTTCGATGAACACAACATAGATATCCTGGCAGGAATGACAGAAAGACACAAACTTCCCACACAGAACTCCCAGAACCAAGAGAAAATGCTATAAGAGTTTGGTGGGCATTGACCTTGAGTTTTGGAGTTGTAGTTCACCTATATCCACAGAGTACTGTGGACTCAAACAATGTTGGATCAGGACCAAACTTGGCATGAATACTCAATATGCCCAAATATGAACGCAGATGGAGTTCAGGGGAAATAGACCTTGACATTTGGGAGATGTAGTTGCTGAGATTTATAGTTCCCCTACAATCAAAGAGCATTCTGAACCCCACCAATGATAGAACTGGGCCAAACTTCCCACACAGAACCCCTGGGAGGCAAGAGGAGGTCTCTACTTGGGGAAAGGGAGGCAGGCCTTCCCAATGCATGGAGAGGGAGACAACCAAGTAGACAACGGGTGGGAGGGGGGGTGTTTGTAATTTTGTGCCTTTGTCGAGGTAGGTTTCTTAGGGTTTTTATACTTCAACACACTAGACTCTCCCCCCCCCCCCAGGTTCCAATTTCCCACGGCACACCTGATGGTCGCTCACGGCACACTAGTGTGCCCCGGCACACTGGTTGAGAAACACTGCTCTAGAGACTGTTGAACTGCAACTCTATGAGTTCCTGGATATACAATACGCTGCCAAAGGCTGCTGGAAGTTGCAACTCAGGACATTTATTTATTTATTTATTTATTTATTCGACTTATTAGTCGCCCTTTCCCGTAGGCTCAGGGCGACTCACATTGTGGGAGTCGCAGAACAAGTAAAATCAGAGTAAAACAGCATAGTAAAATTGCTGTAACCAGCGCGCAAGCTGGTGCTCTATCGGAAGCCAGTGCAGTTCGCGCAGCACAGGCGTGATGTGGCAGCGAGATGGACAACCTGCCACCAGCCGTGCTGCTGCGTTCTGCACCAGCTTGAGCTTCCGGATCACCGACAAAGGAAGGCCAATGTAGAGGGCATTACAGTAGTCTAGTCTTGAGATGACCGTGGCTTGGACCACTGTGGCTAGGTCATGACGGGACAGGTAGGGAGCCAGCCTCCTCGCCTGTCGGAGGTGGTAGAAGGCCACTCCGCTGATGATGGAGATATGCTTCTCCATCGACAGCTCGGAGTCAAGCGTGACTCCTAGACTCTTCACCGACGGGGACGGGCGAAGTGTCGCCCCATCCAGGGTCGGAAGGCGGATCCCCCCTGTACCCGGACGGCCCAGACACAGGATCTCCGTCTTGTCCGGATTCACCTTCAACCTATTGGCTCGCAGCCATCCAGTGACGGCCTCAAGGCAGTGATGGAAATTATCGGGTACGGAGTCAGGCTGGCCCTCCATCCCCAGAATGAGCTGGGTGTCATCTGCATACTGGTGACACTCCAGCCCGAAGCTGCGTGCCAACCGGGCAAGTGGTCGGACATAGATGTTAAATAATAAAGGGGAGAGAATTGCCCCCTGAGGCACCCCACAGTGAAGTGGGTGCCCCGAGACAACTTCACCCCTCTCACTCGCTGGGACCGGTTCCGGAGGAAGGAGGATAGCCAGCTAAGGGCTGACCCCCACACCCCGCCCCGGCCTGTCGGTGGGTCAAAAGATCATAATCGACAGTATCGAACGCTGCCGTGAGGTCCAATAACACGAGCAGCGCCGATCCACCTTGATCTAGTTGGCGACGCAGCTTGTGTGTGATGGCGACCAGCACCGTCTCTGTCCCATGCCCAGAAGGGAAGCCGGACTGGAAGGGGTCGAACCAAGTTGCATCATCTAGGTAGGACTGCAACTGCTCCATTGCTGCCCTTTCAACCACCTTGCCCAGGAAAGACAAATTCGATACCGGGCGGTAGCTGGAAGGGACCGACGGATCTAAGTTCGGCTTCTTCAGCAATGGAGTGACCACTGCCTCGTTCAATCCCGCTGGAAAAACTCCTTGCTCAAGGGAGCTGTTAACTAATTTCACCAGGGGGTCACGTACCCCCTCCAGGCAAGCTTTCACCAGCCAGGAGGGGCACGGATCGAGGGAGCAAGTGGTCGGTCTAGTTGCAGTAACTATCCTATCAACAGCTTCTGCATCCAGTGGTCGGAACCGGTCGAAGGTGGGCCCGGCAAGAGGCCACGGAGTCTCAAGCTCGCTAACTGTATCAAGAGTAGGAGGAAGGTCCCGGCGGAGGGCCGAAATCTTGTCCTCAAAATAGCTCTGAAAAACCTCGGTGGTTAGGGCCTGATCATCGCTTTTTGGGATGGTAGGGACCATCGTCAAAGACCTAATCACTTTAAACAATTGCGCCGGGCGTGAGCTGGCGGACGCTATCTGGGCTGCATAGTACGAATTTTTCGCAGCCTTGACAGCTTGCTCATAAGCCTCCATAATAAGCTTATAAGCTGATTTCGAGCCTTCGTCACGGAGTCTCCTCCACTTGCCCTCTAGCCGTCTCTTTTCCCGCTTCATCGATCTGAGCTCCTCGGTAAACCAGGGAGACCGATTTCGCGGGCCGGAGAGGGCGTCTAGGGGCAATCTCATCGAGAGCGTTGGATAGTCTAGCGTTCCAGGTGTTAACTTGCTCATCGATTGAGACGCTGACAGACTCCAGGTCCTCAGAGCATTCAGGAACCTAGTTGGTTCCATAAGTCTCAGCAGGCGAACAAATTTGTTCGGCGCCCTTGCAGGGCGGGGGAGCCTGCTCAATCCGGATCCTCAGAGCACAGTGATCCGACCACGGCACCTCGATGGTAGAGGCTAGGGTCACTTGGACGCCTACGCTGAAGACAAGGTCCAAGGTATGACCCGCCTGGTGGGTGGGGCCCGAAGCACAGAGCGAGAGCCCTAGTGTTGCCATGGTAGACACTAGGTCCGCTGCCGCTGGTGACAATGAGGCTGTGTCGGCATGGACATTGAAGTCCCCCACGACACTGAGCCTGGGGACCCTCCATGCCCAGTCCGACACAGTCTTTAGCAGCAGGGATAGACTCTCCGCTGGCGCGCTGGGCGCTCGGTACACCAGCAGAAAGACTATACTCTCACGGGCATCCCACACCAGCCCGGCAGATTCAATACCCGGGGCGTTCAGCGCAGGCACCGCTCTGAGGGCTAACATATCTCGGGAGAGCAAAGCTACCCCCCCCCCCGCTTCCCGTTCCTATTCTGGTGGGTGACAACGTAGCCTGGAGGAACTAGTTCTTGTAAGCAGGTGCTATCGCTATCTTGCAGCCAGGTTTCCGTTATGCAAAATAGGTCTGGTGTTAATTCAGTGAGGAACTCTTTGATGGTAGACGTCTTGTTCCTAATAGACCTAGCATTCACCAACACCAGAGAGGAAGGGGAAGAAACTGGATGTCTGTCATCAGTGTGCCTAGGGATAGGCTGCAGGTCAGAACGCGTGGAGGTCATGTTGCGACCTCCTCTTGTTCTAGCATACTTCTTTGCACTCGGCCTGCGCCTACCGCCATACCTCCCAAGCCCACTGACCACTGCAATAGGGAGTGTCGTTGTTAAATCCCCCTTGGTGGCTGCACTGGAGGGCTCAGCTTCCGACACACCCCCTGAAAAGGGGATGGTGGAGGGGCCGAAGATAAGAATCCAGGGTCCAGACAAGGAGGCCTCCAGGCATCTAATTGGTCCATAAGTGGCCTTGAGACAAAGCTGCCCTATAAACCTAGTGCTGCCCTGAAACGAAATGCACCCTGAGCAACCACCTGGATTATTTGCATAGTTGAGCCAGGCATAGTGTGGATGAGAAAGAAGGAGGGAAGAATCACTCCATAAAGAAGGCAAGTTGTCAATCTATGAAAGAAAGGATTTCTAAAAGGGGTGTCCTACTGAAGGCTAGTTTTCTGCTGCTCCGGAAGTTATAGCATGAAGCAATGGATTAAAACTGCTGGCAATTAGATTCCATTTGAATATTGGGAAGAACTTCCTGGTGGTAAGAGCTGTCTGGCAGAGGAATATGCTACCTCAGAGTATGGTGGAGCAGTGATTTCCAACTGTTTTTTGACCAGGGACCACCTGACCAGGGACCACTCTCCAACTTTAGTCCCTAAAGGGTTACAAATCAGTTTTTGGTCAACTTTAGATTCAGTTTGGTTATTTGGGGTGCTGGTTCAGAAAATTGCATTGGGTAGACCACATCAGCCCTATTTTCTAATACAGAACATCTCATAGTCACCATCTACTCACCCACAGTAGATCATATTTAAAAATCTAGAGCTGACGTGGTAGTAGTAGTAGTAGTAATCTTTCATGGGTAGTCAGCCTGTCCCCTCCCGACATCCCCATTGCCTCGGCACTATAAGAGGGTTTTGTGAGACCAGTAACTCTAGTTGCTGCATGGTTTTGAGGCAACAGTGTTGTAATGGTGAGGCCGCAAACCATATTTTCATTCTTGTGGACCAGTGGTGGTCCATGGACCACAGGTTGGGAACCGCTGCTTTGGAGGTTTTGAAATAATGACTGAATGGCCATCTGTTGTGGATGCTTTAATTACATGTCAGGGATTGGACAGGACGACCCATGTGCTTTCCTCCAGTTATATGACTTTATGGCCACTTGGTTAGGAGCCTATGGTTGAATGTTAACTCCTCAACAGATGGCAGTACTTGTATGTGGCAGGTACTGGCTTGTTCAGTAGACTCTTCTCTACAGTTCCATTTTGGCGGGAAGCCTTAACATTGAACAGTTGTGTTGTTAAAGTGCGAAGTATTAAACCCTGCGCAGATGGTCAGTCAAGTTAACGATCGTCGTATCACTTAGAGATAAATTTCAAGCATAATCACCATTTCACAATAATGTGTGGGTCACATGATTGATTTGCTTGGCTATCAGAAGATCTGTGCACAATGGGTACCCAGGATGCTGACGCCTGAAATGAAAGCACACAGATTTCTTCCGTGGCGGCTTCAGAAAACTTGTTCATGGTTGGCAGAAATGTATCCAATTGTCTGGTGATTATGTGGAAAAGTTAATAGTGATAGTTAAAGAGCACATTCAAAGGATTATTTCTGCATTTGATTTATTAAAATATTCTCATCCAAACCCAAGTAACGAAGGTGGAGGCATTACTTTTCATAAAACCCTTGTATAAAGAAGATTTGAACCATAGCTCAAAACACAGATTTCTGATTCGAACCCTCTTGTTAAATAATGACTACCACCCACCCACAACAACCTGAGATAGTATCTGCAGAACCAAAGTTTCAGCCTGAGCCTTTTTGAGGAACCCCTCACAGTTCTCCTTGATCAAGCAGATTAGGGTTACATGGCAGAAGAGTACTTTGGGGAAGCAGAAAGTTTGCCTTGGATTGGTAGACATTTAAAATCTTGGCTACATGCTAATCAAGAGCTCATTGGCTGAGCTTATTTTGTCATTTTGTGCCTTCAAGTCTTATGGAGCCCTTAAGGTGGACCTATTGTTGGATTTTCTGAGGCTGAGAATATGTAACCCACCCAAGGTCATACAGTAAGTTTCTGTGGTCAATCAAGGAATCATATTCCAATGCTCAAACCACTGAACCACTTTAAACAATGAAAAATGGAGATGGAGAGTAATGACATAATCAGGCATAAGAAAACCAAGGAACGGAAGAAGCATGTTACAAAGCCCCACTATTTTTAAAACTGAAGTTCTTTCTCATCAAAGCCAGTCATGGCACAAACTTCCCTGCAGCCACTTGCTAATCTTTAGGAAACAGGGCAGTTATTGAGTGGGTTACTGGGTGAAAGGATGTTATGCAGGAACCACCCATTCCAAGAGGTTTTCCTGCCCCAACCCTCTGCTCTTGCCGGTCTGTATTTGTACTTGTGCTCATTCCTGCCCATTCTACAATGCTTCCACAATCCTTATCAAAGGTTGGCAGACTGGCTCCCTACGAATTTAGAGCAGACTTTGCTGATTTAACTCTATGAAGCAGCAATTGTGGTGGCACTCTTATTGTCTCCTACAGACAATAATGAAATGAGACTATTGTTACAAATGTAAGGGTATGTGTAAGAGAAAAGAACACAGCAGTTGCCACCAGTCACAGATGCAGTCTATAGCTTTGGCGGGAATAGAAATATTGGAGGGAATTCATAATCTCGAATATCAGTGGCAGCTTGTAAACAGAGACCACCGAGGGAGGGAGGGAGGGAGGGAGGGAGGGGTGGAGGGATTGAGGGAGGGAGGGAGGGAGGGAGGGAGGGAGGGAGGGAGGGAGGGAGGGGGACAAGAGTGTAGGCTGGTCACATTGAGAAACATTGTAAAAGTCATTGTGATCAGTCTTTGAACTTTAGTGCTACTGTTTGAGAAATAATAAACCAAAAATAAAGTCTGGATATAGAATGAAAGAATCACAGAATCATAGGCTTGAAAGAGACCATAAGGGTCATCCAGTCCAACCCCCTGCCATGCAGGAATACACAATCAAAGCACTCTCAACATGTGGTCACCCAGCCTCTGTTTAAAAAACCCAGAGAAAGAGATTCCACCACATTCTAAGGGCCTTTCCAGACACGTTCTATATCCCAGGTTTTCTGCCTTAGACCTCATAATATGAGTCTCCATTGCCAGATAATCTGGGATAAACAGAAAACCTGGGATCAGATCCCGGCATATAGGGCCTGTCTGGAAGGACCCAAAGACAGCATATTCCCATTACTGAGTAAGAAGTATAGAGAATATATTTTCCATACAATTGATTAATTACCATACATATTCAGGATTAGCATGCAACTTCTGTATCAACTGAATTCTGATGCTCTTTTAAAAGAAAATAGCCAGCTCTTGATTGAGCGGCAGACCATAGAATCATAGAATGGAAGAGACCTCATGGCCATCCAGTCCAAACCTATTCTGCCATGCAGAAAAAGCACAAAGCACCCCCAACAGATGGCCTTCCTGCCTCTGTTTAAAAGTCTCCAAAGAAGGAGCCTCCACTACACTCCAAAGCAGGGAGTTCCACTGCTGAACAGCTCTTACAATCAGGAAGTTCTTCCTCAGCTGAAAAGAAGGAAAGGCATTTTAAATCTGTTCCCTTTTTTAAATTCTTCCACCAGCCGAACAGTTCCTTCTTACCTTACCAGTCTGATACCAAACCTGGTAATGCCACTGCTGAATGCCAGGCAAATCCAAAATAAAAATATCCTTCATTCATGAATGGGAAACAGAAATTGGTATTTATAATCAAAACTGGGAAGTGGAGCTAGATTATATTAATTCCATCTTCCTGTATTCAGTCTCTATCCATTTAAGTGCCACATATGAAGATTTACATAAGGGATGAGCACCAATCCCAAAATTCAACCCAGATGCATATCCTCAGATAATTTACTTTGGCTCAGACTAGTCTGAAAGCTGCCCAACTTAATTTGTGTCCAAATCTTTGTTTGGAAAGTCCAGGCTTCTGCTTCTAATAAATTCCACTGACAATTATGTGAAATCAACAAGCTGCTGTTTGCTGTATGAAATTGGCAGGTGTAGAAGCCACCAGGTATTGAATTATGCCTGTAAATTTTTAGCTGAACTGGTGCAAATGGTTTTTTGTTGTTTTGGTTTGATTTTGTTTTTGGTTTTTTTGGGTTTTTCACTGCAAGCCATCAATTGTGGGGTTGCTGTTATTTTTTAATCAAAACTGAACTGTGGGTTGTGGTTGAAAACCTGTATTGAACTTGGAAATAGGTTTTCACCACCATTCATATTTAATGGGAAGCTGTAAAGATGTTCTCTCTCACACATGTCAGTGTACAACAATAACACTATGTAACAAAATTTAGAAATAAAATCTGTTCCTGGTTTGAAAATGTTATTTCCTTTTAATTGTGTAGTACTTACTTTGAAAGTAATTGTTACACTCCAGAAACTTCTTTTTTGCGGCTGCCACAAACTATGTTGAATTGGTTGTGGCTCTATGACAGGCATGGGCAAACTTGGGCCCTCCAGGTGTTTTCGACTTCAACTTCCACAATTCCTAACAGCCTACCAGCTGTTAGGAATTGTGGGAGTTGAAGTCCAAAAGACCTGGAGGGTCGAAGTTTGCCCATGTCTGCTTTATGTGATATTCATTGAAAAACTATAGCAAAATGTGCTGCAGGATGTCCCACAAAAACAAAGTTTTTGCAGTTTAATAAACCTTTTCCATGTTTTAATGAAAGAACCAATTAGGAAGTGATTGATAACCCAGGAACAAAAATCGTGTTACATAGTGCAACCAGTTTCAGCTCCATCTCACAGCCATGGGGTTCCTTTCAATATTGCTTAAGCACAGAAAATAGAAGGAGATGTATTCTTATTGCCTTTCTCGGTTGTTGGATGTATTACATTTTCATTCTAATGCTCTTTTCTTTTATTTAGATTTTATTTTCAGATTCCATTGTTTATCTGTGTTCCCTTTTTGGTTTTATTTTTATGCCTTACCTAAAATATCCAAAGAAGAACATTTTTTAAAATTTTACAACACATAAATGGTGAAAATAACTCAACTAAATGTACCTTTTATAAAGGGTTAAATGAATTCAGAAGTGAACTCACTTTGAGTTCTGGTTTTAAAATACATCCAGTCCCCTCTTGACATAGTTCTGTGCAATTTGCAGGTACATTTCCAGAGCTGAGGCCACAACCTTCCCGCGGGAAATTCAGCCTTTTTAATATGATTAAGAAGGGTAAAAATTAGTGGAGATTTAAATATAGCATGGAACACAAGAACAATTAACAGCTGCCGAGAGCAGCGCTGGACCAACTGGCCATGGGATAGGGGCCAAAGCAGGGTGGGAAAAGGTTGAAGGCTGGGGAAAACTCACAGGCATTAACCAGCAGCTATCGGAAATTGTTGGCCGGCTTCCTTCAGCACAAAGAGGCCAATTTCAGCCCTTTGTGGGTGAGTCGGTGAAACTGGGCCCTTGATTTAGTATTCTGAGAAACTCCATTGGCAACTTGCCTAGGAAAAATACTAAGCAGGTAAAAATGTTGTAATTTAACCAAAAGCAAACACTGAGCCATCAGTATTTCCTTGTGTTTGGAGTTTCTTTGTAAGAGGAAGAGGAACTGATTGCTCACTGGGCTAGCCCAAGATGTTTTGCTTTCTGAAGCAAAGGGCAACCTAGGATGCATCTATATACTGTACAAATAATGCAATTTAATGCTACTTTAATTGGCATGGCTCAATGCTAGTAATTGTCATTGCATGTGCAAGGGTGATACACCTCGCGCCCAATGATAACACTGACACAAAGGTTGGATGAAAATGGCCACAACTCGTTTATTAAACAGAACAAAGGGTTGGCGGCCACGCAAGGGTCCAGGATCAGGGTAGTACAGGCCCCCCGCGAATGTCCAAAGGCACTTGCAAGCCTGGGTGCGAGCGGCCCAATGCCTCTCCACGAGACTCGGCACCCCAGGGGGGCCAGGGCGTTATCCCCCTACCAACCAAGGGGCGATAAGCCATCCTGATCCAGGGCCCTGCCACCTGCCAACACGGAGTTGCGACAAGGAATATGGTAACACATACTTCAACCAAGTAACAAACAACTAGAGTAAATGCAATATGAACATGAATAAGCCATGTACCATGTAGGGAGGGAGGGAGGAAAAACCGAATTGGCCCCTGCAGTGCTGGGGGCAGTCCCAGGCAGCCTTTTATATGCTGCCTGGGCAGAGAGCAGGGCCAGCTAGCCATGTGGAGGGGAGAGGCGTGGCCGGCCCCCCTTATTGGCTAGCTGGCCCCTGGCGGCGGGAATCTGGGTGCCGCCCCAGGGGTCTCTGGGAAGGAGAAGCCCCCCTGACCTCCCCAAGAAGGCGACGAGGACAGCCCTACCCCGCAAAAGGGTTGGCGGTAAGTCGGCCATGCCCATTGCGTGTGCAAGGGTGATACACCTCGCGCCCAATGATAACACTGACACAAAGGTTGGATGAAAATGGCCACAACTCGTTTATTAAACAGAACAAAGGGTTGGCGGCCACGCAAGGGTCCAGGATCAGGGTAGTACAGGCCCCGCGAATGTCCAAAGGCACTTGCAAGCCTGGGTGCGAGCGGCCCAATGCCTCTCCACGAAACTCGGCACCCCAGGGGGGGCCAGGGCGTTATCCCCTCACACAACCAAGGGGCCATAAGCCAGCCTGAACCAGGGCCTGCCACCTGCCACAAGGGGGAAGTAAGGAGGCAGCCTTACGCCCCCTTTTCCGCCAACCCAAACTCCTATCCTCCATAACCAGAACTGTTGCTTGGTAGCCGCCCCGGTGCCACATGCAGATCTCTGTGAGATATCCCTCGCTACTGAGCCGCTGCTCCGTGGCCCCGCCAGTCTCTGTCCCGGGTGCTTACAATGCGTGCCGGCCATCCCGTGGGAGGCGTAGCCAAGTCCACAGCTCAAATTGCAGTTGCGCGACACCGTAAAGTTCACCCCGTCCACAGGGGCCACGGCAGCAGCTTTCGCTGGTGACAGGCAGCCACCAATTCCGGCCCGCCGGGGCCACGGCAACAGCCTGGATGCTCCCTCCAGTAAGCCATTGTTGCATGAAGCCAGGCCCGAGTGACAAGCAGCCACTGGTCCCCGTCCGCAGGGGCAACTGCAACAGCCTGGATGCTCCCTCCGGTGAGCTACTGCTGCATGAAGCTGGGCCAAAGTGACAAGCCGCCCCTGGTCCCCGTCCGCAGGGGCAACGGCAACAGCCTGGATGCTCCCTCCGGTGAGCCACTGCTGCATGAACGGCAACAGCCTGGATGCTCCCTCCGGTGAGCCACTGCTACCAGAAGCCGGGCCAAAGAGACAAGCAGCCACTGGTCCCCGTCCACAGGGGCAACAGCAACAGCCTGGATGCTCCCTCCAGTGAGCCACTGCTGCATGAAGCTGGGCCAAAGTGACAAGCAGCCACTGGTCCCCGTCCACAGGGGCAACGGTAACAGCCTGGATGCTCCTTCCAGTGAGCCACTGCTACCAGAAGCCAGGCCAAAGAGATAAGCAGCCACTGCTCCCCGTCCACAGGGGCAACGGCAACAGCCTGGATGCTCCCTACAGTGAGCCCCTGCTGCATGAAGCCAGGCCAATGTGACAGGCAACCACTGGTCCCCATCCCCAGGAGCAACAGCAACAGCCTGGATGGTCCCCAAGTGAGCCGCTGTTGCATGAAGCCAGGCCGAATCTCGCCCATGAGGCCCCGACCTCCTGGCGCCACTGACTGCTTGTCCTGCCTTCCTCTCAGGTCCTGGCAGCCTGGCTCCTCCTTGCAGCTGAGCCACGGCCACTCCAAGCACGTGGGTCCCGGTATCCCTTTACGTCCTGCCCATGGCCCTGCGAGAGAAAGAAAAAGAACCAACGGCAGCCTGTACACCTCGCGGAGGAGGCCCGGTCTTGCAGGTAAACACTGATGATTCAAATGGCCCGAGGCTAGAAACGCCTACGGGAACACCACCAGCATCAGCCAAAGACGCTGCCCCAATCCTGAAGGAGTGCCCTCCATATGTTATGCAGTAGGCCCAGCACATGACTGAGGGCTCTGTGGAACTGCCATTAACTGGCATCTGGGGGGGGGGGGAGAGGTTCCATCAAGATGCACAAATGAGCAGCTTGGGGAGGTGTCCCCGTAGCTGAGGAACCCGGCCAGTATCAACTGGGCACCGTTGAACTTGCTCAAGGCCTTGAATGGGCAGGGAGGCAACCTACCCCCCAAAGCCACCATGGACTTATGGAGCCTGTAAGATCTGGAGTTCCCATGGATAATCGCATAGTTGAGCTGCTGGGCTCTACCTGCGGAATCCGTCTGGAGTTGGCCACAACCTCCCCTGGACGTATGGGCCCCAATGAAATATTAGAAAAGGCCGGAGAGAAAACTCTACCTTGAAATGGGATATGCCTATCCTCTTAGAGAGTTGCCTTAAGCTGCCGGAGGGGGGCGGTGCTATCCTGCTGTCTGGGAGACTGTTTCTTCCAACTCCTCACAAACTTTGTGCTCCTATGCAACTGGTGAGGATCCTCGCGGGCTGCCGCTTTGCTGTCCGGTAGGCTTTGAAGGTTGCTGCCGCGATGGATTGCATCTGTTCTAACCAGGCCTCCCGTTCCCAGTGGTCCAAGTTCTGGCTGGCACTTTTCGGGCAGGATGTCTGCATCTGGAGCTAGGAACAGAGAACCTGCCTTCCCTGTAGGAAGGGCCATACACCTACCAAATCATTGTTTACACCTGGATCGTTTACGCCTGCCTGAGACGGAAATGTTAGTCTGCGCACAATACCAAGGCAAGTCGCCTAGTGAACCTTGAGGCCCTGGCAAACTTGAATGCCTGCCTGTTTGATCTGCAGCAAAACTTAGCAGGCAAACATGGTGGGAGTACAGGGAGTTCCCTGAAATTGACCTACCTCCTGGCCACAGACGGCCCAAGGTGTGCCCGTAGGTCAGCTGACCTGGCTGCCGGTACCGAGGCACTCACCGTAGAGGAACCCATGAGTTCCCCACTGACAATGGAAGTGGGGGTTCCAAGTCTTCTCCTGCACTAGATGGACGACAAAATACTGGCCATGGCCTGGCGTATTAAGCATCTGTGTGCACCCAACGCTGCCCTGCCTGCCCCCTAGCCGGCAAAAACCGTTAATGTTGAAGCAAACCACGGCAATGGCTTCACATGGTCCTGCTTGCTTCTGATGATTAGCTGGCCCAGCTGAAGGGAACCATGCCCCCCCCCCACGAAAGGGGGTGGTCATACGCATCTGTGCATGCCGCAGTCTCTTCCCTATGTCATTGGCGCAGGAACGAGATCTCTGTAGGAAACGTAATACCTCTTATATAGAAATGGCCTGTGCTGGCCATGAGGCTGACGCTCTCTGGCTGGCTCTCCTGTTGACTTCCTTGTAAACTGTCCTGGTTGAATGCAGGGGGACTGTAACGGGGGAAGATTTGAGCTGCCCGACTCAGTGCTACAAGGGGGGTCGGTAATGACTATCCTCGGGACAACAGACGGGGTCCTCAGGACACCTAACAGGCGAGGACCCTGTAATCCGCCATGGGGGCAGGCACTGCTCAATGGCGACTGCCTCCTGAGATGAAAGTAAATGGTAAATAAAGGTCAGCAACAGGCTACACGATAGGTCGAGAGCCCGCCTAGACCCAGGCAGGCCTCGAACTCATTACCTGGTCAGTGGCGATCTAATGCAGCTGACACCACCAGCTGCGCCGCATTCCCGGTGAAACCATGTTAGGAGAGCTGCCTGACCATAAATACCATTTTGCAGTGGCACTCACTGCCTTGGGGTGTCATGGAAGCTCCCTCCTGCGGGCAGTAGTTGTTTCCTTGGCTTCCTGTCTGGCCGACCTCTGGTTGCGCTTTCGCGTGGAGCCGAGCTCCAAGACACCTGTAACACAGAACTGCAACTGGACCATAACAGTTAGCACCCCCGCACAAGCGAAGCGGGCGCCCTGGAGGGAAAACCCACCAGCAGGATATGGGAGGAACAGCCTGACGAAGGGATGGCCAGGTCTCTCACATCGGAGGTACCACTGGAGGCAAAAGCAGCCTGCACCAGTGGGGGGTGCTCCACCCTAAAGGGGGGGGGCTGCACAGGGGAGACATTCCATGCAATGGACACCCATCATGTAAGGGTGGACACACAGGGGCTGACTAATAGCAGCCATGGCGACCTGCACCGGCAGGGGGTGCCCCCACTGGGAAGGGATGGCATGAACAGTAGAAACTCAATGCCAAGTGCACACAACATGTGAAACTGACACTCAGAGGCTATGTACTAGCCGCGATGGCAGCCTGTACCAGCAGGGGGTGCCCACACCAAGAGGGGGTGGCAAGAACGGTAGCAACACGCTATGCCGCGTACACACAACATGTATATACAGACTCTCAGGGGCTATGAACTAGCCGCAATGGTAGCCTGCACCCGCAAGGGGTGCCCCACCTAAGGAGGGGTGGCATGACAGTATAAACACTCAATGAAAGGATGACAGGAAAGAGACAGCGTTGTCCCTAGACACCTCCCTGGACGTGGCTGGCATGACTGCATGGCGCGCCATAACCAACGCACTGGAGCGGTACCTATTGGTCTACTCGCATGTGCAGATATCCAAACTGCCAGGTCAGCAGAAACTGGAGCAAACCGTGAGAGTACGCCTAGCTCCCCAGAATATGACCCTGCGACCTCTGGGTCAGCAAGTTCAGCAGCTCATAACTGTTATCCACTGCACCACCGGGGCCCCCAACTGGTGAAAGCAGAGGGCAGGGAAGCCCTGGGGGTTGCAGCTGTGTGGAAGGTGAAGGAGGCTGGAGCCTGCCCACCTCCCAACATGGAAGAAAGGCAGCCTGGAAAACCCATATGCCACCTGGGAAGCAAGCAGAGGGTGAAGGTCCACCCCATGAGGCTGCCTACAGGTCCCACTGAATGCAATGTCCCAAATGGAGTGTGTCCCCCAAAGCCACCTGTCCTGGCCTATCTAGCAATGCGCTGGAAAGTGTACAGCGGAGGCTGACTCAAATAAACCAGGGTCTGAAGATCAAGCCCTATGAGGAGCGGCTTGAAGAGCTGGGCATGTTTTGCCTGAAGTAGGGAAGGCTGGGAGGGAACGGGCTGGCCATGCAGGAGTGTGGGAGGGGAATAGCCCCCCACACGTGGTGCCAAAATTCCCTACTGGACAGATGCCTTGGCATAGGGGAGAGGAAGTGATCCTCTCCTGCCCAGTGAGAAGCTCCGGCCCCAAGTCCAGAGGAGGCCTCGGGGGACGAGACAGGCCTGAAGGCAACCCGCCATGCCTGGAGGCGGCAGCGAGGGGAAGGGGAGGACGAGTCCCCACCCCTCCCAGGCACGGACCACGTGGTTGCCGAGGGAGGCGGCGGAGAGGAGAAGGGCGTCCCCGGGGGAACGCGCCCCTCCCCCACGCGGCCGCAAACCACGTGGCCGGCCCCGAAGGGCCGGATGGAAGCAGCGGCAAGGAGGGGGCGTTCCCGGCGGGCTCGGGGACGTGCCGAGTGCTCCCCCCCCCGCCCAGCGCAGGAGGCACCGAACGGTGCCGGCAGGAAGAGGGGGGGGGGGAGAATCAGCATGGGAGGACGAGTCCCCACCCCTCCCAGGCACGAACCACGTGGTTGCCGAGGGAGGCGGCGGAGAGGAGAAGGGCGTCCCCGGGGGAACGCGCCCCTCCACCAGGCAGCCGCAAACCACGTGGCTGGCCCCGGAGGGCCGGATGGAAGCAGCGGCAAGGAGGGGGCGTTCCCGGCGAGCTCGGGGACGGCCGCGTGCTCACCCCCCTGCCCGGCGCAGGAGGCACCGAGCGGTGCCGGCAGGGAAAGGGGGGTGGAGGAACAGCACGGGGCGGCCTCCCCCCCCCCCGTCGGCACACGGGAGGCAGGCAGGGAGGCTGGCCAGGGGACCGGCGGGGGAGAGCGACTGCAGCGGCGCGAGGGTGCGCCGCGGCTCTCCCCCATGCACAGCGGAGCCCCCCAGCCGGGGCGGGAGGGCAGCGGTACGGGGACAGGCTCCTCCCCCCCTGCCGGCCCGGAGCCAACCCACGGGGAGGCATGCTGGCCGGGCTGGAGAAACCGGCAGGGGGGGGCGCAGTGTGCGCGGGCACGAGCTGCGGCTCTCCCCCACGCAGCGAGGAGCACAGGCAGGGGCGGAGGGCAGAGCGGGAGAGGAGGCCGGCCGGGGGAACGAACTGAGAAGGTGGGCAGAGGGCCTGCAGGTGCCGGCTGCCCCACGGGCCCCTACCCCACTCCCCAGGGCCCAGGGGAAGACCGCCAGCCCACGAGGAAGGAGGGAGCGAACAGCAGACCCAGGGAAACCCCCTGCAGACCGGCTGCAGTATCCTACTGTTGGAGATGCTGCTTGGAGCTCCAAACGGTTCCCCTGGGTCTGCTGCTGCTGTGGCTCCTTCCAAAACCGAATTGGCCCCTGCAGTGCTGGGGGCAGTCCCAGGCAGCCTTTTATATGCTGCCTGGGCAGAGAGAAGGGCCAGCTAGCCATGTGGAGGGGAGAGGCGTGGCCGGCCCCCCTCATTGGCTAGCTGGCCCTGGCGGCGGGAATCTGGGTGCCGCCCCAGGGGTCTCTGGGAAGGAGAAGCCCCTTGACCTCCCCAAGATGGCGACGAGGACAGCCCTACCCCGCAAAAAGGGTTGGCCGGTAAGTCGGCCATGCCCAGTGTGGTTGTCTATACAGGTCTTTTGGCTTCGCTTGACAAAGAGCCCTTCTACACAGGCCCCAAACCCACAACCCATTGATGCCAAAATTTGTAGTTTTCTAAGTCCCATGGATAGCCGAGGGACCCCTGGCAAGTTTGCTAACTGCAGATGGCGAATCAGGAATAGGAACTGAGAATCTCACCAGGATGAAGGCAAACGACAGAGACTTTATTCAATTATTTATTTATTTATTTACAGTATTTATATTCTGCCCTTCTCACCCCACATAGACAGACACACAACACATATAGACAGACAGTCAGAGGCTATTTAACTTTTTCTGGCCACCAGGGGAGCTGTCGCTTCACGGTCCCTCTGCGACACTGATGAAGTACTTTCCACATTCCCCGCATGCTTTTTGCTAGAAATTTTTTATGGCCTCGAAAATTTGTTAAGTTAGCCTCCCACACATAGGTGGTACCTAAATTTCCTACTTGACAGATGCAACTGTCTTTCGGGTTGCAAAGGTCGATAACAAGCTACACAAAATTGGCCGGAAGCTCACTCCGACCCAAGCTGGCTTCAAACTCCTGACCTTTCAGTCAGCAGTGATCTTAATGTAGCTGACACCCAGCCAGCTGTGCCACAGTCCCAGTGCAAAATTTACACGAAAGGGACACTTGTACAGCACAGATTCTTGAAGGGTACAAATGTAAAAATACATTCATAAGCAGACATCTTTATACACATGCATTTCCATTCACTGACAGATAATCTGCATTATCTGCTTTGAACTGGATTATATGTGTCTACACTGCCATATAATCCAGTTCAAAGCATATAATCTGGATTTTCTATGGTAATGTGGATGGGGCCATACATTCAGCCTTAGAAGGCAATGAAGAAAATGGCAGTTCCTTGCCATCTCCTACCACATTGAATTCTCTGGTAAGTCAGGGTTAGTAGTGAGCTACTGTACATGCTACGATTGCCAAATAAATAACTGCCAAATGGAACTGTTACAAATGACGTTCATCCAATGGCAATAGCATTTATACCTATCCAAATGATAAGTTATTTGGAATAGCAGCAACTGGTGCAATTAAGCACAATTACATAAGAACCCCTGGATACTCCCAGCCGTTTATTTATTTTACTGACCCCACCTTTTAATGTTAACGTCTGTGAAGTAGTTTGCAAACATAACAAACTAGCAACATATGAAAACAATTTAACAATCGAATATCAGAGGAAAAATAGCAACTCAATATTTTTTGCAGAGATTAAAGCCAGAGCAGAGAACATTTTAAAAACAATTAAAGGATCGTGGCAGTGGCTTTTGTCTCAGGCCTACTTTTATGTTACTGTTTTTTCAGCTCCAGTCAAATTCCCTGAAAAAGGAAATTCCAAAAACAAAAAGGGAGGATCATCTATCCCATTCCAGGGTTTGCATTTTATTCATTCCATTTATATCCTACCTTTCTTCCAACATGAGAAACAAGATGACTGATAGTAGATTAAAATAGTTTACCGTTAAAACCTAGGTGGGTTGTTTTTTTTTAAAAAAAAACCATTGAAGAAGTAATTATATATTTTAAACTATTATTATTATCCCACCTTTTTCTCCATGGGTGAAGGCGAGCCCCAGAAAGAGCCCATCTGCATCCTAATTGGTTTGACCTGCAGCAGGGAGTTCCAACGTTCCTGCACATGTGGTCTGGCATCTCTAGCACCAAAGGCTGGGATTTGGCATCAAAAGACCTCCAGCCATTTCTACCTCTCTGTTTTCTTGCCTCATTTAACCTGAAGCCATGGACTCTTTGTGCACAGAGTTACATGCGGACAGGCCAACAGGGGCAAGCCCTGAGAGGTTTGGGAGACATAGTTTTCCAAGGACTTCCGTGTGTTTGGACTCTCCTCTGGCTATTAGCACCAAGGACTCTTTTTGTAAACTGAGACAAGGACTCTTTTTCTCTCCTTTCTATTGCCTTTGGTCCGTTTCTGACTCTCCCTGGCTGGTTTCAGCTGAAAAGCCACATTCTACCTTGGAACCTAGGGCCCTGGAGGGTCCCCCATCGGCAGGCTGGCTATGTGGAAATCCCTAGGGGTTCTGCCCACGTCTGGGGACCTGAATGGCCAAGGATCCATCTGGCTTAGGATGAATAGTACCTCACTGGATCATCATGGACTCTTTTCATTCCCTGGACTCTTTACTGTTTATTCCCAAGCCTTCCTTGCACTGCTGGCCCTGCACCAAGGGACAACTATGGACTTTTGCCCCAATTCAATTGACTCTTTCCCTTCCCTGGACTCTCATGGTACCCACTTGGGAGTTCTAGTTTACCAGATTTCTAGTTTCCCTAAGGACCAAGGACTCTTTCAGTGAGCCAGAACACTGGCTTTTCTCCCATGGACTCAAGGACCCCTTTCCCTACTATTTTCTGCTGTTTTATGGGCTGATGATGCCCAGAGAGATGCAACAAATGTTTGTTTGCCCTTTTGTGATCTTTTCTCTGTATGGACTGCATAGGGAACAAATGTATGGTTGTTGGGGTGGAGGGTGCCCTGTTTATCCCAATGTCTTGTTTAATTTTTCCTTTGTTTATTTTCCCTCGTTGTTGCTTATTGTTTAAGAAAAGCCTTCTGAAACCCAGCAGGGGATCAGAATGGCCGCAATCTGACTAGCTGCTCCCTTACAAACCAGCCATTACCTGCGATTGCATAACCATATCTAGGGTAGATGCCAGGTTTCTTCTCAGGGTCTATCCCTCCTGAACTCCATACTGGGTCTCCCTGCTTATGTTTTATTAATCTCTGAGGCTTTGTCTGTTAATAAGTCATAGGCATAGGCACACAAATAACCATATTTTCATTATAAGATTATCCACATGGGAGTCGGATCCCCATGCATTGAAAACACTTACCAAGGACTTTCAGAAGAGTTATGTAAGTCTCGTAAATGGCTCCAGGTCTCCATCATGGGCACCACTTCTCCCCCAAAAGGGCTGGGTTTCGTTCCCCCAAAGGGCCCTGAGGAGGATGTCAAGGCCGGAGTCAAGGGAGAAGCCCCACTCTTTCCCCAAAGGGGGCACTGAGGGGGAGGAAGGGAGGCCTGACTGAATGGCCGGGCAAAAAAGAAGCCCCTCCGCCAAGAGGAAGGCACATCAAGCCAACCCTGACTGGGACTGTCTTTTACCTGGAATCTGATGTCCTCACTGCAGGAGAACATGTGGATCATGAATAGGGCTCCACAGCCACCTATGGACCCACCACCAAGACACTGCACTTGGAGGACCATCATCCTCAGGCTACGAGGGATTGTCTAAGTAATGTAAGTAAGTACTGTGTGGCCATTATGACTGAAAATAAAAGGTTTGTTTATTTTTTATTTATTTCCATCATTTGTATTCTTCTCTTCTCAACACCCCCCCCCCCCCCAGGGGGGGTGTGACTCACAGCGGCTTACACCGGCAACAATTCAATGCCATAAGATAATACAAATATAAACAAAAATAACAAGTTTAAAACAATGAATAGAATATTAAGTTAAAACACATTAAAACATAGTCATCAATCCATAAAGCCCCGATTCCTCATCTAAAGTGCAGTCATGCTTGCTGACCAAAGGCCTGGTCCCAGAGCCATGATTTAACCTCCTTCCTGAAAGAAAGGAGGGAAGACACTGACCTAATCTCACTGGGGAGAGGCGAGGGGCCACCGCAAAGAACGCCCTGTCCCTCGGCCCTGCCAAGCACATTTGCGAGGTTGGCGGGACCAAGAGCAGGGCCTCCTCGGACCATCTTAAACTGTGAGGCGGGACATAGAGGGAGATATGATCGGACAGATAAGCTGGGCCGGAACCATATAGGGCTTTATAGGCCAAGACCAGCACTTTGAATTGTGCTCAAAAGTGGACTGGCAGCCAGTGGAGCTGACTCAGCAGGGGGGTGGCATGTTCCCTGTATGTCGCTCCAGTAGGTAAACTTGCTGCCTCCCAGGTATGGAAAATGTAGGTTCCCTCACTTGAAGTTTCTTTCTTAGATTACAAGGGGGAGTATAGCCATATAAACTATTACGTGTGAAATGGCATATGTCTTTATTTTTGTGCTTTGAATCTGTAACACTAAAGAAAGGGGGCAGGAAGTTTCTGGGGCACACAATGTGGGAACCAGATCTCACACAAAGTCACACCCTTCTCTCAAAATATGCTAACAATTACGAGACGATTACACAAACTTGGGAAATTTATTCCAGAGGGGAAAGTGGGTCCTGATGACCATTTTATACAACTCCATGCTTTATGTGGATTGTAGAAGATTCTGTGCTACTGCAGCATCTTCCACAAGCAGCTTTGCAGGCTCACCTTGGAGATGCCCAGTGTGGATAAGCCTACCATTCCTCTAGGTAATTCTTTCCATTATCTAACTGTTCTTGCCATTAAGAACATTTTCCTAATGTTCAACTAATAACTCTGCTAGTAGATGTAGTCCTGTCCCCTGGGGCAACAGCAAAGAGGTCTTTGGTGCTTATCACACTCTATGAGTTGTTTCATGTTGTTGCTTTTTAACTTCATTTTTCCTATGCTTATAAAAGTTGTGAAATGGCAACACAACTTTTCAAACCACTGCATTTGTGTTTCAGTGGCATTAATTCAAGTGTTTGCTTTTTTCACAAATGCAATATGACAAAACCATTTACATCACCCTGTTTTATTAGTTTTTTTAATGAGCCTATAGGAAGCCATAATTATGAAATTGCACAATTATGTAATAGCACTATTATGGAACTACCCCCCTCACTTCCCAGATTGGGAAGATAACCACACGTTGCAACAGCTCCAAAACCATTTTTTTCTGCATTTTTCCTGAAAACGAACACCCGCCTAGTTCTGCTTTTGTATATTACGCTTAAAATTATAGTATATTCACTCTTTATTTACTCTTTAAACTCTGTTGCTTCTCTGTAGGATTACATTAGTTCTGCACTCTTAAACTACACCACTATTTAAAAATACGAAAATACTGGAGAACAAATAACAAATGTACTGTAGTGCTCTTGGGAGCTCTTGAGTGTCCTTCTAGTCCAACCACTGGAAGTAATCTGGCATTTCTGTGCAGGAGAAGAGAAAAATGAAACCACACTGTGCCCGCTATGCTCCCATTATCGCAATGAAGTGAAATGAAGAATTCCTGTCTAAAGGGGTTGCAAGTACATTAATGGATTATTTCAAGTAGGAATCGTATTGATTTCCAAATGATCTTACAGCAGTACAGCACAGTATGGTGGTACAATGTTGTGTGCTAAATTATGGACAAAGTCAGAACGAAGGCACTGCAATTGTCATGTGACTGTGGGTGCATCTACGCTGTAGAATTAATACAGTTTAACACCACTTTATCAACCATGGCTCAATGCAATGAAATCATGGGAGTTGTAGTTTTACAAGTTATTTAGCCTTATCTGGCAAAGAGTGTTCGTGCCTTATCAAACTACATTCCCAGAATTCCATAGCATTGAGCCATGGCAGATAAAGTGGTGTCAAACAAGATTAAATCGACAATATAGATGTATCCTGTGTAATGTAATATGCTCCTTTACTCTCCATGTAGAACAAACTTTCAGTGAAGTGAGCAACCATGTCCGGCACCGTCACATATTGTCTCCAAACAAAACACATCCAGTTCCTTCCGCTTTTTGTGAAAGGAACTTGTTTTCCAAGTCATTGATCGTCTTCCTTGCTCTCCTTTAAGCCTGTTCCAGTTTGTTAACATTGCATTGAAAGGACAAACCCACACACAGTACTTTAGAGAGCAGAAGAATGTAGGAGTAGTAATATTTCCTGTGAAGGAATTGAAACCAGAAACGATTGTTCTGTTAAATGTAACCAAAATCACATTAGCCTTTGTTGCAGCTGTGAAAGAGAAAATAAGAGTTTGGCTCTGCCTCTGATGTTGCTACTCGCCGGACAAAGGGCTGGAAAATGCAACCTCTGTCGCTGCTAATTAATGAAGGAACAGTGCTTCTTCTTCGCTCCCAGAGGAAATTAATTTCCTTCCCTCCAGGCATTACAACAGATGGTTTTGTTTTAAGAGCATTAAACAGTGGAAATGTTATTTCTATATCACTTAGGAACAAGTAGCCATCCTGCTGAGTGAAGGTAGCTTTGCTGCCTAGGATAGTTTTAGATCAAAAGAGGATATTTATACATAAGGAAGTTGTCAACCCCTGAAATATGGATTGAAAGCTGCTTCTTACATTACAGAATTCAATTGACTGAAAACATGTTGGCTTAATATGTTGTGTTAACAGATTTTCCAAGAATTTGCATCTGTTACGGGCCCTGACCATTACTATTTTTTTATTATTGGTGTTGGTATTGGTGTTGGATGCCTGGTGGCGCAGTGGGTGAAACCGCTGACCTGCTGAATTTGCTGACCGAAAGGTTGGTGGTTCACATCCAGGGAGCGGGGTGAGCTCCCACTGTTAGGCTCAGCTTCTGCCTACCTAGCAGTTTGAAAACATGCAAATGTGAGTAGATCAATAGGTACCACCTTGGCGGGAAGGTAACGGTGCTCTATGCAGTCAGTCCAGCCACATGACCTTAGAAATGGAAATTATCACCACCACCACCACCACATCACCACCCCCCCCGAGTCGGTCACAACTGGACTTCATGTCAAGGGGAAACCTTTATCTGGTTTTGTAAGTATTATTATATGTACTTTAACCATGTTATACCTCACCTTGAGCTGCAAAGAGAGGCAGGTAATAAATAAATTAACCATCATAAATACAGAGATATCATAGTTAACAAGGTGCAGTAGATGTGTTTTGGGGCATTGTTTCTTTATCAGAAAATCTGGTACCAGAAGCAGAAATAACATGGCAAGAGTCTCTAGCTGTCCTTCATCATTCTCCCAAAGCTGATGCTGTCAACAATTCTCCAGCTAAACAGAGGATGAAGTAGAAATGTTCTTGTAGAAAAGAGCTTCTTTGACAGAGGCTTTGGATGCATTTACACTGTATAGTTAATGCAGTTTGACACCACTTAAACTGTTGTGGCTCAATGCTACAAAATCCTGGGATGTGCAATTTGGTGTGGCACCAGTGAACAACTCCTACAATTCCATATCATTGAGACATACCAGCTAAAGTGGTGTCAAACTGCATTAATTCTACAATGCACATGTACTCTGTCACCATTGTGGGGTAGCTTTTTTACAAGGTCTGAAATTGGATGTCAGATTTCAAACTCCAAACATCTTAATTCATTTTCTTTGTACCTTGAGGACCAATAGGATCAGTGGTCCCAGCATATCCAGTGTCTGAATCAAGTCAAGATGTATGGGTTTATTTGTTCATATTCGATCTTTCTCCTTACACTATTCTCACCCACGTAGGGTCTTCGCCTCATTCTTCTTCTTCTTCTTTTTGTGTCAGGAACAACTTGAGAAGCTGCAAGTTGCTTCTGGTGTGAAAGAATTGGCCATCTGCAAGGACATTGCTCAGGGGACGCCAGATGTTTTGATGTTTTATCATCCTTGTGGGATGCTTCTCTCGTGTCCCTGCATGGGGAGCTGGAGCTGACAGAGGGAGCTCATCCGCACTCTCCCTGGATTCGAACCTGTGACCCATCGGTCTTCAGTCCTGCCGGCACAGGGGTTTAACCCACTGTGCCACCTCATCCTATTAAACTGATAGAAGCCATTTGTCAAACTTTAAACTACAAATAACCCTTCCATTCACTTTCTACTTTGAAACTGACAACATCCATCTTCAAGCTAAACCAGATTAAGTGGATCGGTCATTCTCTGATATAAGCTGTAGCTTCCCCACAATTATTGTTATATTGGCAGAATGCCATTTTTTACACTCAGACTTAACACAGATGCAACTGGTGCCCCAGAGTTTCAACCGACTACTCTTTCTACAATTTTCTGTATTACCTATGTAACACATGAACAGTTTCAGCCACTGTTATCTTGTCCATGTACGTGTGGTGGGAACTGTATTGAAACACTGTTCCACAGCATGTGTACACTGTGTTGTCATGAAGGGAAAAAGAAGATGCATCATACATAATGACCTACAAACGCCTTCATAATTTTTCCTGCACAGATATAATTTTCACGGAAGAAAATTGTATCCTTTAAAGCACCCTTGAGACTCTTACAAGGCAGAGAGAAGGAAGGAGTTTCAATCATCTCTCATAATATATAAAGGCACTGTCTCTGAAGAAGGGTTTATATAGAAATACACAAGGTATGTTACAAATAGGCATGTTTATAGCACCTTTGGACTTTATCCCTCTTATTTTTGGATTTTGCTATAGCCATTTTTCTAAGAAATACCTGGTCCAGACAAGAGAAGAGTAGACACCAATAAAACATGTGACAGATCTTTAACTACAGATATATTCTCCCCTCTGAAGTACAAAACTATGAGTTATCATACATCATCATCATACACAAATATTTATTTCTTTATGTTTGTGTGTGTAGTCAATTTCAACTGCCATCCATAGCCCTTTCTACAGATTCAGCCTGTGCAGTTTCTGCTGTGTGTAAGGCCACTGGAACTCCCAAGAAAAAACGCTTGCTCCTTGATGAAGTACAACAGATTTATTCACAGGATCCAATACATTCAAAGCCAAGAATACAGCCCATCACCAATACCCGGGTTTTATACCCTTCAACATGTATACAATATAAACATCCCCACATTCCCATGGGAACTTGCTGTTTGTTCCCTCTCACGACCACAGCTGCCGTATCTATGTTATGACTATGCCGGAGTCCGGATCCCGCGGGCCAAACCCAAGGCCGTGGGCATCAGTTTCCGACATGACGTCCTCCCCTGCCTCCTGCGGGAAAAATGGGGAAGAATCAGGGCCCCGGATCCAAAGTCCCATGATACCTTTTAAGCAGACTACAATGAAAAGTGGGGTGTACTTTCCCTAACTCTTTAGGTAGTGCCAGTTTGCAGGTGACAGGGTTTATTTTATGAGTGACCCTAAATGGGCCTAAGAATTTCAGTCCCAACTTCTTGGAAGGTATATTTAGCTTGATGTTCTGAGAGGATAGCCACACTAGATCCCCCACCTCAAACTCCTCACCCTCCTGACGTTTGCGATCTCCGAAGTGTTTGTATGCCCTCTGTGCCTTTTGCAGCGCCCCTGTCACCTTCTTCCAATCTGCTTGGGCCTTAAGGGTCCAACTTTCCCTCGTCTCTCCTGACCCTCTTCCTCCCATTCAGGCAGCCTAGGTAGCGGGCCACTTCCTGTCCGTAGACCACGGAGAATGGGGTCTTTCCCGTGGAGGTATGTATGGAGCCATTGTAGGCCACTTCTGCAAATGGAAGTAAGTCTGCCCAATTATTTTGTTGACTATTTGTGTATACCCGAAGGTAATTACCCAGCGTTTTCTGAGCTCTCTCCACTGCCCCATTGCAACTGGGATGATAAGCAGACGTCAAACAGCGCTCAGCCCCCAATGCGCCCACAAACCGTTCCCAGAACCTGGCGGTGAATTGTACCCCCCTGTCGCTTAGGATTCTTTCAGGGCAACCATGCAATCTATAGATATGTTTGATGTATAACTCCGCTAGCTTTTCTGCGGTCGGTAGCTTCTGTAAGGGGATGAAGTGAGCCTGTTTGGAAAACACATCTAGTACTGTCCAGATATATCTATATCCCCTACTAGACGGCAGCTCTCCTACAAAATCTGTACTGACATGGGTCCATGGCCTCTGTGGCTCCGCTACCACTTGGATGAAGCCCCTCGGCTTTCCCGGGGGTACTTTATTTCTTGCACACACTTCACTGCTTGTGCTACCTTCCCTGAGCCACCCCTTTCGGGCCCTTGGTCCCGCTCTACCCGTGCCGAGCTCTTCTGTAAAGATACCGTTTGCTCCTTGATGAAGTACAACAGATTTATTCACAGGATCCAATACATTCAAAGCCAAGAATACAGCCCATCACCAACACCCACCACAGCTGCCGTATCTATGTTATGACTATGCCGCGGGCCAAACCCAAGGCCGTGGGCATCGGTTTCCGACACTGTGGAGTATGAACATTCATGTTCAAATCTCTATGCAGGTATTAAGCAAATATCCCCACCCCATGGGACAGCTAATACTTTGGGGAGCAATTTAGACTGGGAAAATGTCACTGGAGAAAGATTTTTCAGAGATATACCCATGTTAAGGAGATTCCATCTGAACATTAGGAAGAACTTCCTGACTGTGAGAGCTGTTCAGCAGTGGAACTCTCTGCCCCGAAGTGTGGTGGAGGCTCCTTCTTTGGAAGCTTTTAAACAGAGGCTGGATGGCCATCTGTCAGGGGTGCTTTGAATGCAATGTTTCTGCTTCTTGGCAGGCGGTTGGACTGAGGTCTCTTCCAACTCTATGATTCTATTATTCTAATCTATCACAGCATAAAATGGACATTGAGGAGGAATCTAGCAGCACCTTTAAGACCAATTTGTTTCAGCATGAGCTTTAATGGATTTCATATGCACTGAAAAAAGTGGATTGAAATCCTCAAAAGCTCATGCTGAAATAAACCACTTAATCTTAGAATTGTTGTTACAGCCTTCTTGACCCCACAGTCTCTTTTCATGCTGTGGAAGGAATCATTAGCTTTTATGCAAATATCAGTGTTTTCATAGGGCAATGGTTCACAACCTATGGGTCCCTAGATGTTTTGGCCTTCAACTCCCAGAAATCCCAACAGCTGGTAAACTGGCTGGGATTTCTGGGAGTTGTAGCCCAAAACATCTGGGAACCCACAGGTTGAGAACCACTGCCATAGGGCAATACGCTCTATATGAGATATATGCTACATAAAGTAACCCTTATTTGAACCAAATCTTTGTGTCTCATCTCATTAGTCTATGTTCAGTCCTCACAGTTCAATAAAAAGCTGGCAAATCCACAGATTTTAAGCATAATCCCTTCTAGCACATGGTTTTCTTTGCTTCACTGTTTTTCAGCCTAAGATCAGCACAGCAAATATGTAACATGTGTGACTCTCCAGCTGTTTCTGGAGTTCAACTGTTAGACTGCCAATCCCATGTTCCCTTCTCTGTGGTTTAACTGGCAAAAAATGATTGGAGCTCAAAATATCTGAGATACCACAGGTTCTTTATTCCTCTGCTGACCCATTGTGCTCTTGTTGTAGAAATGATAGGTCTCAGCTGACAGGGTTATCATAACATGGTGCTCAGAGCTCCTAAGAGGAAGTGTACAATATTAGTATAAGGAAGAAATTATACAAAGGTATCTCATGTTACAAATAGACCATGCCCCGGTTATTTTTCTGAAACCTAGCCAAGCCATACAGATCTACTTGGGGAGTGACGGTGTTTGCTTTGTGATTATGGTACCAGGTGATGATCTCTTGTAGGCTCACAGTCCCATGTCCACTCTCAGATAAGATCTGATGTGGCTGCACAGCCGTCTTGTGAGAAATATAAACATCCACTCTGAATACTGCAAGTCTTATAATCATTTTGTGGTTGTTGTTCTTTTTTATTTTATTTTAAAGAAGCAATAGGTGTCCAAAATATATTATGTTAATTTTCCTTAAAAGGACAGGATAGCTAAAGGGACACCAAAGGCACCAGAATTTTCCAAAATTCAAATGAGAAACAACATAGGTTGGTAGTTTAAATATTCAACAATGACTTTTAATGTTTTATATTTGCGTCTTTGATTGTTGCTGATCTTGTATTGTATTGTATTTTACTGTAGTTTAACATTGTGGAAGCCATTTTGGGTCCCTTCGTGGGAGAAAATCAGGATATAAAGAATTATATTATTATTATTATTAGGTACACCACAAGATTAGTACACAGCAAACAAGGTCACTGGCTGTTGTATTGGATCACACGTCAGACACTTTCCAAGTGTCTAGGACTATGTGATGTATCAGCGAATAACGCATGTAGGCCCGAGTAGGGTGCCTTTTTGCAGCTGCCAGATGGTAGTTTTGTCAGCACCGATTATGTTTAAGTGCAAGCCAAAGTCTTTAGGCACTTTCATAGTAAAATACACTCAAAAGAGTTTTACTGTAGATTCCTCTGTGTAATACTATCCAGTGTTAGCTATGGTGCCACTGCCATTGTCTCTGAGAGATCCTTCACCAGTGTCACCTCCACTACTGGTGTTGCAGTAGCTGTTTAGTAGTACATTCAATCTGACTCAACAAAAGCCTGCAAGATATGGGAAACCCTGCCAGCAGCACTGCTTCCCATCCCTCTTGCCTCATAGGAGCATGCAGTTGTAACATCATGGAAAAGTAGTGCCATTGGTGGGATTCTGGCTATAAGTACCTGGAAACTGATTGTTGAGCCAATTACATTACTAATTTGTTGAAATGCTTCATCCAGGTGTGTTAACAAGGCTCTGCCTGAAAACTGATCTTACTGTAAGAGGCTGTTGTTGACAAAATCCATTTAGGAACATAAAGAGCAGCTGGCAATGCCACTCCCACACATCAGCTAGCCATATCAGGCATCATTATTTCCTGTGTCGATTATGATCAAATCATCAAACTTTGTTTGCTTACTTGTCAGTAAATTGATCAGGAAGTTCTGACGATGAAGCTATAAACCATAAAAAGAGAAGTCTTGATGGAAAGGAGAGAGGCAGAGCCATTTGCAGTTCATAGCCTATAAAAATGGAAATGTAGTGGATTCTATTTACAGGATCTTGACACCTTATCCACAAAATGCATTGGTGGTACTATATTATATTACATTCACATACCATTTTCATCCCAACTTATCTAAAAGTACTTTGCAAGCAATATTCAGCCATCAGCTAGATGCAGACTGACTAAATTTTTTGACGAATTATGAAAAAATGCAGCTCAACGTCTCAAATGGGAGTATGAAGGCACTAGGCCGATGGAAGAACTTAAATCACACTGGAAAATAAAGCACAGTTGTATCCTGGGAGCAATCATTAGATTTTAGCTCTTTTTAAAAAAACTCATGTAAACATTTCTTTAAAATAGAAATTGGAGCTGAGCTCTTTGGGAATATGATTTCAGTTGTGTATGCACCATATTAAGTCAAGAAAGCAAGGGGGGGAGAGAATCTAGCAACTTTATTACCCCACTCTTTTATGCCTTGTCATTCCATTTGAAATACACACCACTGATGGTAGCTGATCATTCATACTCTCTTTATTATTTATTTATTTTGAACATTTATATCCCATCCCTTTCAACCCCCAAAGGGGGAGTCAGGGCGGCTTACAACTGGCAATCATTAGATGCCCACAAACAAACAATCACAGTACAAACAATTAACATTAAGTAAACCAATAAGATTATAAAAACACATTAAAATATTGACAATTAAGTATTAAACTACAACCAAGCCTAAATCCCTGCTTGCCGCACTTGCACTTTAAAGCATCATTTACACCATGTTTTCATCTACATTACTGACATCCTTGCCAATTCCTGCACCCCACCCCTCACTTTGTGATTGATTAATCTATTGGCGCTATGGTGGCATGACAGTACAACAATAGAATGTGCTATAACAATATAATAGCAAACAAGAAAAAAGCAGAAATGGGGGGAAGTTAAGAGGAGTTTAAACATACTAAAAATGATATTCCCTGCTGTAGCACCAGAAGTTGTCTGGTGCTTTTCTACCAGAATTGTGATTTCATTGACAAAAGAAAACGCTACCAGAAATCTGCACCCAGATCTGTAGATTATTTTTTCCACAGTGGGCAAAAACCCCACCTTTTCAACAATACTGGAAAACAACAATGCCTTGAGAACGATATTGTGCAATAATGCTGAAGCATCAGTGGGAGTACAGCATTACCATATAGTATAAGGCATGGTGTGATAACACTCTGAATATACTGGATAATATAGCTCTTCTCAGTTTCAGCACAGCATATATATGTACCGTGTTTCCCGAAAGTAAGACAGCGTCTTACTTTCTTTCCCCCAAAAGTCCCCCTACGTCTTACTTTCGGTACGTCTTATATAACCCAAGGCGTGCCCGTCGCCACGCCCACGCCGCCACCACCGCCGCCACCGCCGCCACCGCCGCCACGCCACGCAACCGGAGGTGTGCCGCGGCACACCTGCGCACACCTCCGCTGCACACCTCTTCGCCAGGGCTCCAGGCAAGGGAGGGGAAAGGAGCCAGGGCGGGAGGAAGCGCGGCGCGTCACTGTGGCGCTGCGATCCTCACCACGCCCTGGCTCCTTTCCCCTCCCTGCTTGAGGAAAGAAGGGAGAGGGAAAGGAGCCAGGGGCGTGGTGAGGGATCAGCGTCACAGTGACGCGTCGCCGCTTTGTCCCGCCCCTGGCTCTCTTCCCCACCCTTGGAAGGGAGGAGGAAGAGAGCCAGGGGCGAGAAGGGACGACGCGTCACTGTGACGCGTCGCTCTCCCCGCCCCTGGCTTTCTTCCCCCACCCTTGGAGGGAGGAGGAAGAGAGCCAGGGGGCGGAGAAAGGACGACGCGTCACTGTGACGTGTCATCGCTTCTCCCCGCCCCTGGCTCTCTTCCCCCACCCTTGGAAGGGAGGAGGAAGAGAGCCAGGGGGCGGGAGAAGCGATGACGCGTCACTGTGACGCGTCGTCTTCCCCCGCCCCTGGCTCTCTTCCTCCTCCCTTCCAAGGGTGGGAAGAGCCAGGGGGGGGACAGCGGCGACGCGTCACTGTGACGCTGCGATCCTCACCACGCCCCTGGCTCCTTTCCCTCTCCCTTCTTTCCTCAAGCAGGGAGGGAAAGGAGCCAGGGCGTGGTGAGGATCGCAGCGTCACAGTGTCTGCCGCTTCCCTCCCGCCCTGGCTCCTTCCCTCCCCTTGCCTGGAGCCCTGGCGAAGAGGTGTGCCGCGGAGGTGCGCAGGTGTGCCGCGCACACCCTCCGGTTGCGGCGGCGGCAGGACGAGGTACGTCTTATATAGGGGGTATGGCTATATAAGCCGACCCCCAGACACCCGATACGTCTTACAATCGGGGTGTCTTTACTTTCGGGAAACACGGTAATTGCTTTATCATAATGAGTTGTTTCTCAAAGTCTGAGTGTAGGAAGCAGGAGCTGCTTGAATGACAGTATCTGGCAGAAAGTAAGATACCCAAGATTTCTTGTAACTTTCAGAAGACAGAATACACATCAATTAATATGCCATTATGGTTTCGAAACTCGTGCATGTTAAATTGCCATAGATCTTTGTTGAATAAATCAGATTAATGTCTAATTGGAACACCTCTCCATATCTCAGCTAGCTCCAAAGACTCCTAATTGGGTAAGATACGTAAACATGAATGTGCCTTAAGTTACTGTTATTTTGTATGTTTTGAAACAAGACAAACAAGAAAAGCTTGTGTGAGATGGGGCAAATTGGGATGCATGCATTATTCCCATTTCTACCTTTCACTTGTATGTAACATTCAAAGGAAGAATTCATGCCACACAAGTTCCCATGGCAAAACATGAGCAGAAATCAACAGTGAGATTGAATGTGATTGGCAGCACTCAGATTTTAGGATGCTTATTTTGGGCAGATGGCCTAATTTTGTTAGGTTCATGTAGTGTGTCTGACTCCCTCAAGCCACAAATAAACCACTACTGCCAGGTTTTAGTCAGAGCTTGAAAAAGTTAGTTTTGAAACAAGAACTTTCATATTCACTTAACAAGCATGGCTAATGGACATCCTCTCTGGCAGAACCTATAGTCCAAAGAAGTAACTCCTGAAGTTCTGGATTTATTTATTTATTTTATTTATTTGTTCGGTTTTATATTTTGCTCCTCCCTGCAGGCTCGGGGTGGATTACAGCATTCAATAAAAAACAACAAGGTACAATAATGTTAAAATGTAAGAAATTACAAATTCCATAAAACTCATAGATGAGATCGTACGAGGACATTTCTGGATTAACTGAAAGCGAGTCTAAAAAGGGCGGTCTTGCACGCCCTCCGGAAAGGGACAAGCTCTGGGAGCGCACGGGTGTCAGCTGGAAGTGAATTCCACAGCATAGGTGCCACAGCAGAAAAAGCTCTCTGCCTACTTGTGGACAAATGGCAGGAGCGGATCGATGGAATAACTAACAAGTTCTGCTCCTCTGAGCGCAGCGATCTCGGGGGAACGTTCGGGGTAAGGCGGTCCCTCAGGTACACAGGCCCTAGACCGTGCAAGGCCTTAAAGGTTAGAACCAACACCTTGAAGGCAATCCAGTACTCGATGGGAAGCCAGTGCAGGTGCCGTAGGATGGGAGTAATGTGCTCCCTTACTGGTGCTCCCTTACTGGTGTGCCCAGTTTGTATGAACTCTGTGTAGACCAGGGGTGCTCATTAGGTAGCTCGGGAGCTACTAGTAGATCTTCGGCCCTCTTCCAGGTGATCTTCGGGCCTCACCAACTGGATAGGGCGTCTAAAATAAACATGCCTGGATACGAGGCAAAGATGTTCAGAACGTGCGTATTTCTCTGGCATAGTATAATTATGGTAAGATCATTCAGACTTGTTACAAAGTACAACATATTGCTCTGGCTGATCCCAGCATCTGTGACACATTCATCTGCTTGCTTCAACATGATCACAAATTATTAGGGCTTGCAGCATTCCTTCTCTCAACCTACTTCCAAAAGGCCTGTGAGAACATGATGAGCACGTGGTGAATCAATGTGGAGATCCAGGCTTGTAGCAAATCAAGTGGGCAACCACTTTTTTCCAAATGCAACCATAAATCTTAGCATCACTAGCACAGACTGGAATTCACTTGGGGACTTGAGTCTTTGAAAGTGCACTGAAGCTTGTGAAAATAGAATTGAGCAGTTGCATAATGTCCATATTCAGCACAAGGGCTATTGTGATAAGGCTACCATATTTCACCGCCATTCACATAGTAATCACACCCCCATTTTCAGGGTGGGAAAATGGGACTTTTATTTATTTATTTACTTCATTTCAACCTGCCTACAAATCTGGCAAAAATTCAATGAAAATAATGTAAAAATGCAGGTAAACCCCTGTGCCAGCAGGACTGAAGACCAACAGGTCGCAGGTTCGAAACCGGGGAGAGCATGGATGAGCTCGAGCTCCCCATGTGGGGACATGAGAGAAGCCTCCCACAATGGTAAAACATCAAAACATCCGGGCATCCCTTGGGCAACGTCCTTGCAGACGGCCAATTCTCTCACACCATATCTACAATTATTTTCCAAAATCCATAGTCCATTATTCAAGCTGTTAAAGTCTTATTCCGTAGTTTCCTATTCACCAAACACCAGCGTAAAAAGCCAGGTTTTAAGTTTTTTCTTTAAAAAGCTTCTTGCCATTCCCCTCATAATAGTTGCACCCTTAGTTCACTTACCCAGGCAAGTGAATGAAAGGGGCAGCTGCAACCAGACAACCAAGTGAAGCCACATAACGCCAAAAGGGCAGATGCACAATGGAGTTAATTCACTCCATGCTCCTGCCCCCTTTTCAGCTATGCGGCTTCACTCAGCTGTTGTTTTTTAACCACATAATAGGCACACACTCCTTTTTGACCAAGGGGGGGGGGGAGTGTGACTATTATGCAGTGAAATACAGGGGAATCAACAAGGTCTGGCACCAATACACAACTGGCACTAATGTGCAAAGGGGCACCAATGTGAACCAGGCACCAATGCACATCGGCACGTTTTGATGCCCATTAGACTCTCTTGCCATTATCTCTTGTATCTTCACAATCCACTATCAGAGATACTTAGCACTTCTGCAATTCAGGTAAGTGTACAGAAAGTTACATAATGTATACAATGTTATAGAATTTCGGTCTAAGCTGGTCTCAGTAACTTGGTCCTTTTTCTACAGGTAAGTCTCATAAAATTTTAGGGAATGAGACATGTATTAGTGAAATCTACAATTAGTGAAATTGTGGAAATAATGGGGGGAAATAGTATTTTATGTAAAAAATTCAAATCTTAGAAGTAAACCCTATTGAGTTCAATGAAGTTTATACACAGGGACATTATTATGCAAAATATGATTTCAAAGTGAGAAGGAAACTGTAGATACCTCTAGATCCATCTAGGCTAGACATAATACCATTGGAAAAAGCTGTTGCGGCTTCTTCTTCTTCTTCTGTTCTTTATACCTTGCTTTATCTCCCCTGAAGGGGACTCAAAATGGCTACTTTCAGAGTAGGAACATAGAGCACAAACAGCATACACACACACACACACACACACACACACACACATATAGGGTGCTCGTCCTTTAAGTGTGGCCTGCTGTCGACATTTGCAGCCCAAAAGACAGTTGCATCTGTCAAGTAGGTGATAAAGACACCACATTAAGTGGAGAAGCAAATTTTGACTGAACTATGAGGCCATTAAAAAAACTCCAGGAACGTTGAGAAATGTGGAAGGAACAACAAGGGACGCTGGGAACGCTGAGAGATGAGGACTGCGTCAGCTCCCCCTGGTGACCAGAGTTTGCCTCTGTTTGTCTATATGTTGTGTATGTGGAAAACAGCAGGAATTGTCTGTTGGTATGTGTACCTGTAATCTTCTCTGAGTCCCCTTCAGGGTGAGAAGAGCAGAATATAAATAAAGAGTACTATTATTATTATTATATTAACTCAGAAATAATCCCATTTGTTTCCTAGAAAGGAGCTTCCCGTTGACAATAGGAAAGGAAGTGGTTTCAGCTCCTTTCCTATCCACTATTTCTCCAATCCTAATTCTCTTCACACCTCCAACTGGTTTTTCTTTTTTAAAAATAATGTTGAGGTACATATATTTTAATATAATGTATAATTAGGCTCTCTGCCTCCTGGGCTTACATGAGTCATGTGTGAATGTTAGCAAGAGAGAAGAAAAAATAAATGTTCGATGCTACTAATACTAATTTATTTTACAGTGGCAATCACAACCCTTTTAACCTTCACTTACACAAATGCCTTTAGATTTAAAGCCAGAACTGAGTTCTTTTATATAAGGGGTTTTTTATCATGCAATGCTGATGACCCTGTCTCATTCCATGAATTTTATGGAGGGGAGAGGGATGTCCAAATGAGAGCTTTTAGTTATAATCGCCCTGTGTTTTTCTCTCTTCCATCTCTTTCCTTATCTCAAAATACAACGAAGGAGGAAAAGGCAAAATACTTGTTTAGGGAAGGGCGTTTAGAATGATCAGTCAGACATTTCTAGGGCCTCACTAAATGACAAATCCTAGAAATTCCACAGAATGTTGCCATTGCAGGTAAAGAGGAATACATTACTGTAAGAGTGTGGTGTGTTCAAACCATAAATTAAGACAGAAAGCAGTTTGTATTGTTCAATGTTCGCTCACCCCGTCCTGCGGATTTTTTAAAAAATTAGTTTTGAATTAAAATATAAACCACATTGCAAAAAAACACAAACAAAACACAACAAATTACAACAAATTACCTAATATCTAGCACATAACACATTTAGCACACACTACTACTACTGACAACCACAAACATAACAAGAGTACTTCCCGCTCTGTTTTTGACTCCTCAAGTAGTGAGAAGTTTCATCTCACCAATAATTTCTTATCTCTCCCAATATGTCCATATCTACTCCCTAAGAATTATATATCTAAACCATTCTATATTACATTTTTTTAGATATTCAATAATTGAAGTCGTCGGTCCTCTTTGATGTTTTGTCCTGAGTGAGAGAATATGTCAAGCAGTCCATTTTGAAAAACTCCAAAAGCAAAACTCCGTCCTGCGGATTTGAACCACCTATCTTCTGGTCAGTAAGTTCTGCAGCTTAGTAGTTGAACCCACTGCGCCACCACATCCCTGCATTTAAGTAATATGATGTTGCAAACACACTCCTGAATCATGATAAAGAAGACTAGGTGGAAATGAGTAAAAAATAATTTCTGAAATGTTGCATGAGTCTAGAACCTGGGAATATACAGGTATAATCAAAACCAAAAGAAGTGGAAACTTAGTACTTACAGAGCCTTTGCCCCTTTTGGGTAATTCCCAATTCTCTCCCCCCCCCCCCTCTCTTTCTGGTTGCATGTGTTCATAACATACATATTATCTACATAGGGCAATTCTGTAGTATAAAAAGGCAAGAATCTTGTTAGGCAGTTACAAATGCATAACTTAAAAGTTATGTACTCATGATTGTTTTGCATTTGCGATGCCTATATAGATTCTCCCGTCCCCATTCCCCGGGCAGCGGCAGCAGCCGCAGCTGTGATCAATGATCACTGTTCCCTGTTTTTTAGGAAATGATCTCCAGCATAAAGGGTATTTGCAACAGGGTCCTGCTTCTGCTTGTCATACCAGTAACTGCTCATGGGAAGGATGGGGACATCATCAATGAAATGCAAAGATACAAAATGGGAGATGCCTGGTTCATTAGCAGTACGTGTGAAAAAGATCTTGGTAGTCGTCACGGACAACAAGTTAAACATGAGCCAAAAATGTCTTGCGGCGGCTTAAAAAGCCAATGGGTTTTTGGACTACATAAATAGTATAGTGTCTAGATCAAGGGAAGTCATGCTACCCCTCTATTCTGCCTTGGTTAGACCACACCTGGAATACTGTGTTCAATTCTGGGCACCGCAATTGAAGAGAGATGTTGACAAGCTGGAATGTTTAGCCTGAAGAAGAGAAGGCTGAGAGGAGGCATGATGACCATGTGTAAGTATGTGAGGGGAAGTCACAGGGAGGAGAAAGCAAGCATGTCTTCTGCTGCCCTGGAGACTAGGACGCGAAACAATGGCTTCAAACTACAGGAAAGGTTATTCCACCTGAACATTAGGAAGAACTTCCTGATTGTGAGAGCTGTTCAGCAGTGGAACTCTCTGCCCTGGAGTATGGTGAAGGCTCCTTCTTTGGAGGCTTTTAAGCGGAGGCTGGATGGCCATCTCTCAGGCAGGGGGTTGAACTGGATGGCCCATGAGGTCTCTTCCAACTCTATGATTCTGTTAGTTGCTTTCCAATCAACAGAGGAACAGACTCCCAGCAGCTGACACCTAGTAAATAAGGATTGGTGGGATCAGGATGGGATTTGTTGCCTATCATAACATGCCTGCATATTTGTAACTTCCCAATAAGAGTTCAGCAAATGTTTTTGCATACATCCAGAAAGTTAGCAGTGACACCTATGCAGATGAGAGCCACTGATGACTTTGACCTTTCTGAGCTTGATAGCACCCTACAGGGCTATAAACCCAGGGAATGTGTGCTGTGGCTAATTAGCAGTGTCTTGAATTCTAGTTTTAAACAGAGGAAATCTAAACCCTCCTAAAAAGCCATCACTAAATCCTGTACACAAATAGTCACTGATGTATACAGGAACCCCCAGGAGTGTGCGTGTGTGTATTGAAGGCTTTGTCTTCTGGCAGGTTGGCTGGGTGTGTTCTTCCTCTCATAGAATTCTCAAATTAGCAGGGACCTTGGGCTGCCATAACTATTCCTATTCAGCTTTCATAGCCTGCAGTTAAAAAGGCTGGGGGCCATTCCATAGTTTCAAGCTGAACAGTGGTTACAATTCCCTCATCAAACAAAGCTGAAAGAACACAGTGGATGGTGCCAGGAACCAGGCAATGTTGAACCAAATTCAGCCTTCTCATAATGACTTTTATTACAGGCTTCCTTGTATATTTTAATAACAGATCTTTGCTGAATATGCCGACCTTAATGCCAAACCTTTGCATATTGTAGTATTTCAGAGTTACTGTTTGAAGTGTTTTGTTTGGTATTATTTACCTTTCAGAACAACTTATGGCATTTGATATTTTGCACCGCTAAGAGATTATAAGCATCCAAACGGCTTAGATTTTGTCAAATTTTGAGGTCAGAACCATATCTCACAGTTTGGATGATACTTGAGTTATAAAGTTGGAATTCATTTCAGTTCTTAAAATAATCCACTATCCAAAAACGAAATGGCAAAACCCTGTTAGGATTATACGTATAATCAGTATGAAAATATATGATATGGAGTCTTATATCACTCAAGATCTGTATCTTTTGTCTTTATTGCTGTAGAAGGAACGTGAAGGAGCAGAGGGCAAAATAAATGAAAATAACATCTTTTGGGGGCAGAAAGTGGTTTTCCTCTCCTATTACATTGCAAATGTACCTCAGAAAAATGGGAAGCTAATAACATCACAATTTAACCTTTGTTTCTACGTGTGAAGAATTATAGTACCACAAATGTGGAGCATTTTGCCTTGGTGATCAATGAAACATCGAACTATTACTTGTTCTTTTAATGTGTTAAGTTAAAAAAGCCCACCTACACACCAAAAAACACAAAAGATATGAATTCACTGTAAAACTCTATTTAATGAGCTGAGTGGGGAAGATGGAGTATTATTTGGGGAAGGGAAGATGGAGCAATCCATCAATGTGAAAAATACTCTAAAAACCAATGTCTGCTTATTCCAAAGACAGAAAAGGAAAGATAAAAGAAAAGAAAGAAAGAATCCACAAACACAAGTGAAGGATTTGAACAATTCCTTGCAAATTGCAAATAAGAACTCCCAGTAGGTCATCTTCCAGTGAACAAAGCATAGAAGGACACACAGTTGCCAGGCTCAAGATGACTCCAACAGCAGTTTTTCAGTACACATTCTAAGAAATGTGGAAAGAAAGAATGTTACAAAGACACACCAACCATCATATGGTAACATCAGTAGCATTTCTGTGACATTTACATTTCACCTTCCTCAATGTTCACTCTCCCATGCTGAGATTGTTCGTGGCTTACAGATAGGCAGGGCTGCCCCCTGGTCTCAGAGGGCCCTTGTGAGATGCCCTTACATGCACCTTATTTATTTATTTATTTCCATCATTTCTACCCCGCTTCTTCTCAACCCCCGAGGGGGGACTCAGAGCGGCCTAACAATGGCAACGATTCAATGCCACATAGTATACATAGCCTCTTGTCTCAGATAGCAGTTGCCTGTTGCAAGTTGGAGAGCAGCTTGCTTTTGGCATAAAGATACTAACACTGCTAGCTGAGATTGAGTTAGTTTTCCTTTTGGGCAAGAAAAAATCCAAGTGACTGCACTACTATGGCAGCGGCAACCTTTGGAGAGGTGAGAATGATCCCCCCTTGGTTCCCAAGAGAATCAGGTAAACTATTTAGGTTGGGTAGGCGGAATATATGACTGGCAGCTTCAGAATACAGATGAGAGGATCAATGAGGGAGGTAACTGAGTGTGTTGGAGGCTTTGCTTGCTGGCACAAAGTCTTTGAAAAATGCTCTATTGGAGTTGGAATGCTACAAATATGTCATGGGCCCATTAATCAGTGATGCATTGCACCAACAGAGGAAAGGGAAGCTCCTTGGGCAATATGATACAGTAGCCGATGTGTAGAAACCCAACATGTGAAGCTCTTTGGTAGCTCTGGGGTCAGTGGCATCATTACATAGTATACTAGTGCAGTTGCCAGTGCCCTATGGACAAAGGTTAGTACCTTCCTGTCAAATCCAGCAATTTGATCAGCACCAGATTTCTTGGGTCGCTTCCAGAGAGCAATTTATCACGGGAGAAAACGGTTAAAGTAATCCATTTTCTCCTGCGTTGCTGTCAATGTACCCAAAAGAAGCAGGCTTTCCCATGCATTGTTCCCATTATAGCACAGTAAGAATTGCACTACAATTGAGACAATCCAAATCCACCCCCCAAAACCCCTCTTTAAAATAAAATAAAAACTTACCAGACTACCATTAGGCCTTTCGGCATGCTTCCTGGAACGTACCACTGTAGAGCGAAGAGATTGGGGGGGCAGGGAATCACTCCCCGCTCCCCAGCCCTACATTGGTATGTTCCACGAAGAATGCCACAAAGCCTAATGGTAGCCTTGTTTGTTTTTATTTCAAAGGTTTTAGAGGGGGATTTTGGGAAGTCCGGGTTTCCTATTCATTCCTCCAGACCCACAGGGCCTGAAGAAGCAAATTGTCCTAGGACTACCAAGGGGTCAGTCCCCACAGGGGCCCATATTCTATTATATCTGGGTTTTTCAGGAAGACCCAGGTCTAATGGAGTATCAAATTAATTTGGGACAAAGCAGGGTTTTCTGGCTTTGTCTCAAATTAATTTGGTTTTACTTGAGACGTCATTTGGCCCACGTTATGTGCCCTGTCTGGATGGGCCCTTGTAGAGTCAAAGCCTAAATATTTCTGTCATAAGACACTTCTATATTTTGAGGGAAGGAGAGAGCAAGGAAAAGACTGGGGGATTTTTTAAAAGGAGGAAGGGATTTCACATATGTACACATGCTAGGCATCTTGCTATGCTCCAAGCCATATTTGATTGTGCCTTGCTAAATTTCAGACACATTTCCTTCTCCACTAGGAAGGGTAAGAACTCTTTCCTCCCTTCCTATCGTTCTTTGCTTGCCACACAAGTTAAACAATTTGCTTAACAGGTTTAGTCAGATACCATTTTCAGTCTCCAAAGATAGATTTTGGATGGAAAAGTTTCCTCCTGGGGAAACTGGACTGTATATTTAGCATATCTAGAGAACAGGTACTCCCCATTGTGGTGAAAAATGTCTGTCATGGCACAGGATTTTCTCTGCTATGTATTTTGCATTTAACACACTTTGTTTTTGATCAATCATTGGAAGGTAAATACACGCCTTATCTGCAGGTGTGACTGCTGAGATATGCATCTCTAAGAAATCCTATGGCTGCAGGGAAAACTGAAACAAAATGAGCATCCCCTTTAATGTCTAATTTGACTATAGTCTGAAGTACCTGCAGTTCCATTTTCTGTCCAGCTTATTGTAAAAGTACAAAGAGCAGGATGCATATTAGGGATTTTCAGTAAATTCAGGCAGATGTAATTTGGGAACCTAAGGTGTATCTCTGATCCCAAGTATGCAATGTGCTTAAATCAATGCTATTTTCCACAACTGACAATTGCTTTCAATGAATTTTATGACTGGAGAATGTGTATTTCAAGGTACTTTATCAGGAGTATAGGGAAACCTTCTCTACATCTTTAGTACCCTTCTAAATGGGCCTCCAGGTTCTATTTAGTTCTGTAGTACCTTAGGGTGCTCCAGGCTTGCTTCATCATTTGATCCTGCATTTTTCTCTGCTATCTCACAATCACCAGCATTTTCTCTGGCCTCAGTTTCAGGAAGCCTTGATGGGGAAAAAAGAAAGGCAAAAGGTTGTATTAAAAGCACCTCTAGCACTAAGGAACCTAGCATATGCTTGCTTGTTTTCGTTTTAAACATTAGGAAAGACACATGAACTTACGAAGGTCAACATATGATAATTTATAATAGTTATTCCCAATCCCTCTCCAAAATCTACATTCTACAAATAAACATGGTCAACAAAGTATGCTAAATGTAAGCCAGGCCTTTTACCTGCTTTCATTTAAAAATAAATTAGCTTAGAATCAGTTCAAATGCTTTAAAACTGATCCATAAAGTGCAATGACTTTATTGTTGTATGTTTGCATTGTTGCATTGTTTGCATAAGTATCTGGTGTTGTGCCTTTGGAATTGCAGTGCAAGTTCAGGTTAATCTACTTGTCATACTGCGCTCCCTTCCTTGCTGCTACGCTGACACGAAACCAAAATTTATTCAGATGATCATAAAGAAGATGTCACCCACCCACTTTTTCTCTTGTATAGAAGACTTTCCAATGGTATTTCTCATTTGAAAACAGAATTCCCCAATTTTTTTTAACTAAGTTTGTAGGCTCTTCTTTTTCAAGCTTTGGTGTAATACTAATAGCCAAACATTTTATTGCTGTTGAAATACCCACTATGAAGAACAGCTTTTACTCTATGCTGTGAGACAATCACTTGTTTGTTATTTATGCAAGCACATGCCTATATATTAAACTAAGTACTATAGAGAGGAAGCACAGAGCCTAGATCAAAAATGTTATTCAGGGAAAGAAAAGATATATGAAATCATGAGCCATTACTAAAAGGCAAGTTGATCTTGGTTTTGTCATTTTGTTTAATCAAAATGCTGATGTACTGCAACCATGCTAGCTATTTGCAGTAGAAAATGTTAGATCCTAAAGATTAATTCAAACTGTACCATTACATTTTTAAGTTCCCTCAGTAAGATAGGCATACGAAGAAGAATGTCACTTGCCATATTTATAAACTCACATACTTGAGGCACTCAAATGTTGCCCTATTAAGCCATTTCTACCCAGTTCTGTATCATGGATGTACCTTTGGGACAGCTGTCATAAGGGGCAGACAATGAACATGCCTATAATGTCAAAATGGTTGTATTTTTACTAGACTTTCCGAAGACAGACTAAAGATAAAATACCATGAAGGTTTATGGTGTAGGAATGTGTGCATATTAAGTATGCACTCTCTAGACTTAGCCCAGGGTATATTTGACAAACAGGTTGGCTGCTGCTATAAGAGGTACACTTAAACCAGGTGAATTCATTTGCAACCAGACACTGACATCTAGTGATCATCGTGTAGTAGTATCAGAAATTGCGCCCTACTCTGCAATCCGACAAATTTTGTAACAGCTGTCTTCTTTGGTGCAGATGTACAAATGGACAATTGTCCTGTGTGTGTGTGTGAGTGAGTGTGTGTATATGTTTGTGTATGTGTGTGTCTATGTCTATATCTATATCTGCCTGAAAGGAAGCTTTGCTTGAAATACACATAACTTCAAAGGGGAGTTTTTTTCATCATAAGGCCCAAAGCCTGGCACATGGGGTAGATATCCCACGAGCACCTCTCCATCCCCAGCAATAAAAACACAGTCATAACAAATAAAATAGCTAACAGTTTTCTGTCCCCTTCATGACACACAACATTGCTATCTGTACCAACTAGCTTCTCTATCTGACACTTCTACTAGACTGGCCCTAGGGGGATTTCTTTTCTAAATTAATGAGAAATTAAAATAAGCAAGCAAGTTACTTGAAATCTATATCTGCTCAATGGCCTGAAAGAACTACAGAGCTCTGGGAATGTATGTTGAGGGTACAGCAAATGGGAGATTTTATCCTGGAGTTTAGTGGAGAGGATATAGGCCAATGAAGTTAAGAAACTCCCTTTAGATAGATTTCAGGCAGGAGGTAAGGAAAAGTTATACTTTTTTCTTCTCACTCTCCAGAAATGCCTGTACCCATCCTATATACTCTAGTCTATGCCATACTATCTGAGCACATAATTGCTGTTATAACAGTAAAGTACTCATGCTGAGTAATCATGAGTTTAAAACCTTTAACACTACAGAGCACAGTGGGCAATCATTTGAGAAGAGTGGGAAAGAAATACAGATCAACTTTTCCATGGCCCTGCTTCCTGGAGCCTCTCACACCAACCTCAGGGCTCTCTTAACAAGGTAGGCTGATCTGCCAAAGATGAAAGTACTGTATTTGGTTTGACTTCACAGGTCAGTCAACATCTCACATGCCATACCACCTGAAAAGGGGTTAGAGGAAACTATTCAGTGTTTCAGAAATAGAAAAATGAGGAGCATCACACACACACACATCTTACCCATAGGCACAGTCAGCCCCAGAGGAATTTGATAAGGTGACATGGGCCTTAGGTGCTGCCATTCCATAGATCATTAAATCCAATGTGGCTTCATCTTCAATTAGTGGTTGTGGTGGAATAGCTTGATGAGCCTACAAGAAAGCATAGGGAGTATACACAATAGCAGGCTAGCTTTGGGGGCATGCAACAGACCATTTGACATACACCACTATCCTCTAATGTCTTGCTGTTCATACCTCCCCCACCCCAACTCTGCCACTTCACTCTGCAGAAGGGCAAGGCTGGCATATCTGTCTTGGTGGCATCTTCCAATATAGCAGTCTTTCTGCCAAATCCTAGAGCCTTTCAGGCAGTGACATTTTTCTTGCTTTTGTGTAGTTTTTCTTGCTTTTGTGTAGTTCTCCAAGTGTTTCTGATTTAGGCCAACCTTAAGTCATGATTATCATGGTTTTGCCCCCCCCCCCCCAGATTTTTTCAGATGTAGGTTGCCTTTGATTTCCTGAGGGAATGTGTCCTCCACAGGGTCACCCAGTAGATTTCCATGGCTAAGCAGGGATTCAAACCCTGTTTCCCCAGAGTCATGGTCCACCTCACTGCCCCAGCTCTTATTTTTCCATACTCAGAGCAAACAGTGAAACTCCAAATTACAGTTCATTTTAGTGCAAAACCATTACTAGAATTTTAAAAAGTCACAACAATGCTTCCACAGGACATTCAGGACAATCTTTGCTGAGGTTTGGAACTGCAGGTACTTCTAATTTCAGGTAAAAAAAGATGATTGCAGACTAGAAGGTGGGCCCTTTACTCCAGAGAGCTCAAAAGATGAATAATGCCGTCAGCGACATAGCCTTGATTTACTTCTCTTACAAAAGGTGGAAGGAGAATATATGAAAGGTTTGGTCAAAAATAGAAGAAAGAATTACAGTATTTAAAGATTATGGGCTACATTCAAAAGCATTTGTTTTCCCCCATTGTACAGGTACACAAAAGGATCCCACATTATGGAGGGTTACTTTCATGATCTTATAAAGCCTTCTTTACAGCTGGATTACTTCAAACAATACGCTATATATTTCATGCAGGGCTACTTGTGAGGCTTGGCTACCCTTAGAGATATTCTCTCATGTTCGGCTTTCTTTTTTAAAAAATAAGAAGTAGTTTTAATACTTGCAGGAATAAAGAAAAAAGATGCAGGTGGTTTTCAACCCAATTGAACACTATGCTATAATACAATTTAGGTTGTAATTCTAGATAAAATGAAAATACTTATTGATTCATAGGACTATGTTGTACATAAGATAACATGTACTTGTAAAATGAAATTCAACTTACTGAAACTGGGTGAAACAAGACTCCTTCCAATCTAAGAATATTAGAAATTCCTTAAGATAACACTATCCTTATGCTGGTCTAACTTTCTTTTGGCATTGGCACTATATCACACAGCCAGAGAAGGCTTGGATCCTTCATAAACTGCATAACTTGTCTCTTTACTCTCTCTTTTTGGGCCCTTTTTGGCTCTTCCACTGAACCTGGACATTAGATCAGTACTTATCTATTGGCAGATTTCTTTGTCGACAGATCTCTGAGATCAGCCAGCAGAAGAGTACTGTGCTGTCTGAAGGGTCTTGTGGTGAAACTTAATTTTCTACCACAAAGAATCTCAAACTGTGCTCCTCCAGATGTTTTGGACTTCGGCTCCCCCAATTCCTAACAGCTGGCCTGGCAAACTGGCTGGGATTTTTGGGAGCCAAAGTCCAAAACACCTGGAGGAGCACAGTTTGAGAAACACTGCTCTACAGAAACCACATATTTGGGAAACCAAAATAAATGTTACCTGCCACAACTTTAGTCTTGGCAGCAGCAAACTATTAAACGTTTTCTAAAGCCTAACACTGTAAACAGTTATGGTGACTAATTCTCCTAACACAATACATTGATGATGTCGCATGTGCAGCAGTTCTAGATATAGCAATGGACTTTCCACGTGTATTTTAGGCTTCTCCTTGAATCTTCACTGCACACATCTGTGAATGATGTAATTATATTCATTTTAGTAGCTTGTTTTGTAACCTCATGCTAATGTTATAATATCAATTTTTATACCAGTTGCATTTCACCTTTAGTGCCATCAATAAGTTATGATTTTGTGCTTGCAGGACACTTTACTGTTGAGTCTTCAGCAAAAGAATTTCAGAGTAAAACTCCAGTATGAAACTACTCAACTAGAGTTTAGCAATGTGTTTAGGGCTCCATCAGAAACTGTGTCTGTTACCCACTATTAAAATTTCATACCAGCACAACAAAGCTGGGTTCCAATGCTTGTATTCTATATATATCTTACGAACTATCTCGCCAATTCCATGACTGTTTTGAAAAACTATTGACATACCCCCCCCCCCCCCCATACCGAGCAATATAAGTCTAGGTGTCAGACAAGACTAACTTATACTTCAAATGGACAAAATTCTTTGCACTGTAAGCGCAGATCACAATATCTGTAACCTTAGACTCTGAAGCCCCTTGAAGGGCAGGATTATCTAACAATCAAAGTAGATGCAGGCAAAGAGTTTCCATGGGGTCATTTGTGGCACCCAAGTGTGTTTTTGCAACCCCTTGTCATAAGAACATAAGAAGAGCCATGCTGAATCGGGCCTCAGCCCATTTAGTCCAGCATTCTGTGTCACACAGTGGCCCACTAGTTGTACACGGGGATCTCTAGCAGAAAGGAGGGCAAAACCCTCACCTGCTTTCGACCCCCCACAACCAGTACCCGGGGAAATCCTGCCTGCCTCAATCAACACAAAGGTGGCACTTGGATGTCCATTTCAGTAACTACTGAGTCCCTTGGTATCCATGAATCTGTCTAATCCTGCCTTGAAGCTGTCCAGGCTGACCGCTGTCACAACCTCCTCTGGAAGTGAATTCCATAACCCAATGACCCTCTGGGTGAAGAAATATTTCCTTTATTAGTCCTAACTTTCCTACCTTGGAGCTTTAGGAGTGCCCCCTAGTCCTAGTGTTGTGTGACAGAGAAAATATTTTTTCTTTATTCACCTTTTCTATCCCATGCATGATTTTATACACTTCGATCAAGTCACCTCTTAAACGCCGTCTTTCAAGGCTGAAAAGACCAAGGCGTTGCAACCTGATTTCATAAGGGAGCTGCTCCATCCCTTGGATCATTTTTGTTGCCCTTCTTTGTACCTTTTCCAGTTCCGTTATATCATTCTTAAGGTGCGGAGACCAGAATTGTACACAGTACTCCAAATGTGGCCTTACCATAGATTTGTAGAGAGGTAATACAACATTTGCCGACCTATTCTCGATTCCCTTCCTGATCATGCCTAGCATAGAATTTGCTTTTTTCACTGCTGCAGCGCACTGGGTTGACATCTTCATTGAGCTGTCCACCAAGACCCCAAGATCCCTTTCCTGGTTTGTCTCGGAAAGCTTTGATCCCATCAATTGGTAGATGTATTTGGGGTTCTTGCCCCGATGTGCATGACTTTACACTTGTTTAGGTTAAAATGCATTTGCCACTTTGTTGCCCATTCACTCAATTTCGAGAGATCTTTCTGGAGCTCTTTACAATCAGTTTCATTTTTAACTACCCTGAACAATTTAGTGTCGTCTGCAAACTTTGCTACCTCACAATTTACTTCTACATCCAGATCATTTTATGAATAAATTAAAAAGTAACTGTCCTAAAACTGAACCTGGGGTACGCCACTTCTCACCTCTTTCCATCCAGAGAAGTGTCCATTTATTACCACCCTTTGTTTCCTACAGTTTAGCCAGGTTCCAATCCAGGACAAGACCTGTCCCCTGATTCCATGGCTGAAGAGCTTATTTAGGAGCCTTTGGTGAGGGACTTTGTCAAAAGCCTTTTGAAAGTCAAGGTAAACAATATCGACTGGGTCCCCTTTATCTATGTGTTTATTTACACCCTCAAAGAATTCTATCAAGTTAGTAAGACATGATTTGCCTTTGCAGAAACCATGTTGATTTTCCTTCAGCAATGCCTGTTCTTCTATGTGCTTAGTAATTTTTCTTTAATAATGGTTTCCATCACTTTGCCTGGAACTGAGGTTAGACTAACTGGCCTATAATTTCCTGGATCACCCCTGGATCCTTTCTTGAAGATCGGAGTTACATTTGCCTCCCTCCAGTCCTCGGGTACAGTGCCTGATCTTAGAGAAAGGTTATATATTTTGGCTACAATTTCAGCTATTTCACACTTGAGTTCCTTAAGAACTCTGGGGTGGATGCCATCTGGCCCTGGTGATTTGTTGACATTTAGTTTAGTAAGGCATGTGAGAACATCCTCCTTGTTTATCTCTATCTGGTTTAATTCATTTAATTCCCTCCCTGAAAAAACTGACTCAGCTGCAGGCATATGTTGTCTGTCCTCCTGTGTGAAAACGGAGGCAAAGAAGTCATTTAGCCCCTCAGCAATCTCCTTGTCTTCACTTATTGTCCCTTTCTTACCATTTTCGTCAAGTGGCCCAACTGCTTTTCTAGTTGGGTTCCTGCTTCTGATGTACTTAAAGAAGTTTTTGTTATTTTTTAAAATATTCTTTGCTATATGTGCCTCAAAATCTCTCTTGGCTTTCCTGACGGTTGCTTTGCATTTAGTTTGCCAGAGCTTGTGTTCCTTTCTGTTCTCCTCAGTAGGAAGAGCCTTCCATTTCTTAAATGAGTTTTTCTTCTTTCCAATCACATCTTTTACTTCATTTGTAAGCCATACCGATGTCCTCTTGGACTTTCCCGGCCTCTTTCCTTTTCTGTCCTTTTCTGATTGACCAAACTAGCTTTTTGTGGCTGATATCATCCAACTATCCTAATTAGGCAGAGATACTTCCCAATAATCCTCACTTTTTTGACTTTCAGAAACTTCTAGTTTCTCTCTTTGTCTTCAGCTTACTTCAGCTATTATAAACTGAGTTCAAAGTTCAGAGCAGCAATTAACTGGAAGAAGGCAAAAAGAGGAGGCAGAATCTTGCTCTTTGGTAGGCTCAGACAAAAGCAAAACACCACAGGATATCATAGACTATGTCTCATTAAAAACAATGGCCCTCTTGACCATATTCTGAACTTGCTTGGCATCCCGGTTTTAATCCGTGAAATGTTAAACAGCATGTAGAAACATATAGGAGATGCTAGTCATCTCTTAAATAGATTCCAGCTCTGCAACACTTACAATTACTGGTATTTCATAAACAAAAATAGGCAGTAATCAAGGAAATTTTTAATTTGTCTGATATTTTTCACAATCTATGCGGCCCCTAGCAATAGGCTATATCTGATTAAAAAGAAATCGTTGTATGCTGTTCGGAACCAAATGCATAAATCAAATAAATAAATAAATATGGTACAGTTCTCAAAAGTCCTAGAGGACATTTTGGCCTGCAACTAAATGGAATCAGACATTATTCACACAATGGCTAACAGAGAGGAAAGAAACTAAGAAAGAAAATGCAGAAGAAGAAAACTTCTAATTTGATGCTTAATGAAAAAAGACCAGGGGCTCAGTGAAAGGTTACATAGATTTTAACAGCTGCATCCAGTAAGAAAAAAACAGCTTTAGGGAAAGTGATTCATGGGGAAGGGATGTAACCATCACATTTGGAAAGCTCTTTGTTTTAAAATGCCTGCACTCTGCCTTTCTATTAAGAGCCTATAACTTCAATTGACAAAGAAGGTGATGTGCCCCTGGCTAGAGCGTACTGTTATCTAATCTTATTCAGGTTTGCAGTGGCACAATCATTACAGAAATGTCTTCAAGCAAGACAGATTAAGCAACTGGGCAGCAAATGTGTTATTCACACACTAAAGGAATGATTTGCCTTCTCAATCGCACTGGAGCATCTTTTTCAAGATTCATCCCTATTCAGGCTTTTGTCTGAATACAGATTTCACAAGGAATCTTCTTAGCACTTCCCATACACCACTCCTCTCAGTCAAAAGGGTTTCGCCCATTCATTAAACTTCATAACTGTCTCATAAATAAATAATTTTTTCACTTTATAGATTATGGGGAATATGAAAACTGAAGTATTTCAGCAGCAACGCCATCGTGAATGTAGGCTGTGAATTATTTTGTCATCAGTTTAGGCATTCCATATTTCAAGAGTGTTGAGTGCCTCTGCTATTCTGTTGTCATTTTACTGTTATTTAACATGTGTGCATGCAGATGCACACACTTTCCAATTGCCTGTTGAGTTATGGTGACCCCATGAATTTCATAGGGTTTCTTAGGCAAGGAATACTCAGAGGTGGTTTGCTAATAATGTACTTTGAAATATAGCTTACATCAACTGGTTTTGTTGATGATCCTTCATCCAATTACTAGTTGTGACTGACCTTGCTTAGCTTCCAAGATCAGATGGAATCTGAGTAATTATTATTATTATTGTTTCAAATTTATAGGCTGCCACTCCCCGGGGGCTCGGAGTGGCTTACATCAGACATGAGTGATACAATAAAACAGTAAAAACAGTAAAATATAAAACTGATTAGCCAGGTGGGAAGGCCTGCCTAAACAGATAAGTCTTGCATGCTTTCCAAAACGCTAGTAAGTGTTGGAGCGTACGGACTTCAAGCAGAAGAGTATTCCAAAGAGACGGAGCTGCAGCAGAGAAGACCCTAGGCCTGGTCTTTGTAGATCGTATGATCTTGAGACTGGGAACTACAAGCAGCATTTAATCTTCAGATCGAAGTAGTCTATGAGGTTGATAAAAGGTGAATCGATTTTTTTAGATATAATGGCCTTTCTATGCAGTTGTTGTTGTTATTTGTTCAGTCACTTCCGACTCTTCTTGACCTCATGGACCAGCCTACACCAGAGCTCCCTGTCGGCCGTCAACTCCCCCAGCTCCTTCAGAGTCAAGCCAGTCACTTCAAGGATACCATCCATCCATCTTGCCCTTGGTCGGCCTCTCTTCCTTTTTTCTTCAATTTTCCCAAGCATCATTGTCTTTTCCAAGCTTTCCTGACTTCTCATAATGTGGCCATAGTACTTCATCTTTGCCTCCAATATCCTTCCCTCCAATGAGCAGTCAGGCTTTATTTCCTGAAGTATGGACTGATTGGGTCTTCTCACAGTCCAACACACTCTCAGAATTTTCCTCCAAAACCAGAATTCAAAAGTGTCTATCTTCCTTCGCTCAGCCTTCCTTATGGTCCAGCTCTCACATCTGTAGGTTACTACGGGGAATACCATTGCTTTAACTATGCAGATCTTTGTTGCCAGTGTGATATCTCTACTCTTCACTATTTTATCACTGTGCCAGTAATGAAGAAGACCTCTAAACTCAAGTAGGAGGTAGATCTAGATCTAACGTAACATAATATGATTTTCACTATATGAGAAAGGATTTGTGACTCTTAATCATTGTATTATAGCAGAAATTAAATGACTAGCAGATCCACACATCCAGAGAAGACACCGTTGTAGACAATGGACACAAATATATTGATTTCTGGCACATTGTGTGTGGGGGTGGTTTTGAGAAACACTGGTCCAGCCTACAGCAATGTGTTCTGCATGGGAATGCCCTTGAAGAAAGTTTAGAAACCCTCAGCTGAGAGAAAATGTCACTGTTGAGTCCCTAAACAGTGTGAAAAGTCTGAATCATCACATTGCTCCTGTTCTCTATGACAGTGTTTCCCAACCAGTGTGCCGCGGCACACTAGTGTGCCGTGACTGATCATCAGGTGTGCCGTGGGAAATTGGAACCTCCAATACCCTTACTTATTAAAGGAGCGCCGCTACGTCACAGTACAAAATGCACAATTAATCATACATAATCATACGCAAAAAATACATTCAAAGTACCCAATCCTGCTGGAGAAAATCAAAAGTCTTACATAAGGTAGTTTGGCGTGGTCGCCACAGAGAGCGGAGGAGTTGCGAACCAGGAAGTAGCGAGTTCACATAGCGCTCCTCTATGGAAAACTCGCAATATTTGATGAAATCACGGAAGTGAGTGCAAAAAACAAAGTGTATCTGTCGCCACACAGTGGGCCATGACACTTGACCTCCCTGACAGACCACACAATGGCAAGGGTACAACCGGGTTTTATTGATAATAGCAAGGCAAAGGTAAAAGGTTCAAAGGCAGTCTTAATAAGGCCTCTGGATAGTAGCGTTAACAGGGATCAGCAAGGAGTAAATAGTCCCGTAGCAAACAGGAACAGCAGGGTTGCAGCGACCCGTTGCAATAGGGCCGCTGGCCGGGATCAAGCCGGATGCCAAAGGGACAACTCAGGAAAGTATTCGGCCAATGCAAAAGGCCGGGATGTGCTAGATGATCTCTGTGGGGCTCAGCCAGCGCAAGAAGGCTGAGCTCCATAGAAAGAATGTAAGGAAGTTCAGCAGGCAATTAGTCTTTCATGGGATTGTCCCACGGCTCCTCGATGGACTGGAGCCCGACTCAGTGCAGGGCAGGGCAAAAGTGTCTCTGGATGGAATCTCTGCCGATGCAGTGGCAAGGCAGCTCCTCGCAACCGCCAAAGGTTCACAGATAAGATCTCATGCGGAATCCCAAGCGGAGGGAGTCTTGAGACCCAAACCGGGTGTAAGGAAGGTCTCTAAAAAGCTTTGTTGAAACACAGTGGCTGAATTGAATTGCCTAGCAATTCGCCTTTGTCTTTAGTTGCAAACAAAAGCAGGATTACTGATACAAGGCCTTGATAGCCCGAAGGCGGTGGGGCTAGCAGCTTCAGACTTTCATCTAACAATGCTTAGTCATTAGCAAGGTGATTCCTTAGTAACACTTAGAAAGCAGGGAAGGCTTACCGCTGTTGACGTGGCTTGACTTGGCACAGGGTCTCCATCAAGGCTTGGCTTTTGCGGCAAGCAGCCACAGAGTCTATGTAGAAAGTATCCACGGTTAACAACGCCAAGATGATCCTGCAGCGGAGGGAATCCGGGCAGGCGTTGCGTAGTATGCCAATAGATAGCTAGGCAGTCTTCCTTGGGTTCCTGGCCGCACACAAGACGGCCAGGAAGGGTTTCATGGAAACAGGGTAGAGTAACAGCTTGTGAAGGCCCTTCCGGTTTCAGCATTAGCTGGGAAAGTCTTTCAGGCTTTTCTCTCCGGTTCCAACGGCGACCTGGAGTGCATGCTGGGCATAGCCCAGCCGTGGATGAAGCAGGGTCCTGGCACAGTGGAGCAGAGACGAACCAACTTGGAGTTGGCTGGCTGGTGTCCCCTGGGAGGGAAAGCCCCCACGGCCTTTCCCTCAGCTCATCCTGAATGCGACGTTGGTAAGAGACACGGACTGGAGGGTGCTCTGAGCAATTATAGCATTCTGAGAGTGCGTCGGACGTCACAACCTGTGATGGATGGTTCCCGGGTTGTTTTGAGAACCTCAGTCTTGAAGAATGCAGCATCTTGTTAGTGCGAACCACCTGGGCTGGGGAGTAGCGCTTGGTGCTCCGAGTTCTCGCTTCTGCTATCAGCCTGATGGGCCCAGCCTGGCCTTGACATGCCTTTTCTGTAGCATCTTTCCTGGGAGGCACATGAAAGCAGCAAAGAGGCCCACAGCAGGGGCCGGGAGTTAACCCAGCTGTGCTGGAAATTTCTTGGAGTCAGGCGGGCAAAATGCAGACCCTAGGAAAGATGCCGTCTGAAGCCCTTGGGGTACGACAGTATCCTCACAATGTTATCCAATGTCAGTTCCAGGATCCGCAGAATAACACAGTCAGTTTATGGACAATTTAAAGAAGCAGCACCATAATCATAGTGACAAGGTAGAAAATCACGTAGATAATCACATATATTCAAACCGCCAGAGGCTGAAGATAGATGTGGCGATGGAACAGAAAGCTGGCATGGGCAAACTTGGACCTTCCAGGTGTTTTGGACTCCAACTCCCACCATTCCTAGCAGCCTCAGGCCCTTTTTCTTTTTCCCCCTCAGCCACTTAAGCAGGAAAGGGCCTCAGGCTGTTAGGAATGGTGGGAGTTGAAGTCCAAAGCACCCAGAGGGCCAAAGTTTTCCTATGACTGACAGCTATTGAGCAATACCTTCCTGTGTGTCTTTATGCCATTCCTGCCAGGATATCTATGTTGTGTTCATCAAAACAGGCCCAGGTTTCACACTGAGTGTATAAATACATTTGAAAACATATTAACTATATGTATTACTGTGTTAGAGTGTCATTTTGGTTGGTGGTGTGCCCCAGGATTTTGTAAATGTAAAAAATGTGCCGTGGCTCAAAAAAGTTTGAAAAACACTGCTCTATGATTTCAACTGATTGGCTACTCATTTCTGAATTACTTTCCAATGAAATGATATTGACTTAAAAGGCTCTTAACAGCTTGAGTCCCTAGTGTTTGCTGACATGCTTCTCTGGTACAAATCAGCCCAGGATTTGAAATCTTTATTCCAGGGTTTTGGTGATCTAGGTAAGGAGGTTTTCAGCTGCAGTGCTCTTGTTTCTTTCAACTCTCTACTATTGGGCAAATAAACTCATTTTTGCCCTGGCTATTTGCTTCTTCAGCTAGGTCAGGGCTGTCCAACTGGCGGCCCTGGGACCGTATACGGCCCCCTAGCCCCCTCCCTGCGGCCCCCCCACCCTCCTGCAAGATATCTGCTTTTTAAGATTTTTTAAAAATATTTTTTATTATTTTTTGGAATATTTTTTGGAATATTTTATTATTATTTTTTATTAATTTTTTTCGTGGCCGGGGGGTGAGGGGCGGGGCGGAGGAGCAGGATCCCTTCCTCCTCCGCCTCCTACTTCCCTCCCTCCCCTCCTCCACCGCCGCCTCCCGCGCAGGCCCAGCTGCAGCCGGCAATCCCCAGCCGCTGCAGCCATACCTTTTGCGGCGCTCGAGCTGCGCCTCCCAGAAGAGTAAAAAGCGGCAAGGAGGAAGGTTGAAGCCTGGAATATAATGTAAACACTGGGATTTAAAGGGAAAGTAGGAAGGGTGTAATCCAAGGTGAAAAGATTACCCCCTCCCTTGCTACTTCCCCTTTAAATCCCAGTGTTTACATTATATTCCAGGCTTCAACCTTCCTCCTCGCCGCTTTTTTACTCTTCCGGGAGGTGCACCGGGATCTATCTGCATTTGCCATTTGCTTGGGAGAACCAGCGACCTGGGCTTCTCTCCAGCTTCCTCCCGCTTCCTCCCACCCATCCATCCATCCACCCTTTCGCCCTCTCTCCCTCCCTTTATGTTATTATTATATTTAACTGTATATTTATGCCCCTGAAGTGTTCCATCCATCCACCCCTCTCCCCTTATTTAAATAATATAATATTTAACTGTATATTTATGCCCCTGAAGTGTTCCATCCATCCACCCCTCTCCCCTTATTTAAATAATATAATATTTAACTGTATATTTATGCCCCTGAAGTGTTCCATCCATCCACCCCTCTCCCCTTATTTAAATAATATAATATTTAACTGTATATTTATGCCCCTGAAGTGTTCCATCCATCCACCCCTCTCCCTTATTTAAATAATATAATATTTAACTGTATATTTATGCCCCTGAAGTGTTCCATCCATCCACCCCTCTCCCCTTATTTAAATAATATAATATTTAACTGTATATTTATGCCCCTGAAGTGTTCCATCCATCCACCCCTCCCCCTTATGTTAACATTAAATATATGGAATTGGAGCCCGGGGAGGGGGCGGAGCCGGGGGAGGGGGCCGGGCTGGGGAGGGGGCGGGGCCAGACCAGGGGTGGAGCCAGGGGCGGAGCCTGACCCTTAGGCCCCCCAGGTGATCACTGACCGGAACTCAGGCCCTCGGTCCAGTAGAAGTTGGACAGCCCTGAGCTAGGTCATAGGCATATGGATTAAAGAAGGCTCTGAATTGTGTACAGTGTTTAAAATGTGTGGTAAATATTATGTTATGGCTTGGTTTGACTGACCTTTCAGATTTTACTAATATTGTTTTAACAGTGAGCATGACTTTGAACTTTTATTTGTAAAATGTTTCTTGATGTTTTCCATGTAAAGTACAAATGTAATAAATTGTGTGTGCGCGCGCGTACGTATGCATACACACACACACACATACACACACACTAGCTTGGGGACCCAGCGCTGCCTGGGTTATTTGCGTGCCAAGCTTGGTTTTATCAGTTTTTATGTGGCTCGCAGTGGTCTCATGAAGTTATTGAAGGTACTGCGAGTCCCACGGTCCATGCTCCATCCTCCTATAAACAGAACCAGGGTGTAGAGTGGGTCATGGGGAACTCCGTGATCCAAGTTTGGTCTTGATCAGTCATTGGATTAGGGTCACAGCCGTCCCGTGAAGTGAGTTGAGGTACTTCAGTTGAGGTGAGTTGAGGTACATCATCCGTTGTCCATCCTCAAAATTGCATCAGGATGTAGAATGGGTCATGGGGTCTCTGTGTGCCAAGTGTGATCTTGAGGAGTCATTGGATGAGGGTCACAGTGGTCTCAGAAAGTGAGTGAAGATACTGCAAGCCCCATCATCTGTAGGCCGTCCTCCCCCAAGCAGCACCAGAGTGTTGAGTTGGCCATGGGGGGCTGTCGGTGCCAAGTTTGACCTTTTTTGTAATTGCATGAGTGTCACTGTGGTCTCAAGGAGTGAAGGTACTTCAAGTCCCATCATCCATGGTATGTCCTCCTCCAAACCGCACCAGGATGTAGAGTGTCATGCGGGCTCTGTGTGCCAAGTTTGGTCTTGATCAGTCATTGGATGAGGGTCACAGCGGTCTCGGGAAGTGAGTGAAGATACTTCAAGTCCCATCATCTGTGGTCCATCCTCCTCCAAACCGCACCAAGATGTAGAATGGGTCATGGGGGCTCTGTGTGCCAAGTTTGGTCTTGATCAGTCATTGGATGAGGGTCGCAGCGGTCTCAGGAAGTGAGTGAAGGTACTTCAAGTCCCATCATCCATGGTCCGTCCTCCTCCAAACCTCACCAGGATGTAGAATGGGGCTCTGTGTGCCAAGTTTGGTCTCGATCCGTCATTGGTGGGGGCCACAGTGGTCTGTGGTTGCCCAAGCATTTTAAAGTACTACAAATCCCATAATCCATAATCCACCTCCCCCAAATCGCACTAGAATGTAAAGTCGGTCATGTGGGTTCTGTGTGCCAAGTTTGGTCTTGATAAGTCATTGAATGAGGGTCGCAGTGGTCTTCGGAAGTGAGTGAAGGTACTTCAATCCCATCATCTGTGGTACATCCTCCCCCAAACTTCACCAGGATGTACAGTGGATCATGGGGGCTGTGTGTGCCAAGTTTGGTATTGATCTGTCATTGGTGGGAGTCACAGTGGTATGTGGTTGCCCATGCGTTTTGAAGTAATACAAATCCCATAATTCATGGTCTACCTCCCCCAAACTGCACCAGGTCATAAAGTGGGTCATGGGGGTTATGTGTGCCAAGTTTGGTCCAGGTCTGTCGCTCATGCACGTCACAGTGGCCTGTGAAAGTGGCAGTCAATCAGAAAGCTGCCACATACATACACACATACATACAAACATTATCTATCCATCTATCTATCTATACATACATACACACCAATATTTCCAAAACTTTGATCTTCCAAACATTGCTTTCAGAATTCATTTGTGAATGTCAACCTTCCAAAATTCAAGCAAAGCATGTTTTGAAATGCAATAAACATTATTAGATTTACAAAAGATCTTTGACAAAGTTAATTTCTAAAGACTCCATGATACAGTAAGAAGTACTTTTATGGACTGATCACTGGTTACATAACAGACTGTAGAGAAAAAGAATACCTAGGAAATTCTCACAGTCTTATCATGACTCTGTAAAAACTGGAGGTCCATGAGGATCTCTATTGCAACCACTGCTTTTTATCTTGCTCATAAATAACAAGGAGAGAGGTGTACGGTGGCCGTGTTTGTCAATGAGACACCAAATTATTCAAAGGGGCTACATGAGAGCTAGTGTGGCATAGTGGTTTGAGTGTTGAAACTCTGAATTCCCCACTCAGCCATGAAAAGCCACTGGGTGACCTTGGCCAAGTGACATACTTGAAGTCCCAGAAAACCCTGTGATAGAATTGCCTTAGAGTAACTGTAATTCAAAAACAACCTGAAGGCATGCAACAGTAAAAACAAACGAAGTATGGACAGCATAGTTGCAAAGCAATTGCTCCCCTCTTTTGAAATGAAAAATCAGGGCTAGTCATTGAAGCTAGATGGTAGGAGATTTAGAACAAGTATAAAGAAGCATCTCTTTACACAACATATAGCAAAATGTGGTAATCATCATTAATTGAAACTGGTTTCAAAGAAGAGTGGACAAATAATTGGAGGAGAAGTTTCTCAGTGGGTGCTAATCATGAAGACTGTGTGTTATTGCCCTGCTTTTGGGTTTATCATGGGCATCTGACTGTCTACTTTGGGAACAGAAATCTTGATTGGACAGGTGTTAGGCCTGTTTCATCAGTGGTTTCCTAATTTTCTTCAGCAAATTTACTTAGCAACCATGGTAAGGGCAGCTCATGCAATGACTCTGTTACTTTCATTCTACTAAGTGGAACTACACCATTATCCTTGCTTGCAATATAAAAAGGATAGTGACTGAGAAAAACATGTCAAAAACTTCCCTCTGTCCCATAATTACCACTTTTGAAGCAGGAAGCCTCCGACGTTGCTTGTACATATTGACGAGTCTGTTCCAAGGAGAAACCTCAGCTTTTGGAGCCACTGTTTTTTCATCCTCTGTTTAAAAGAAAAGCCATATTGCTGAGCAATCATAAAGTCTTTTTCCGCCAAGGTTTTCTGGGTTTCATCCCCTTCCTTCATCCTTATGCTTAACTGAAATGTGAAATTTGGGGACTAAAAGGAAATTTTATGAGGGGTAGAATTATTTTAGAAGGCCAGTGGCTACATTTTGTCCTTCTCAGATATATCACTGGTGCTTCTAGTCCAGAGGTCCTCCAAGTAAATACTGAGGACTGGTTCACGCTCCCTCAAGCCAGACTATAGTTTGAAAAAAAAAACCCATGAAGGAATATCTATACACACTGCACATATCTTATTTGTAGTGCAAAAACCATGGTAGAACAATACAATATTTAGAATGAAGAGCGCACATTTTCCTTCCTTTCCTCCTTTGCCTTTCTTTCCCCCTCCCATTGCCCTTCTCTCCTAGACCAGGCAGAAATGGTTGCAGTGGGGGGGGGGGGGGATCAGATGTGGAAGTGAGCAGAGTTGGGCCAAAATGAAGTCCAGGCAGCAATGGCTGGTGCAGTTTGGGGCTCCTTGAGAGGGGAGGCTGTGCGGGTCTTGGCAGCTGGGAGTGAAGGAGGTAGGAAAATTCAAGTTCCACACACATTCGTAATTGGATTGAACATATCTTCATGCAACCCCTTTTGTTTTTGAATAAAAGAGAAATAACTCCTGTTGGGAAAGCTATCAGAGAAAGAATAAAATCCACAACGTAGAGGGATAGGCAGTTGTGGAGAGCACAAAATTAATATGTGGTCATGAAGTAAAATAGTTTGAGTGAACTGCAAACAGATACAAAGTCTGACTTAATACTCTCATTTAGTGTTCTTAACCAACGACTACACTTGTTCTCTCTGACCCATCTTCCTAGATAATCTAAAGTAGGATTGAGCATAATAGGTTTTAGTTAAAAGCCTTGTCTTCTCTTCACTGCTGATGGCTGCCATTAGTGAGGATGTAAATCTATGTCTGGTTTTCACCTATGTTTTAAAAGTGCTTTCCGAGGTGCTGGCCAAAATAAATTTGGCCAATAGGCATCTCATTTAAAGCTATCCAAAACCTGAAACAGACTCACTAATGTAGAGCCACTAGGCACCATTCTACTGATTTTAAAAGACATGTCTAAATCCTCACATTTAGATATCAAACGATATGTCAATAATAAAATATTTGCTATTTGGCTAGTCACATTATTTCAGTACCCCCTCACCTTTCAGTAGATGCTCTTTTTCCTCTTCAGCACTGCAATCCTTAACATCTGACATGGAGTCCACAACCATGGAGACTCCTTCATCTTCCTGTGGATCCTGTGAGACCTCGTCCCTAGAACCAAAGCATATGTATCACAGGCAAACCATACCAGGAAAGGTTCCCCGTGTTGATCTTATGATTCCTCATACAGTTGGGAACTCCCCATTTTATCTTGGACAAATGGTCAAAATAATAACATGTAAGCTTTCAAGAGAGGAGAAAGAAGACCCAACACAGCTCATGACTCTGCAGCTTAAAGCATTGACTGAATAACAGGCTGGACAAAATCTCAAACATGGTGGAAGAAGTGCATTAAAAAGTTGATAATTGATCTCACTAATTTGAACAATTGAATACAATACAGCAGGAGATGAGGAAAGAACTGAGTGAAGTGAAAATAATGGTGGATTGGATTAAAGACACACAAAGCCCAGCACAAAAAAAAGATCAATTGGAACAACTCCAAATTAGACCACGGATGGAATCTCAACAAGAAAGCTTACAATTACAATGGTTGGACAATCTCCAGAGACAATTTTCACTTAGATTAAGAGTTATTCCTGAAGATGTCAAAGATCTTTAAAAAGTGGTTGATTCAAACTTTTGATTAAATGCTTGGAAGACACAAATGAAATCCAAAAAGATAAACAGACCCAGTCTAATATTTTTACTCAAAATCTACATATTACCATCGTAAGTTAACACCTGCCCTCTACCCCATTAACACCGATATATATATTTACTGGAGAGAGTTAAGCCAATACTGTCTACAGTTAATACATTCTATAAAACAAAAAGCTCCAGGGATAAATCCTGTCTGGAAGGCAGAAGCCATGCCTCAGGGCAACAAATGCTATCAGCAAAAAGATTAACTTTTATCTGTAAGTCCCAGGTAATCGGTCTCTTTTGTATTATACGGCTTATAATAACCAAGTATGGAAACCTGTTGACACAGAAAGCTTACCTGAAGTATTACCCATGATTGCACCACTTATGCAAAGACATCTAAGCATAGCCTGAATGGTCCATGTCACATGATTTGAAAATCGTAATACAGGGCCATTAAATTAAAATGCAGGGTCATTATAAAGAGTTTTTTTTTCATGTCAGGAGCAAATTAAGAAACTGCAAGTCACTTCTGGTGTGAGAGGATTGGCCGTCTGTAAGTATGTTGCCCAGGGGATGCTCAAATGTTTTACCATCCTGTGGTAGGCTTCTCTCATGTCCCCGCATGAGAAGCTGGAGCTGACTAACAGGAGCTCACCCCGCTCCCGATTCAAACTGCCAACCTTTCAGTTAAGCAGTCCTGCCGGCACAAGAGTTTAACCCATTGGGCCATCAGGGCTCCTCCATTATAAAGAACTACTAAGATTTGTTTTTTAAAAATACTGATACCTCAGACTAGAGGCCTCTGGATATGTTCACAAGTATTGTATTTTTCCTCTTCAGATAAGGGGGTAAGCACATGTGCCCCTTCAGATATACTTGTAAGTGCTATGTAGCATCACTGGTAGCTATAAATGAGGTGAGCTACAGCCCAGTATAGTTCGGAGATCCAGTATAAATTGGCCAGACTGGTTAGATCATTGGGACTTCAAACCGAAACGAAAACTTTTCCATACTTTGGGTTATGTTTTACAAACATACACAATGACTTTACTGGAACATGTGCAAAGAACCTGTCTTTTGTGAAATGATTTTTTAAACTCCCACTGTCTTGTACTTTACCTTCAGCCTGTCTTCCAAAGACTGGTCACAACTGTCTAATAAAAGAGAAGGGATCTGGGCCTTCCTTTCGCTTATCCACTAGGCAATGGCTCACAAACAGGCATGTGCAGTCTTGTCAGAGGAAGTCTACCACCACCCACTTCTGCGCATTTTTTAAAAAATAGGGCAATCTACATCTAGCTGTACATTAATAGTGCCTGCCTGCACAAACATGTGCTAAATCTAGTTCTGCGGGATTTTTTCAGATTTCACATCCTCCAACTGGCAGCCAGTCAAAATGATAACCAGCAAGGCCAGCAAAATTTTGGCTGGCTGCCTGTGCTAGTAACATTTCTACACACATCTTCCTGGGTAGCAATGCATAACAGTGAATTTCAGTTAGTGAAATCCCCAGGCATCAATTCCCTGTGATATTTGGCTTCACCTATTATTGTTATTGATGGCCTGTCATAGCAATAGCAGACCAAGCAACCTCAAACTGCAGTCTTTGAGCTGTTTGAGCCTCCAACTCTCGGAATTCTTGACCACTGAACAACTTGGCAGTTGGAGGGCCAAACAGCTGGAAAGCCACAGCTTGAGGATGCCTGACTTATACTATTCAATTCTTAATCGACTTCCAAGTACTAGAAGTCGGTTTAGCAGTACAGTGGTCCTTTGGTATCCTTTCGACTTGATTCCAAGACCTCTCATGGACACTAGAAGCTGTTGATGCTCAAATCCCATTATTTACAATGGTATGATAAAATGGTGCCAGTTATCAAGTTTTTCTTTATTGAATTTTTAAAATATCTTGGACAGTGGATGGTAGAATCTGTTGGATGCAAAATCCATGGATACAGAGTTGTATTCGGAAGAAGGGTCACAAAATTAGCCATTTCATCTTTTCCACCCAACTGTAAAATGAGGCAGGGCTACAGTAAAACAGAAGTAAGTACAACTGTTTGTACAAGAGGAAGAGCCAGTCTTAGGATGCATCTACATCAGGGACGGGCAAACTTGAGTCCTCCGGGTGTTTTAGACTTCAACTTCCACAATTCCTACCGGCTGTTAGGAATTGTGAGAGTTAAAGTCCAAAACACCTGGAGGGAGGGCCGAAGTTTGTCCATGACTGATCTACACTGCAGAATTAATATGCTTTGACACCACATTCACTGCCATGGTTCAATGCTGGGGAATCTTAGGATTTGTAGCTTAACAAGGCACCAGCACTCTTTGACAGAGAAGGCTGAGGGCCTTGCAAAAGAACAACTCCCATGATTCCATATCATTGCGCCATGGCAGTTAAAGTGGTATCAAACTGCATTAATTCTGTGGTGTAGATGCACCCTCGGATTCTCCACAAAGAAGGCTGGCTCCTGGATCTTATAGGGTGGAAATGAGAGTTTAAACACTTTGTGCCAGCATCTCGGCCCACCGGAGAATGCGACCTCAGAGTTCTAGATAAGATACTGACTTTCCCACTATTTCTTTGACATCGGGCTCATTTTCCTTCTCTCCTGTGGCTGGGGCTCCTTCTCTTGGCTGCTCCACCAACTGACTTATCTTGGAGCCAGTGAGGCCCTCTGAGCCTCCTGTCTCCACCTGAGCCGGGCGAAGCAAATCGGAAAGCTTCTTATTTCTTGGGATGGCCTGGCGGAATCTGCTGTCCTTTCGGAGCGACAGCGCTTCGATGTGGCTCTCTATCTCTTCCTCATGGATCTCGCAGGGGGGTGGCTCAGTCGTGGCCGACACCTCATCCGGTGGCAACATGGCTTCCGTATCGGACAGTCCAAGGGGACAGTCCAGGAGCTGGTCTCCAACCACCTCTTTCTCTTCTGCCTTCACCTTGGATGGCTGCTTCTCTTGTGGGACATGCCTGGTGCTCCCAAAGAGGTTTCTGAAGAACTGAAACACCCAGGGCCTGCTAGAAACAGAGGAGGCGGTCAGAGTCTCCATCAGTTGTCGCTGTCAGGGCCTGTTTTGCTGGAGAGAGCTGTGAAGCACCAGAGCAAAGGCAAGCCCTGTCAACCGATTTGAACCCAGGCTTCCAACTGAAAGCCCAACTGCCTAGAATCCTGTGGGAATTCCAAGGCTCCCTGAGGGGGTGTGGCTAACTGAAGAAAGGCTCCGCCCACTCCATCAGGCTGCTTTTCTATGACAGTAGACCAGGCCTGGGCAAACTTGGGCCCTCCAGATGTTTTGGACTTGAAGTGGTGTCAAAATGCATTCATTCCACAGTGTAGATCAGGTATGGGCAAATTTAGGCCTTCCAGTGTTTTGGACTTCAACTCCCACCATTCCTAACAGCTTCAGGTCCCTTCCTTTTCCCGCTTAAGCAGCTGAGGGGGGAAAGGAAAGAGCCTGAGGCTGTTTGCAATGGTGGGAGTTGAAGTCCAAAACACTGGAAGGCCTAAATTTGCCCATACCTGATCTACACTGTGGAATGAATGCATTTTGACACCACTTCAACTGCCATTACGAAATGATATGGGATCACAGGAATTGTAGTTCAGTGAGGCACCAGTACTATTTGGCAAAGACCTTATAAAATTACAACTCCCATGGTTCCTTGGCAGTTAAAGTAATGTCAAACTGCAATAATTTGACAGTGCAGATGCACCTGTTGCAAAACTAACAAAACACCATGGGTGTATAATTTATCCCCTTTACTTTCCTCTGAATCCATAATGGAAAAGTATACTATCAAAGATAGTATAGGTAAAGGTTTTCCCCTGACATGAAGTCCAGTTGTGTCTGATTCTGGGGTGTGGTGGTCATCTCCATTTCTAAGCTGAAAAGTCAGCATTGTCCGTAGACACCTCCAAGGTCATGTGGCTGCCATAACTGTGTGGAGCACAGTTACCTTCCCGCCAGAGTGGTACCTATTGATCTACTCACATTTGCATTGAAGCAGCAAATTTGGGAGTTATGGAACTCCGGGTGGCAAGTTGACTTCTTACCAAAACGGCGCGTAGACGTGCGGGCACAAGGATGAGGAATCACGCAACAACTTCACTGCTCAATGTGAAATCAAAGAGATTTATTGATTAACACCAGCTGGTGGGGTTGCCAGCAGAACACGCTGCTATCAGGGGCAAACGGCCCCGGTCATTCTTAGCACAAAGTTCTTATACCCTTCATGGCGGCATCTCCAAAAGCCCGCCCTCCTTCATGGATTTTTCACAAACATCATTGGCTGGTGTTACATAGCATTTCATTGATCCAATAAAACATTACATTTTCATTAGCATCACACTTCAAACCCCTCCTATGTGTTAGAACAATGAACATTTCTATGTTAGTCTTTCCCACAGTACAACTATCAGTGGCTGGGACTCTCATGTTCCCAAGTAGCAACATTTCGCTTCTGCCTCTCCTTGCCAGCAACGGAGGGGGCAGAATCCCTCTGCTCATGCGCAGTTCTTCTCCCTTTGGCACTGATGTCAACAAGCAGCACGCCTTGTACTGTTAGACCAATCTGAGCCTACGTTATCTTACGCTAGGCACGGGTGTACTTTAGCAAATCATAGCATTGATTTGAAACACCAATCACAGTGTAACATTCACGGAGCAAGTGCCTGCCTGATTCTTGGCACAGAAACCCACTTTTCTAAGCTCTACACGTGTGCAGCATCACTCTCTGACTGTACTCCTGTTGGAAAGTCCCAACACCGCTTTAGCATGTTTTCGAACTGCTAGGTTGGCAGAAGCTGGGGCTGACAGTGGAAGATCACGTCGCTCCCTGGATTCGAACCTGTGACCTTTCAGTCAACAAGTTCAGCAGCTCAGCGCTTTAACCCACTGCACAACTGGAGGCTCCTCAAAGGTAGTATAGAACACATGTATCTTATGCTTAAATTTATTTTTTGGTAATGTTTGATATTATTATTGTTATTATTATTATTCTATTTTATCTTTATTCTTGCATTCTTTCAATGAAGTTATAAACTCAGCAATAACCCAAAAACGGCCCTGTTATAAGGTGGTCTAGAATGGAAGAAGAAGGATTTAAAGAGAAGCTTTTTCACTATCAATCCATCCATATTTTTTTTCATGTCACAAGCGACTTTAGAAACTGCAAGTCACTTCTGATGTGAGAGAATTGGTCATCTGCAAGGACGTTACTCAGGAGATGCCCAGGTGTTTGATGTTTACCATCCTTGTGGGAGGCTTTTCTCATGTCCCCGCATGGGGAGCTAAGCTGACAGATGGAGCTCAACCCGCTCTCTCCAGATTCAAACTGCTGACCTATTGGTCAGCAATCCTGCCAGCACAAGGGTTTAACCCATTGCACCACCAGAGGCTCCTTGATCCATTCATTCACCTGCTACATAGCAGGTATTATGTGCTCTGGTCTCTCGGCTCTTGCTAAAGCAGGCATGGGCAAACTTGGGTCCTCCAGGTACTTTGGACTTCAACTCACACAATTCCTTTACAGCCTCAGGTCTCTTCCTTTCCCCCCTCAGCTGCTTAAGATGAGGCTGAAAGGGCCTGAAGCTGTTTGTAATTGTGGGAATTGAAGTCCAAAACACATGGAGAGAGGGTCAAAGTTTGCCCATGCCCGTGCTAAAGCTATAGAACCACTTTTAAAGCTAATCATCTTCATGCAATTCATGACACAAGAGTCTACGCTGGGTGTAAACAAGGTAAATATAACTGATTCAATGATTTCCTATGCAATCACCTGCTCTGCAAAACTACTTTGAAAAGAGGTTGAAACTGCATTAAATCATCGGGGTAGATATGCCCTCAGCCAAATCTGATAAAAGGTTCTAGTCACCACCAATGCTAGGTTTGTCTCAGGCCCCATCTACACTGCCATATAATCCAGTTTCAGGATCCAGATTATCTGCTTTGAACTGGATTATATGACAGTTTAGATCCAGCCTAAATAGGTAAGACAGAATCTAGGGAAACCCCCAAACCCTAAATTTATGTTTAGGGCAGCATGCAATCCACCACAGCACCAGCTATGTGCTTCCCTTCAGACCTGCAAATTCCCCCACCCACTTCACTTCCTTTTGATCTGAATTACATTCTTTTTTATTATCTCAGACATAACCCAAACCACATGTACACATGGCATTCCCGCCCGGACCAATAAGCCTCTTTTTGACTTCAGCTCCAAGTAACAGCTGTTAGGCTCATCTTACTTCAGCCATAGAGACACATGGGACGGCTTTGAATAGCTGTTTTTAGAAAGCTGCAGCAGAAATAACACTCCTGCAGACAAAACAATGGATCCCCTTTGCTCTTACCATTCAGGCAAATTCTGTTATGTTCAAGCTAATGTACGTAAGCTCTTAGTAAGACCGGTGAACAGGATTGTGTTCCCCTAGACCAGGCATGGGCAAACTTGAGCCCTCGAGGTGTTTTGGACTTCAACTCCCACCATTCCTCACAGCCTCGGGCCCTTTCCTTTTCCCCTTCAGCCGCTTAAGTGGCTGAGAGGGAAATGGAAGGGGGCTGAGGCTATTAGGAATGGTGGGAGTTGAAGTCCAAAACACTTCGAGGGCCCAAGTTTGCCCATGCCTGGTCTAGACCAAGCAAAGAATCAACTTTAGTAGAATATTTCCTGTAATGTCTTGCTCTATTAACACAAATGCTGATAACATCAAGCACACAAAAAATTGCATAAAGAATTTGGAAACCTACTATATCAATCCTTCCTAAATTAGGGGTCTGTTTATAAGTAATACTATAATGATCGATACTGAATTACAAATGCAGGACAAAGGGAATTGTTTGTGTCAAGCTATCAAAGGATGGCAGAAGTGACTTGTAACTCTCAGCTTACACAAAAAGGGTTCCCCCAGATGGGATAAATAACCTGTATTAGGAGTTTGTGATATTTGCTGTTGTAGTTTTCAGTTGTGGTTGGGTTGTTGGTTTTATCCAAATGGCATGTCTGTTGTTTCAAACTATTTTCTGGTAAATCCAAGTACCATCTACATTTTATTCTCAACCACAAGTGGATTTCATTTTTATTCCAAGGTATATTGAATTGAGTAGATCAATAGGTAACACGACTGGACACGACTGCTGCTCCTTTTTAAAAACAAAAATAAGAGTTCCAGTTCTAAAGCACCTTAGTGAAATATTACTTCTGCCTTTTAACACTTTGGATCTTTTTTAAAAAATGTAGAGAGATTAAAACATCCCCTTCAGACTATAGGACCAATTCAGCAAAACATGCCACAGGGATTCTATTTGTTTGTTTGTTTCAGAAGAGCCCAGGGCCAAGAAGATACTGCAAAGAAGCAGCAGAAAGAATATGACCATAAATCCAGATGACAGAAAGTGGCCAAATGCAGCAAAGCCAAAGCAAAAAACAAGTTGTTGTGAAAATACATTTCTTTAGACCAGGGGTCCTCAAACGTTTAAAGCAGTGGGCTGGTTCACAGTCCCTCAGATAGTTGTGGAGACAGACTATAGTTTTGGGGGGAAATGAATAAATTCCTGGGTTACTGTAAGTTTTTTGGGTTGTATGGCCATGTTTCAAAAGCATGCTCTCCTGACGTTTCATCCACATCTATGACAGGCATTCTCAGAGGTTTCACCTGCAACTTTGGCAGGCATCCTCAGACCTCACAACCTCTGAGGATACCTTTGGAACATGGTCATACAGCTCAAAAACCTTACAGCAACCCAGTGATTCTGGCCATGAAAGCCTTCAACAAACACAATAAATTCCTATGCACACTACACATATCTTTGGGGGGAGGGGTAGCAAACTATAGTTTGAAAAAACATGAATAAATTCCTATGCACACTACACATATTTTATTTATAGTACAAAAAACCTGAAAGACAAAACAAGATTTAAAATGAAGAACAATGTTAACCAACATAAACTTACCTGTATTTCAATGAGAAGCGTGGGCCTGCGTTTGGCTGATAGTCAAGTAAGTTGCACTCCAGGCCTGGAAAAACCTATGACCACCGCACCACACATGAGTCCAGAATATAAGGAAACAGTTTATTGTAAAAACATATAAAAAGCATATAAAAAGCAGGAATAAGGGAGATATATAATCCAAAAAGGTTTAGCAACAGATGATAACCAAACAATAATCCAAATGTCTCATAAAGTTCCAAAGGTGATAAAAGTCCAGGAACAGCCAGAAATCCACAATCAAGAAGATATAACTAGTAAACTTGAACAGGAGTACATGAACAAGAATACAGAAAACTTCAAAGATATATTAAATCCAAAATAAAGGCTTGGTTTGAACCAGGAATAAGAGAACTCAGGCTTAGCTCTCACTCTAACGAAGCATTGTCTGAATGATCTTAAGGTAAACAACTTATTGTTTAATAGATACCCATGAAATCATTCTATTTCCCGTGAATTTTCCTCACAACTTTCCCATGTAATCTCTCTGAACTATGCAATCTATTTCCAGCTCTAATTTGTAAATGAAGACTTTTGTTTATCTCCATAGCTACAGGTGGGTTTCCATGTGAACCCTCCTTATCACTCAGCTCTTCACTTGATTCCTTATCTGCTGTTGCTACTTCTGAATTCCCTGAATGCCCTTAAGGCCCTGCACTTTTCAAGCTGGTTTTCTCACAGAGAGACTTGAGAACCCATCACTTTGCACCACAGGAAAGCTCACAATCTCTAAATCATCAATTAAACCATCAGCCTCTGGTGGCTGATCTACAACACTGAAATTGTTGTGGTGCATTCTGAAGTCATTCCAGACATAGGTTGACCCTAAATCTAAAGTTTAGGGTGGGGGCTGGATAAACTATATTGGAGGGGCACATCCGGCCCATGGGCCATAGTTTGAGGACCCCTGCTTTAGATCCATCTATTGATATACATCCTATGGCTGAAACTGAACTTATTTCCATCTGTATAATAGAATTTTTTTTCACATCAAGGCTGGCTCAAGCAGCAAATCTTGGGAAGAAACAGTAGGAGACTTGCAGCTGTTCTCCCTGAGCTCCTTAATTATTCCACTCTCACATAATATTGTGGTTTGCACCATGCACTATGATTTTATCACATAAACCAGGCTGGGTCTACACTGCCCTTTATCCCAGGATCTGATCCCAGATTGCTTATCCCAGATTATCTGGTAATGTAGACTCTTATAATCCAGTTCAAAGCAGATAATTTGGAATGAGCTCCTGGGATATAGGGCAGTGTAAATCCATTCCCAGACCATTGTCTTCAGACGTGACTCTATCCCAAAACCAGTGTTGAAGTAAATTTCCACTGCTGGCCAAGTCAACACACAGAGCATATGATGTCTTGTTCTTTTAATCAGATAGCCAAATGTACTGTGCCAGCCCAGCTTTGTGTGCAGCTTCACAAGTGCATCATTTATCACTAGAGAAAACACTCATTCATATTTCTTTCATTCATCAGTGGAGAGTTCTTTTATTTTAAAGGGTACCAACAGTTCTTCCTACTTAGAGGAAATAAATGCCTCCCTACTTACCTAGTTCAAGGTATGACATGCAGCTTTATATATTCAGGAATCTCATTGTATCCAGGCTAATAATCCATTCCAGCTGGACCGTGACGGTTCAAAGATGCTGGAATGTAATTGTGATTTCACTCCTTTGTTCAACATCAAGTCATATTTAAAATGAGGCTGCTTCACAATCAAAAGGACATAGACATGAATAGACAGTTAAGTAAGCAAAGACTCAAAGATGAATCCAGTGATCTGTGAAAATGTCCCTGTTAAGAGCTCCACAAGACCCTTTATTGGTTTTGCTCATAGTTTTTGTAACCAAGAAACAACCAGCTCTTCTGCAGTCAGATAAATGTAAATGAACACAGTTCCTGCTGAAGTATTATTTTTCAGGGCCAATTGTATTATTTTCAGATTTTACCACTGTTACCACATGCCCTGATTACATCCTGGATATATTAGTTGCACACTGTGAGAATGATTTGAGAAGTACTAGAAGGAGAAGGCAGGCAAAAGTCAGATTATTTGATTATGCAATTCCTATGGTGCACGATGCCCTGCTGGTTTTGATATTTGATGCCCCGAAAGGGTTTGAGCTGAATATCTTTTTAAAAAATCCTCTGTACTCAAATAAAACTGCTCACATAAGGCAGTCTCACTGTTCATTTACAGAACTGTCTCTCAACCTGGGGGTCGGAATCCCTGAAGGGGTCACAAGGGGGGTGTCAGTGGGGTCACCAAAAATCATAAGAAAACAAAGTATTTCCTGTTGCTCATGGGGGTTCTGTGTAGGAAGTTTGGCCCAATTCTATCCTTGGTGGGGTTCAGAATGCTTTTTAATTGTAGATGAACTATAAATCCCGGCAACAACTTCCAAGTGTCATGGTCTATTTTTCCCAAACTCCACCAGTGTTCACATTTGGGCATATTGAGTATTCGTTCAAAGTTTGAGCCGGATCCATCATTATTTGAGTCCACAGTGCTCTCTGGATGTAGGTGAACTTCAACTCCAAAACTCAAAGTCAATGCCCACCAAACCCAGTATTTTCTGTTGGTCATTGGAGTTCTGTGTGCCAATTTTGGTTCAATGCCCTCGTTGGTGGAATTCAGAAAACTCTTTGATTGTAGTGAACTATAAATCCCAGCAACTACAACTCCCAAATGACAAAATCAATCCCTCCCCCCCCAACCGCACCAGTATTCAGATTTGAGCATATCTGGTATTTGTGCCAAATTTGGTCCAGTGAATGAAAATACATTCTGCCTATCAGATATTTACATTACGATTCATAACAGTAGCAAAATAACAGTTATGAAGTAGCAACGAAAATAATTTTATGGTTGGGGGTCACCACAACATGAGGAACTCTTGTGGTGAGAACCACTGATCTACAGTGTCGCACTAATGCCATTTGACACCACTTTAACTCAGGCCCGGATTACCCATAAGGCCAACCTAGGCCAAGGCCTAGGGCGGCACCCATGGGGGGGGGGCAGCAGGTCCGGACCCCCCAAAAAAAGTTTTAAAAAAATAAAAAAATCCCAAAAACAATTCAAAAAAATTTCAACAAAATAATAAAATAAAGTGTGCATGCGCGCGCCCCCCCTTTTGCTTGCTCCAAAGGCTCTGCCCCCTCCCCCGCCCCACCCCCGGCATGGTGGCTTTAGGAGGGAGGGAGGCGCAGTGGGGTGGTTCCGGGGGTGGGGCTTTCCTCCTCCTCACCGGCGAGGGAGCGGGGCGGGGTGGAGCCGGGGGCGGCGGCAGATGGCCCTTTTGGCCTAGGGCGGCAAAAGGGCCTGATCCGGGCCTGCTTTAACTGTCATCGTTCATTCAAGTCCTGGAATGTGAAGTTTAGTGAAACACCAGCGCTCTTTGGCAGTGAGGGCAAAAGACCTTGTAAAACTACAACTCTCAGAATTCCAAAGCATAGAGTCATGGAAGTTAAAGGAATGTCAAACTGTGCTAATTCTACCATGCAGATGTACCCTCTGTGTCTCATTCATGGCTCAAGACATTTGCTTACTGAAGGAAAGAACAAAAATCCACTCATGTACAAAGACTGACTGGATCAACCATTGACTCAATCTATAGGTCTGATATTTTTTTCTAAACTCTAATACAACTGCATAATAATTTGCTACTATATTATAAACTTGGAGTGCATCTGACACAAATATGACGATTGGAGTCCTATGTAGAAAATAGTCCTTGCAGATGAAACACTTTACCTCAGTAGCCAACACTATGAGTTCGCTCATTGTGCTGAATATATATAGTTGGAAGTCCCCAAGTTCAAGACAATAAGATTAAAGAGCAGCAATGGTAATAATGTAGAAGAGGTGCACGCTATATCCACTGGCGTGCAAAGAACGTCTCTCACAGCTCCTGGGTGTAGCACAGGAAAGCAGCAAAAATCTGCAAGGACAAACGCCGAATGGCCAATGTAGATCACAAAGAAATCCACATTGCCACCAGACCTAAATTGGATTCTTTTGCGATCTACATTGGCCATTCGGTGCTTGTCCTTGCAGATTTTCGCTGCTTTCCTGCACTACACCCAGGAGCTGTGAGAGACGTTCTTTCCACGCCGGTGGATATAGCGTGCACCTCTCCTACATTATTACCATTGCTGCTCTTTAATCTTATTGTCTTGAACTTGGGGACTATATATATTTAGCACAACGAGCGAGCTCATAGTGTTGGCTACGTACTGAGGTAAAGTGTTTCATCTGTAAGGACTATTTTCTACATAGGACTCCAGTCGTCATATTTAATATTGTCCTTCTATCTATTTATTGATGTTTATGGTGGCACTCAGCCTAGGATTTATAGTCACAATATATATGCAATTTTGATATGCTACATAGTTTCCTACTTTTGTACACAGCACACTGCCGCTGAGTAACGTGTTTGTAGATTCCATAGCCTACCCCTTGTTTTGTTGTTTTAACAAAGGGGTTAATGCCACAGTCATTGCATTATCTTTAATGTACCACAAGATTGTTTCTCAAAAACACTGTATATTCCAACAGCCCATTCCAGTATTCATTATTTTTTCAGAGCAAAAGTACTGTATATCACAAATATGAGGCACATGCCAAAATCCTACAATCATCAGTGATTTACTTCAAAAGTAACTCTGTCGCTTCTTGATGTACATTGAGTATTAAAAAAACAAACAGTATTGTTACATTAGTTCCTAGCATGCATGTTTTCAAAATACCGTATGCACATGTATATTTATTTTTATGTATCTTCCATATTATTCCGTATCTTGCAGATGCTACTAATTATATACTAAACTAGCTGTACCCGGCACGCGTTGCTGTGCCCTATTTAGGAGATGCGAGAAAGTCTGAGTATGTAAGGGTTGGAATTGTTGTTAGTTATGGTGTTGTTGGGGCCATGGCTGTGTCATTGTGGGTTGTTCTGGTGGGTGGGATGTTGAAGTCCTGGGGAGTTGTTGGTGTGTGGTGTTGCTGGCGTTCTGCATAGCTTGTGGATATACAATGTTTTTTGTCTTTCCGTCTGCTGTGTTGATGTAGAGGTTGATGCTTGTGTGGGTGGGGTACTTTGGAAGTGAGTGGAGGTACTTGAAATCCCATTATTCATGGTGTGTCCTCCTCTGAACTGCAGTCGGATGGAGTGTGGGTCATGGGGGGCATTGTGTGCCAAGTTTGGTCTTTATTGGTCTTGGTTCTGGGCCACAGTGGTCTGTGGGGAATGATGGGTTTTGAAGTACTACAAATCCCATTATCCATGGAGGTACTTCAAGTCCCATAATCCATGGTCCACCCTCCTCCAAACTGTAGTAGAATGTAGCGTGGGTCATAGGGGCTCTGTGTGCCAAGGTAGGTTACTGTAAATTCAGGCCATACACAATGTCCCATGAGCTGAGGCCTAGTCAGGAACAGCAAGTTAATGAAGCCTTACTGTCATTTCAGGCCATACAAAATGTCCAGTGAGCTGAGGCGTAGTCGGGAGAATCAAGTTAATGAAGCCTTACTGTCAATTCAGAGCGTAAACAGCATTCCATTAAGTGAGGCCTAGTCAGGGAAATTAAGTTAATGAAGCCTTACTGTCAATTTTGGGCGTGGTCTGTGATTTGTAGGGGTATAAATTTTCTGTGGGAAGTGAATTGGGTGTTTGTGTTTGTGCCTCAGCCCTTTGCCTTATCCTCCTCTGACAGTTTATTATGGGTCGGAATGTTCATGTTGGCTGGCCAGTACAGGAGTTCTGCAAATCCGCCCTTATTGGCAGCCAATCATGTTGTCAGAATGTAGAGGCTGGGAGAGTCGTTGGCAGCCCCGGAGGATGCTGGGAAATGTAGGGGTTTTTTACTCGTTGTTTTGGGGGTCTTTTAGGTTTTGGGGGGGAAAGTTTCTTTGCTACAAACGTACCTTGCTTGAGGCCTATTTCTGTTGCCAAGTTTGGTGTTTCTGCGTTGTAAGGTTTCTCTGTTTGGGACGGTCTTTCCATGACGACTCTTCCTTTATATATATAGATTTCCCATTTTGTAGCACTCTTTTCATCTCCTTTTGTGTAGGTTTAACTACCAAACACAGGCCCCTTCTACACAGCCAGATAAAATCCAGATTATCTGCTTTGAACTGGACTATATGGCAGTGTAGACTCATAATCCAGTTCAAAGCAGATAATATGGATTAACTGTTTTGATAATCTTGATTATATGGCAGCGCAGACTCATATAATCCAGTTCTAAAACAGTAATGTGGATTACCTGCGTTGATCATCTGGATTATATGGCAGTGTAGACTCATGTAATCCAGTTCAAAGCAGATGTGGCTAGGCTAGGATGATGGTAATGATGATATGAAACATTTCATGTTAGGACTTTGGTCCTGTTCCTAAGACATCTCATCATATGAGGATTGAATGAAAAGTAATGCCTCCACCTTCATTACTTGGGTTTGGATGGGAATATTTTAATAAATCAAACACAGAAATAATCCTTAGGATGTGCTCTTTAACTACCACTATTCACTTTTCCACATAATCACCAGACAATTGGAAACATTTCTGCCAATGATGAACAAGTTTTCTGAAGCCGTCATGGAAGAAGTCGACCCTCTGTTTCCGCAACCAGTGTCTCACAGTTCTCTCAACGTCTTCATCAGAAGCATAGATGAAGCACAGATCTTCTTTCTTTATTGCGAACAGATTGAAGTCAGACAGTGCTAAATCTGGACTGTATGGAGGATGCCGTATGGTGGTGAGATGCAGTCTCTGAAGTTCTGATGTATCCATCGTGTACAGCTCTTCCGATAATCAAGCAAAGCAATAATGTGACCCACATGTTCTTGTGAAATGCCCATTACGCTTGAAATTTCTCTCTGAGTGATACAACGATCGTCCTGAATCAATCTGCCAACCTTTTGCTTGTGAAACTCGATGGTTTCTGTCACAAGACATCCAACTCTTTGTTTGTCACGCAAGTCAGATGTTCCCACCTCAACATCTTTAAACTTACTCGCCCAACGATGCACAGTACTCACATCAACACCATCACCATAAACAGCTTGCATTCTCTGATGAATCTCCTTTAGGGTGACACCTTCTGCTGTCAAGAATTCTATGACTGCACGTTGCTTAAGTCGCATTGACCGACCATCTGCGCAGGGTTCCATACTTCGCACTTTAACAACACAACCGTTCAATGCTAAGGCTTCCCACCAAAATGGAACCGTAGAGGAGAGTCTACTGAACAAGCCAGTACCTGCCGCATAACAATACTGCCATCTGTTAAGGAGTTACGAAGGTGGAGGCATTACTTTTCATTCAATCCTCCTAGAACCACAGAAGCAAGGAGTTGGAAGGGACCACAAGGAGCACCCAAACCATTCTGTGGGTGCAAACATAGCAAAACCAAAACACTTCTGGTCCCAAGGGCTACTCAACTTGGAGTTAACAGGAAGACGCTGTGTCAAGGGGGCTGAGCGGGAGAGTGCAATGCCCGTGGCCGTGGCTAGGGGGCGCCGGACTCTGGGCGTCTATGGTCGCCTGCCTGGCTCCTGACTCGGTCAAGGCTGTGGCCTCGCCCTCCGCCTGCCCGCCCGCCCGCGCGCCGACGAAGCAGGAAGGGGGAGGATGCAGTAGCTGGGAGCGGGACGCGGGGACGCGCAGCTCGGCTCATCCCTTTCTTTCCCGGAGCGGAGGCGAAGGCGAGAGAGGCTGCCGGCCGGGGAGGGCGCGGCTCGCCCGAGCGGAGGGTGAGTGAGTGAGTGGGCGTCCATCCGGGTCTTAAGGGCGGGGGGAGGGGGGAGAGTGAAGTTTGGAGGAGCATCTGGAGGGAGGAAGTCCGGGCTCACCCCCAAAGAACCTCCTCCCCCCGCAGCCCCGTCCACTTGGCAAAGTGGAGGGAAATTCGAAGCAAGAGGATGGGGAATCGGGTTCGGGCGCCCTTGGCCTCCTTCCTGAGCGGTCGGCTTCGGTGGCCACCCGGCTTGCAGGTCCTCCCAAAGCACAAGCCCCAGGGTTGCAGATCACTGAGCCAAGGGCGCCCAAGGGTTGCCGACCTGCACTCGTTCTAGAGTAGAGCAGGCAGGGGAGAACTTCCTCACCTGGGGGCCGCGTGCTAGCACTCCCCACGAAGAGGACAGGCTGCCCGGTGATGGAAGGGAGGGAGGGAAGGAAGGAAGGAAGGAGAAAGAGGGAGGGAGGGAAGGGTGGGAGGGGAGGATGGAAGGAGAAAGAGGGAGGGGAGGGAGATGAGGAAGGAAAAGAGAGAAGGAAGGGAAAGGGGGGAAAGGAGGAAAGAGTGGAAGGGGAGTATGGAAGGGGGAGGGGAGAGAGGGAAAGAGAGAAGGAAGGACTAAAGGGGGAAAGGTGGGAGGAAAGAGAAGGAAGGAGGGAAGGGAGGGCGGGAGGGAGGGAAGAGAGAAGGAAAGAAAGACGAAAGGGAAGGGGGAAAGGAAGAGGGGGAGAAGGGGGAAAGAGGGGAGGAAGGATGGAAGGGGAGGATGGGAGGAGAAAGAGGGAGGGAATGGAGGGAAAGAGTGAAGGAAGGACTAAAGGGGGAAGGGAGGGAGGAAAGAGAAGGAAGGAGGGGAGGGAGGGAGGGAGGAAAGAGAGAAGGAAGGAAAGACGAAAGGGAAGGGGGAAAGGGAGAGGGTGAAGGGGGAAAGAGGGATGGAAGGATGGAAGGGGAGGATGGGAGGAGAAAGAGGGAGGGAATGGAGGGAAAGAGTGAAGGAAGGACTAAAGGGGGAAGGGAGGGAGGAAAGATGAAAGGGAAGGGGGAAAGAAGGAAGGAAGGACAAAAGGGGGAATGGAGGGAGGAAAGAGAAGGAAGGAAAGCCGAAAGGGAAGGGGGAAAGGGAGAGGGTGAAGGGGGAAAGAGGGATGGAAGGATGGAAGGGGAGGATAGAAGGAGAAAGAGGGAGGGAAGGAGGAAAGAGAGAAGGAAGGAAAGACAAAAGGGAGAGGGGAGGAACAAGGGTGGAAGGGAAGGAGGAAGAAAAAGAAGGCAGGGAGTGAAGAATAGAAGGATGAAAGGAAGGACGAAAAGGTGGAGGGAGGGAGGGAGGAAAGACAAAAGTGAAGAAGGGAAGGAAAGAAAGGTAGGAGGAAAGGGTAAAAGGGAAGAATGGAAGGAGAATGAGGGAGGGAGATGAGGAAGTAAAAGAGGTGGAAGGGAAGAGAAGGAAGGAAAGAGGAAAGGGAGGGAGGAAGAAAGGAAGGGAAAAGGGAGGGAAGAGGGAAGGACAAAAGGGTGGAAGGGAAGGAGGAAGCAAAAAGAGAAGGAAGAAAGGAAGGAACAAGGAAGGAACGAAGGACAAAAAGGTGGAAGGAAATGGAGGGAGGGAAGACAAAAGCAAAGGAGGGAAGGGAGAAAAGGAAGGAAAGAGGAAAGGGAGGGAGGGAGGAAAGAGCAAAGGAAGGATAGAATGGTAAGAGATAAGAGGACCTGAGAAAAGAGCCCAAGGAGCCGCATCCAGGCCTGGGTTTGCCCATACCTGTTCTAGACTGTAGATGCCGCTTACTACTGGAGAACAGGGACACTGGGTTGCTGTGAGTTTTCCGGGTTGTATGGCCATGTTCCAGAAGCATTCTCTCCTGACATTTTACATGCATCTATTTCAGGCATCCTCAGAGTTGTGAGGTCAACAGGGTCACTGCTTTAGTCGCATACTCTCAGCCCAGAAAACTTACTGGGATAGGGTCCCAATTAGTCTGAAAAGACTTAAGGGCACACAACAAGGAGGTCTCACACTCCAATCTTCTTTTCTGGAGGTGCTGCGGGTAGAGTAAAGGATGTGGCCTAGAAAGGGCATGTTTAATGACAATATGTATACATAATACATTTTTTGTTCCTGGGTTATAAAGGTCATTTCCTAATTGGTTCTATCATGAAAACATGGAAAAATTTATTAAATTGCAAAAACAGCTTTTGTGGGAGATCCTGCAGCACATTTTGCTATAGTTTTTCAACAAATAACTAATAATAATAATCTTTATTTATGTCCCACCACCATCTCCCAAAAGGGACTCGGGGGTGGCTTACAAGGCACTACAAGGGTAGTATATAACATAGACAGTACAATAGTATAAAAACAATATCACATAAAAGTTATAAAAACCACTTAACATATCAAATAAAACAAAAATAAAAACACAGTTTAGAATTCAGACCATCTGTAGTTAAAACTAGGTGCCTTCAAATCATAACTAAAGCGCCAAAGCGTCACCCTCATATGGACCCATTTCAGCCTACTCAAGGTCAAAAGTCTGCTTAAAAATCCATGTTTTTTGACCAGGGATCACTTTGACCAGGGACCGCTTTCTAACATTCGTACCAAAAGGTTATGAATCAGTTTTTGGTCAACTTTAGATTCGGTTTGAGGTGCTGATTCAGAAAATTGCATTGGATAGACCACATTAGCTCTAGTTTCTGATACAGAACATATGCCATGGCCAACGACAGAGAAGGAGTGGCAGGCGGCATGAAAGGAGCGAACATTAAAGAGGAAGGAGGCTCGCACACCAGATTTTCGTCATCTTGGCCCACTAGTGGTCCACGGCCCACAGGTTAAGAACCACTCCAGTACAGAGCAGGCCCTCTCTTTCATCCCCACCCTTGACTGAAAAGGAAAAGGGAGGGGCCCAAGGCTGTTAGGAATTGTGGGAGTTGAAGTTCAAAACACCTTGAGAGCCCAAGTTTGCCTATGCCTGGTATATATGGTGTGTAATCTGCACTGATGGTCTTGGATGGTCTTCATTCATCATCTTTCCCATCTCCTCACAGTGATCTTGTGGGTCTCTTGAATCTGAATTAAGATGTGTGACAACCATTTAAAAACATTAAGAAGTGGGACACTAAGCCTGTATTGTATTTGCGCTTCCAAAAGTCATAGTGGTCTTCAGAATACACATTGTGCATCAAGAGCTCTGCATCCTGTTCAAACGGTGCAGTAAGCCAGTTGTAGTAGTTCAAATGTTGGCCAAAGACTTCAAGAGACCAAATTTCAAATCCCCATTCAACCATGGAGAATCACTGGGTGGTCTTGATATCTCTCGTCTGTAAAAGAATGTCAACGGCAAACCTCCTGTGAATAAATAAATAAATAATGTTATTGGTGGCTTCTTGTTATTTCAGTAGAACTTTACCTTTACACTACAAAGAGGATTAGTGTTAATATTGGTTTTTAAGAAATATGGCTTCCCTAGACCTAGTACAGAATGATTACTTATTTATTTATCGTGTCAGAAGTGAATTGAGGATACAGTTCAAAACTTGGCATTATGCTAAATATCCTTTAACCAGAAGCTGGCTTCTTGCCTCTGGTGTCACCGTGAGAAGGTCCTCCTTTGTGTCTGTGACAGAGCTCAGGTTGCATTATAATAGGTGGTCTGTGGTTTGCTCTTCTCCCCACTCGCATGTGGTGGACTCCACTTTGTAGCCCCATTTCTTAAGGTTAGCTCTACATCTTGTGGTGCCAGAGCGCATCTGTTCAGTGCTTTCCAAGTCACCCAGTCTTTTGTGTGCCCTTGAGGGAGTTCCTTGTCCGGTCTCAGCCACTGATGGATGTTCCAGGTTTTAGCCTGCCGCTTTTGGACTCTTGCTTGCTGAGGTGTTCCTGCAAGTATCTCTGTAGATCTTAAGAAGTTGTTTCTTGATTTAAGACATTGGCATGCTGACAGATATCCAAACAGAGGATGGGCCAGAGATGTCAATGCCTTGGTTCTTTCACTACAGGCTGCTACTTCCCGACTATTACTAGAGAGACGTAACTCCTGCTGCAGTAGGTATTTCAACAATGATACTAATTTATACTAAAGTATAAACTGATCTTAGTTCATTTGTGAATGCTTAGTTAAAATGGATATGGGTAGAAGAATTTGCCCACTTGATGATTAAAATGAATATAAATTCCTGTTTGGGGGTGTTTCCCACAACTTAATCTTCCCATGTGGCAAATGGAGTGTCCTCTAGGAAATAAACAATTAATTTGGGATGGAGTTACAATACAATACACTGACCAGCACAAAGCGGGGCACAGGCGCCCTGGGAAAGGGAAACACAGCTGGGATGGAGTGACATTCCTTGAATGTCAGTCCATGATGACAGCAAACTGTAGTACATACTTGCTAGTCTGAGGATATTTTAACAGGGAAAATGCACATGTAATACATTGGTAGCCAATAGAGCAGGGGTGCTCACACTTTTTCAGCATGGGAGCTACTGATTAGAAAACCAAGTCCCAAAGATCACCTACCCAGAAATGTAAAACGTATAACTATTTTCTTATTTGTTTATTTATTTATATTTATTATTCATTTTTATGTGCCGCTCCTTCCAGCAGGCTCGGGGCAGTTTACATAAAATGAAGTTATAAAACATCAACATTTCAATTTAATAACAACAATATAAAACAGAACATAAAAATACATCCAACCACCCCATTTCTCTCACACTGCCATATTACCACACATATTATCAGCCAGAAAGTAAGAAGAGAGGCTTTTGAACTGCAAGGCCATTTAATACTCAGCAAGGTAAACAAAGGGACATGCAAACATACATCCAACCACCCCATTTCTCCCACATTTCCATATTCCCCAACATATATTTCTCAAGGAACAAAGCAAGCAGAGAGGCTTTGGAGCTAAAAGGCCATTTTTAAACATTAAAAATAAAGAGATATGCCACAGAACAATCAAGCACCCACCCCAAAGTAGAAAGGCCGACCTTTGAGATGCGGTAAGGAAATGACCCCAAAGCGTCCTTCTCCTCCTCCGTCATTGCTCCTATTTCCACGCCGCCAGCATGCGTGCCGCCTCCAAGAGCTCACGAGAAGTCTGAGAGGCAGAATTGGCGCTTCTGCGCATGCGCGCGGGGCCAGCCATGCATCGCGTCATCCAGGCCCGCCCCCTTTGGTCTCCTATGACTCTGAGTGGCTGGAGAAGGACGGAGGGAGGAGGAGGAATCCAAAAGAGGGGGCCCATTCTGCCTCTTGGACCCTGGAGCTTTTGGAGGTGGCGCGCGAGCAGGCAGCAGGGAGGAGCAACGACGGAGGACTTCTTTGCAGCGTGCAGGGGCGCGTGAAGAGGACCAACAGCAAAAAACCTGGTCAGGGGCCTGAAGATCACCAAGATGAGGCCCAAAGATCACCCTGGTGATCCCGATCACCATTCTGAGCACCCCTGCAATAGAGGATTTGCCCTTTAAGTTGTCAGGCATCTTGAAAATTCATACCCATTAATATTATGCTGATTACAGTTCTGTACTATACATTTACTTTAGTGTTAGGACCACTGAGCTCAAGGCCCTTCCAGACAGTCCCTATATCCAAGGATCGGATCCCAGGTTTTTTGTTTATCCCAGATTATCCGGCAGTGGGGACTCATATAATCATGTTGAAAGCAGGAAACCTGGGATCAGGTCCTGGGATATAGGGCCTGTTTGGAAGGGTCCCTAGTGGGCATTTATCATGGGGCCCTCTCACACAGCCCCATATTCCAGAGTATCAAGGCAGAAAATCCAACAATATCTGCTTTGAAGTGGGTTATCTGAGTCCACACTCGGATAATATGGGGTTTTCTGATATTCTGGGATATAGGGATGTGTGGAAGGGCCCCTAGAGAAGACATAAAACCTGCTTAAACACTCAAAAGTCACATTATTCCGATTGATATTGGAAGATAGGTAAGATCAGCCATGATTAGGATTTGGATGGGAGACTATCAATGAATGCCCAGTACTGTGGGCTATATATCAGAGGAAGGAACTGGCAAAACCACCTCTGAGTATTCCTAGTCTAAAAAAACCTCTATGAAATGTATGATGACAAATGTATTGGAGACATATGTCCACAGAGACATGTATGAAATTGCATTATTGGTCTGTAATTCTGTGCACACTTATTTGCAAGCAAGTCCTTAGTAGGATGTATCTAGCATTTGACATGCATAGGTTTATACTGTTAACAGTCATTTTTTGATATCATTTTGTTTTGATTGTGATAATCTCAGTAATGTCCATTTTGAAAGAAAAACAAATAATCCAGTGCAGTACCTTAAAATGAACACGTATTGTTGGTTCACATTTCCCAATGATCTCCATCAATTACAGTATATTGCCTGAGGCTGTGTGTTGCAATACATCAATGATTGGAGAATTGTAATATTTCCACCCCTCATTGATGTCATAGTGATTTAAATTAGCTAGAGCATGTTTGATTTAAATCCCTTATACTTCTTTGTAAAGTACATAGTGATACACACCTTACTACTGAACCATGTTAATTTACAACTACAATACAAAATATTCCACATTAGTATATATTCATAATTTGAAACTTTCCAAATGTTTGATAATGACTGAATACAATGCACTGGTTAAGATAAGGGAGTCAAATTCATTTCACCCAGGGCCTTATCAGCCTTATGGTTACCTTCAAAGGGCCATTTGAAATTGTAAGATTTTATAAATGTGACTACTGCCTTAACACATTACTAAATAACCTGAGACACCATACAGCCAGTACAGTTGTGTTGTGTGCCTTCAAGTTGGTTCTAACTTATGTCATCTTATACCGTAGTTAGGAACAGGGGTGAGACAACAGGAAGTGAGAAAAATCTACCCCTTGGAAGGAAAAGAGTTATCACGCGGGGAAATATCTCCACTGAAGCTTTCTTACCAATCCTTGTTTCCACAACAAGCCACATTTTTCAAAATCCTGTCACAGGGACAGAAAATGAGATGAAATCTTTGGAACAGAGGCACAGACAGCAACACAAACACCACAGGGGTGTTAACCTTCCATAGGCTATCCAAGGCATATGTATATGTATATCTAGCTCATACACATACACACACAGGTAAGCTTTGGGTAGCATGTGTATATCAGTGTACAGTATATTAAGTGGAGTTACACTTAATAATTATCTCTTCCGACTTACATACACATTCAACTTAAGAACAAACCTTGTGTTATCGAAGACTTTCATGGCCGGAATCACTGGGTTGTTGTGAGTTCTTCGGGCTGTATGGCCATGTTCCAGAAGCATCCTCTCCTGATGTTTCACCCACATCTATGGCAGGTATCCTCAGAAGTTATGAGGTCTGTTGGAAACTAGGCAAGTGACATTTATATATCTGGGATGTCCAGGGTGGGAGAAAGAATTCTTGTCTGTTTGAGACAAATGTGCAGCCAGGAAGCAGCCAGTCTTTGAAGCTGCAAGGCCATTCAAGGTGGCCAATTGCAACATTCTCACTTGCATCAAACAAGAGTTCTTTCTCCCACCCTGGACAATTCATAGATGTGCAATGCCTAGTTTCCAACAAACTTCACAACCTCTGAGAATGCCTGTCATAGATGTGGGTGAAATGTCAGGAGAGAATGCTTCTGGAACATGGCTATTCAGCCTGGAAAACTCACAGCAACCAGAAACTATCTTGTTTGTAAATTGGGACCTCAAGCACCACCTGCCTCCCTTCATTCCCATTCTCCATGTGCCAACCATCCCCTTCCCCACTGCCACCCTTCCTCTTCTTCTCCCACCCGAAGCCCCTCATTCTTCCTTTTCTTCCACACACAAAACACCTCCCACCAGCCCTGTTTCTCGCTCTCTAGTTCCACACAGAGATCCCACCCCCTTGCAACTGGCCATTCAGCAAGCCTGTCACATCACATTCCTGCTGGTTACCTCAGTCATCAACCAAAGCCAAGTTCCCATCTCTGACTGTTGTTCCCCCTCCATGGTGCCCCTCAAGTGAAAACCCTCTTTAACACACACACACACACACATGTCTTCTTGTTCTTCCAACCCTCATGCTCAATGCTGATTGGATAAAGGGCCACTCAAATTTTGTTTTGGTCTGCTATTGGATAATTTAGGACCAGCACCAGCACCTCTCAGGCCACATAAAATGATGTGGTAGCCAAATTTGGCCTTCAGGCCTTGAGTTTGACACATGTGGTTTAGGACCTGAAAATCTGGAAGTCATTTTTTTAATGACATTAAATGTGAGTTCCAAGAATTTTAGAGAAGCTCCCTTCTAAAACATTGAAATTCTTTCCCTTAATGTTTGTAGTGAACCAGTGCTACTGCATATGTTTTTAATGATTCGCCAAAATACTGTGCAGATGGATGGATTGTGAGAGCTTGTCAGTGTAGCAGAGGTGTGAAGAGTTTTGATACTTCTGCATGGAGCATGTCCTGGAATTGTTTGTGTCAAGCAAGCAGATTTGTTTACTATAAAAGGATCATGCACTACGTCTGGCAGAAGTGACTTGTTACTCCCAAGTTACACAAAGAGGTGCAGGTGACTAAGCTTATGTTTGTGTAGGCGATGTTGCCGCTTTGTAAGGATCTGATAGTCAGCAACTTGGATTATTGCAAGAACGTCTTTGCAGATTCTTATTGCTACATTAATCTCCCAGAGTAGACCCTCATGGAACTAGAATAATAGAGTTGGAAGAAACCGCATGGACCACCTAGTCCAGCCCCCTGCCATGCAGGAAAAGTACAATGAAAGTACCCCTGACCAGGCATGTAGCCAGGAGGGGGGGCTTGGGGGTCTTCAGCCCCCCCCCCAATTCTTAGGATGGTTGGCGAGAAGGCCTTGCTGGTACATTATTTAAACTATTATGTTTATTCATATCATATTCTGATCACCATGGTCAATATATCCCATATGCATGGGAGTATTGGGATAACGATACAAAAGGTTTGCTAGGGTAGACCGCCCACTCAGACTCAGCCCCCCGAATCAAATTCAGCCCCCCCCCCCGAATCAAAATCCTGGCTACGGCCCTGCCCCCTACAGATGGCCACCCAGCCTCTGTTTAAAAGCCTCCAAAGAAGGAGCCTCCACTCTTATATCTGAGGAATGGGATTACATCAAATTACTCAAATTGTGCAGTTGGCCTTAGTATTCTTAATACGTAAAGGACTCCTATAGACTGAGGGCCTTTCCACACAGCCATATAACCCAGAATATAAAGGCAGAAAATCCCACAATATCAGCTTTGAACTGGGTTATTTGAGTCCACACTGCCCTATATTCCAGTTCAAAGCAGAAAGTGTGGGATTTTATTCAGCTGTATGGAAGGGGCCTGAGAGAGAGAGAATAGTAGCAGAAGGTTTTGTATACTATGGGCCAAATACAGGTATACTGTGGAATTAATGCAGTTTAGGACCACTTTAACTGTCCTGGCTCAATTCTATGGAGTTGTAGTTTTACAAGACAGACAACAAATTCCCACAATTTCGAAAGAAAGCCCTTAATTCACACCAGTGCTTTGTTGTTTGTATAATCAGCATCCGGACATCAGACTGGTTACAGGATTTCCTATGTAATCAGGTACACAGCGAAACCACTTTCTTAAATACTGGTTTGAAACAGCGTTAAATTGTCGGTGTAAGTGGGGGCTTTGTCAGACACTGTTAACTGAGGTTTGCCTGTATAGCTTAATAGCAAACTCATTCTTCAAATGCTGGTGATTAAGTGTAAGTATTAGCAGATCTGAGGTTAACAAAAGTGCAGAAGCATTTGGAAATTGAGCAGTTTGGGGCAGGGCACCAAAGAACAGGTTAATGAGGACAGAGCATAATTGGTGGCAAAGAACACTGATGGATAGTTGGGTGGGGGAAAAGAAACAATGTGAGAGGGACTGAAATGGAAGACAGTAGACCTTAGGTATTTGCTGGGGTTTGGTGCATGCAGGTTGACGCCACTTGAACTGCTGTGGCTCAACACTGTAGAATCCTGGGACTTGTAGTTTTGCAGGGTTTTTTCCATTCTCTGCCAAAGAGCGTGCATTTCTCACCAGACTACAACTCCCAGGATTCCATAGCATTGAGCCATGGCAGTTAAAGTGGTGTCAAGTTCTATAACGCAGATGCACCCTTGGATACTAAAATGTAAAGATGCTCTAGTCCCATTATATATAATGGTAGCATAAAATGATGTATTATATAAAAGTGGCAAAATCAAAGTTTGTTTTTAGAAATTGCTATTGGTTTTAGTTGTTTTTATTGCAATTTGTGTGTGTTTTAATCTGTATTTTCGGGCCTGTCTCTTGTAAGCCTTCCCGAGTCCCTCTGGGGAGATGGTGGTGAAGTATAAAAATAAAGTTATGATTATGATGATGATTATTATTATTGAAAAACATATATTTTAAGCTGCTGATAATTGAATCTCTGGGTGCAAAATCCATGGCTATGAATGGTCTCTACTATACTTGAGTATATGCAGTAAGCTTTATTGCGGTGCAGATTAAGTGATCTATGTTGAATGATTCTAGGAATTCTCTGCTTTGCTAGCCTTTGCTGCCATTGGGTTTGTCAGATTTGTAATCTTCCCATCTGCTCCTAATTTCCCTACTGTTTTTATATGGATCCCTTTTTAAAAAAGAAAGTGCTTTCAGAAGGTTTAGCTAATGAGAGTGTCAATCCCAAGAGGTTCAGTCCTAGAAGGAAGTGTGTGCGGAGCGCAGTCACTGCATAAATAGATTGCGTATTGCGGGAGCTGGAAACATAGGAGGCAAAGGTCTGTTTTATGGCTGGCGCCAAGTAGGTAGCATGCCCTGATGGCACGCACTTGCTGGTAGAAAAATAAACAGCTTTGTCCTCTCCCTGGTATGTTCTAGGTGACTTCTCTGATTCCTTCCAATTTCTCCCTCAGAAACAAAGATAAATATCTCCTGAGAGCCAGCTTATATAATAATGGTGATGGTGATTATGATAATGATAATAACCTGGGACTTCCGAATTCAGACTGATAGAGTTTTGGAGCACAATACTCCTGACCTCACGATTGTGTTAAAAAACAAAGTATGGATCATCAATGTTGCAATCCCAGGTGACAGCAGGATTGAAGAGAAACAACTGGAAAAGCTGACACGATATGAGAATTTAAAGATCAAACTGCACAAGCCAGTAAAGGTGGTCCCAGTGGTATTGATTAGCACACTGGGTGCAGTGCCTAAAGACCTTGGTCTGCACTTAAACACAATCAGTGCTGACAAAATTACCATCTGTCAGCAGCAAAAGGCCACCATAACTGGGATCTGCATGCATTATTTGCCGATATATCACATAGCCCTTGATAGTCAATAATTGTGTGCAAGTGTTGGAATATATTGTATATATATTGTAGCTGTATGGTGTATTTGCTTGCTATTCAGTATGTCATATGTTTATTAAATCTTTGCACATTCACTGCCACATGTAGGTTCCCGATGCCAATTGCTCATGCAGTTATGTATTACAGTTTGATACTTTCATGATTGGGAAGCCAGACTGTAGTGTGTTTTGTTTTGTTCAGAGGTTGCTCCCCTAGTTGTTTAGAGTTTGCCATCCAGTCCAACCCCCTAACAAGAAGCAGGAAAATCACATTCAAAGCACCCCTGACAGATGGCCATCCAGCCTCTGTTTAAAAGCCTCCAAAAAAAGGAGTCCCCACCACACTCCGAGGCAGAGAGTTCCACTGCTGAATAGCTGTCACGGTTAGGGAGTTCTGCAGATCTTACGTAGCCAAACTGTTCTATGCCACTGACTCTCAATGAGAAGGTTGTCAATGAATAAATCACTGCTTACTTTGTTGTGTCAGTTGGACCAAGATATCACACAGAAACTCATCAAACTTTGCAGAGCGCAAAAGTCCATGTCTCTTGCAGTTCTTGTGTTTGCTAATGTGTCATTACACCAGGAAGATAATTTGGCATGCCATAATTTAGTCCCATCATGTCCATATTTGTTACCTTATTTTAATTTGTAGGTGGTTTGCCTGGTACTTTACTTAGATCTTCCTGTGTTTTAAAACCAAGACTTAAGCCTATTTATTCTCTTTTGTCCCCTGATTTGCAATCTAGTAGTTCTTATTGACAGAAAATGATCTAAATTATCAGAATGCACTTGGTCTTTCCCCTTTCATGACCTACAGTATTTCCCTATAACTGCCTTTATAACCATTTGGTTTTGTAAAATGTGTGTGTGGTGAAAGTCAGAGAAGACTTCCAGGAAATAGATACTCATCTTTTGTTTCTTATTTTCCTTATTTTCTCCCACTGACTGTGGCTGTGTCTTTAAAACTTCTTGAGAAGCCCATTCACCAAGTGAAGCATTTTCTAGCATGCAGAGATAGTATGGTTTACCCTCCGTATCTATATATTCAACCATCCATGACTTGACAATACCTCCCTCCCCCCAAAAAAGGTTTTAAAAAGCCATTTTCTATAAGGGACACTATTTTTCTATGCCATTGTCATATATAATTGTATCTGCAGATTTTGGTTTCCAGGTAAGTGTATGTTGGAACCAAGCCCAAACAGATACCAAGAGCCTGCCTGCTGTAGGAAAAGCCATTCTCTTTCATTTCTTCTACTGTTCTAACAGTCAGAAATTGATTCTTCACATTGGTATTACGATCAAAAACTGGATTCAGATCTACCTTAGTGTCTTTAATACTCTTTTCCCCTCTTCTTGAAGTGCCTTTTTCTTATCCCTGCCTTCTTTGTTGCCTAATAGCTTGGAGGGTGGTGTGGCTCAGTTCCTCCAGCAAGACCAGGCAATTTGTAAGCTAATTAATATGTCTATTAAACAGTTGCTGCTCTTTGAGGAATTGATATGCACTGCAGCTCATTTATTATCTGTCAGCCACAGGAAAACTTGGCAGAGTGTGTGTAACAGTCCCTTGAATCGTGCTAACACAGCCATATCAGTGTAACTCTTGTAAATTTGTTACAATTTAGAATATTTACAACTAAAGATGATTTTTTTTCTGACGCAAAAGCTTCTTGAGCATCAATTGGTTTTGCAGAAGATATCGCTTCTGTTACTCTGTGTTTTTGTCCTAACCACTATTGACAATTGTGGGCTCTTTGGGATGAAATTCACACTTTCCCAGCTACTAGGCACCTCGACACAGTTAACTGTTATTTATTATTTCCCTTTCCAAGTGATTTTCATAGTGTACCTTCTTGTCTTCAGATGATTATTCTTTTTTTAAAACTAAGTTTGTCTTAGAGATTGAACGTTGTCTGTTGAATCTTGTTGCTAAGTCTCAGTTGGAGCTGATCTTTTGAATGGTGAATTGACATGTGGGTAAAGTTTACAGCAGGAGTTCTCAAACTTTTTAAACAGAGGGCCAGGTCACACTCCCTCAAACTGTTAGCAGGCCGGATTATAATTTGAAAAAAGCATGAATGCTGCACATATCTTATTTGTAGTGCAAAAAACACTTTAAAGCAATACAATAATTAAAATGAAGAACAATTTTAACAAATATACACTTATTAGTATTTCGGTGAGAAGTGTGGGCCTGCTTTTGGCTGGTGAGATAGGATTGCTGTTGTGTGCTTTCAAGTCGTTTCAGACTTAGGTTGACCCTGAGCGAGGGCTGGGCAAATGACCTTGGAGGGCCATATCCGGCCCCCAGGCCTTAGTTTGAGGACCCCTGGTTTACAGGTTCAGTGGATCTGCTGTAGTTGTCATTAGCAATAGGATTTTCAGGCCAAAAAATATAAATAGCACGTGTCTTTCTCAGCAGAACCAAATTTAGTGAAGTGTTTGGAACCACACTATGTTATATAGGCACATTTCTGTTGAAAAGCAAAAGAACTGGCCCAGAATTAACCCCTCTTTTTCTTCCCATCAACTATTTGCGTGCCACAACCCTGGAGAAGAGAAGGTTAAGAGGGACAAGATAGCCATGTTTCAATATTTGAAGAGACAGTATATTGAGTTGTTAGCAATTTTGTTTTTTGCTAATCATAGAATCTTAGAGTTGGAAGAGACCTCGTGGGCCATCCAGTCCAACCCACTGCCAAGAAGCAGGACAATCGCATTCAAAGCACCCCCAACAGATGGCCATCCAACCTCTGTTTAAAAAGCCTCCATAGAAGGAGAGACAGGACATGGAGTAATTGATTCAAACTATATGAAAAGAGATTCCACTCAAACATTAAGAAGAACATCCTGATGTTAAGAACTGTTTGGCAGTGGGATACACTGTAGCCTCAGAGTGTGATGAAATCCCCCGCTTTGGAAGTTTTCAAACAAGGCCTGGGTTGTGTATTCCTGCATCACAGTGGGTGAGACTGGCTCGACTTTGTGATCTCTTCCAGTTTATTATTCTAGGTAATATTATGGTCATCATCCAGATCATAATCCTATATTGTAGATGAGGACGTTGAAGACTTCCTAGTGAGTTTATTGTAGACCCAGGATTTGAATGTAATTAAGCAAAATTTATTGAGAGATCCCCCTGTTGTACACTAATGTAGATTTTTTGTTTAGATCTATGTTATTATAGAACTATGTCTGACTACATCTAGTTTAATTGATTGATGTTAGGTTTAATTTACTGATGTTAGACTTTAATTTGATATTAAGTTTTAATGTTACTTTCATATGTGGGGGTTTTCTGGGATTTTTTTTTGTTAGTATTGTGTTATTTATGTAGGCACTGAATGTTTGCCATTGTTTTGTTGGAATTTGTCCTGAGTCCCCCTGGGGAGATAGGGCAGAATACAAATAAATTATTATTATTATTATTATAGAATCATAGAGTTAGAAGAGACCTCATAGACCATCCAGTCCAACCTCCTGCTAAGAAGCAGGAAAATTGCATTCAAAGCACCCCCGACAGATGGCCATCCAGCCTCTGTTTAAAAGGTTCCAAAGAAGGAGCCTTCACCACACTCTGGAGCAGAGAGTTCCACTGCTGAACGGCTCTCACAGTCAGGAAGTTCTTCCTATTATTATTATTTATTGATAGATGGCCCACTCAAGCAATTTCTGCTTTCTATATTTTATTTTATTTTGTACAAGGTTTGTATTAGTCAGAAGTATAAGTATATATCAAATAAATGAGAAGCATAAGCTTGCAGCAGCATCATTTATACTAGTAACAAATCAGAGGGAAATTGACCAGTTGTTCAGGACAGAGTCTATATGTGAAAATGAGAGCTTGCAGCATTTAGTGGCTTTTATTGCTATATAAAGTAGTCCATAAGCTTTTTATTTAGAAACTATAGATAGTATTGTTCAGGACCTCTCCAACAACTACCATGTCAGGCTACACAGAGAAGCCTTTGAAATTGACACGCATGTGGACAATTTTAACAGAAAAGAAGAAACCATGAAAATGAACAAAATCTGGCTAGGAGTATTTAAAAAACTATAAAATATATTAGTAAATAAAGAACAAAACTCAAACACAGGGGAACTCCAGACAAGAAACAATCAGGAACAGCTAATCACCTCTCAACAAAGGATTCCCCCAGGCAGTAACAACTCACACCTAAAAGCTGTCAGGTCATCAAATGCTAATCAAGGTGGCCAGTTGAGACATTCACACCTACCTCCAACAGACAAGAGTTCTTTCTCCCACCCTGGACTTTCCACAGATATATAAACCCAATTTTCCCAGTTTCCAACAGACCTCACAACCTCTGAGGATGCCTGCCATAAATGCGGGCGAAATGTCAGGAGAGAATGCTTCTAGAACATGGCCATACAGCCTGAAAAACCTACAACAACCCAACTAGATAGTCTTGAAAAGTACAGGATTCGTTCTTGCATCATTAATTAAAAGATGTGTCATAATCTTGGATTGTGTTTTATATTTTGTTATTCAACAAGAAATTATATTTGTTAAATGAATAAACATATAAAATGATAGCTGGCTTTTAGTGCCTTTTCGGTGCATTTAGAAAGAGACTTTCTCAATCAGCGGAACATCTAAGATGCATGTATAAATTGCTGCTCAAAAGCCGGTCTTTCTACAAATAGTAAATTTGCAGAGATCAAACCACTGCTGTGATTTTCGCTAATTCTTTTGTATCTGATCAAATCAAGTCAGGAGATCATAGTCAAGGCAGGCTGACTAGAAGATTCAATATGAAACTGTCACAATAAGGCCTCCTAGATCTCTCCACTATCAATATCCCTGCCTCGTCGAAGCATGTAGATTAAATATTTTTATACTGTACTTTCAAATCTCACTGTGCTAAAGGTCTCAGTGAGGAAACATATCTTGTCACATTTCCATTAATAATTGGGCAAATGTTCAGTGTGGATATTGTAATTGTCACTACTGTTCTAATCTAAATTTGCATATAAATCTCCCCCCCCCCCAACAGCGAACCTCACTGTCACCATCCCACCACTAGCTATGTGCATCATGTAAATACCTTTAAATCAGTAATCACATGGCTCTCAGGATATTGCAGCGTTTAGTATTCCTCAGTATCAGCAATGCTGGCAAAGGCTGTTGAGATTTGAGAATTACAATCATTGAATCATTGAATTGGAAGAGACCTCATGGGCCACCCAGTCCAACCCCTTGCCAAGAAGCAGGGAAATCGCATTCAAAGCACCCCCGACAGATGGCCATCCAGCCTCTGTTTAAAAGCCTCCAAAGAAGGAGCCTCCACCACACTGGGGCAGGGAGTTCCACTTCTGAACAGCTCTCTCAGTCAGAAAGTTCTTCCTAATATTCAGGTGGAATCTCCTTTCATTTGTATGGAGAGTATACTCCCAGAATCTGAAAAAGTAATATATGGCCCATGAGCACTTATTCTATAATAAAAGTGTTAATCTTAAAAGTGCCGCAAGACTCTTTTTGCATTTCTCCAGGTGTTCTTGAGAGTTATTCTACAAAAAAAATCCTGCATTTTTTCTGCCCTTTGTCTTCAGGGGCTCTTCCATACAGCCCTATATCCCAGAATATCAAGGCAAAAAATCCGACAACATCTGCTTTGAACTGCGTTATCTGAGTCCACACTCAGATAATGTGGGATTTTCCGCCTTGATATTCTGGGATTTAGGGCTGTGTGGAAGGGCCCCAAGACTCTCTCTGACCAGCATCTAACTGACTCAAGCTGATTTTGTCCAAATGGCTGACTCTCAGAAACTGTTCAAATCTTCCAAACACACTCATACTGAGTAATAAAAAATGATGTCATTTTAAAAATCTGTGTAGCATCAGTTTTGAATCATCAAGTTTTAGTCTTTCAGTGAAGTTTAATGCTTAGCTGTGAACTGTGCACTTTCAAGGCCAGCTGAAATATTATGACCACTGAAAGTACAATTTCAAGCAATTGAGGGAATTCATTCAGGACTTTGATGCCACTTTAAAATTATGTTTAGTCTTGAATGTTGTTGTATTATTTTTAAAAGAAACATAAATATAATCATGTAATATTACACTAACTCATGGTTGACATCCATTAGACCCACTAGTTGAATATAGGTCTCTGCCATCATGTTTATGGTGATATATAAAATTTGGGAGTCACTTCAGATGGAGGTATCCAATACTTTCTTGCTCACATCCATATAACCCAGAATATCAAAGTAGATAATCCATAATACATGCTTTGAACTGGGTTATGTGAGTCCACACCACCATATAATCCAGTTCAAAGCAGATAATGTAGGATTTTATACAGCTGTGTGGAAGGGGCCCTAGTTGTCATCCTTCAAAGAAAGAGATAAGACAACTATATTTCATTACATTCAATAATAACAATAACAACAGCAACTTTATTTTTGTATCCCACCACCATCTCCCCGAAGGGACTCAGGGCGGCTTACAAATCAAATAATTAAAATATACGCAATAAGAATACATACACAACATCATAAAAATCATAAAACATAACTCATCATACATCAACTAAAAGCCGGACATAGTGGCTGTATCAGTGGAGTATCATTGAGCATATTGGACACAACATATTATTTGAGAACGCAGAAATGCTGGACCACTCAAACAACGACCATGTCAGACTACACAGAGAAGCCATTGAAATCCACATGTGGACAATTTCAACAGAAAGGAAGAAACCATGAAAATAAACAAAATCTGGCTATCAGTATTGAAAAAACTCTAAAATCAGGACAGTAAATCAAGAGCAACACTCAAAAAGCAGGGGAATTCCAGACAAGAATCAATCTGGGCCAGCTAACGCCTCCCAGCAAGGGATCCCCCCTAGGCACGCAACCAGCTTCAAGGCCATTAAATGCTAATCAAGTTGGCCAATTGCAACAATCGCACCTGCTTCAAGCAGACAAAAGTTCTTTCTCCCACCCTGGACATTCCACAGATATATAAACCTCACTTGCCTAGTTTCTAACAGATCTCACGACCTCTGAGAATGTCTGCCATAGATATGGGTGAAACGTCAAGAGAGAATGCTTCTGGAACATGGCCATAAAGGCCAAAAACCTCACAGCAACCCAGCTTCACTGGATAGTTTCAGTTTCATTGAGAGAACATTGAGTGTTTCCAACACAGTAGGAGTGTCCGAGTACCCAGAGTATATTTTTATAAGAGTGGAAGAAGCCCCAATGATGGGATTAAGAGAGTAAATGAAAGGTTCAGGTTAAGAGGTTATGTAACAAGAGAATGATAAAAAGGAAGAGGATCCCAACACTTTTTTTTCCTGGTGAGGCAGCCGGAGTACTTACTAGCAGGAAAGGCTGGGTGTGCAAGTGAGTAAGGCAAAGCAGAGTCCGGTTACTCAAAGAGGTGGAGCTAAATGACTTAAGGAAAGAGGAAGCAGCTGAGAGAAAGCAATGCCTTAGTTCGGTCTCGTCTAGCTCATGCATTCAAACCCTTGAACTTGCAGTTACAGGCTGCCTGGTTTCTCTCTTTTGCAGGTTTTTGGGGATTGGCACCCTTACTTCTCTCCAAACTCTACTGCAGCATGGCCTCAAGAAATGGCAATGACCCAACAGACAGGAGGAGGACGGAGGGACGAAGATCATCCATGGAAATAGCATCAGGTGAACTGCTTGAGACAACCTGCATTCATTTGTTTTGACTTTGTTATTCAATAATGAAAGAAATCATACTTTTGGGACTGAAGGAACAGGCACAACTGTCTGCCAGAGTGTAGCAAATGGCAGCCTTAACTTACTAGCCATTCCGAACTACAGGATTTGCTAGTGGAATGCTTAGATCATGATTTTGGTTGCAATTCTTTGCATGCTTATCTTGGAGCAAAACCCATTTCACATAGTGGAGTTGAGCATTTAAGTAGACATGTATAGGATTGTGCTGTGAGTTGGCTTATTTTCCTTTTGTTGTGTCATTCGTGTGTTTTTGTTTTAGAGCAACTCAGAAGATTACTAGTTAGGGGTTTGGGGCTTGTTTGGACCAGTTCGTCATTTGTGCCATTTGTGTATTTTTGTGACATGCATGTATTAATGTATCTTAAATGTTAAATGTTTATTTTGGTTTATTTGTTGTCTGTGGACTCATGGAATAGTTAGTATCTTCTTATCGTGAAATAGTTAGTATACTCTCATCGTGTAATTTTATTTTTGCTAATGTTATTATATTTTATATAATATGTCCCTGAGTTTTCTTGTGAATGAAGGACAACTTATGAATGTTTTAGTCAATCCATTTCTGTCAGTCAATAGTCATACCATTGTGTACCAGAGATGAAAAAGTTATTATAAAGTAACTAGTTACAATTATCATGCCAAGGCTCAAAATGCCATTATAGTTGTGGATTTTTAAGAAAGGTACTGTCTCAAAATAAATGAAAAATGTTTTGTCAACTGCTGTCAAGTTGACTTTGACTTCTGGTGTCCCTGTGAGTGAGAGACCTCTTCCTTAATTGAGTCTCCTTTTTGTAACAGGGTCTTCCTTTTTTTACTGCCTTCTACCTTGACACATAGTGTTATCGTTATAGTACCTTTCAAACACACACTTTGAATGCTACAAGTTGCTAACCTTTCATATAAACACACTTTCCCTCTGTCTTACCTCATTGTCACCTCAACACCAACAACAGAAAATGAGGCAAAAGCATAAGGTACAGGAGGATCAAACACTTGGACCATGCAGTATTCTCCCTTTTCTCTTTCATGAGGCCATATCTCCATAACAACACCAGTAATAAAAATTACCACAAAAGTGAAGTTATTCCGGACATGTTGCAGTCATAATGTACTGCAGAGCTTCATAAACTTTTTCAACTTTCAACAACTTTTCCCCCAAGATTCCAGATACTTAGGTCCCATCTGCAGTGTTACGTAGTTTCAAGCTGATATTGTAGAAGGTAGTTTTGCTGTGTAGATAATCACATAGGAAATCCTGGAATCGGTTTGAGGCCAAGATGGTGACTACACAAACCACAGAGCACTGATGTGCACTAAGGACTTTTTCGTGTTATTTTGTGAGTATTTGTTGTCTGGCTGCCACACTTTGAAGCTAGCTTTGAACTGCATTATATGGTCTGTGTAGAGGGCATCTTAGGAAAAATGAGATGTAGAACAGTGCTTGTAGCGTTCATTGATCTTGCCTATCCTGATATTGTAAGAACACGTCTTGCTTGGTTATACTTAAGGCGTGTTTAGACCCATCAAATCTGGGAGCTATACCCCACAGCAGTAAACCAAATGCTCATGACAGTCCACAAGCAGAATGTGAAAGTAGTAGTCCTCTCCTGTTTTGTCTTTCCAGGAACTATCAGGATTAGATCTTGTATATAGCAGCCATGGTTAATACTTATGGACAGCTTTGCTTAACAGCATGGTATAGTTAAAACAAGTTGGATTTGAACAGTTTATAATAATTGATATTATCTAAAATGTTTGAATGAATGAATGAATGAAGCTTTTTTTATAGCCTGCCCTATCTCCCCAAGGAGTCTCAGGCGGCTCACAAAAAATACACAGTGGCAAACATTCAATGCAAACAATAATATATAAACAAATAAAAAACAACTCAATAAATAACAAAACTCAAGTAAACCAAATATAGGACTATACAAATAATTATAAACCCATTACATCCTTAAAATTTCATTAGAACATCTCTAATCACAGATTAACAGGGCGAATATTGGTAGCTAGGCAAGAGTGCATAGAGGTGTACCCAATGGCCTTCCGCAGGTCCTGCAAGACCTGGCTGTTTAGGCAGGCATTCGGGGTTTGACCAGCGCCTGATTAACATCTGCCACCCTGCCGTGCTACCACTATTCTTGTATGAATCAGCTGTGCCCTGGTTCGTTTTGTTTTTATCGGATTGTAAGGGGTGGGATAGTTAACTGTTTTTATGAGGTTTTATGATGTTTTTAAATTTGTGTGTCTTACATGCTGGAAATCGCCCTGAGCTTCGGGAAGGGTGATCCATTAAATCGAAATAATAAATTAATTAATTAATTAATAATAATCCTCCTCTCCACAGGCTAAATTGCATAGATGTGTCTTCAGTAGCTTTCTAAAGGAGAGGAGGGAGGAGGCCATTTTTAATTCTTGAGGGAGGGAGTTCCAGAGGTGGGTAGCAGTCACGGAGGAGGCCTCTCTCTCTCTCTCATTCCCACCAGCCACACTTGAGACGGAGGGGGGACCGAGAGGAGGGCCCCCTGAGGCGACTGCAGCGCTCGTGTAAGTGTGTAGGTTTAAAGGAGGCATGCTGATACATGATTATACAGGTTGACTGTTTCTTATTCAAAATGCTTGGAACTACCATATTTTCCAGTGTATAAGACGACTGTGTGTATAAGACGACCCCCAACTTAAAATATAGAGTTTGAGATATACTCGCCGTATAAGGCTACTCTCTTCTGCCTCCTCCTGCCATGCAAAGGAAGGGAGAAAAGGAGGAAGATCCAAACTAAGAATTAAAAACATCTACAAACAATTACATCAGTTATTAAAATCACACAATACATAAATGTAATATTGCTGCTCTTATGAATCGTAATGTAAATATCTGACCAGTACTTTCATTGTTACAATTGGAGCATAATTAAAGCATAAACAAAAACAATGTTTGGGGGGCGATGGACAATGGATGATGGGATTTTCACTACCTTCAACCGATTCAGCTATGACTTCTACAGACTACTGAGACCTTCATGAATTACAGACCTGGACCAAACTTGGCACACTGAACCTCCATGACCATGGGAGGAATTGACAGTGATTTAGGGGTGATGCAATTAACACACCCAGAGAGCACTGTGAACCCAAATAAGTATTGATCTGGACTAAACTTGGAGGAGTTTGTGGTAAATAGACCTTGGCATTTGAGAGCTGATTGGATTTATAGTTCACCTGCAATCAAAGAGCATTCTGAACTCCCACAGCAATGGAATTGAACTAAACTTGGGACATAGAATTCCCATGAGCAACAAATAATACTGGAGGGGTCTGGGGACTTGGTATAGACCAAGGGTGGGCAATTACCCACCCTCCAGGTGTTTTGGACTTCAACTCCCAGAAATCCTAGCCAGTTTACCAGCTGTTAGGATTTCTGGGAGTTGAAGTCCAAAACACCCGGAGGGCCGGTAATTGCCCACCCCTGGTATAGACAATCAGAGACTGTTCTCTGCTGAGCAGCCAGAGGAGACAACAGAATGCCCAGGACCAAGAAAAGGTTCAAACAAAGAAACAATTCTAGAAATCTTTGAACTGCTCCTCATAGAAAGCATTCTTTATTATATAATGTTTGAAACGAAGGGTGGTATCAGTGGAAAGTCCTTTATCCAAAATGCTTGGGACCAGAATTTTTTCCAGATTTGGATTTTTTGTTTTGTTTTGGGGATATCTGTGTTTGCATATACATAGTGAATGAGGGGTGGTGGGTCAGGGGCAAGCTATATCCAGCTCCAGCTGAGTTTTTCTAGGTGGGGCATTGATTGGCCAGACAGCCAGAGCTTTCTGGCACTCCCGGAACCCACAGGAGTCAGGTGCATTGGGACTTTTTTCTCCCCAGTTCCCTTTTTTATAGGGGCTATGTGTAAGTAAACCAAACCACATAACTCCCAAGTCCTCTCCCACTTTCTCCTGTCAAATTTCTGACAGTGGTGGAATGAGAGCTTTTGAGAAAAACTCAGTGGGCGCTGCATGTGTAACTAGTCTCCATTCCTCAAAGATGGAAAAGGCAGCAGGAGCAAACATTGCAGGTTTGGGAGTCTTTCAGAGTTATTGAAAAGGAAGGATCAACCTGTTAAAAGCTTTTGTTCATTTCATGGAACAAGAGGAAGTCTACCACAGCCAGCAACAGTGCTTGTTTTAGTCTGTTTCCTAAGTTGTAGTATCACAAAATGTTTGTTTTGTTTTTAGTTCCAAATAGCAATGGTAGGTAAAGGTAAAGTTTCCCCTGACATTAAGTCTAGTTGTGTCCAACTCTGGGGCATGGTGCTCATCTCAGTTTCTAAGCCGAAGAGCCAGCATTGTCCATAGACACCTCCAAGGTCATGTGCCCAGCATGACTGCATGGAGAGCCGTTACCCTCTTGTAGAAGCAGTACCTATTGATCTACTTATATTTGCATGTTTTCAAACTTCTAGGTTGGCAGAAACGGGCTAAAGTGGGAGCTCACCTCACTTCCCAGATTTGAACTGCCGGCCTTTAAACCGCTGCACCACCAGGGGCTCCTAATAGCAATGGTGGTATTGCTATAATTTGTAAATAACACTGGTAATAGTCTGAGTTGCAGAAATGAGGGTCTTCCAGTCCTCCAGCACACTATTTCCTTCTCATACAAATCTATATTTCTAGATCTGGATGCTTAGGGTTTTTTAAATTAATAAATACCAATAATGCTTTGTGTAGTCATGGTGCATTTAATCCTCTGAAATACAGTGGGATTCCTGAGTTTTCCCTTCTAGATAGTGTTTTAAATAACATATCTAAATTCTAATGGTTGTTTGGGTTTTAGCACATTCCTGTTTGTGTTTGCTCTGTAAACCTACTGTGTTCAAAAAAGTGTGCTCTTGGGTGTATTTTCATCCTTAAAAACAGGATGTTGCTGGATGGGCTCATTGCTTTCTAGCATTCTTGGTTATTTCAAATTTACTAAATTTTGTCTTAAATTTAATGTGTGCACGACTTTGCGATGTCTATTATGAAAAAAATGATAAATCAGAATAAAGGAATGGGAGGTGTGATGAGAACTAACTAGATGTTGTAGCCCTGCTGAGGTTTTTGTATGGTCAGATGTGGATATTTCGTCCCTTCCAGACACCAATTACTTTGTTGTTGAGTGAAAGACAGAAATGCAAACTTTCCTGCATCTGAAGAGAAGAAATGCATGCTCATGTGGAGGTTTTCCATGTGAACAGGATTTCCAGACTTGATTTAACTATTATAATAGCAACCGATCAGTATGCACACTTTTCTCTGTTTCAGTAAATTTATGACTTACAACACACAAAGGAATACTTGACTGAAATGCATAAATTTAGTTTAGTTTTTTCCTGCATCGCCCCCCTTCCCTGGGCAATTTAAAGTTTTTGTTTTTATTAAGTTGTACGTGGAAATTATTTTTATGAAGAGCAACCCAGTCTCTTAAAATTACTGCTAGTCATAGTACACTTTCCAGGAATAGTGTTTTATGTTTATCTTGGCTGAAGCCAACACTTGTCCTGCTTACGGTTAGTGGCTAAGGATCTTCTACAATGGATGTCTGTGTGTCTTCAAGTTACTTGTCAACCTATAGCAGCCTCATGAGTGTCATGGGATTTTCTTAGACAAGGAGTATCAGAGCTGGTTTTACCTCTAAAATAGAGTCGATTTTATATCCTGTTTTGTTGGTGGTCACCCATCCAAATACTAACAAAAGTTGAACCTGCTTAGCTTCCAAGATCAGATAAGATCTGATCTTTAGGGTATTTAGTCCATCTTCTAGACTGGATACAGATGGGAAATTGTCAGTCTTAAGCAGCATTCAGACTTTTGCTCTGCCATGAACCTGGTCAAATTCTCTATCATAGTTCTCATTGTGGTCATGTATTTGTTACCAGCCAATAGTCATGCTAGCTGAGCAATTCTAGGAGATAGAATCCAAAGAAGTAACTTTTCCAAGTTCTATTTGCTACTAGAATATGGGACTTTTCAGTGATGACCTCCCATTTATGGAAAAACCTTCTCAAAAAGGGTTTCCTACAGAACTGTGTTATCTGACTCTACAATCCATAAGGACCTTTTCTTTTTATAGGCATTTTCAGGTTTTCCATTTTTGAAAAAAATATGAGGTTTAGATTCTTGTACTGCTGTGCTTATGTGACATTTGCATTTGACTTGGTTGCTTTCCTTCTGTGATTTTTATATCCTGTTTCGTTGTATTGGTGTGTTTTAGTGACTGCCTGATGCAGGGCCGTAGCCAGGATTTTGTTTCGGAGGGGGGCTGAGTTTGGTTCGGGGGGGGGGGCTGAGACTGGGTGGAAGAGGGTCTACCCTAGCAAATCTTTTGTATTGTTATCCCAATAACCCCATTAATTTGGGTTATAATGAGCATGGTGATCAGATCATGATATGAATAAACATAACAGTTTAAATAATGTACCAGTAAGGCCTTTTCGCGGACCACCCTGAGAATTTCGGGGGGGGCTGAAGCCCCCTTAGCCCCCCCCCCCCTGGCTACATGCCTGGCCTGATGTTTGTGACCCACCACAGAGATTTAACTGTTGAGTGTTACAAAAATACTGTCGCGAGTGCTTTTCTTCTCCTGCAAATTAAAGCTTTCTCCAGCGCAGACAGATACCTTACTTGTTTTGCTCAGCCTTGTTTTGACTGCACAGCCATCATTGCACAGATCCCAAATTAGCTGTTAGTATATATACAGGTTGGCCCTGAACAAAAAGTTGCACTCTATCTCAGGTATGTGGTTGTTACCTGAACTGCTATTTAAAGCGGGGGGAGGGGGGGACCAAAAGTAAACATCAAATAATGTAAGATGAAGCCAGTGATGAGAAGGGAACATTTCTGGTGCTCCAAGATGTGTTGGTGTGGCCAGGAGTTGGGCACATGTTAAAAATTGATTTGCACACAGTTGTTTACCCCTTATCTCTATATATAAGCGTGGAAAGGAAAACATGTGTGGGAGCTATTAGGAATTATGATTTGATTTATAGAGATCTCCAAAATCAAGTTTACCTGTTGCCATATGGATGAGCCTCCACCATGCCAGGGTGTGGGGATATCCATTCTGCAAGGGCAGAAGTTTCTGCTCTAACTCTAGCCTGACTTGTTGGATTCTCTGCTTAACTGCTGAATGTCCCTTCAGTAAAGAAGAGGTATATCTGAATAGAAATTGTGTTCATCATGGTTTCATCCCAAGACAAGGGATGCATACACTTTAATTTCCATAACATTTAAAATAAAATCACCCCAGAGGCCAAAATTGTGTTGCCTAATAGAGGAAGACAGTGTACCACAACATAATATAATTGTGATTGTAACATTGCTGTCTTTTATTTCTTTGGGATATGTCACCAAAATGCTCTGCCTTTCCATTGTAAATATATTTGAAAATGAAAGTACTTGAAACATAATATTGGAATATTATATACGTTTTATATAATTATTTTGAAATAAATTGTTATTTTTCTTGGTTAGCCATAATTGTAGAAAATTTACTTTCGAGGTTACCTTAACAAGTTGATAAATTGTCCAATTTTTTTGATATTGCTTTTTGACAGAAATTTGGTTAAGAACATGGACTTCTCTTTCTTTATTTTGAATCCTGCCACATTTTCATACTTATTAATAGTTTCCATCAAGCATTGAATGCTTTTTAATTGGTCTTCTATAATGCATACCATATCATCAGCATATGTTTTAACTTTGACCCCTTCCACATCTATATAACCCGGAATATCAAGGCAGAAAATCCCACAATATCTGCTTTGAACTGGGTTATCAGAGTCCACATTGCCATATGTTCTAGTTCAAAGCAGATTAAGTTGGGATTTTATTCAGCTGTATGGAAGGGGCCATTTAATTCTTGTCCTTTTATTTTCATCCCTTTAATACAGCTGTCTTCCCTAATTTTGATATTTAATATTTCTAGCATCCACATGAAAGCAAAGGTGACGAAGGACACCCTTGTCTTGTTCCTTTTTGGATCTCAATATAATTTGATATTTAGCCATTTATCTTTAATTGGTTCACGGGTGGGGGGGGTGGCATACTTGTATTATGTGTGATTATCTGTACATGTTTGTTCTTTTTTATATTCTGTATGCCATTAATTCACTTAATAAAAACTTTTTAACATTTTTTTTAGAAAGTCAAGACTTTTCTTAAAGGGTTCCCATTTAAATTAGAGCAGTCCCAGAACTGTAAATCAGTGTCACTCACTGCCTCTCTCAGACTTTCAGTTACCCCTCCCCTCCCTTAATAGACTTCACACATAATAATAGAAGCATAGAGTTGAAAGGGGCCCTGTGGCAGATCTCATTTCCAGACTAGTCCCGCAGTTCAAATCCATGGGTTCCACTGGACATGGTGCAATGGGTTAAACCCTTGTGCTGGCAGGACTGCTGATGGACAGGTCAGCAGTTCATATCTGGGGAAAGCGGGTTGGGCTCCCTCTGTCAGCTCCAATTCCCCGAGCAGGGACATGAGAGAAGCCTCCCACAAGGATTGTAAAACATCAAACATCTGGGCAACATCCTTGCAGACAGCCAATTCTCTCACACCAGAAGTGACTTGCAGTTTCTCAAGTTACTCCTTACACAAAAAAATCCCTGGATGTTGACCATAGAACTGTCCTGGATATTATTCAAATCTGCCAAAGTTAAACTTGCAAGTCTGGAGGGCCAATGGTACATTGTATTAATTGTGCTGCGTGCATACGTGTGCACACAGACAGAAGGTATGTTTTGTTTTGAGATTTCCTGAAGTCCCTCAGATTTTCCTGCAATCAGTACAGAAATTCCAAAGATTATTAACTTAATGGTGTTGCTTGTATGTTATTTCTATTTCATAAATTTGACCCTGTTTTTGTTTGGCTACACTCTGATGCTGTTTAGCCCCATGTGTCCTAGTTTTCATCTTTGGAATGTGGGAGGATATGTGCTTCAGGGGAAAGAGGGAGGGGAAGCAAACAAGGAATCCCTGCTGCAAAATGGGACCCATGGGGTTGCCAAAAGCCCTCTGCAGGCTAGATGGGGAGCACCAGGCCAAAATCTCACCTCCACCAAAGCTATAGATCAGGAAAATAAATGGGAAGCCACAGTGCTTGTGCAAATCATTGATTTTTTTAAAGAAATGTATTAGCCATTTCTGATGCACACTTCCATGGAAGTGAATCTCAACACATTCATAAGACTTACTTGAGGAAATGTGCACTAGATTGCTGCTCGTTTTTTCCTTGCATGTGGTGAAGGTAGATTTGAAGACCTTGTTTGCATACATCAGTAAGGATATATTTTCATGATTGCAGCATGTTTTATAGTGCTCTTCCTCCAAGAGACTCAAGGTCAGACAAGGAACTCCCACACAGACTGTATCTCGATAACAGCTCTGTGAAGTAGGCTAGGCTGAGAGAGAACAAGTGGCTGAAGGTCACAAAGGAAGATTTGTGGCTCAGCTGGGGCTTATTCCTAGGTGACCCCATTCCAACACTGTTTTCTGCCTTTCACTTCAATGTAAATTCCTATTCTGCAACTGGAAATGATGCTCCTTCTTATTCTTATTTGTTTACATAGTGCAACAAAATGAATTAGGGAAGTCTGTCGCTATGTTGCTATAAACAGAGCTTGTGAAAGTTGCCCCTTGGGCTACCGTTCCTAGAATCTCCAGAAAGCACAATTAGTTTCTGAAACTCTGAAAACTACAGTTCTTAGAAGTACCTTCAAAGTGTTGGTTTTGATATGAGATGAGATGGAGAACAACTGTTTCTCTGACAGGCTTCTTGGCTGAAAGGAAGGCTGTTGTTGTTGTTGTTGTTGTTGTTGTGTGCCTTCAAGTGCCTTGAAGTTATTTCTGGCTTATGATCCCCCTAATGTGTGCCTATCATTTTTTTTGATAGAATTATATGAAGGGGGTACTTTTGGCCTTCTTTTAAGACTTGAGAAGGTATGATTTACCTAAGGCCACCCAGTAGGTTTCCTTGGCTGAGCAAGGGTTCAAGCCCTCGTCTCCCAGTGTCCTAGTCCAACATTCAAAGCACAACATCACCCTGGCTCTCTAGTACAGAAAATCTGAATTGGTCAAAGCTATATGTGTATGTTTGTGTGTTGGAAAAGTAAAGATTGAGGAAGTTGAAGGAGAAAAAAAATCCCTGTCTTGCAAGTGTCCCCAAATGACTCTGCTTTTATGAGTCCTTTGGCAAAAGCAGCCTTGTTTATTCTAGCCTTCTCTTCGGCAGTGTTGGAACAAACTAATTGTCTGGTTGTAAGTCCAGATTTCTGTTGAAGCACCTAAAAACAGCTGGTTGATGGGGCCTGGACCAGAAGGAACAAGTTCCAGATCAAAAAGGCTTAAGGCTCTGCTGGACTCCCAGCAGACCTAACCAGCATGGTCAGTAATCAGGGATGATGTGAGGTATAGTCTAGCAACATCCAAAAGGCTGCAGGTCTCCCACTACAAAGATTGGTAGAGCAGCTGGGTTCTCTCTCTTTCTCCTTCTCCCTCTTCTTCGTGGTCTGGCACACAATGTTCACTCTTCCCTGGAACAGATCCAGGTTTTTGTATACCACAAAAGATGGAATACATACCAACACTCACTTTTAATTTGCTTGGGGGGGTGTTTTCCCTTACCTTTTGTCTCAAGAACAAATTAGAGTTGAAGCATTCACACACATGGATTCAAACAGAATACTTAGGGACTGCTACCAATCACCTTCTGTGTACCTTGAAATCTCTCAAACTAATGTAAATCAAACCTCCATGCCTCCTTTTACAAACTTGTCTCAAATGGTGGTCCCAGGATCACTGAAGACTAAATGCCTCAAATGGTGCAGAATGTTTTCACAAATACACAGTAGCCCAAGGATGAGATGGTTGTAGGAATTGATCTAGATTTCTGTTAGTGTGCGCTCTGTTATTCTTTCTGAGAGACATTTTCACTACAGACCTCAGGTAACTTACATATTACTAAATCCTGAATGCCACACCTTGTTTTGAGGTGTATGTTGCATTATTTGATGCTAATAATAGGCATAGTTTGTCGATTTAAGATAACAGGCTATCTCCTTTCCTTTTGTACCTTTGTATATCATTTCAGCATAGTATTCTTTTGTCTGTTGTTCCTCATGTTTGCCAAAACAAAAAAAAACAAAGAAATATCTGGCTGGGATGAGTCAAGCAGAGAAATGCTAAGACAACAGAGTTTCTGTTTTGTTTGTTTGTTTTTTTGCCAAGCCAAAAGAAATTATATGTAACTATTGAATCCCAAGTAAAGGTGTTAATATTGGCTTGAAATATCTCAGAACTCAGAAATGAGCCAAACTTTCATGAGTCAGTTTTTTTTCCTTTGATTCTTTTTATATGTCTAGCGGTATACCAGTTTTCAGTGATAAATCATTTTTCACCAAGTACAGAGGAAGAGCATAATGACAACACAGAAACCTCAAATAAAAACTAGTTATCTGATTTCAAAATATACACAGCTTTACCCATTTCAGATGCAGGGAAATACTGCTAGATCTGAATGATGTGGAGAGTAGAGAAGAGATTTTGACACGGATCTGTCTTAGCCAGATAGTTCTGACATTCATATCCTACCTGTTTTATAAAAACAAAGAGACAACGTAAGGCCGTAGCCTGCAGTACCTAGCAACGTTAGTGGTTTTGTTGTTTTTTGAATTACCAGAATTCTTAAACTGCTCTTGGATTCTGTAATCTAAAAGTAACTGTTCCAGACTCTCCAAATTAAGAAACTTAGTTGCAGATCAAAAGGGAATTTTATCACTTTTAGTTTTGCTCCACAAAGACATAGATGCCCATGCTCAATTCAGTGTCAGGCCCTGACCCACAAGGCTTGGAAAAATTACTTTTTTGGACTACTAAAAATGTCCCACTAAGTATAACCAGCAGCCATGTGTGGGCTGGTCTGAGTCCCTCGATAGAGGTGAGAAGGTCAAGTACAAAAGTTTTAAATAAATAAATAAATAATTTAAATAAATAAATGGGTAGGTATGTGACTCAGAATCTAATCAAGATTCTGAACTAGATATGTCATTAGTGATTTCTCATATGTATCCTTAATCAGAGTAGCAAAGGAGAAGTCAATTGGTACAATGAGTGGCAGGAAGAGGAGCTCCATTTGTTCTGTGAACTGCCAGTTGCAATTATCCAGGTAGCGAAAGGAAGCCCCCAGTTATCTGATGGGTTAGGGACCAGAGCACTGTCAGAAAGTGAAATCTGTTGAAAAGTGGAACCTAGGTTATTTTAGTTTCTAAAAACATAAATAACACAACAGGTGTCACTTTTGAATGCATGTTAAATTTAAAAGAACTTTTTCATGCATTCAAAAGTGATTCAAGGAGGGATCTGCTCTTTCTGTAGGAAGTCTTCGAATCGTGCACATGCACACAAGCAGTCCCAGGCAAGCCTCATAGACCAGAAGAAACTAATGAAAAAGGAGACCCCAAGCCGAATTAATAGAATTTGTCTATACTTTACAAGCATTAAAAGATAAACACACCAGAAAGCAAGGCATCAAAAATAGAGGAAGACTTATCGATCTCCGTCAATCTCAGTAACTTCTTTTACAGTGACTTTTGACAACTGACACCCTTCATCTGCACATATCCTTGCTGGCATTCTGTGCACAAGAAAACAAAATCTCCCCAACTGCTTTTACTATCATTTTTTGCTTCCTTTCTGGCCACCAGCAAGGTAGCTCTGAGTATAATCAGCTATTACTACCGAAATTTTGTCCCAGTTTTGTTTATCCAATTGCAAAGAGAAAGAATTCAGTGTGTATCATTTTCCTTGGGTTCATTAGAACCCATACTTTCTGGAAAAGCCAAGTGAGATGGATAGAATTTATGCTGGATGCAAAAATCAGGGGCTTTGCATTGTCCAAAATGGCTTTTTATATTTCTGGGGAATATTTTTCCTTTGCACAAATAGCATTATTGCTAACTTAGACCTTTGTGACAAAAGTTTTTAATCTTTTGTTATGTCTCCCTTGTATAAGAATCTGAGTCATACCATTATAGAAACAAAATGATCCCTTTTCCGATGACAAACAAAATGAGGTTACAGACATTCTGTTATTCTATATATTGTTTGCAGTAGGTTTTAGGGGTATAAAATTGCAGTAATATTGTTAAGAATAAATACAAACAAAATTATCCCATTTGTAGTGGGAAATTATAATATGAGTTTTGTATTCCATTTTACAATTTATGTTGAGCATATCTTTTATTGCTACAGGAACTGTAAAGTGCAGAGAACCTAAATTAACTATTGTTGTGTTATTACTGGAAACTATGTTTATGCTAGTACTAAAATACCTGTATCTCGAGTAGACCATTTATGTATTCATATTTTATTTTATTTCAGAATATTCAAAAATGTATGCAAAGTACAAACATATGTCACTGTTTAAGAAGTGCATTGGTATCCTTGGATGTTTCTGTTGTTGTCTGAGCTTTTCAGTGCTTAGAGTTTGGGAGAAAAATGTGCTATTCTTTTATGTTCATTTTATTACATTGTATAAGAGTTATTTTGTGTTGGCCCTAATCTTCTCTCCCCTCCCTCCCCCAAATTACCTCCTTGAGATGTTTTTTTCTTCTGTTCATCTTTATGCTTAGAGAGTAAAACATCAACACTAAATTCCAATTTAATTATGATATTTACTTCTGCCAGTTTGCCCCAAAGTGCCTTAGAAATATTGATAAAAATTGAAATAACAATTAAGGCAACAGACGAAACCAGTAAAGCTGCAAACTAATTAAACAGCAGAAAGACAATTATTGCTTTGGGCCTCAAAAGGCATGAAAGTACAAAGTGGCTTTTGCCTGCCATCTTGAAGATAACTAAGGACCATGTGCAAAGCTACATACCTTAAGAGTTAGAACAGAAAAGATGCTTTGTCCAGTAGCTGCCTGTCTGACCTTAAAACTGGGGAAACCCAAACCAGTCTGAAATAGATATGTGCCGATGGTTCAGTTCATGTGAATCAAGGCAGCTCTTTGGGTTGTGATGTTCCAGCATTTTTCACCACTGTTGGTACTGGCTAGGGCAGGTGGGAGCTACTGTCCAACGAAGCTTAGCAACATCTGCTAAGATTATTTAATTTCCAGTAATAACACAACAATAGTTAATTTAGGTTCTCTGCACTTTACAGTTCCTGTAGCAATTAAATAATCTAAGACTGGGTGCCCCTTATAGATAGTTGCCTGATTTCTGATGTTCCCTATTGCGTTCCTCTTGCAGAAGACCAGGTGGCTCAGGAGACGGAGGAGGTGTTCCAGAGCTACGCTTTCTACCGGTATCAACAGGAGCGGGAGCAGACTGAGGGGGATGTGCCACATGACCCAGAAATAGCTGAGGTCCCACATGAGCCAAATAGGTAGAGTCTCAGAGAAGTTAACCTTGTGTCCTCCCCAGACCCAAGTTGGGGTTGTGTGTGGCTTGCCTTCACACCTGTTATCTTAACTTTTCTCTCTCTCTCTCTCTCTCTCTCTCTCTCTCTCTCTCTCTCTCTCTCTCTCTGCAGTACAAATTGCCAGGTGGGTAGGCGCTTGGCCACTATTGGTGACGACATCAATGCCCGCTATGACAAGGAGTTCTCGGAAATGTTGAAGTCACTCCAGCCAACAAAAGACAATGCATATGAGTACTTTATTAGAATAGCCAGCAGGTAGGTCAAGGCACCCAGCCTCCTCTTTCGTACCTCAAAATGCATGTAAGAGCCTGGATAATTCTTCTTGCAGGACTTATTTTTGGGCATAGACTTCAGTGGGAAACTGTGGCCCTGTCAATGTTATTGGTCTACAACTCTCATTGCCCTTGACCACTCACCATGAATAAAGCAGATGGAACTTGAATATGCAAGCAATCTAGCCCAGCACTTCTGTGAATCATCCATCTCTGCAAAGTTTTTTAAATTTAAAGCTGTGAACCGAAGCTGCCGATTTCTAATTTTTCCTTCCTCAGAGACTTAGTAAGCACCTATAAAGCTGTTTTTCTTTAAACTATCCTCCAAGAAATTTTGCCTAATGTTGGCCACTACCCTGGTGCCAGAATTCAGTCCCATATGTTGTTGTTCTGGATTATATTATTATCCTTGCTTTCAAAATAGTGTATGTATTTTTCTGAGGTTTAAAGGACATCACAGTAGGCCCTCCACTTCTTCAGGAGTTACAAGGGATACAGAACCCCTGCAAAAATAGAAATGCCTCAAGTGGAGGGGAATATTTTTTTAATCTGAGAAAACACCTCTCTAGGAATCTCTAGGTCAACTTTTTCAAGAAATTCTGGTGGATATTGATGCTGGCATTGTACTGGGTGGAGGGCTGGAGATTCCTAGAGACATCATACTAATCAAACAAACAATTTGGCAAAAGTTATATCCTCAAATGTGGAGGGCACACTTTATAGTGATGGCATTAGTTAAATGAATTAGGGCAGTAATTTGGGGAGGTCTGAGTCTTCTTTCCTCTGTGGCAATTGGAAGGAGGATTTTGGCCAGTTGGAATCTCTCGTGTTTTACCTTTCTAACAAAGATCCCGCACCACATGTTCATACTTATGTCAGTGCACACAGATCCCCTCCTTTCTCTCTGTTAATGTTGTTTAACTATTTCTTCTGTCCTCTTTTTTCTGCTCTCCCCTCCTTGGGAAGCCAAATGGCATTGTTCTCGCTGCTGTACCACCAGTACATTGTGGTGGTCAGTGTACTACAATCAGGTAAATTTAGCTACAGTGCTTCTACTTCCTCTTTTCCTTCTTTTCTATGTGATAATACATGTTAGTTATCTCCATACTTTATCATGCTTGCTCGCCTCCCTGCAACAGTATTCCAAGATTCGATAACACAATGATTTGCGTACCACTGGTCTTATCCTATTATCCTGTTAAAATGCTAACTTTTGCCTAATGTTTAAAATAAATCTTGCTGTGGAGACACTGGCTAACCCGCTCTGGCCATGCATCAAAGGAAGTAGAATTCTGTGGATTGGTGCCACCTCAGGGGAAAATAACAAAACTCTCTTATCTTACCTTCAAAAAAATGTATACCAAGAAAAGAATTGATTCAAAAGTTCAACATCCAGAGCAGGCATGGTGTGCTTTGTGATTTGGGTTCATGTAGAACATTATGTTTATCTTCCCAAAGTCTCTCACCTTGCTTTGGCTCAAAAACCACAGCAAGATATTAGCAGATGTTGCTAGCTCCTTAAACAACTCATTGTAGTAGTTCTGCTTTCATCCTGATTTTCTTCGTCCTCGGCTGGCATTTAACATGAAACCACAACTCAGACAAGTTTCTTGATGAGTTGTTCTATAATAAGTTAGAGTTACAAAGAGATAAAGGACACAGTGGGATTCCAGTAACCTGATGCTTATCCTAGATCAACCCTCTCCTTAACTAATGCCAAAAGACCCTGTCAATAAGAGTCCCAGATCCAGGGACCTATCTCAACTGCCCCCCAAAGCAGGCATGTAGCCAGGCGGGGCTAAGAGGGCTTCACCCCCCCCCCCGAAATTCTCAGGGTGGTCCGCAAGAAGGCCTTACTGGTACATTATTTAAACTGTTATGTTTATTCATACCATGATCTGATCACCATGCTCATTATATCCCACATTCATGGGGTTATTGGGATAACAATACAAAAGGTTTGCTAGGGTAGACCCTCTTCCACCCAGTCTCAGCCCCCCTGAACCAAACTCACCCCCAATCAAAATCCTGGCTACGGCCCTGCCCCAAAGTTATGACAAATGACAAGGAACCCAACAGCAGTATAAGAAATGCTTTAGATCTCAGTAACCACAGGGTGGATGCCACTCCAAAAAAGTCTGCCAATTGTGTATGAGAGCAGGCCCTTAAAACATCACCCCCACTCCTTACTGGAGTGAAAACAACACCCAGACCAGTCAGGATTGTCAGCCAGTGAGCTCAAGCCACAGACTGAACCAGGGGTTCTCAAATGTTTTCAGCCACTGTGTTCTTTTTGAAGCAAAAGTTTCCCAAGAAACTATTATTATATTATATATATCATGTATATGTATCAGGCATGGGCAAACGTTTTGATGCATTGTGTTTTAAAATTTGACAGATGGGCTGGGCCAGTGGCAGATGGATGGAGAGTGTTTGTGTGAACTAATTGAAAAAACATGTGTAAATTCCTATGCACACTGTACAGATCTCATTTGTAGTGCAAAAAGAGAAAAGAACAATATAATATTTGAAATGAAAAACCATTTTAACCAACATAAACAGTATTTCAGTGGAAGACCCCAGGGGCCATCCAGTCTCACCCCCTTCTGCCATTCAGGAAAAACACAATTAGAGCACCCCCAACAGATGCCCGCCCAGCTTTTGTAATAATAGTAGTAATAGGAGCAACCCCAGGGGCCATCCAGTCCAACCCTCTTCTGCCATGTAGGAAAAACACAATTAGAGCACCCCAAGAGATGATCATCCAGCCTTTGTAATAATAATAATAATAATAATGGTAATGAGAGCAACCCTAAGGGCCATCCAATCCAACTCCCTTCCTCCATGCAGGAAAAGCCCAATCTAAGTAGCTCCTGAGTGGTGAGAGGGAAATAGGGTTTTGGAAGCAAGCAAGTTGAGGGGAAAAATGCTTTTGGGGTGAGGGAAAAAGGCTTTTGAGGGCAAGAGAGGCACGGGAGGGCGAAGAGCAGGAAAGAGGAGGAGGAAAATCTTGGAGGAGGAGGAAGAGGAGGAACCGTGAAGCCCCTCAATATACTCCCCAGAGCACACTTTGAGGACCGCGGGTCAAACCAAATCGGCAGATCCTGCTTCCCTTAGGGGCTGCACCAAGAATCACAGACCCCTAGGAGGGAAGGAGTCACAATTTGCCATGAAGGCAAACTCCACTAACTTTCCAAACCCACAAGCCAGCAGTGTGGTAAGTTGTGTAACTCTCCTTAGGCTACAACTGATGGCTGCCTGTTTTTAAATCTTTCTGAGCTATACTGCTACACTTCCAGGCCAGACTGAAGTCCAACTGGTGGAGAAGGTGCTGTGCTTGAGAAGCCTTTGCTGTCCAGGAAGGGGAGGTTTAACTTTAGGAATATAACTTGACTGGAAAACGTCTAAATTTTAGTCGGGGGTGTGCATTCCGCTGACAGTACAATATTAGACTAGGTGAAGGGGTATCATGGCATTTTTCTCCTACTCTGCTGGGAGTAGGTATCTTAAGTGGCAGCTTCAGGTCTTGGCTCCCTTTCATTCACTTACTACTGCCTACTTCCAGTAGGTGCAGCTATTAGTGCTGCCCATTGCAGACTGTGACTGGGCTGCATCCCAATAGGGGGCAGCAAAGGGCCAGCTAGAAAAATAACAATTTCTTTAATAAAAATATACCCTCTCTTCCACAGTTTGTTTGAAAGTGGCATAAACTGGGGTCGTGTGATAGCCCTATTGGGCTTCGGCTACAGGATGGCGATCCATGTATACCAGCATGGGATAACTGGCTTCCTAAGGAGAATTGCACGCTACATTGCTGATTTTGTGCTTCGCAACCGCATCGCCCGGTGGATTGCCCAGCAGGGCGGATGGGTAAGTGGACCTGAGAGCCAAATGAGTGTCCTGTGTGGAACTTCCACCACTGCCACCTCAGATAATCCTGATTTCTTTTGACCAGTGTTGTAGAGGACAAGGAACATGGGAGAATACAACCTCATAACAGAGGTGGTAGGAAGATGATATCACCCACCTTGTTGAATTCTTGGTGTTTCATTATGCTTGACAGTTTTCCATGATTTACCTTGTTTTGAACATGTTTTATTTATTGTGCCAAGTTCTGAGATTTTTGGATATAGGGTGGGATGGGCAAGATGGATGGATGGTATACTTGAAGTGACTCGCTTAACTTTGAAGGAGCTGGGGGTGGCCACGGTCGACAGGGAGCTTGGCTTGGGCTGGTCCATGAGGTCACAAAGAATCGGAAGGGACTGAACAAATAAACAACATCACCATCACAATCCAAATAGTGTGGTGATGATGGATGGTGTCACCTCAAGGCCCTTCCACATAGCCATATAACCCAGAATATTAAGGCAGAAAATCCCACAATATCTGCTTTGAACTAGGTTATCTGAGTCCACACTGCCATATATTCCAGTTCAAAGCAGATAATGTGGGATTTTATTCAGCTATGTGGAAGGAGCCTCCGTTTTATAGTCCACCAGATGTTACTAACTGGAACTTGGATTAAAGATGTGGCAATCCCTAGGGACAGGAATGAGAGGGAGGAGAACGAGGGGATGATGACGATGTTGATGGTGGCGGTGATGACTTTGCTTTTTCAGCTGGAGCAGCAAAATAGGATACTAGTATATTTCTCGGAAAGAAGCTTTCTTTCATTCCTTCAAAACTTTAATCATGTGTATTCTTCATTTTCCATTAATGATATGTTGCCATGTAGGCTAATAAACAATTAGAATGAGTCAAATTGTTGGTCACGCAAGCTGGAGAATTCTCAAAATTACAGTCCAAAAATGTAGCGAGAATCACATTTTTTAAGAAAACCATGAGCAGTTTATGGTTGACTGTGCTTTCTTCCTTCTCTAGGTGGCAGCATTGGACTTAAGCAATGTGTACCTGAAGTATGTGCTGATAATGGCAGCTGTGATCTTGCTAGGCCAGTTTGTGGTGCGGCGCTTCTTCAACCCGTGACAGGAAAGGAGAGGTTGCTGGCCCCAGCTGCCGGCCAGCCATGGACTCACTGCTCTGCGGTGATCATTTTGAAGAGAGGGGGATTCTAAAAACAACCAAAGGAAGCCAGATGTGCTTTACCAGCTTCTGCTCCAGAATTGTCACCAGTTTATTAACCATCCACATGGAGACTCCAAAAAAAGAGAAGCAAATCCAGAGCATAGTATTTTACAAAAGGGGTGGAAGTGAGCATAATAGGAAAGGATGTAATCACTTTGAGAGGTTTCAGGAGCCAGTGTTGTGAGAAAGCAAATGTGATACATGTTTCTCCACAAACTTTCTTAAGAGGAATGAATTTTCTCTCCCAACCCTACAACCTTCTCAGGGCCAGTTGAACCCTCATCCCTCTGAAAAGCAGATGCATGAGCACCATGTAGTGTAGCTGCTTGCTCCCCTGCATGTATTGGGATCAATACTTTAACATCCACTAGCTTTTATATCACTGAAATAATTATGTGGCTTTTAATTGTGTAAATCTATCTGTAGATTTATTTGAAGATCATGTGTGTACTTAGCACCATATTGAAAGGGTGTGGGGAAAACCTGTAGCCCAGGGGTGCTCACACTTTTTCAGCATGCGAGCTACTCTTAAAGCAACCCAAGTCCAAAAGATCTGCCTGCCCCCCGCGTGCGCTCTTGCCACCGCGCGTGCTCCTGCTGCTGTTTTCCGTCTGTGCAGCGCTTCTTCCGCTTGCGGGGCATTGCAGGAAGGAGAAAGCATGAGGCGAAGCATCCAGAGGGAGTGCACCACCCTGCCTGTCTCGCCGGCAACGGAGGCTGCACAGCTGCTTCTGGACGAGAGAGAGGCAGGGCGCTCCCTCCAGTGGCCCCGCCTCGTGCTTCCTTCTTCCTGCAATGCCCCACAGGCGAAAGAAGCACCGTGAGAGCGGAAGCCAGCAGCAGGAGTGCGCGTGCACGCAGGGTGTGCGCGCGCATGGCAGGAGCACCCCATCTGGCTGGTGAGGCCCAAAGATCACCTGGAAGAGGGCCGAAGATCTACTAGTAGCTCCCGAGCTACCTAATGAGCACCCCTGCTGTAGCCCATAGGCTTAATCCTTCCTACAGGGGGTTGGACTTCCAACTGCAGGAGGCTTTGTACCACCACAGTCCCAGCTAAACAGAATGAAATAAATCCCCATCATAATCTCCAGTCAGATATGATGGAGAGAATTCAGTTCTCACCCTCAACTGATATTGACTTCCAACCATCTCTGGAAGTGCTTGCTGAAAGTCCTGTTGCTTTCTCTGGTCCAAAGATGGCCAGTGGGGAGAAGAACACATAATCTCAAGAAAACTGGACACTCAGCCAAACTTGCAAGCAGTAGCTGAGTCCTGATTAGGTCTTGGGCAGTGTTTTTTCATTACTAGCTGAGAGCCCTGCGAAGTCTTCACCATTTCCTCATGCAAGGAGGGAATGGGTAGAGTGAAACTGGATTGGCCAAAGTAGAAGGTTGAAAAGTTTTAGCCCAATTGTGCCAAGTACCACTGAGTGGGTTTGTGGACCAAACCAGGAAGTAGTTCCATGCCCCTGCTCCGAGATCTGTGTATATGCCCGAAGAGTACATACTTAATGCATTTTCAGGAATTGGGTGGATTTTTACAGTAATGTTACATATGAACCTCTCTTTCATCCACCTGACTGCTTCATAAGACAGGTGTAAAACTGGAGCTCTATCACCTCATTTGTTTTCAGCTACTTGGCAATGATCCCTCTTTGTCATTATGGCAAGAAAGCTCATTTCAGAATGGTCTAGACATGGCTTGCTTTTCCAACTGAACTCAAAAAAAATTCCTCCCTTCCTATTGCTGTCCAGCTTAAAAAAGAATAGACTTTTTCAGGAGGAGTTGGAGAGAGAGTTGATGTCTTTGAAATGGTGAAGGGACACTAAGACCTTGAGGGGAGGGATCCAGATTCCATCGTATTCTTTGGCTATTTGACAATCACTAGCCAAAAGTTAAATGTGCTTTACACGTTAATATCAAAAAGTGATTTCTTACTAACCAATCAATCAAAATGCCTGCTGAGAAACATAGATCTAGACCTGGGTATGTTGAGCACATTTGAAAGCCACACTACCCTTCATACAGTAAGAGTTGCTCTCATTGATATGTCTGGATCTTGTTTCTGAATAAATGTAAAGATGACCAGGCAGCATGTCCAAGGATTTCAGCAGGAAAATTGACTTTCTCTCAGCTGAAATTGGTGGGCTGCAGATATGTTTACTATTGTCTGGATCATGCTGCTCTGGAGTTCTTCCAAACATTTCAGAGGAAATACATACAGTTACCCAAGCATTTCAAACAGGCAGGTTTGTAAAGCTGGAGTGTCTCTTTCAAAGCACGGTTTTCTTTAAAGTCTATTTTGACTTGAAACAAAATAACCATATTCCTTCCTAAACATTTCCTTTATGCATAATCTTTTTTTTTCTATTAGATTTCACTTAGTTGAAATCTGGGCTAAATTACTATTGACTTCAGTGAAGCCAAGATTTAGAACACACAACTGAGTTCTTTTTCCTCGCTTTACAGAGCTTTGTCGATACACCTGCTTAAACATTTCTTCATAATTTCCTCCGTTACCCAAAGTTCTTTAAATTGAAGCTTTGAAAACAAAGCTTTTATATTCTGTACATTTTATTTTTAAAGTCACTCCATAGTCTGAAGCTTCTGAATGCACATGACAAAAACATTTGTTTTTCTTAAAATATTAATTTGGCAAACACAATTGTCGTGTGTTTCTCATGTGTATTTCATGCCGGTTTTATGTAAGATTACTTTTGAATTAAATCCCATTTTGTTTCCAGGGGGCATCCTTGCATTACTTTCAAATTTCAGATTTTATTTTTTATTTTTTTAGTAGAAGCCGGTAAATCCCAGGCCTTAAAATAATAAGTTTGTTGTTGTTCTTGCATAACAAGAGTTTTTTAAAAAACCTCATATTGTGATTCTATCTTAAAGAGGGACATAATTCTTTATACCTTTAAATGTAATTTAGTATTTCATTTAGTCCATGACTGATACTGACTGCCATTTTCATTGTCTTTAAGACTTAAAATTATGTTCTGTGACCTATCTAAGCACATAGTCTTAGTAAATCTCATTGAACTCAGTGGCCTTGTTTCCGTTCTGTACAATCTTTTCATAGATCTCTATGGTATTCCACTAATTTTGGGCAAAAATAGCTGCAACTATTATAAAGCTACAGAGTCTTGGAGAAGGCAAACTTTGTGATGGTTTTCTAATGAGCGTAGGGTTTTCCTGCTGGTGGCATTAGTTTCAGAGCTTCTTTCGTAGCCTCTTTCTGCTTTCTTGATCCAGAGTGTAAGCTAGGAATGTCCCCCCAGAAGCTTGGGATGAAACGTTGGTCTCATTTCCCCCATGTTTCTTCTCTCTATCGCTCAGCTGTCCCTTCCTGCACTTCCACATTTGCCATCAAAACTCTCAGGTTGATTTGAGAGGGAGAAAAAAGATCACACTAAGAAGGGTACAAACTAGCAGAAAATCAGTTGAGATGAGAGCACCATAAGAGAACTACTTTCCAATTTCTCTATGTGCTGTTTAACACTTGCACTGGAAGCTCAGAAGAAGTTGTCATTGGTGGTAATGTTGCTATCCATGATGGTTCTGGTACTTAAAACCAGCAGTTCTGAACATGTGGGCCTCCAAATATTTTGGACTTCAGCTCCCAGAAGCTTCAGCCACGATAGCCAATGTTTAGGTTTTTTATGAGTTGTCAAGTCCAAATAATGTAAAATGGAAAATAATGTAAAGATAGATGGGGAACCACTGCTCTAGAAGATTTTTTAAAAATATGTTAAGTAACATTACTCCCACCACCACAGTCATTTATTGCATCGTAACAGGCGAGGTTCAATGTAGGCCATGCTTAAACCCATGTCAGTACAGAGTACAGAAAGCCACTTTCCTAAAATTCACCAGAACAAATCAGCTAACTTAGGGAGCTGATTTTGGATGACATGGAAAGACAACAATTTGTTGAGTTCATCAGATGTACTTAATTTGTTTTATTTGGCTGTTTTACTTCCTAGGAGGAAGAGATGCACTTGTGTGATTTTCTGCTTTCAATATAAAAATAACTTGACTACACGTTGACTTCAGGGAGCCATTTGTTGTTCCACTTCTAGCAGCAAAATGAGTGTGCAAAATGTATTAAGCAATGGGCTGGGAATGATGGGAGTTGTTATTAACTTCCATCAAGTCGACTTTGACTTAAGATAACTCTGTCATCCTATCATCAACTCAGGTTTTATAAACTCAGGGCTGTGACTTCCTTCATTGAATCTATCCATCTGGAATTCAGCTTTGCTCTTCATTTACTGCCTTCTATCCTCCCAAACATTATTTTAGTAAGTCCTGCCTTTTCATTATATGGCTAAAGTACTATGGTCCCAGTTTATTCCCCTTGGCTTCTAGGAAGAGTTCAGGCTTCTTAACTGCAGATAGTATCTTTTTACATTATTCTCTGATAACTTACCTGGCTTGAGTCTAAAGTTTTTCTGGCCCTAGTGAAATAGGATTAATAGTGCAAATCTATTTTTTTTTACATTAACTTTAAATTTTACGGGAATGTTATTCAGATTTTATTTTGGTGCTGTGGTTGTTAATGTTATTGTTCTTTAACATTACTCTGATTATTGATATTATGAATCTATGATCTGTGCCACAATCTATTCCTGGTCTTTTGCTTCAGTTATATCATTTATTTGACCAATCAGTTGTTCACCTATTACATTGTTGATCCTACACAAAATCTTCCAACATTGATTTCACTTGTGATTTTTCCATTTCTTTTTCTTCTATAGTTGGAGCATAAATGTAGATTATGGTTATAGTAATATCACTAAAGACTTGCTGATATTATTCAGTTAGACTTTGTTTTAACCTTTGACTTTTTTTGCATTTGCAATTATTAATGCCCCTCCATTCTTATTAGGTTTTCATTTCTTCAATTAAACTCTATGTAAAAATGTGATTCAAAAGGTCCCATTCCTGTGTACTTCAGCTCGCTCACTCCAAGTATAGCAATGCTTATATATTCTGTTTCATGTTTTACTATATTTAGGTTTCCCTGATTCAAGATTTTCTCATTTCATTATCCTATAATGGGTCAGGAACCTATGGCTCGGGAGCCAGATGTGGCTCTTTTCATGATTGCATCTGGCTCTCCAGAGCAGCCCATTCTTTCCTTCTCTCCTTCCTTTTCCTTCCCTCTCCCCTTCCTTTTTTCCTCCATTCTCCTCTTCCTTCCTTCCTTCCTTTCTCCCCTTCACCTTTTCCCTCCCCTCTTCCTTCCTTTCTCCCCTTCACCTTTTCCTCTTCTCCTTCCTTTCTTCTCCTTCCTTCATCTTCCTTTCTTTCTCCCCTTCACCTTCCTTCCTTTCTTTCCATTCTCCCTCTTCCTTCCCTTCCTCCATTCCTCCTTCCTTTTCCCCCTCTTCCTTCCTTCTTTCCCCCTTTCCTTCTTTCCTTCTTTCCTTTTCCCTCCCTCTCTCCCCTTCCCTCTTTCCTCCATTCTCCCTCCCTCTCCCTTCCTTCCTTTTCTATTCTTTTCCCCCACGTCTTCCTTTCCTTCTCCTTCCTTTCTTTTCACTTCCCCCTCTCTCCCCTTCTTTCTTTTCTTCTTTTCCCTTCATTATTTTACTTTTTCCTCACTCCATTTCCTTTCCTTTCCCCACCCTTTCCTCCCTTCCCATTTCCTTCTTTCTCTTCCCCTCTTTGTCTCTCTCCTGCTTTTCTTTTCTTCCTTTTCCATAGTTCTTCTTTTCTTTCTTCCTCTTCCCCTACCTCCTTTATTTCCTCTGTTTTTCTTTCTTTGCCCCTTCCTTCCATCTTCTCTTTCTTCCCAGAGTCCTGAGCATGCCTTTTGCAGAGCCAGGTCTGAAGTGTCCCGTCATTCTGCTGGGAGAATCCTTTTCTCATAGTATGTATGTATGTACTCACATTGAGTTGAATTCAGTCTTAAAATATATTATATATTATATGGTTCTCACTGAAATAAATTTCCAAACTTTTTGCTTTCATGGCTCTCTGAGTCAAAAAGGTTTCCAACCCCTGTCCTATAAGATGTGTAGTGCAGCTTCAGACTTTCCTTTCATGTCCGAGTCCTTCAAGAGTTGAACATCCTTTCAGGTTGAGTCCATTTGCATCATGAATCTCAGCGCAACTCATAGTTCGCCTATAGTGTATGCCAGTAATTCACTGAGTGCCTTCTGATTTTTGAGTTTCGCCTTTTGGCATTATCTCTTACTTCATTTCAGATTGTCTTATCATAGGATTGTCATAGTAAAATATATTCAAAAGAAGGTTTACTCTGCCTCCTAGGCACTAATAACAAAGTGTTAGCAGTTGCGCTACTGTTTTGTACCCGTGAGATCTTTCACCAGTTTCACCTCTCCCCCCTCTCCTGGTACTGCTATCCATAGTTCAGCACAATTTACTATCCAACAAATCTGATAGGTGTTAACTTGGAGGAGACTGTGAAGTCAAGGTTGCAAGTGCACAGAAAATGCCAGATTGTATATTGGAAGCAGAATGGGGCCGCATTTTAGAGGAAGAAGTTCTCAGCAAACTTTACAATCCTTTGTAGATCCCATTATCTTATAAACAGAATATAAATGTGTGTGTGTGTGTGTGTGTGTATTCTGAGTTGCAGAATTAACACCAGACAAGTTGTCCTTGTGCAAACAGTTGTCAAGTTCCCATCCTCTCTCTTTCCCTGCAGGAAACCGTCAAGATAGAGGAGTATTTGCATCTTGCTCCTGCTGCTCATTAGCAATACACAAATTTAGGAATGGTTACACTGCCCTTTTCTAGCTTGATCCTTGCCAACATGCTGGTTTGAGAAATTCCATTGCTAGATCTTTAAAAAGTTATCCTTTGCGGGGTGGACAGCAACTTCAATAATACTTCCAGAGTGTGATTCAGGGAGCTGTAGTCCAAATAGTATCTTATTCTAACTCTGCTTTTATCCTTTGGCATGTGAAGAGTTTTTTAAAAAGGAAAGACTGCATGGCAGGGGTTGAACTGGATGATCTGTGTGGTCTCTTCCAACTCTATGATGCTTTGATTCTAGTTTTTGAATGCTGATTAGCACAATTTGATATTTCCCTAGCTAGCAGAAACTTACTATTCTTTCTCTCCCTCAGCCCTATTTTAAATGCATTATTTTGCTTGCTGTCACCAAGCCTTACCATGAAGGGGTTCATTAAGCCCCCCATATGAGCTGTAAGAACCATTGTCATGCCAAAACATTATGCACACACTCCTAATGATCTTGGGGCTTCATATCTACAAAAGATAGGTGCAGGGCTGCTTCAGATAAGCACTACCTAACATTCAGTACCGCATGAGCCATGCAGGGGAGTCCTTTTTTAAATGACATACATACTTGAAGCCATTATGTAGCTGTGAATTGCATTTCTTCTTTTTTTTTTTGGTCTTGCATTATATTTATTTGCCACGCTTTGTACACAGCTTTCAACCACCCCTTGCCCTCAGGGATTCAAAGGGAACAAAGCCAACACTTTGTGGGAGATATCTTCGGATGCTCTTGAATTTCACCTCCCATCTATAACTTTACTATTCAGGTTGGGAGTTGTGGCCCAGCAACGTCTGGAAGCCACACATTCCCCATATTTGATCAAGAGGTACTTGGTACATCTAAAGAACAGGCAGAATCCTTGTTCGTTCAATATCTTCCCTGCCTAATTCCAAGCTAGGTGCTAGAAATGTGAATAATGTCAAGTTATTTTTATATGCAGAGAAAAAGGCTGTTACATTGGAATCACTTAGTTTGGACTGATGGCATTTAGATACATGTAGCTTGGACTTTGGAGAACTGGCACTTTTGAACTCATGTCCTGTACAGAGGGAGGACAGGGTCAGCTTTGGTCTCCACTTGTTTTGTAGTTTGCAAGACAGCTGTCTGCAGTGTTCAGTGTAATATATACATCCAGCCATGATTTTTCTTCTGATCTCAAAAAAGAGCAAGGAGGAAGGCAGGGGAGATTTCTTTGAGACTAAGAATACATAAGGCAATGCAATCACTTATCAGGCAAATAAAATAGATATATTCCATTCTACCTCCATCAGATAAGACAAAAAGAGATCTTTGTGTGGTAGAGATAGTGGTGCTCCTGCCCCAAGGATATGAAGCGAAATGTGCCTCTTTGCTCACATATCCCAAATCAGTTTGTGGGGTGAGATGGTTTCACTGCATGGCATATCCACGGGGAATGCACTGGCTTGTTTACTGGAAAGCTGCTTCTTGTACATACTTTTAAAAAATTCTAAAATTAAGTGCCTCATTTACTATTGCACACCATTGGCACTAAAATTTAAATAGTTAAATGTTGAAAATGTTAAGCAGCTGTAATATATATATATGTATTTCAGAATAAAAGTTATATGCAAATTTCGGTGGTGTTATGTTTGTCCTGTTCAACCATGCAGGCACAAAAGCCAGATTACTTTCAGGTTTCTTTTGCTATGAATTTTCATTAATGAAGAGAATGGGATTGTGTTTCATTCTTTCTGGTTTAAACAGATAGACGTAGAGGTGCTCTCCCCAAGCCTTATCTTTACCCTTACACCATCCCAGCTTACTGAGTTTATCATGCCAGACAAATGTTATGAGGAATACGTTAAAATGCATTAAAGTATACAGTATGTGTGATCCTGCATCATCAGGCATAACTTCCAATGACAGAGCTCTGTCATTATAGTTACATCTGACAATGGCATAACCCAAACACGGCAACATGCTGACCAAAGGTTATCCAAGATGATGTAGATTAAAGTCCTGAGAAATCATGTCTGAAGTCCTCTCATAATCATAACTTGAAGAGACCCCTAAACAATCTGGAATGGGAAGGGGGAAAAAGTAAACTACAGCCAACTGTTTCTAAAATTGCCACACCCATAGGTTCCCACACTTCAATGCCACCCCAAAGGGCTGCCCTGGACAACCGCCTCATCTAACTTTATGGTAGAGCAGGCTCTACACATCAAAAGGCTTAAGAAGCACCCTTTCCCATCAAAACACTCTTCACATTTGCTTTTCTTTGTTTATAGATATAACAGTTCTGAGAGCCTGATCCACTGAGGCAATAGTTAGAAGAGCGTATGAGGCAACACCTCTTCTGCAACAAGATATCATAGAGTTGTTGATTATGCAAGACTGGGACACATAATATAACAGAAGATGCCAAGAAAGCTTACATATGTTCCTTGGCTGATTAGAGCTAAACTTGCTTTAGCTCTCAAGATGCATACACTGTATATTCCAACTGGCCCTGTTTTCAGGGAGAGTAACAATTAGCTTTCTTTCACCCACTTTTTACAGATGCTCTTTATATGTCTCAATTATCCCCTCTCCTCTTACCTTCTGTTGGAAATAACAACCTTCTACAAGCCTCGTATACTAGTTGTTTGTTACATATATAATTCAAATTGCTTACTACGTATGTCATATATGTGTATATTGGCATGCAGTTTTCCCTTAACTCAATATTGTTTTAGGTTGTGGGAGGGACTGCAGACCCTCCCACAACCTCAAACTGGGACTATTCAGACTGAGACTAAATTTTAGAAGTCTGTATTGTATTGTATTGTCAGTGTTTAGAGTGTGTTCAATAATGTATTAGACTGAAGAGAGTATTGTGTTACTCTGTATGCAACAGAGAAGAGACTGCAACAGAATGTCTTAGAGAACTTATTGCTTAAAACTTTCAACCGATAAGCAATGTACCTGTATGCTGAATGCATGAAGTTTGTAAGTAACTCAACTATATTACTTTTAACGAAGATTACCTATTTTTGTCTTTTGAGAGTATGATTTAGAAACAATATATTTTAAGGGAGAGTAGATGTTTTTTGGGCAACTGAAATAACACTTCTGAAGATCTGCTATATATTTTGTGCATTGGCATAATCTTTGTTCCAAATAGTTCAGAGAGATAACCAGGTATATCAGTCTAACAACTGAGAAAACTAAATTGCCTTGTATGAATGCTAGTGGATATATACCACTAAAGACAACATTTACTCAAATGAATTTTAGCTCTTCTCAGAAAGATCATACATTACAAAAATATATGATCATTCCAAACGGTGTGAATGCCAATTAATCTCTCAATATCCATGGCCTTTTTGGAATGTCGCATTTCCAAAAAGCCCATGGAGATTCTGGTTTTCTAAAAATTTTCCCCTCTGTCCCCAACTTACTTTCAAACTGAGTTTAAAGTGTGAAATAGCTTGTGCCCAACTCAGTAAAGGTAGATGAGAGGATGGAACAGCATCTTGCCCTTCTCAATAGGATTAGGCAAAGTCATACTGCAGTCTCCCTGTTAGCTTGTCTGTTCTCCCTCATTAATAACTTTTGTCAACTTGACTTACACCCTGATATTTTGTAGACACATGTCATAATTTTTGCCTGTGAAATGTTGGCATAGTTACATTAGGATGTTACTCCAGAGTCACAGGACTCTGGGTAAATAGCATGCTTCCGTCCCCTCTTAATCAAATCTTAAAGCTATAATGACAACTTCTCTTGCAAAAAGAGGTCTCTGCCAGATGAGCAAAGGAAGAAGAAATAACACATTTCTCCTGGGATAGCCAAGGTGTCATTGTCTCAAAGGAATTAGGTAAATTGCAGACAGAACCAGGCAACTGTGGACTTGTTTATATCTGCAGTTTTGCTTACTTGGCCTCAGCCAATCTATGTGGTAGACTTGTTTTTCTAAAATGTTTATTTAATTAATTCAAAAGTCTAATGTCTCAGCTAAAAAAAAAGCCAATGTGATTCTTGACTGCATCAATAGGAGTATACTGTCTAGAGGGAAGTCATAGACCCACTGTATTCTGTTTTGGTCAGGCCTCACCTAGAATACTGTGTCCAGTTCTTGGCACCACAATTTAAAGAATGATATTTTTCCTTACTCAATACTAATTTCATAATAGATTTTTTTTAAAAAAATTACTATATAATTGTTGAAATTTGATAAAGGATTTAAAATAAATAATTTAATACATATAAAATATAATATTATATATACATTTAATAGTTAAAGAATTTTGTTTAAACAAATATAAAGCTGTGATTTATAATAATAATAATAATAAACTCTTAGTGAAGAGAAACTGGAAGAAGAAACAGCCACCCCTCCTGTTCATATTCCATGTTTTTAAACTGTTGTACATTGTTCACCCTAGGGTTTTAACTGAAATTTTTTTGAAAAATTTTGATCTCGGGGCGCGAGGAGGGGGGGCACAAGTGAGGAGGAGGCGGAGGGAAGCCACGGTGAGGGCGGGACTCACAAATATTAAAGTATTATTATTATTATTATTATTATTATAAAAGATTGTGAGATAATACTGGAAGAAGATACAGTAATGGACGTATTGTTTGGTGACATCACTCCCCCATCTCTATTGGCCACATAACACCAACTGTGCAGAGGATGACAGGATCCATTCGCAAGGCTGGCTGCCCGTTGTACAGTCACATTACAAAAAGTGGAAATTTTGGTATTTTATTTAATCCTTGTAATTAATATGAGAAAACAGATGTAATAAGGACATTAAGAAAACTTTGTTCATGGATAATTGTCTTTCCACAACCTCTGAGGATGTCTTCCATAGATGCAGGTGAAACATCAGGAGAGAATGCTTCTGGAACATGACCATACAGCCCAAAAAACTTATGACAACCCAACTGTCTTTCCTCTTTTTCTTTAACCCCTTCCCTCTTCCTTTAAAATATATTTAATATTAATTATGGTTTAATCTACTAACAATAACCTTAACCTCTCCCTTTCTTGTCATTTTTTTTCTTTCCTATTTTTCCTTCTTTTTGGTGTGTGTATGTATGTGTATTAAAGGAGATTGAGAAGCTGGAACCTGTCCAGAGGAGGGCGACTAAAATGGTCAAAGGTCTGGAAGCCAAGCCCTATGAGTTTGGGAGTTGGTTATGTTTAGCCAGGAAATGAAAAGGGTTAAGAGGGGGCATGATAGCCATCTTTAAACATTTGAAAGGATGGCAAGGACAAGAACTGGTAAGAGATCTTTATTATTTAGAAACCCATTTTGCAAATGACTGGAAGTATGGAGGAATCCAGCAGCTACTACTGGGGCCCAGGATACTTCCTACAATGTTATTTCCCCTTTTCAATTAGTTTTATCATCAAATAAACCCCTAATAAGTGTGCACAAAAGTGTGTTACCCTCTGTATATACTTCCTTTTCCTTGTCTCCCTTGCCTTTCTCTCCTGTTTTCTGCTTCCTCCAGGTGTCCCCTATGGTCACATGGTCCTCACGGCCCTCGGAGCAGGGCTCTTTCTCTCCCTTTCCCCTCGATATTCACCAAATCCGTATCCCAATGCACCCCGCACCAACAATAACCCCCATGGGTGCCCCGGTTCCTCAGCTGGGAGCCCGGATATCCACAGACCCCCTTTTGTGTGTATCATCAATATTCAATGTCTTTATATTCACTTTGGAGAAACCAACAATCAACAATATTTACATTTCACCTTCCACTTTGAAGAGACAGCTGCATTCAGCAAGTTAACAGGAGTCTAAGGAATCACACCAGCTGGATAGCTATTTCTTTAAAAACCGGGCGTTCCACCAAATAATTATCTTCAGTGCGGTTTGAGTGCAATAAAACATAGCACTAATTCTGTGCAAGAGCAATAGTCTTAAATTCCATCTGGACACATCAGCTCTCTTTTGGGTAATAAAAAATCAGATAACTATCGATAGCCAAAGAGAATGCGTTTTTAATGCTCTATGCATTGCAAGCAAACCCCTAATGGAAATGGATATCTGGATTTTATTTGTGTTTAACATGTATCTGTATTATTGTTACTATTTATTCAAACTCTACTGGTTTTGGTAGAGAGGTGCTCCCAAGGGCATATGGGTAGCGAAAGCTGCATTGCAAAAGCATCAGTAATTAAACTACAAAGACAACAGTTCAGATGCAGCTCAGCAGGCAGGGTGGTATAGCAAGGACCCGTTTCAAATGGAGAATCATAACATCATAGGGTTGGAAGAGATCTCGTGAGCCATCCAGTCCAACCCCCTGCCAAGAAGCAGGAAAATCACATTCAAAGCACCCCTGACAGATAGCCATCCAGCCTCTGTTTAAAAGCCTCCAAAGAAGGAGCCTCCACCACACTCTGGAGCAGAGAGTTCCACTGCTGAACAGCTCTCACAGTTAGAAAGTTCTTCCTCATGTTCAGGTGGAATCTCCTTTCCTGCAGTTTGAAGCCATTGTTCCGCGTCCTAGTCTCTAGGGCAGCAGAAAACAAACTTGTTCCTCCCTGTGACTTCATCTCACATACTTATACATGGCCCTCATAATGTCTCCTCTCAGGCTTCTCTTCTTCAGGCTAAACATATCCGGCTTTTTAAGCCGTTCCTCATAGGGCTTGTTCTCAACAACCGTGATCATTTAGCTGCCTTCCTCTGGACACTTTCCAGCTTGTTAATTGCAGTGCCCAGAATTGGACACAGTGTGATTCCAGGTGCAATCTAACCAAGGCAGAATAGAGGGGTAGCATGACTTCCCTGGATCTAGACACTATATTCCTATTTATGCAGGCCAAAATCCCATTGGCTTTTTTAGCCACTGCATGACATTGTTGGCTCATGTTTAACTTGTTGTCCACGAGGACTCAAAGGTCTTTTTCACACATACTGCTCTCGAGCCATGCGTCATCCATTCTGTATCTTTGCATTTCATTTTTTCTGCCTAAATGGAGTATTTTGCATTCATCTCTGTTAAACTTCATTTTGTTAGTTTTGGCCTATGTCTCTAATCTGCTAAGATGGTTTTGAATTCTGCTCCTGTCTTCTGGAGTATTAGCTATCCCTCCCAATTTGGTATCATCTGCAAACCTGATGATCATGCCTTCATCTAAGTAATTAATAAAGATGTTGAACAGTCATGCTACCCCGGTTAAACCATACCTGGAATACTGTGTCCAGTTCTGGACACCGCAACTGAAGAGATATTGACAAGCTGGAATGTGTCCAGAGGAGGGTGACTAAAATGATCAAGGGTCTGGAGAACAAGTCCTATGGGGAGCGGCTTAAAGAGCTGGGCATGTTTAGCCTGAAGAAGAGAAGGCTGAGAGGAGACATGATGGCCATGTACAAGTATATGAGAGGAAGTCATAGGGAGGAGGGAGCAAGCTTGTTTTCTGCTGCCTTAGAGACTAGGATGCAGAACAATGGCTTCAAACTACAAGAAAGGACATTCCATCTGAACATTAGGAAGAACTTCCTGACTGTGACAGCTGTTCAGCAGTGGAACTCTCTGCTCTGGAGTGTGGTGGAGGTTCCTTCTTTAGAGACTTTAAACAGAGGCTGGATGGCCATCTGTCGGGGGTGCTTTGAATGTGATTTTCCTGCTTCTTGGCAGGCGGTTGGACTGGATGGCCCATGAGGTCTCTTCCAGCTCTATGATTATTAATTGATGCTCAACCTGTACTAAAACCATCCAGGGCATCTCTAAGGGTATTATCTGTCTACACTTCAAAATTCATTAAGTTTGGCAAGGGCCCAGTGGTTCTCAACCTGTAGGTCGCCAGGTGTTTTGGTCTACAACTCCCAGATATCCCAGCCAGTTTACCAGCTGTTAGGATTTCTGGGAGTTGAAGGCCAAAACATCTGCAGACCCACAGGTTGAGAACCACTGCACAGTGGATCAATGCTGTGGGTTGCAGTTTGGTGAGGCAGAGATAGCTAAAGACTTTGTAAAACTACAGCTCCCACTGGGATCCTCCCCGGATTCTATAGCATTGAGCCATGTGTTAATTCGACAATGTAACTGCGACCTAGTGGTGCAGCTATACCAGGCCTGGGCAAACTTAGGCCCTCCCTCCAAGTGTTTTGGACTTCAGCTCCCACCATTCCTAACAGTCTCAGCCCCCCCTTCTTTTTAGGCTGGGAGGGGCCTGGGGCTGTTGGGAATGGTGGGGGGTTGAAGTCCAAAACACTTGGAAGGAGGGCCCAAGTTTGCCCAGGCCTGAACTACACTGAGTGCCGCTTGGCACCACTTTCACTGCCATGACTCAATGCTATGGAAGGGTGAGGCACTAGCAGCCCTCTTTGGCAGAGAAGGCTCAAGAGACCCTGCAAAGCCACAGCTCCCGGGATTCCATAGTCTGGAGCGCCGGCAGTTAAAAGCGATGTGAAACCGCGTTCCTCGTGCAGTGTGGATGCGCCCTAAGTTCGGCCTGGGGCGGAGGCGGAAGGGGAGCGCCTCTCTCTGCTCCGCCCTGCGTTACACAAGCCTGCCTGGCTCTTGGCGAGTCCTCGCCCTCCTCTGGCTACTATCGGAGCCTGCCTGGGCGCCGCATTGTGTTGCGTTGTGTAACCCGACACAACGGGCCCGCCCAGACGACCCTTGGGGCAGAAAGCGCCCTTCACACAGCCAGAGGCAGAGGCTCCAGTGTGAACTCAAGCCGGAGAAGGTAAGGGCAGCCCCCAGCTGCAGGATTTTGCCAGACTGGTAGGGCTTCCCAGGCAGAAGACGCTGCTGGTTGCAGGCATGAGCAAACTTGGGCCCTCCAGGTGTTTTGGACTTCAACTCCCACAATTCCTAACAGCCGGTAGGCTGTTAGGAATTGTGGGAGTTGAAGTCCAAAACACCTGGAGGGCCCAAGTTTGCTCATGCCTGCACAAGCTATCAATGCACCTTGACTCCACTTTAATTGCCAGGTCTCAATAATATGGAATAACAGGATTTGCAGTTTGGATGCATCACAAAATCATTGGTCCCTAAAGACCTTGTCAAACTATAAGTCCCATGCGCCTACGACTTTAACTGGCGGAATGCTATGAAGCCACATGAGTTGTAATTCCCCTGCGCTGTTGGATTTATTGCATGTTGACTCTGCTTTAACTGTCATGACTCAGTGCTTTGGAAATGTGGGAGTTGCAGTTTTGCAAGGTCTGTAGCTTCCCCAGGCGAAAGAGTGGTGATGCCTCAACAAACTGCAACTCCCGGGGTTCCATAACATCGAGTTGTGGCATAGTCAAAATGCATTCATTCTGTAGTGTGGAGAGGCACCCAGCCACAACAGAGCAAAAGGAAGTGCTCATTCCCTGCCTTCCAGGTAGAACCCCAGCTAATCGTGACAGGGAATGTGAGAACTAAGGATGCATCTGCATTGTAGACTAATTGCAGTTTGGCACCCCTTAAACTGTCATGGCTGAATAGTGTGGAATCCAGGGAGTCGTAGTTTTACAAAGTCTTTGGCTTGCTCTCTGCTCTCACCAAAACTACAGCTCTCAGGATTCCGTAGCATTGAGTCATGACAGCTAAACTGGTGTCAAAGTACATTCATTCTGTAGTCGGACACCAGTAATGTAGATGCACCCCTAGGTTGCCTCTGCAATGTGGAATCAATGCATTTTGACACCACTTTAACTTCCATGGCCCGGTGCTATGGAATCATGGGAGTTGAGGTTTTACAAGATCTTTTGCCTTCTCTTTAGCCAAATTGCTAAACTGCTGTAGATGAGACCATAGTCTGGGCTGAGCTGCCAATGCATGAGGGACTGCAAACAGCAAATATAAACTGGATAGCCATCTTCTCCGTTTCCAAGTATTGTGTGGCCATGCCATATATTGGAATGGCCACACATATATATTGGAATTCCAGCAGCTTTAGAGTTGGGAAGTACATAAATAATAAATCTTTATTTATATCCCACTTTTCTCCTTAATGGGATCCAAAGCGGCTTACCACATATTAAAATAATGCAAGCAACAATCCAAATACATCAATAATAATAAGTATAAGACATCATAAAATAAAAATTTGTAACAACAATAATAAAAATTCACATTCTTGTGGCATCATGTCAGATCATATTGCACTTTGTTCCAGTTTATAAACATTATGGTGTTTCTTATCACTCCAGCTTAGTTTTCTTCACTAAAGGCCTCTCTAAACAGGAAAGTTTTAACTGGTTCTTGAAGGAAGACAGGGAGGGAACTGATTAATTTCTTTTGAAAGGGTGTTCCATAGAGTTGGGGCAACCACAGAGAATGCCCTCTTCCTCGTTGATGTGAGGTGCATTTGTGACAGTGGTAGAAGTGAGAGTGGGGTCTCACCAGAAGATCTTAAAGAGCGTTTGGTTGGTATGAGAAAATACAGTCTGATAAGTTCGACCTGAACCATTAGGGCTTTAAAGGTCAAAACCAGCACCTTGAATTTGGCTCGGAAACAGATTGGCAGCCAGTGCAGGTGCTGTAGCAGAGGGGTTGTCCGCTCTCTGGGTCCAGCACCTATAAGTAACCTGGCTGCAGCTCTTTGGACTAATTGAAGTTTCCGAGCACTCTTCAGGGGCAGCCCCACGTAGAGTCAGTTACAGTAATCTCAGTGGGATGTGACCAAGGCGTGGACCACCATGGTCAAGTCTAGATTCTCAAGGTACGGGTGCAGTTGGCACACAAGTTTTAATTGTGCAAAGGTCCTCCTGGCCACCGCCAACACCTGGGCGTCCAGGCTTAGCGATGAGTCCAGAAGGAGCACCAAACTGCAGAAATGTGTAATAGAGTTGGTTGTCATCTGCATACAGATGGCATGGAAAACAACATCTCCCTACAAGGGAAATGCCACAAATCCTTGGTTTAATTCCCCCCTTTACCACCCATGTATGTGTGTCAAGTCTCATATTTAAAAGTTTTCTACAAAGGCTATGAAGAAACCTTTCACCCTCATATTTTATAAAGAATGACAACCACAACGTTGGCTGCTTGAGAAGACACCTGTTGCCTGCAAGTTCTATGGGGAGTTATTATCATGTCTGAGAAAACCTTTGGTTATATATTTCATTAGTTTGTGACAGTAATAAATACTATGAAATGGAAGGTTTTAATCCTAAGTATACTTGGAGTATACTTGCAGTCATGCTGGCCACATGAACTTGGAGATGTCTATGGACAATGCCGGCTCTTCGCTTTAGAAATGGAGATGAGCACCAACCCCCGAGTCGGTCATGATGGGACTTAATGTCAGGGGAAAACCTTTACCTATACTTGGAGTCAGTGGGGCAACTTCTAAGAAAGCCCTATTTAGATCATCTCTTACATTAGACATATAACAGCCACTAGAAGATCAGAGAATAATTATGTGGTTGCTTTGGTCATTCCTACTTGCTTTAACTTATCAAATGAAACTCAAAACGTATTCAGTGATCATAAGTACATGGCAATAGAAAGTAACAGTGCTTGATTATTGGTTTTCCATTTCAAAGGTGCTGAAGTTCAATCCTTCAGTTGTCTGGGAACTGGATTAAGGATGTTGATTCACGCTGTTGGCTTCACAGCTTTTCCCCATCTGGGTGGATTTCTTGGCTGGTTCTTGACCCGAAAAGAAGTGCCCACATGGTTTGAAAGTCTGAACAAACCGTCATGGCGGCCACCCAATAAATTGTTCCCAGTGGCTTGGACAACACTATATTCCAGCATGGGGTAAGGCTTTTCCAGTATGTCCTTCCTCGTTACCTCAGGTTACAATCCTTCATATGTTTCTTGGAAGCCAGCCCAGTGGGAGCAAATATACATAGGAAACAAGCATAGAATCAGATTAAGAGTCAGTAAAATCCCATCAATTGCTTCCTTTGTAACTTTGCAGTAACTACTTAATTACATTTGTGCCCATGATATAATTACTGTGTTGATGTGAGTTTTCTGGATTGTATGGCCATTTCCAGAAGCATTCTCTCCTGATGTTTCACCCACATCCATGGCAGGCACCTTCAGAAGTTGTGAGGTTTAATTACTGTTGCCGAAATTACTTCTAATTCCTTTCCAATTTGAAGTGCAAGGAGAGAGAGTCTCTATACAATTGGTTCTCCACATTCACAGTCACAGGACCATGAAAAATATGAATAGAAACATTGCCTTTTTTAACCAAAGAGAATACTTCTCTAGGAATGTCACTGAAAGTTGATGATAGAACGATACTGGAAAACCTGGATATTCTTGGGGAGGTGTTTTCTCAAGGAATCACTAGGTCCTCCAATATGATTGCATGGTCTGCATGGTCAGCTTTTGGCAGAAATTGACCATAAAGTCACACTGGAAGACCATGATTTTAATTAAATTTAAAAATGACACCATGTAACATGATTTGTGTTCCTGAGTCAACATATCATTTACTTAGTGTTTCTGTCACAGCGGTTCTCAACCTGTTTTGGCCTACAACTCCCAGAAATCCCAGCCAGTTTACCAGCTGTTAGGATTTTTGGGAGTTGAAGGCCAAAACTACTGGGGGCCCACAGGTTAAGAACCACTGTTCTATCATTGAAAAACATGGGAAAAGTTTATTAAACTGCAGAAACATCCTGCAGCACCCTTTGCTATAGCTTTTCAATTATCCTCCCATAGAGTCTCAACCAATTCAGGATGCTTTGCCATAGATGCAGGTGAAACGTCAGGTGAGAATGCTTCTAAAACATGGCTATGTCGCTCGAAAAACCTACAACAACCCAGTGATTTCAGCCATGAAAGCCTTTGACAATACATTCAATTCAACATAGTTTGCGGCAATCGCAAACACAAAGTTTCTGGAGTATAACAACTAATTTCAAAGTTACTAGTGCATGATTTCAAACCAGAAATAGGTTTTTCTCCAAATTGTATTAATTGTACAAATTTGCAAAAGTCGAAGCCACAAATGTGGAAATCCAGCTGCACTAGAGTCCTTTCCACTAGGGCAATGGTTCCCAACCTTTTTTTAAAACCAGGGTCTACTTTGACCAAGAACCACTCGCCAATATTATTACCAGATTAATATTATTAATCAGTTTTTGGTCAACTTTAGATTCAGTTTGGTTATTTGGGGTGCTGATTCAAAAAATTGCATTGGATAGACCACATCAGCTCTCGTTTCTGATAAAGAACATATGCCATCCAGTAGTTGCCATCTGCTCGCCCACAGAAACCCATATTTAAATATCGAGAGCTGATGTGGTAGTAGTAATCTTTTGTGGGTAGTCAGCCTTTCCCCTCCCAACATTCTCATTGCCTCAGCACTTTAAGAGGGTTTAGTGAGATAGATCGCTGTCATTGCCATGTGTTTTTGAGGCAATGGTGTAGTAATGGTGAGGCCAGGGACTACTGCATTAGGGTAAGATGTCTTCAAGGATAAAGAGTAACACTAATCATAAGATTTTCAAGTAACCTGTACTGAAGAACTGGTGCAGATAGTTCTACATAGAGACAGGTCTGAATTTTCAAGGGAGTGTGTGTTGTATATTCAAATAGATTATGAAATTTCATGGCCTGTCTTGATCTTTTCTAGTGAACCTAGGGCCACTGAGATGTGGCCTGATGGACTTCATTTGTTAGTCTGTTAACCCTCTTTATGTAGCATTACAAGACAATATGTAAGTAATGAGACCTTAAGATCCTTAGCCCCCACTGCTCCTGCCTACTTTCCTAAACTACTGTATATTTGCCTGATGAAATAGTATATGCGTCCAAAAGCAGGCACGGGATTTTCTGCTTCCTTGGTTTGACCTCATAAAGTTATTGCCACAGAATAGGTTGGGTGCCATAATATTTGTCGTTTGAGATGGCTCGCAACAAGGTGACAAAGATCACTAAGTCAACTTCTAAACTGTAAGTAACTGGAGAAAAGCTCATTTTCAAATATCCGTTCAAATAGGATGTCCAAATGCAAATGACTAAACTGATTTCTTTTTCCCCAGGTATGCTTCTTACTTGGTGTGGAAGGACCTTGGTGGCTTCAACAGTAATGCTGTAGTTCCCCTAGGTCTCTATGGAGCTCAGCTTGCCCTGAACTGGGCATGGACTCCTATATTCTTTGGGGCTCATAAACTCAAGCTGGTAATGTTCCCCTTCAATTTGTACTGTCTTTAGTTTATATACCTAGCTCCAGGCTAAATTATAAATTATACTAGTTTTTTCAAGTTGTTTGAATATCACACACACACACACACACACACACACACATATCTGATTTAAGAAAAAATAGAGAGAAAGGGAGGCTGGATTATCATGGATATTGCATTTCCAAGGACCTTGCCACTATCAAATAGTCTGTTAAGTGTATTTTATGGCTTGGGGAGGCTGTTCTCACTCCTGTCTGGAAAGGCATACTAAGTCCATGTCTACTTGCTGCATACACACACACACACACACACACACACACACACACTGTCTTTAGTTTATATACTTAGCTGCAGTTTAGTTTATATACTTAGCTGCAGGCCTTGGACACATTTTTGGACTTCAACTCCCAGAATCCCCCATCATTAGCCATGATGATTGGAATACACTAAAGATTGTATTCTTTGGTGTATTCCCTTTCTGGATTTAGCATTTCTACACTCAGACTCTTTGGATGTCTTGGGAAATTGTTTATGAATCTGGATATTGAGATTTAGCCTTCTAGATTGTTAATTTAAGTGTTCAGGTATTTTCTGAGTTTTTAGAAAAATAGCAGGGAGATTTCTATTATGAAGAACTGGTAATCCAAAAACTTTTCAATTCCTGACAGTTCTCAGAAGCTCCCAATTCTTGATTTTGTGTCCACATTCCCAAAGGAGAAAAGAGGAAAGGCAAACTGTACTGCCTCAGAACAAAGCCTTCAGATACAACACATTCATTCATATTTGCTAGTGGTGATAATTCATGAAGTTTTCTGGCTCCAGAATGTTGGAATAGAGATTCTTTATTACAGACTTGCATAACTAAAGCAAGAAGATATTTGACAAGTCAAAGCAAAAGGTTTGTGTTGCCTGTTTGTCAAATATTGCTTCTGCTTTCCTGGCAGTAATATCTCTCCCTTGCAGTTGTGTTTACTCTGAATTTAAGGCAGCTGTGGCTGTACAGTGAAGGCTGTAAAGTTAGCAATCTCATGCTCTGCATGCTCCATTTTTCCCTTGTTAAGAATTGTGTGTTTGAGATAAACACTTCAGGCACCTCCCTTGACCTGAGGGAGCAGATACTAGATTGTCAGCATCAGCTTGCTATTTCTGTGCATCTAATTAAACAGCAAAATGTCCAAACAAAGGTCTGAATCTCTAAATCTATTGCTATTTGCACATGCAGAGTCCTTGTTGGATTTTTTAATCTATAATGGGGATTATTAAAGGAAAATGCACATTACATACAATATATGTTAGTTCAAGATTTCAAAAAGAATATATGTTGCTAATTGAGTTGGCTATGTATTGACTTCAAAAAGCAGCATTTCACTGTTTCTTACAATATAATGCTCTAAATTACATTGTTAGCTCCAGCCAGAATTGTTCCATTGTTCTAATAGTAATTTGATAAGCTGCCACTTATATAAATTCCATTTATTCAGTGGATCTACTATATTGAGATTAACAGAATTCCAGTCTAAGGCATTCAGTTTATGTATCTTTCCTGCATTTCTTTAGTATTTTGAATTAGCATTTTAATATAATTGCTCGAGTAAGAAGTATTTTTTTAACTGAATGTTATTTTAATTCACATTATGTACTGCCTCCGGTCTCTTATTGGAAGATCGCTCTCTCCCTCTCCCCCTCTCTATACACAGAGTATTTATATTCCACCCATTTCATCCCAAAGGGGACTCAGGGCAGATCACAGAACACATACGGGAAACATTCACTGTCGTTATACACTGACAAGACAGACAACTGTGCATAGATAGAGGTATATATAGGCTTTTCCATCTTCAGCATCTTGGAGGCTTGTACTCTATTCTGGCCACTTGGGAGTGCTGTCGCTCCATCTTCCTTGCCGAAGAGCTTTGTTCATAAACTTCCTCCTTGATTGAATTGCAGGCATATTTCTGGCATTTCCTTATGGGTGCCTGAAATACCTCCCCACTTTAAAGTGGTACCTATTTATCTACTCATATTTGCTTTCAAACTGCTAGGTAGGCAGAAGCTAGGCTAAAGGCCAGGAGCTCACCTCAACCTGGGCTTCAAACTTCGGACTGCTGCACATTGGAGCAAAAACACAGCATCTGGAAAATGTCTTCTAAAATTTGCTCAGAATATAGGCTATAACTGCCTTATTCATACCTTGAATCAAGGGGTCATAGTTCTCTTATAGTCTAGCGAAACAAATTATTTTTGCATTATGCCAAATGTATGAATCATGTGGACCTTTATCTCTTTGTGTCTCTGTCTCTCTCTCCTCCAGGCTCTGATTGACATTGTGGGTTTGTACGGTCTTGTGCTGGCCACTATGTACTCCTGGTATCCGATTAACAAAACCGCCACACTATTGATGGTGCCTTACTTGGCTTGGCTGACCTTGGCCTCTTCTCTTACCTATCGCATCTGGAGAGACAACCCAGAAAAGGGAGAAGAGAGAATAAGAAAGGAATGGGTAACATTGAAGTCACTGGATGATGCAGGACTTTTATCCTACAGAAGGAAATTAATATGCAGACCCAAGAACATTGCCTATTTCAGCACAGAGTGATAGGCAACAGTTTGTCAGACTGCCACACCGCTCAACTCTTATTCGGACTCAACATGCAATCTCTCATTATGTCTACTAAAAATAATCCAAAAGGCCTTGCTTCCAGGTATATAGGTGTAAGAATGCAACCACAGTGTTGATATTGTATTGGTTACGGATGTATGGTGATGCCTTTAATGAAGCTTGAAATGGACTCGATTTAATCTATCATTGTGTGTAGAGAATAGTATCCAAGGGAAAAGGAATTTTTCTGGATGTGCATTGTGCTCAGACTCTACTTGTATGTGATATTTTTTTAAAGTGAAAATACGTTAAATACACGAGGTTTGCTTCACTCACTGTTTGTAGATTGAATACATTATTACCTTTTCCTCTTGACATTTTCTTCTTTCTCTTCATTTACCTCCACTATGAAAATTTAGGTTGTCAGCTCCTTTTGGACAGGAATGTGTTTACTTGTTTGTCTGATTGATAAGACTGTATGCATTCATATAGAAATGAACGTATTACATATGTACCTAAAATGTGACTTATTCGTGCAACAAAACATAGGTTTACCAGCCTCTTGTTTAAACATGGGTCTATTTCTGGGAAACTGGAGCTGCTCATGGTTCCCTGTTGTTTGGATTCTTGATGCCGTAGTTGTATTTGCTCCAAAGATGAAACATGTGACTAGGATCAGATGCTTGAAATGAGACATTCGTTCTTTGCATCTGACTTAATTTTATGTTCCTTCTTTGTACATGCCATTTGCTACCTGGATTGGTACTTGCAAATATATCTGTCATGCAGAGAAGTTTCACAAGCAGATCTTAACTTTGAACCAAAGGAATCCAGTTTTAGTGCCAGAGATCATTTTGCTTTACACTAATAAATGTTGCCTTACTGTGAATTGTGGACTTTTTCTGAATGGATCAATGTGACTGCCTCTGACTTATTTAAGAGTTTATGGGGGAGGAAACTTATTGTGTATCATGAACACCAGGGCTTGGGAAACTTAGTGTTAGCACTGTAGTATTCAAATTAAATAATTAAGGTAAAGTAAAGGTTTTCCCTGACATTAAGTCTAATCATGTTTGACTTTAGAGCAGACCTGGGCAATTACCGGCCCTCCAGGTGTTTTGGACTTCAACTCCCAGAAATCCTAACAGCTGGTAAACTGGCTAGGATTTCTGGGAGTTGAAGTCCAAAACACCTGGAGGGTCGGTAATTGCCCAGGTCTGCTCTAGAGGGTGGTGCTCATCTTCATTTCTAAGCTGAAGAGCTGGTGTTGTCCTTAGATACCTCCAAGGTCATATGGCCAGCATGACTGCATGGAGCATCATTATCTTTCCACAGAAGCGGTACCTATTGATCTATTCAAACTTGCATGTTTTCAAACGTCTAGGTTGGCAGAAGCTGGGTCTAACTGTGGGAGCTCAACGCACTCTCTATATTCAATCCGCCAACCTTTTGGTCAGCATGTTCAGCAGCTCAGCAGTTTAACCCACTGTGTCACCAGGAAACTCACATTAAATGATTAAAGAGACATAATTTGTTAATATAGGTTTTGCAGTAAATTCCTTATCTGGAATTCTGAAATGTAAAATACTCCAAAGACCTCATCTGAACAAATTCTGCTAAGAAAAAACCTTATTGGGGTTGCCATAAGTCAAATTTATATTTTATTTTAACTTCTCATTCCACAAGGTAAGCTCACAGCCCTCACAAGGGGGTATAGAAATATTTTCCAAGAAATTAATGTGGTAAAGATTCTACAGGTGCAATACTTGGAAAAATATGGGGGAAATAAAGGATGGAGATTTTACTGAATGGTTATAAATCATCTTCTCTGGCCCAAAGTGTTTTTGTTTTTCAAACAATTTCAGACTTGACTTGATGTCATTTGGCCAATCTTCCTTGCCACAACAATTTAGAGAGCTGTAGTGCCATCTAGCGATATGAAGAAAAGCAAACATTACTACTTTTTAAATTTTCTGCTGTCACATCTATTCCCAATCTATCCTAGGGGTTTCTTGGCAAGATATATTCAGAGTGATTTTTCCATTGTCTGAGGCTGAGGGAGTGTGACTTGCCTAAAGTCTCCTTATGGATTTCTATAAGCTGGGGTCTTAGTTCAAAACTTAAACTACTACGCCATGCTGGATTCCTTTTCTGCCTTTTGCCACTCCACTCAGAAAAGAGAATTGTTCCTTTCTTGATAAGAGTTAAGGTACTGTACTTGTGTTAACCCATGCGTAGATTGACTCTGGTTTTGTTTTTTTGTTTGGGGGGGGGGGGGTGTTAATTCTTTGCCTAAAATTTCTAGACTTCTATGAGTTTATCGAATGTAGTGAACCACCAAAAAGCAAAAGTGTCACTATCTCAGTCACCCATATGAACAATTTTTAAATATTTTGAATTATGGAATTTTGGATAAGACATGCTCAACCTATACCAGTTTTGAATATGCCCTCTCTTCAGAAGTCAGGCCTTGAACATAGTAATTCATGCTCTAGCAGTGTGAAAACAACGCAACTGTAATGTATTTATCATGAGGCTGTCTTGAAATGTGTCCAGAAAGTTTAGTTGCTTCAAACTGCTGTCCATCTATTGTTCAAAACCAAACAGAGTATATAACTGTTGCCCCACTTACTTCTTTGGCTGCATTTATACCAGGCATGGGTATAGTACTAACGCCATTCCACATCACTTTAACTGCCATGGCTCAATGTTATGGAATTATGGGAATTGTAATTTTATAAGGTCTGTTATAGCTTCTCTGCCTAAGAATGCCAATGCCTCATCAAACTGCTAATTCCAGGATTCCATAGCATTGAGCCTTGGTAGTTAAAGTGGTGTTGAACTGTATTAATTTTACAGTGCAGTTGTTCCTTGTGTTTTAACATGCTGATTCTCGCATTTCAAGCCCTAAACATCTATGCAATTTAAGTACTTTGTTTGTTTGTTTGTTTAACATATTTATACCCCACCCTTGTCACCCCAGAGAGGACTCAGGGAGGCCTTACAACAGGCCACAATTAAGTCACTTTCTCTCTCAATGTGAGGATTGTCGGGGAATCTCCATAGATTCAACCCTCAATACAAGAAACGGGAGCTTTTATAGCATGAAGCATACTTCTCAAAGATGACTGGTCCATACATTGTATCACCTGCACTTTCCAATGCCTGGTCCTGCCCTGCCTATAAAAGGCCCTTGGGAGAAGCTGAACTCCCGATTGTCAAGATTCTGGATTGGGATTTTGCAGGGTGAAACTATACCATATCTCCTCACTCCTCCAAATCCCATTTTCTAACAGCTGCAGCCTCCAAGCATGTTCGTTTACTAGCTGGTGAAAAGTGACAAATGACAGAAAAGTGCTTAACTGTATTCCTATAGTAGGCATCATCCAGTGGCTCCAGAGTTCCGCAGATACCTTGTACTCCAAAAAGACAAATAAATGGGTCCTAGAGCAAATCAAGCCCAAATTTCCCTATAACACAATGTGACTGTCATACTTTGGACATAATCAGACATGTTGTTGCGTGCTTTTAAGACATTTCCAACTGATGGCAACCATCATAGGGTTTTCTTGAGAGAATGTGTTCATAGAGGGATTGTCTTTGCCTTCATCTGAAGCTGAGAAGGTCTGACTTATTGGAAAATGCAATGATGACTGATAAGATAGATGAGAATGAGAAAAGAGGAAGACCGCATTACACATGGCTAATCTCAATCCAGATAGCTAGACTCAATCAAGGAAGGCACTGCCCTGAGCAGGGCTGTTGATGACATGCCATGGTGCCTTGGAAGTCTCTTATTCATAGGCTCATCATAAGTTGAAGTTGACTTGATGGTAGTTAGCAACAAAGTTACTAGCAAGATGCCAGCCAATCTCTTACAAGCCTTGATTCAGTTTCGGCAGCCCTGTCTCATGTTTTTTAAATATCTGACCATTTGACACTGACATACATCTGAACGCATTACATTCTGTTACATTCTGTTTCTGTCTCCACAAACACCCCACTCATGAGCTCCCGAGAGGAACAGCTAACTAACTTGATCCTTCACTTGATCATAGTCAAAAGTCAGCTTCCAAATTTGCAAGCTATTAAAAGATTTTTGCATGTAAATGGTCTTTAGCCATTGGCACCAGTCTTATCCCATCTGGTGCCTGGTATTCTGCTCAGCAATGTGTGTGTAAAGCAGAGCTTGGAAACATTCCCTTTTTGGGACTACACTTCCCACAATCCCTAGCTTCCTTGGTCTCAGGGGGTGATTGTAAGAGTTGAGCTTTCTAAAAGTAATTTTTCTGCACTTGAATTAAGTCAACCTCATCTTTCTATTTGAGGAGACTGAGTTTTACTTGTTTAAATTTTAATGTTCCTCCCATATCCTGTATATAAAACTTGTAAAGAATACAACTCTGTCCTTACAGAAAGTCTATTGCCATTGCATCAAGGATATAAATGAGAATCTAATACACAGAATCTACACATATATGCATAGGTTCAGGTTGTAGGAAAGCATGAAGGAGAAGCATGATCGCTCCCAACATTTTTAAATTTCTCAACACTTGCATTCCTTTTTCCAATCCATGAAATAATCAATCAAAGTTTTTAGATAATGATTAAGTTGCCTCTGATCCCCAGCACATAGACAACAAGTTGTTAAAGCATTTACATGCTGTTTGACACCACTAGATTAGCACGTTTGCTTGCCTTCTGAAAATCTTAACAAGGAAAACCAATTAGGGGTGGTTTGGCCTTGGCATGCAACAAAAAAAGATGCAAACTAATTAATTCAGTCTGTGCAAAGAGTCACTGAATCCTTTTCATAGCTTCTTGCATACTATTTTGGTGATTAGTCCTGTTTGACAATATGGAGCAGATCTATACAAAATCAAACCAATCTGCCCATTAAATTACTGGAAAATCTCCAAACTGAAATGGGGCAATGGGTTGCCATAATGGAAAGAAAAAGCAAACAACATCCTCTAAGTTGGTACTAATTATGTTTGTTTATTGTTTGTTTGTCTTGCAATGGTTACAACGGAAGGCACCGAGGAATGGCTGCCAGACAACGTATCCAGGGATATATTTTGTTTTGATAATCAGCTGTCCTATTTATTCATCCCTGTCTCCGCCTGATACCGACAGTGTCTTATTTCACCTTTGCTTCTGGCCAACTAAATATTTCCTGAGCCTGGGACTGCAACACTTCTTGCTGACAATCAAACGAGAATGAAAAATGAATGGAAATAGTAAATAGAAACTATGCTGCAGGGGAACAGTCAGCTGATGTAAAACACACAAATGCAAACATAAAAGGAAGCCCCTTAAACACAATCTGCTGAAAGTTATTAAGACATTAATCTCCAATTTTACGAAACCCTGTCAGTGAGTGGAGCTAGGGGCTCATCTTGACTGCTATATGACACTAAATAAGACAGTGATTTATAAAGTAACTCCATTCACAATGGGAAAGACTGTGAATTATGATTAATGACACAATAAAAATGGTAGCAATTACTAACAATTTTAATGTGTGTTTGAAGTTAGTGACACCGATAGGTATATTTCAAGCATCATGGGACAACTGTTCACTGTGCAGTAAAAGAGGTCCCAATTAATATTAGATGTATGCAATGACATGATGTAAAAATTGTAGATAGTAAATGCTTTTTTGAAAGAACCATAAATGACAACATCAAAGATAAATTTGGAAGGGAACAGAAACATTTCAGAGAGGCAATCCTATCACAGTAAATTTAAATACAATAATATCTCTTCAGGGATTTTGCTATCATGGTTGAGATCCTCTTTGACACTAGCAGAACATAGAAATATGGGTTGCTTACCTGTAACCATGTTGGGAACTTTCCCAGTACTCCTTGAGCCAGCTTCTGCTTATTTCTATTGGGAATGGGGCTCTGTTCAGCAATCTTTTGTCAATAAAGAAAACTGGATAGAAAGGGTTAATGTTAGTATGACTTCTGGTTACACAAGCATAACTCTTGCTAAGGGAAATGACCAGTTTCCTTCGTGATTGATGTTCTCTCATATTTATGAAATAGAATTTCCATGCAGAAGAACCTGGACTTTCAGAGAACCATGAAGAGAAGCTGAAAGAAATCTATTACTTCGAGAATTTTCATACTGAGATATTAAGATGTATGTCTCTTATGTTCCCTTTTGTGTAGAGATAAGGGATAGATAAGGCTTTTGTTTCTACTTATTTTGTAATTTTTTAACCAAATCCACCCATTTCTTCATATCCATGCAAGAGAGAACTAGAGATTTTTAAACAGAAACATACATAAGCCTTTGACAATAACATACGTAAGGCGTGCAAAACATTCCTTTTCCGGCAAGCATTTGGTTTCTGCTGATTGGGGTTCTGTTGTTCTTAAATTTGTTTTTAACTGTGTTTATGTATATTGTCTCTCGTAGTTTGTAAACCGCTCTAAGCCATCGGGGAGTGGCGGTATACAAGTTGAAATCATAAATAAATAAATAAAACTGACATCTGACTTAAGTTATCACTTCTTTCTTCAGAGGAACTTCTTACTATCAACGTTTACATGATAGACACTTCAAAGTCTTTTCTTTGCTCAAAATAGCTCCTAGACACAGCTAGTATCTACAGCTAGAATTCATACACAAAAATGGCAAATGCCAGCAAATTTGGGAGGGAAAAGCCTTGATGTTCAACAAATCTGCATCCAGGAGCAAATGGAAGCGGCAAATTTCCCACATGTGCACTCCAGACCTTCCTGTGCCACACTAATTTGCATCCTACATGCAATCTTTGTTGTTGTTCTACTACTACGTACAGCCATGGTGGTCTGCCTATATGAATGCAGAGCACTGCCCTAGAAGGAGTTCGGCAGCAGCTGGGAAAAGAGAGAGAACCACATTCCAGAGATTAGATTAAAGCTCAGCAATGATCTTTGCAGAGTGGCTGGCTCCGGGGAAAGTTTAAAGCAGTAGGAACGATGGGACCCTGATTAATCCAGCAGTCAAGAGCTTCCAAAAATAAAGTGGGTCAGAGGGACAGGAGGAGGAGGACAGAAGAGCTATCATTCATCAGCTCAGGATTCCCATCCCCACAATTCCTTACTAAAATGTCAACGGTTGGGGTGTTGGTATTTCAACATAGTTACCACTGTGGGGAGAAAAACAATACACTTTCGAAGGAAAATATTCCATACCATTAAAATAATCCCTTTGTGCATAAGATGAGAGCCAATGGATAGAATATCCTGTAACCTTTGTTGTCACTGTCTCATCTGAAAAGCAAAACATCTGAGCAGCAGTAAATCAATTGTACAATGTCTGTTTGTCAGTCCACATGAGTCCAGCGGCAACAAAAGGAATGTTGAAGAAATCTGGAATGTGCAAACAAGTGGTCTTTTTAAACATTGTTATCGTTGGAACTACAGGTAGACCACCTCTTATCCAAAATTCAAAATTATCCACATAAATAGCTGAGATAGTGATATTTCAATGTATGTAAATGTTGTTTCACACGCAAAATTATCCAAAATAATGTATAAAATTACCCTGAGGCTTTGTGTGCAAGGCATGCATGAAACATAAGCAAATTTCATGGTTATATTTGGGTCCCATCTCTAAAACATCTCTAATTATTATACACAAATATTCAAAAATCAAAAAAAAAATCCAAAACACTTGTGTCCCAAGCATTCTGGATAAGGGATACTCGGCCCTTATTCAAAGGAAAAGCTAACAATCCGATATTACAGAGGTCTAAACACGTGGGCCTCCAGATGATAAAGGATTACAGATGCCAGCATTCTTCATTGGTAGCTTGGAGCTAATGAGAGTTGCAATCCAAAAACATTTATAAAACAATGGATTCCCCATCCCATCATATAAGTATGTAGAAAAAGTAGCAAGATAAAACTATATTTGTTCAAACTAGGCCACCAAATTTTCACCAGTTTGATCTAGGTACTGCAGCCCTGTGTAATATCCCATATTATTTTCAGAGGACACTCCATCTGGATCGGGTTGGAGTTGGGAGAAAACCACACAAGAGTCCTTTAAGATGTTGGAATAACCAGATATTAACATCCAAGAAATGGTGAGTGGAGCGGGAGAAGGATGAAAATCCGAGGGAGCAAGGCTTATATCTAGATATGCATAACACAAATACTGCTTTCTATTATTAATGTGGTGGCATACATGAGTGGTGGAATTAAAAAATCTTATATTCTAAATCCTACATGAAAGCATTTCCAGAGAATCACCACCCTCAGGAAGGTTTGGGCAGCTGAGCACAAATCAATACAGTTATTCCAAAGGTATGCTCATAAATATATGTAGTCTAGCTGCGTGCTTTATATACACTTTCAGAATGAATGCATACCTTACTAAAGTGCCAGTAGCCAAGATCAGCTCACCAAACCTTCCCTCCTCTTAGATCTAGGCCCAATCTGCTGCATTTCAAATCCATTGCATTTGAAAAAGTCCACTTATTTCCAAACCAGCTCAAGCAGACTTCTGTTCTGATCTTCACAGGCATGTAGCCAGGGGGGGGGGGGCTAAGGGGGCTTCAGCCCCCCCCCCCCGAAATTCTCAGAGTGGTCCGCGAGAAGGCCTTACTGGTACATTATTTAAACTGTTATGTTTATTCATATCATGATCTGATCACCATGCTCATTATATCCCACACTAATGGGGTTATTGGGATAACAATACAAAAGGTTTGCTAGGGTAGACCCTCTTCCACCCAGTCTCAGCCCCCCCGAACCAAACTCAAAACCCCCCTGAACCAAAATCCTGGCTACGGCCCTGGATCTTCACAATTGTCTACACTGTTCAGAACATTCATTTTAATGGCTCCATAACTGTAAAAATCTTCAGTGTTTAATACCAACTAAGCAAAACACTTACACTGAGATGGACTGTACAGAAGCAAGAGAAGCACAAACATTTCTAAAATTTATTTTCTATCGATGTGATCACCTTGCAAATACAACAGCAATATTGACAATCAGGCTAGTGTAGTAGTAAGAGTGGTATCCAGATTTGAAAATTGCAGATTCCAGCTTTGTTAGATAAGTAAGTTTTGACATGTCTCAACTTTTCAGCATAAGACAGATCTTCAAGTCCAACAGGTTTGCTAATACATGAAAGATACTAAGAAAAAGTCCTATTCAGTATCAACTGGAATATCATTCCACAAATGTGATACATTCAAGCATTTTATTGTACGATATTGTATCTTCAAGTCATGACTTATGATAACATTAAAGTTAACCTATTGCTTGATTTTCTGGGGCTGAGAGTGGGTGACTTACTCAAGATCACTCAATGGGTTTCCATGTCCGAATAGGGAATTGAGCCCTGCTCTCCAGAGTTATAGTCCAATGCTCAAACCAATGACTAGGCCACACTGGCTCTCTTATTGTATGTCACTGTTGTAAAATTAATACTGGCTCTTAGCCTTACTCAGTGGTTTTCATGAGAGGAATGTAAAGGAGGTCTTAATGTCATATCAAGCATCTGACAAACTAATTAAGAAAAAAGGTAATGGCATTGCACCTGCCTCTTCCTCTCTACTTTTGAGGGAAGGGTGTTCTCTCAAGGGCAGCAGGAGGGCACCCTGGCAAGTCCAGAAACATATAGTGGTGGGTAGCTTTCCAACTTTGAATACAGATTCCTATCATGGCTGTGGATAAATAGGTGACTTCTGCATCCAAGATTTTCCACCTATGAGCTAACCCACCCACACAGACTATTTAAAATAAATATTTTAATGCTTCATATTTAAAATAAAGGAGAGCAGAAAGAGGCCAGTCAGAGTGAGAACGAGGGAAAGGCGACACCCGAGATTGCTGGGGTCATCCTAGCCTGCTCCCACCCCAGCCAGGGCTCCCATTCCATATATAGCTCCTGACAACTGGAACCTCTAACTCTCCCCCCTCACCTACTCCTCCTGCTCTCACATATCTGCTTCTGGAGCCTGAACAGAGAGAGAGCTCTTGGCCACAGCAGGGGGTCTTTGGGTATCCACTGCAACAGGATGGCTGAGAAGCAAGAGCAACCCCCAGCCTCCCAGAATGGTGAAAATGCAGAAGGAACAGAAAATGCAGAAGGTGCAGAAAATGCAGAGGCTGAAAAGCCAAAGTTGGAGCCTCTGCCACCATTTGAAATTGTTACCGGGTAAGAGTGTGCTTTTCTGTTTGCATTAGATGGAAGCAATGTGCATGAAAATCAAAAGAAACTTTCCCCTCTTTTGCTCAGGGATTCACAGGCCAGCGGGTTGTTTGCAGGTTTGCTTAGAAAGAGAGATCTGACTCAGGTTCAAGGATTGGGGGGTTCTGATCAAGGAGGGGGACATTATTTCTGAGCTGTGCAAAAAAAAAAAGCTTGTGTGGATGTGTGCCTTCAAGTCACCTGTTGATTTATGATGACCCCATGTGTTTCCATAATTAGACAAGGAATACTCAGAGGTGGTTTATACCAATTCCATCCTCAGAAATATAGCCTGCGGCACCTAACATTGATTGGCAGTCTTTCATCCTATTACTAACCAGAGTTGATGCTACTTAGCTTTTAAGATCAGAGAGCATCAAGTGCCATTAAGGTCCTTAAGCTAGAGAGCCATAAATGCTATCAAGCAGGATAAGCACAAAGCACATTGGTGGCAAATTCATTAATTTTATTATTATCTTGAATGCCATTGAAATCTCTATTTTATTTCACAGAGGGGGGAAATGCTCAACTAGGGCATTTAAATCATATAGCAATTTTTTGTCTTTCAACATCCCACATGCTTGTGAAAATGCCATGTATTTATGTAACTATTTCTACACACAAGCCACCCCATTAAAAAGGAGGAAAGACTAAGGAGAAACTCTGAATATCATTGAGTACACCTGGAAACAGTTAAGATCTAATGCAGTTCCACAACTGAGAATAATAGCTACCACATGGATAGAAGTTTATCAAGTCGCTCCTGATATGAAAGGAAAATGGATAAAAGGAAGATTCATAAAGTCATATCTTTTAAGCTGCTTTCCTTAAGTCAGTGGTTCCCAACTTGTGGGCCATGGCCCACTAGTAGGCCGCAAGACCTAAATTAAGGTCTGCAGCTCTAGATTTTTAAATATGGTATACTGTGGGCAAGCAGATGGCGACTACTGGATGGCATATGTTCTGAAAGAGAAACTAGAGCTGATGTGGTCTATCCAATGCAATTTTCTGAATCAGCACCCCAAATAACCAAACTGAATCTAAAGTTGACCAAAAGCTGATTCGTAACCCTTTTGGTACTAATGTTGGAGAGTGGTTCCTGGTCAAAGTGATCCCTGGTCAAGTGGTCCCTGGTCAAGTGGTCCCTGGTCAAGTGGTCTCTGTTTAAAAAAAAGGTTGGGAACCACCGCCTTAAGTGTTACTAATATTTGTTTTAATGAAATGCATATGGCATCAAGTTTTCAGTAATATAAGTTTATCTTCATTCTCTTACCATGACTGTTCACCAATATGTTTCATTCCAAAAACAAATCTGAATTGGTTATAAACTTTAATCAAAGACATAAATGCAATTATATCTTAGCATAAAATTTGGGTCATTCTCTTTGCAACACCAAGTACTCTTCACTGTCTCTCTAAGCATTTTGATCTCCCTGGAATTTCAAGGAACAGAATGAGATCCTCCAGAATAAATGCTGATGAATAGGTCTTCCAGCTAATCCTGGAGATCAAATTTTATTCATTTTGTACAATTGAAAATAGTAGCAAGTTACAGTTTTGGACCAAACTGTAAATATTATCTTTAAATAGCACAGATGACCAAATCTTTGAAAGTAGAACTCTTTACTGCAATCCTATAAACATACTTTCCTGCCAACATAATAAGTCCTTTTGAAGTAGCAAAACTTTAAATGAACAATTGCATGATCATTAAACCGATTGCGTGTATGTCCTGTGGCAAAATATTTTTCAAACGTGCTATTTGCAATTGCTTTTGATAAACTGAGTCATGGCTCAGGATGGCAAAAGTTTGAAATGTTTAGTTTTGTTAGTGTACACTGGTAGGAAGGAAAAAGGTGACTCAAGGCGGGTTACAAATATATGATTTGGTAATCACTTCTTAGCCCCATTTTATGCTCATAAAACCACAAGGGAGGTTAGATTGGCAGTGAGGGGTCCAAACATATCTGATAAGAATGTGAACCTGGGTTTCACCAGTCAGAGCCTGACATTCAAACTAAGTATTACCAGGGCTTGGAAAAGTTACTGTTTTAATCAACTAGAACAAGAACCTCCAATCAGAAAGGTCTAAAAAGTAGTATCTTTAAGCTCTGCTTTTACACCATAAAAAGGAACGGAGATCGGGTAAGGGAGAATCTAGGAGCAAGTTTTAACGGATTACAAGTCACAGGTATGTAAAAATAGTGACACAGTTGTGGTTACAGTACATGGTCACAGAGGCGGAAGAGAGGAGACAGGTACATACTCTCACCCTGGCTTAAACTAGAGATGCAACTGGCATTTTTCTGCATCCTACTGTACACTGGAGGTTCTGGTTGGCTAAAACAGTAGCTTTCCCACAACACTAACTATATTATTTTATCTGAGTCTTCAATACTGGACTCCATCAAGCATCTGAAGAATTGGATTGAAACCCACAAACACCAGTGTAGTAATAATAACTCTGCTGCTAGATTATGTTTTGGAGACGTTTGGTGTACAAGCCTATAAGTTTTGGCAAAGCCTAGAGCTAAGATAGTCAAATGTACAGTATTTATACCATGTCAACTATAAATGTTAAATTTGTTTGTGAGAATTACCTTCATCTGTTCCATGAAGATAATTCAACATTTAAAATAAAGCATTAAAATTCCAGCCAGCACACTTGGAAGACAAATATTGCAGTGCCTGGAATATTTTTTCAGTGTAATTGACTCATTGATTCAACACATCAGTCACCTCCAAATAGTATTTTAATACACTCGCGACCTCATCACAAAGGACTAAAATTGGCGCGATATGCCGATTTTAGCCTAGTTCACCCACAGAGCTGGCTTGCTCCCATCAGACCACGCCAGCGCGGGTCCTTGTATGAAGGAGGGTGAAGCTGGCACATGCCACTGCAAGGACAACACATAGAATCTATGGGGAGAAGCCACGCGCTTACAGGCGATGCAGGGCGTGGGGCACTGGATTCACCATGCCCCTCCACAGATTTCAGAGATTAGTTAGTTTTAATTGATCCACACAACAAACTTGTCTTTCAGTTACAGCTCAAAAAAGTAAACTTTTCAAAATTCTGAGTCTTTCCCACATTTATCATGACTGGGTCCTCTCTTTCCTATGGAGAACTAAGAAAACCCTACCTGCTACATTGTAGAATTAATACAGTTTACCACTTTAACTGGCATGGCTCAGTGCTGTGAAATCATGGGAATTGTGGTTTACAAGGTCTTTAGCCTTCTCTGCCAAATACTGCTGATGCTTCACCAGGTTACAACTCTCATGGTTCTACAGCATTCAGCCATGGTAAAGTGGTGGCAAACTGCATTAATTTTATAGTATACATGCAGTCTCAATCTGTACACAGCAAATTGACATTTGAAGCTATACTTCTGTTCCAGTAACTGGTCACAGTATCAAATTGCTTTTAGTTGGTAATTTCTATTTCATGTATGCAGAATATACAAGATCACTTTCGTGATTCTGTCCAAACTTTGAGCATCTCCAACAGGATAAAAATTTTCCAGTTTTTTTAATGCCCATAAAAAGCAGTAGCCAAAAACTAACCTCTATAGCTACAGAGAGGAACCTCAATTCAAACTGACTATTTATTAATCTTCAGCTTCAGCTCTGATGAGGCCACTAATCCAGCTAATGAAGGAATTAAAAACACTAAACTTAACTGGCATTTTGGCATAATTATCCTGTAATAGTTCAAACATTTCAGTTGCTATCCTTGGATTAAGAAAGTTTCATGTTGTCTTGCCTTTTATTTTTTTATGTTGCCAACAGACAGGTGCAGCTATGAATCTGTGCTGGGAACCTGACCAGCTTTTACAATTAAGCCCCTTTCTGGAATGTTATGACTTGTTGTTAGCAGAGCTAAGTAGATATCCTGAGACTCTAAGGATGCATTCATTTAGACAACATTTTTCTACAATTTATCTGTCAGTTGCTACAACTCTTTGCCACTGCTATCAGCCAAATATTTATAATTATTATATTATTATTATTTCTTACCCACTTCTCCTCGAGGCAGGGCATAAAGTCATGAATACTTTTTAAGCATTAAAAGCATTTAAAAGGTTATTTTATTTCATTCACAATGATGCAGAGTACACCACAGAGCAATATAGAGAAAGAAAGTAGACACACAGACTCTAGCTACATTGGGTAAACAAACACGGGGAATTACATTTCATTCAAGCTTTTCCATTAAGCATTGTGAAAGTCTGAAAAAGAATAACAGGATGGCAAAATTTCTATAAGTTGCAATCAAAAGTGTGAAGACAAATGGCTTTGGCATTGGTGAACAACTTTGTAAGAAGCTGCATTCATAACTTTTAGTATCCCCTTTCTATAATTTTTGTGTGTGCATGTGTCCGTACATGTTTACGATTGCCAGGTTTTGCTATTTCTGCTGACTGAAATCAACTATGCAGTGCAATTTAGAGATTGTAGAAACCCTCGTAGTTGGGGCTGATTTCCCTATAAGCAGCTGCAATTTAATGCAATACTACCGTGTATACTCTATACACACAAACCATATTATCTAATGCCAGACACAATTTTCTGAACAAGTTCTGGTAGGGAAGTAAGAGTGTTGTTCTTTTTAAAATGATAGGCTAGTGATAATGAACACCACTTCCCTTCTACTATGAAGGCTGGAGCCCTGCAGGACTGAAATGTTCCATTCTTTCCCTAGAATTGTTTTGCAAATGCATCTCAAACCATCTGCACAAACGAACATAGAGCCCAAGCCATTTGTTCTGCTTAAATGTGGCTGTTTGTTCTACTCCTGTTGTTCATAAATTTTGCTTAGAGAAAAGTCCTTAATTCCAGTGTCTGCTAATACACATTGTGGTCCTGAATCCCTTTGGGAGAGAGGGTGGGTTAAAAATAAAGTTGTTGTTGTTATTATTATTATTATATTATTATTATGTGGCCTTGGTCTCATCTGATTTGACATTACTACTGTGAAGATGAGAACTGCATAAGGGCTAATATTTCCTATGACAGATTGTCACACTTTACTCCATGACAGTTGTAGAATCACAGAGTTGAAAGGTACTAGAAGGGCCATCTACTCTTGCCATGACTCAGTGCTATGGAGTCATGGGAGTGGTCATTTTATGTTGAATTAAGTAAATGTTGAATTGCAACTCACTTTTACTATTAAGAAAGACTTCACAATTGTTAACATTGGAGATGTGGGCAGAGAAAGGGGCATCGCTTTTGGAAGCATCCACAAATAAGATGCTGCAGTTCGCAGACACTGCTGTATAGACAGAATTGTTTTAAAAGGTAGCAAATAGGTTTCCTTTAAATCTATAGTGGCAGTCTTATAGCCCTTCAGAAGTTGTTGGACTACAACACCATGCATTCCTTGCCATTGCTGGTAGAAATTATAGCCCAGCAACCTCTGGGGTGGAGGGCATGTGATTCCCACCCTTGATTTAAACAGATATATATTGTGTGTGTGTGTGTCAGGAGTTACTTGAGAAACTGCAAGTCGCTTCTGGTGTGAGAGAATTGGCTGTCCGCAAGGGCGTTGCTCAGGGGACACCGGATGTTTTGCCATCCTGTGGTAGGTTTCTCTCATGTCCCCACATGGAAAACTGGAGCTGACAGATGGGGGGTCACCCTGCTCCCCAGATCTGAACTGCCAATCTTTCAGTCTGCAGTCCTGTTGGCACAAGGGTTTAACCCTTTGTGTCACTGGGGGCTCCTAACAGGACGAGATGTGAGCAACACAGCCTATAGCTATTTCCAATTAAAAACCTTTAAAAAAAGAGTTTTCAGATCAAAGTGCGCACTCTACCAGTTCTTCAATTACCATAATGCAGTACCACCAACAAAAATAAGACGCACCCTGTTTTTAGAGATGTTTATATGGCAAATAAAGTGTGTTTTAGAATTGAAGATTATCTGTCATACCCTTAAATGTGTAAATCCCACTGAATTCTTCTTCTAGACGTATACACCATTACTTTATAAGGATATCAATTTTTTAAACCCTGTGATGATTATTTGTAGATATTACCAATAGAGAAGTACAGTATAATTACTAGCAATCCATAGTTTCTAAGTATCCTCACAAAGAGCACTATTTAGAACTCTTTTGATATGCTGCTATATTGCCTATTTATATAGCCTTCAATATAATTAAATATATTTTAACATAATATTTTAATACAAAGACACCTGATGGTCTTTGTTGTTGTTCTACAGTCTAGGACTACATTGAAGTTGTGTACACCGTCACCCAGTTGCTCTTGCAGATTTAGTGAACACATTATGTGTATTAGAGATGAAAGTCTGAAAGGAGATTATGAACAAAATAAAAGCTCTAGATCTCACAAAGATGCCAATGTAATCCACATATTATTCCTGGCTAATTGTAACATTATTTATTATTTCAAAGAGAGGCAGGAGTCCACAAATGAAGTTCAAGGCTGGAAACTCAAGCTTCAGTTAGAAGCACAGCTGTTTGGTTTAAATGACAGACGTAAAAGGCACAGCCATTTTTCCATGGAGACAAAGCCTCACAAAATATTGCCAAGTCTTTCATCCTAGGATATTAAGCCATTGTACTAAGCACTTTCAAAACTCAACTTACTCCACAGAGGGTTAAAGTATTGGAATACTTTTAACAGCTTTGGATATAGTGTGAGAGATTGAACATGTAGCAGTACCTCCAGAAGAAAAGATTACATTAAAATAGGAAAAGAAAGTGGTCCAAACCAGTTCTCTGTTCAGGGAGCTTGAGATATTTCACTGTAACATACTGGACGAAATAGTATCCTGGTCTACTTATTAACTATTTCTTAAAACATTTATATCCCTCTCAATAACTGAAGATCTTTGTCCAGCCTACAATAAGATAGAACTCAGGACAATAAACAACAGTAATAATAATGTCAAAAGACTAGAAATAAAGTAAAAAATATTCTTTAAAACATTTTAAAACAGTTAAAATAATGTTGATCATACCACATGAACAAATGGGGTAAAATCAATTAGCCTCCAAAGGCTTTAATAAAAAAATGAATGAGGGCTAGAATGACATTGCTGTTGACACCAATCAGGACATGGACGGTGCCCCATAATTAGTGCGCTACAACCCTCCCAAAATGTAGTCCCCACTGTTGGTATACAGATGAAAACCCCTCTAAGACTTCAATTTTCATACAGAGATAAAGAGTGAGATATGTTTCTTTTCTTGAGATCCCAAGCTATGGCAATAACATTTAAAAGTGCCTAAAATGCTAACACCGCACACAGTTCAATGTGGAGTGGAAAGATCCTGGTTTATATGCCATCTCAAGAAAAGGCTACTTATCAACCTCAGCACTATAATTTAGTGTTGGGTAACAAGAGTGACTCTATTTTAAGGTGTTGCTGTACAGTTATATCAGATTATATTTGAAGAATGGTGAGCCCTTGGAAAAGAAAAACAGTGGGCCCTTGGTGTCCGCCAGGCATGTAGACAGGGGGGGGCTAAGGGGGCTTCACCCCCCCCGAAATTCTCAGGGTGGTCCGCGAAAAGGCCTTACTGGTACATTATTTAAACTTATGTTTATTCATATCATGATCTGATCACCATGCTCATTATATCCCACATTCATGGGGTTATTGGGATAACAATACAAAAGGTTTACTAGGGTAGACCCTCTTCCACCCAGTCTCAGCCCCCCCACGAACCCCCCCCGAATCAAAATCCTGGCTACGGCCCTGGTGTCCGCTGAGGTTTGATTCATGGACACCTCACACAAATACCAACATTGTGCTCAAGTCCCATGATAGAAGATGGCTTTTTTATTTTAAAATATTTTCAAGCTTTAGATCAGGGGTGCTCATTAGGTAGATCGCGATCTACTGGTAGATTGCGTAGGGTGTCCTGGTAGATCGCAGGCAGGGCGGGAGGAAAGCTCAGTCCCGCCCCGCAGGCTCCAGACGCCACCCAAGTGCTGCTTGACCTGGGTTATCTGAGGTCCTTTCCACACAGTTGAATAAAATCCCATGTTATCTGCTTTGAATCAGATTATATGGCAGTGTGGACTCAGAAAACCCAGTTCAAAGTAGATATTGTGTTATATGTTTCACATTTTTGTAGTGGGTAGGTAGATCATTTTGACTTGATTGTTTTATAAGTAGCTCACATGCTGAAAAAGTGTGAGCACCCCTGCTTTAGATGGTTGAACTGGTGGATACATAATCTGTGCATATGGAGGGCCAATTGTATTTATTTATACCAGTTGTTCCCAACCTGTGGTCCGTGGACCACCAGTGGTCTGCAAGAACTAAAATATGGTCCGTGGCCTCATCATTTCTACACTGTTGCAACAAGAGCGACTGGTTTCACAAAACCCTCTTATAGAGCCGAGGCTTATTAAATATAGTTTTCTGTGGGCGTGCAGATGGTGACTACTGGATACCATATATTTTGTATCAGAAACTAGAGCTGATGTGGTCTGTCTAATACAATTTTCTGAATAGGCACCCCAAATAACCAAACTAAATCTAAAGTTTACCAAAAACTGATTCTTGGTATACTGGTTTTTAGGCATGTTCCTGGGGTTATTTGATTCAGAAATTTTCATTGAATAGACCAGGGCTGTCCAACTGGCGGCCCCGGGGCCGGATCCGGCCCCGTAGCCTGTTGGACACGGCCCCACCTATGCCCTCAGCCGCCATTTTTAAATTTTAAAAAAAATGGCGGCCGGGGGCCGGGGGGGAAGCGGGGCAGGGAGGAGGAAGAGAGCTAGCTCCTCCTCCTTTTCGGCGCCCCCCCCTCTCTACCTAGGGCGGGAGCCGCGAAAAGGGCAGAAGGCGGCGCCAGCAGCAGCGCGTCACAGCCTGGCGTGACGCGCTGCCCCTTGGTGCTGCCTTCTGCCCCGGCGGCTCCCCGCTCTAGGAGGGAGGCGCCGAAAGGAAAAGTGCGCGGCCAAGAGCAGCGCGTCACAGGCCTGGCGTGACGCTGCTCCTTGGCACCGCCTACTCCTCCTTTTCGGCGCCCCCTCCCTACCTAGGGCGGGGGATCTAGTTTCTTAGATATGGTTATCTTGAGGTTTTATGAGAGAGCAGATGAAGACTGGTATATGGCATATAGTTTGTATCTCAAAACCTAGAGCAGATGGGGGAAACTGGTGCAATTTGTGGAATCAGCAGATCAAATATACCCAGAAGCAGGGGCACCAAAATGTATGTTGGCCAGTATAATCAAACCAGAGTTCAGAAGTTTTTTAAAAAAGATATTCTCCCATAATCCAAACTATCATGCTGACCAGAGGATTTTGTGACTTGTGGTCTAGCAAAGTACTTATGCCACTTTTTAAATCAAACCTTTATTAACCTTGGGTTTGAAAGCCTTCAATTTGATACTACCAACTTTCATGTCTAAAGAAGTCTATCAAGTGCATATTTAAAAATCTACTATGCTATACAAATTTAACTCTATTAATGGGTTTCATCTGAGTTCTACATAGAACCTAAGCATGAAATTCACATTTAAATGACTCCACAATACTATGCTTATACATTCTAAACTCTGTAACATCAGTTAAAACCACCTATACATTGAACATTTGGGAAAGTCTGTATTAAAGCTCTAGCCAGCCCCTGACCAGTCTGAACTAACAGGGAAAATGGTCATATAAACATGAACTTAACCCATATAGAACTTACAAATCCAAAATAGTTTTCTTCTATGGATCAGAAAAACAGCAGTCCCTCTATAACAGCTCCAAAGAGCAGTGTGCAGGGAAAGAAATGCACTGTACAGGGACAATGATGACACAGATAGATGCCTCCAAATCCTCATGTGCTCTAATCTGTACTGATGAACTGCAATGCCAACTGCTTAACATGCTGGGAACAGGTGAAAATCAAGGCAGTGTTGACAGCTTACTTTCCACTATGAAAAATGCTTTGCTTTCCTTTGCAGCTTTCTATCTGGAAATAGTAAGGGTGAAGTGAGGTGTGGGGAGAGAAGAGATTCTCAGTGGTCAAAAGGACATATTTTATATCTGCAATTGGTGTTCCACAAGATTCGCACATTCGAAGCACAAAGAGATGGCAGAATAAATGCTACATTATTACAGATCCGCTGGCATCTACCTTCAACAATTCAGATGGGATAGGCTTGTTTATGCAACTCATTTCTCCCTAATGATAAATGGGATGCATCTGTTTCCATATATACACATACATTTTCACTCTTCATTTCCAAACAGAAGCACACATACGTAAGATATAGAAATAATTACCACACAGAAAAGTAAAAATATCAAAAGCACTCCGCTAAATCCTGTAACAGAAATGCAGTATACTACAAATTTGAATTTATTGTAAAGTTTTAGTTTTTGTTGGTTGAGAAATAAAGAATTATTTAGGAGCAGTTGAAAAGCATGCAAGACTGTCTGAAAAGCAACTGTCTGTCCTCTGTGTGCATGGGATGATTTATTGTACTTGCAGCTTCTTTTCCCCTTGCCCTTTCAATGATGAATAACCAATCAGTTCAGAGCCACAGGGTGAATAAGCCATCTGGTACAAACTGTGATTTCTGAGGCCAGAGACTTCAAAGCCTTGGGGCAAATTATTTTTAAGGTCTAAACATTGGGTACACATATGGTACACTGTGTAATACAACAAAAATAACACTTGGTTGTTGTAGGTTTTTCAGGCTATATGGCCATGTTCTAGAAGCATTCTCTCCTGACATTTTGCCTGCATCTATGGAAAGCATCCTTAGAGGCTGTGAGGTCTGAGCGAAACATCAGGAGAGAATGCTTCTAGAACATGGCCATATAGCCCAAAAAACCTACAACAACCCAGTGATTCCAGCCATGAAAGTCTTTGACAATACAAAAATAACATTGATTGTTATACTACCTATGTTTCCTGGCTGCATTGGTATGCACAGTGAACAAAACACTGTACTAAGACAAGAAAACCACTTAAAATTCTAGTTTTTCTGCTTTGTTTTAAATACACATTGCAGTCACCTAAATGGTCTTTGTCTATTGAAAAATCTTACCATATAGGTAGATATTTAAGTATTTCTATGTCATCTCCCAGCTCACAAGGACTCCCAAGACAACAAAAAAATAAAACAATTAAAACAATATAAAGATAAAATGTTCTGAAAACCCATTAAAATTAAAACCAGTATAAAATGTAGTTTAAAAACAAAGCCATTTTAGAAGCAAATTGCAGTTTTTTCAATACTTGTGTTATATAGTCTGTGGCATGTACACCCAACACCACTTTGGTTTCTGCATTGTGCACTAGCTATAGTCTCCCCAACACTTTGTAAGTGCAGCCTTGTTTATGTGTATTTCCCTGACATTTCATCATTTGTAAATTTGCTGTAGCACACTTTTATAAAAGGAAGGTTGTTGGCAAAATACATCAAAGTGTTTTGATGTCCAAAGGCATCCACCTACAAATTAGCATGGCACAGGGCATTCTCTTATAGAAGCTTTAATGGTATTATTCCAACGCAATGCTTGTTGGCTCTATCTAGGATCAGCTCTCCAAGATCTCAGTGAGTTGTCTGTAGCATCATTTGCTATCCACTCCATTAGGGTATTGGGCCTAAGACTATCTCCATACAAAGCTCATGTTCTACCACTGAGATATGTTACCATATTTGCACCAGAGATCTTTCCACTAGGCAAAAACTGACAAACCCTGCTGCTTCATGATGGTAGCATTCTTAATCTCCCTGAAATAACCATCTCAGTTCCCTCCATGGAAGATATATCAGTGTCAGGTCTGCAATTCTGAGACCAAAAATTTGGAAGGTAAATAAATCAGCAGAGCAATTCTTTCATTTCATTTCATGAGTCACTCTCCACCGAAGTGCTCCGAGCGACTTACAATAGCAATAAAACATACATATATATCATCACATAATTACAAGTTAAAAAAGCTTTAAAAGCAGAAGAGCCAAATTTTAAGAGCCTGGGTGAATGACCGCAAATCAGGCATGGCTCTAACACATGGAGGCAAGGAGTTCCACAGGGTTGGAGCAAGGACTGAAAAGGCCTTATGCCTTGTAGAGTCTAGACATGCTTCCCTGGGGCCGGGGATATGTAGAAGGTTTTCCTGGGCTGTTCTTGGTCTCTGATGGCAAATGTATGAGGCAATCCCCGAGATATTTAGGACCTTGACCGTGAATGGCCCTGAACATTAAGACCAGTGTCTTATTGGAAGCCTGATATTCAATTGGGAGCCAATGGAGACGTTGCAACACCGGTGCTATATGGTGTCTCATAGGTGTCTGCGTGAGTAGACTGGCGGCTGCATTTTGAACCACTTGAATCTTCCGTATCACTGAAAGAGGGATACCAGCATACAGTGCATTACAGTAATCCAGCTTCGCGGTGACAGTGGCATGGATCACCATTGCAAGGGCCTCAGTTGGAAGATAGGAAGCCAGCTGCCTCGCCTGGCGGAGGTGGAAGAAAGCCTGCTTACTAATGGCGGAGACCTGAGCCTCCACCGACAATTGGGAATCCAGTAGGACACCAAGGTTTTTCAGTGCTGCAGATAGAATTAAGAGATTCATCGTCAAAGGTGGGCAGCAGGCAGGCCAGTTCCAGGGGCTGACCAGGCCATAAGATTTCCGCTTTAGCTAGGTTCACCTTAAGTCTACTCACGAGTAGCCAACCTATCACGGCTTCCAGACACAGGGAGAAACTATCAGGAACTGCGGTTCTAAGTACAGGAGGAGCTGGGTGTCGTCGGCGTACTGGTAGCATTTCAAACCAAAGCTCCTTACCAGCTTGGCTAATGGTTGTACATAGATGTTAAACAACACCGGGGAAAGAATAGCACCCTGTGATACTCCGCACTGAAGAGGGGACCTCTCAGATACCTGACCCATCCATTCCACCCGCTGGCTACGGCCTCGTAGGAATGACTCAAACCATTTGAGGGCCAACCCTTGGACTCCATTAGCAGCTAGACGTTGAATTAACAAATCATGGTCCACATTGTCGAATGCTGCGGTGAGATCGAGAAGCACCAACAGCACCGATCCGCCCCGGTCGAGTTGACTGCGGGTGTCATCAGAGATGGCCACCAGAACAGTCTCTGTCCCATGTCCGGAACGGAAACCGGACTGGAAAGGATCTAGTCTGTTCGTATCCTCCAAGAACTGTCGGAGTTGACCCACAACTGCTTGTTCAACCATCTTGCCTGGGAACAGGAGATTTGAAACCGGTCAGTAATTAGATAGAGTCGAAGGGTCTAAACTCGGCTTCTTAAACTGGAAAAAGACAACAGCAACAAATGTCAACAGTAGGGTCATGAAGACGTGAGAAGGCCTTTTTGGTGCCCACTCCCATATTATTGTTCTCCCACTATAAGGCAAAACCCATTTTATTCAGATAGATCTTTGGCATCTAATTGGGTTTTACTTTAAATCATTTGCTGTGGTTTTTCAAATCTGTTTTGTTCCTCCTTGTTTTATGTTTTAACTGTATGTATTCTTTATTTCAATAGTATAATTGCTAGTCAATTTGAGGACCAATTTTTTTGGAAAAATATAAAGATATAAACTGACTAAAAATACCAAATACAACACACATTCCAAAGAACTACAAAATAATTGCTATCATTTAACAAGTTGATGTACAGCTGCAGAGAAAATTAAATATAACTGTAGTACTATTCCTGCAGGAAATTTACTCCTTAGTTTAATAAACTTGCAAAGGGAATAGTTTTTGCAATGTAATGTCGATTCCAACTATGAGGCAAGTTTCCAAACTTTGACTCATCTATGACTCAAGCAGAATCTGTACCCGAGCTGCAGAAAGGTCAGAGAATATTCTTATTCCTAAGGGTGAGGAAAGTATGTATTGGGATTAAGTGCTATCTTGTGTGAGTTGGAATGAAGAAGTGAATGGCTGTAATTAATGAGCTGTAATAGAAATGGAAGAAGATACCCATCTTAATATCAAGGATTCATCTTGTCATTTGTTGTTATTATGTGCCTCCAAGTCAACTTCAATTTATGGGATCTTATCATAGGGTTTTCTTGACAATACGTATTTAGTATTAAGATTTGCTATGTAACTTGTCTGAGAGTACCCTTTTGTAAAATAAAAATAGAAGCTGGTGGGTAAGCATTCCTTGCAAGTCTTGTTGAATTTTAACTGCAAATCTTTATGAAAAAATTTAGTGTCTTACGAGCTTAATCTGGAGATATGTTCAGAAATCAACACAAAGTACTGGTGAAGGACTAGAGACACACTTTTAGTTTCTACTTGATTGAACGCACACATCTATCAAGAGACACAAGATGTTACTTGGCAGCTTTAGGAATCTAAGACCACACATAATGTTCTTATCCTAGACATATATCTTGAAAGCAGAAAATCTAATTACATTGTGACTAAGCTTATGCAGGCAATTTCCATTTCATTATTCATCACTTTCTTTGTAACAACATTATATTAGATGGGGAAAATATGTTAAATGGATATGGTTGAACAGGTACAATTGTGTATATTTACAAGAGTATCAAAGAGAGTTCTGATGGCAAAAAACGAGGAGAAAATAGCCAAACCAAAATACATTCAAAGTAAGTAAACCTTGTAATATTTTAATACTATTGACATTTCAGAAGAAATAAAAAACCCAACTAGTAATGGCTTGAGAATGCAGATTTTAGTTCTATTCGGTTGTACCAGCAACCCGTCAACATCTCTTGCAAACACACTCACTAGAACAGTTTGCCCTGGTCTGCTGACTTCCTGATGTACAGAGCTACAATTCCTATCTCCCCACCAAGTATGAGCACCAACCTGGACAGCTACTTTGGTTGGAAATAAAACAGTGATTATTTACTGAACTATTTATATGCTACTTTGTATCCAAGGAACTCAAGACAATGACAAATAAATCAATTTAAAGTTTATAACATTTTAAAGTGACATAATCAGACATACAGAATATTACGAAATTTAACACTTAAAATTCCAACAACTTTGGTAAAGAGCCATGTTCTCTCACGGTCAGAATGACCCCAGCACTGTTACCAGTTGGACATCTAAGGGGAGGGAATACCACAACTGGGGGCTTGTACGGTCATTTTCTTTTGCAGCTTAATTTCATAACTTGCAAAGTAGTTCTTCTTGCTCTAATTCCAAGCACAAGCCTCTAATATTTTCACCAATTTCTACCCTAAACTTCCAGGTAACTTGAAATGATATGGTGGTTTCTACACACGGAATTAACATTTAACTATTGCCCAAGTCTTCTTTGTGTGTGCTTGTGTGTGTACCACACAAAGCAATATATAGAAACTATGTTAATGCAAAAAGAAAAAGAAAGTTACTGTACATTGACCAGTGATGGCGCTCAAGGGTTTCAGGCAATAATCTTTCCCTAGCTCTGCCAGAAATTTCTTTGTCTCCCATCCCAATAGTGACCATGATGATCTTCTGAAAACAATTAAGATCAGATGTGTTCAGATCAATATGTCTTGTTGAACAAAGTTATGTATTATAGACTGTGTGGATATAAATTGGCCTTCTTAGTCACCAACGCGCTTGTAGAAAGCATGGGATGAGTCCTTCCTGAATCTTCGTTTGTGAAGAAAAGTCAAGAAGGATATAAATAGTGACTTTGTCTCTTTCACAGGGAACGACTTCCAGCCTTCTTTTTCAAATTCCAGTTCAAGAATGTAGAGTACAGCTCGGGCAGGAACAAGACCTTCCTGTGCTACATCATTGAGATGCAAGGCAAGGAGTCAAAAACCTTACGGGGCTATCTGGAAGATGAACATGCAGCAGCCCATGCAGAAGAGGCATTCTTCAATACCATCCTGCCCACCTGTGAGCCTGGGTTTCGTTATGAGGTCACTTGGTATGTTTCTTCTAGCCCCTGCGTGAGCTGTGCTGAACGGATAGTAAAGGCTCTGAAGAAGAACAAGAACCTGCGTCTCTCCATTGCAGTGGGCCGTCTCTTCATGTGGGAGGAGCCCGACATCCAAGCGGCCCTGAAGCAAATTAAAGCAGCCGGCTGCAAACTGAGGATCATGAAGCCTCAAGACTTTGAATACATCTGGAAGAATTTTGTAGAGCAAGAGGAAGAGGAGGAACCAAAGGCATTTGCTCCCTGGGATGACATTCAAGAAAACTTCCAGTATTATGATGAAAAACTAGCTGAGATTTTGCATTGAGATTCATGTAAGTATATGGCCTCTGGGAATTCTATTTCTACTTTTTAACATTCCCCTTTTTAAAGGCGGCTTCGAGAACTACCTTAATACAGTTTGGAAGATTGAGCCCAAGATATTCTAATGAGTTTAAACAACAAACTAATACCCAGCCTGCAAATTAAGGCATATAGTAATGAAGGCTGGACAAGATATTTTGGCCAAAAGTCCTATCAAAAGAATGCAATTAACTCTAACTATAATGAACTTCTTGAAACAGCCACTCTAGTTTTCACTCTGTATGGCCATCTCTGCATTTCGGTTCTGCCTAATCTTAAAAACAAAAGTTTAAGATGGGCAAAAATGAGACGAACCATATTCCCACTATCCCATTTCAGAAGAGTCATGCTATGGCCTGCCTCATAAATAATAGACAAAATAAATGCCTTCGGAATGTTCCTCATAGCACTAATACCACAAACTTCCTGTTAACCTGTGGAAGCACTATTGAATCAATGGAATCAATGTTTAAAGGTAATGTCAGTGTAAGTAGCACAAAAGCATAGGAGCTGCTTCACATCAAGCTGGGATAGTGCTCCATTTAAGTCAGAATTGTCTTTGACCTTTCATTTGGTTGTGACTATATAACCGATAGCTTGTCACTGTCTGGTCGTGCTGTTTGGGGCTGTTTATAGCCCAATACCATATGGAGGGCTCTGGTGTAACTTGCCTAAAATAGGCTAAGGATACCACCAGCGATCAAATTTAGGACTCTGCACACATAACCCATGTTCTACATCTAAGTTATATTCTGTATTACAATGTACAAGTCACAGGTTCTAGATGTTTACTTCAAGAGGTACTGCCTTTCCCGCAGGACAAAGTTAGTGCTCCTACTCTCATCAATTTATATCAGGCAATGAAATACAGAGGGAGCTATTTTCACCCCACAATATTTTAAAGCTTATGAACTAAATCCATAGGATCACTACAAACTTCATCTGAAACTTCAACAGTTTAACAACTACAGCCCCATAGCCTGATTATAAAAGTCTGAAGGATGTCTAGAAGAGTTGTACAAGCCCAAAAGAAATTCTCTGTATTTTGACATGAACATTTTTTAGTGTTTAGAATAAACACATGGGAAAATGTCTAATCTTCATCTCCGCCTCCCTTCTAAATAAAGCAGTTTTTTACAATACAATTTTACAATATGCACAAACTGATAAGAAATTGAATATTTTGAGTCACAAAACTCCAGTCATTTTATAAAGTGAAACATCAACTGAAGTTTCCCTTTCTCTCCCCAGGAGAAATCTGCCAAAACTGTGGAGACGAGCATGATATATTTTGACATCTGGGACTTCCCATTCAGTCCTCCAGAGCCAATCTGAATCAGAAAAAACACTATTACAAGTCTCTAGTTGACATGCCGCTGTGCTGGTAGACTAAAAATACATTTACTGTGCTGCATGTAGGCATTTGGTTGTTGGAAACACATAAACCAGCACTACTGCTGTTCGTATGGAATGAAAAAATGATTATAAGGTTAAATGAAGTTAAAGTGCTGCAGTGCAAAGCCCTTTTATCATTGCATAATTTAGAGACATAAATCAACATATTTAAAAGTTCCCTACAAAATAATGCTGCAAATTAAACAATTTTAGCCAATGTTTTTAATGAGATTTTCAAGACAAAAGAAAATCAAGTATAAAAAGTGTTACTCTTTCTTTTCATAATGCATAATTAATATTCATAGGATATTCTGAAGATAAATTGTGTCACAGCAAATGCACCAAAAAGAGCTCAAAATTGGTTCTACCAGAAACAATTTTATGGTTGAAAATAAAATTAAAAAATAACAAATTACCTTTATCAAAGTAACCTCCAGGACACGGTTTTCTGAAAATAGTTTCTACCCACCTTCCACACAGGTACATAAGCCATTATGAGAAAAATTGTGATGAGTACCAGTTTCTGTAATATCAATACCAAATTTAACCTGTGTCCCAAAAAGTAAATGTAGCCAGTTCTCTTTGCTGCATTCGAGGCAGCCCATTAGGCCTGCATAACTATAAAATCTGCAGTTGAAAAAGCACCCTGGTTAGTTCTGACTACTACACATATATTGCAGGTTCGCCTTTGTTCCAAATAAGAATTTCAGTTTAGAAAATGGTAGAAGATATTGCCTCTTTTTCACTGGGAAATCAATGAATTATAAAATCTCTTCTGCCTCTGAAAAGTGCATCAAATAGCAGCCTCCTCTGAAAGAATGAAACCTGATTTCTGCTAAGATTTTGACAAATATGTGTGACTCCCCATTTGGGGATGGGAAAGGGGATCTGCTTTCTCATGAGTTCCTTTTAGGTAATGTATATGAAAACAACCTTTTACTTTACAGTTACTCCTTACATAACTCTTTACCTGCTCTACAACAGTGGTTTTCAACCTGTGTGTCCCCAGATGTTTAGGCCTACAACTCCCAGAAATCCAAACAGCTGGTAAACTGGCTGGGATTTCTGGGAGTTGTAGGCCAAAACACCTGGGGACCCACAGATTGAGAACCACTGCTCTACAAGATCCCCAATTCTTCTGAAGCCAATTTGGGGGTAGAATACTCTTGATGAAAGCTATTCCAGTAATGAACATGAGATATGATTCTCAGAGTTTATTTTTTAACATTTCTGTTCTCTTGACCCTAAATTCCCGAGGGGGCAGAATATAGTTATTCAAGGAAATAAGATAACTAGATACAATATATTCATGTATCCATTCCACATACATTTTCAAGTATGTATCATGCATAGAGAACTACACTGGGAAACACTGATGACATATTATAGAATAGAATAGAATAGAATAGAATTTAATATTTGTTAATCGCCCTCCATCATAGATGCTCCGGGCGATTTACAGCAACAGAACAACAACATATACAAAAAACACAGAGGGAAGAACAAAAGGGTGGGGAGGGAGGGAGGAAATAGGGAAGTGTCCGCGGCGATGCCCTTAAGGCCCCATTCTGCCATCAAAAGGAGGCAGGCAGGGATGTCCCAATACCATCGCCGGTGCCAAGGCGCCAGTGGGGGTTAAAACCTGTGAGCTCCCATATGGGAGTCTGGTTTGGGAGTCCCGGCCTGACTGCGCAGTGTCCTTCACATCTTTATTGATCGTCCGGTGAGGCCCTCGGAGCTTCGACTGCTTGTAGCAGGAGCTCCAAAAAGAGCTCCAATTATAAGATCAAATACTGAAGAAGATAAGATCATATCTGGGAAGATTTGGAAAAAATCCATATATTTGTGTTGTCTAGATATGATTTCTTTACTATTTTCTTACATATGGCTTTAACAAAACTTTCCAAGAATTCAATTTCAGAAGTGGAACTGGCTGTGCATAGAGGTCCTAGCATTTGTCCAGTAACTGATAGTGCCATTGCAAATGGATAAGAAACAAAATAAAACACTTGGGGTTATTTAGCTAATACAAATTTATTGTTTTTAATGGAACATATACATCTGTAACAACGGATCACTAAAGTGTAACACTTTGGGGGCTTAACTCGAAAATATAAGACAAAATAGCAAATTATTGCAATACATTAAAAAAACCAAATTGTGCGTGAAAACCTAACTGAAAAGTAAGAAATGTCTGCAATTATAGAATAATGATGAAATTAAAATCATACCACCAAATTCTTCTAAATCAATTGTAGGTACACAGTGTAGCAATCAAGATGGTAAGACAATTATTGCAAGAATTAAAGAGTATAAACTGTAATATAAACTTCTGTACCCTCAAATACTTCTTCAAGCATTGTTGAAACTTTCTCCCAATCCAGGCGGTCAAGTCCACAGCCAATCCTGGAAAATAAAGAATCCAACTGACTTGGTCATTTTTGTTTGAGATATACTCAAATAAAAGGCAATGTCAAAGTGAATATATCCATACATGCTCACGTCTAAGCCGAGGGCAGATTTGGGGGCCAAAATCATGGATTTTCACATAACCTGTGGATAAGTCAAGGGTCATTCCATAGAGAGGGGAAAGCAACAACGCCACTTCAGGGGTCAGCCATCTCTGGCCATCACCAAAACTTAGCGGCCCCTTGCATTAAAAAACCCAGAAGTACCACAATGGAGAGAGCAGTGAGAGGACTAAGCCCTAGCCCTTTGCCACTCTGCTCAGAAAGGGGGATGGTTTGTTTCTTGATAAGAGTTGAAATATAGAATTTACACTGACCTGAGGATAATTTGACTCAGGTTTTTTGGGGTTGATTTTTTGACTAAAATATCTAGACTTATACATGAGGATATAGAATCAAACTGTCTGTGAATTAGAGGAAAATGTGGTTATGGAAATAGCACCACATGTGTACATTTACACACATCTTCCCATTCATTATACAAATATATCCTCAGAACTTCAATGTTTGCTCTGATATAGTATTTTCTAATAAATACAATTATAACTTTGGTCACGGAATCATAGAATCATAGTGTTGTAAAAGACGACACAGGACATGAAGTCTAACCCTGTACCATGCAGGAAAAGCACAATCAAAGCACCCCAACAGATGGCCATCCAGCCTCTGTTTAAAAGCTTCCAAAGGTCTCTAAACGTAAGCCTTACAAATGTTCTTTCAACACGAATACACTAGAACTGACAACCTGTCGTTTCCATAGCACATTCCTAAGGTCATTATTCTAATATTCTGAATCAGTTGTTCTTTAGGTTAAAAAAGGGGGAAGTAACTAGACCTGTTTCTTTTGGAGTTGCTGAATATGTGACTCAGTAGAATCTGATCTGCTGTGAAGTACAACTCAAACTCTAATATTAAATGATGAGCTGCTAACCATTCAGAAACCTATGGTTTATGGTTGTTTAACAAACTCCAGCTTATTTAAACCATGCCTTGTCATCACTTGTGATTTGTAACTATGGCTTAACTGTAGGCTCTTTCTCTAGCTGCCGATCTTGAAACAGAAGATGACAGACAGTTGAGAAAGAAAGAAATGAGAAATGGAGAAGATAAGCCATTGTTTGCTTGATCATCTGATGTGCAGTCTGTGATCTATGCAGGAATTGTCATCTGTGCCTCAAACAATTACTTCCCCTTCTCTACTGTGTGTCATTCTCCAAGGCTACACTGTGGTTTAAGCTGCAGCACAATCAGAACTGAGGAGGAGAAAGGTCTACAATGTGTTAGAAATGTGTGTTCCAGGAGAGTGGGGCTTCCATAAACATTCTGCAAATGTTTTAGAAGCTATACAAGAACAGCAATGAGTCACTTGTGTCAGTCGCATAGACATCAAATAAGAACAACATGAATAGGAGAAATCATAGATAATAATGGCAAACACATCCAGTGCCTATGGAATTGTATACTTTTAATCACATTTCAGCTCCAGCAATAAATGTATCATTTCAAGCTCTGCAGTTAATTGCAGAACATGTGCACGCTCATGTATATATTGCCATTTAAAATATAATAATAAGAAGACGAAGACAAAGAAGAAGAGCTTACTTAGGCATAGAAATGCGAGTTACACCATTTTCAACACAATGGAGTTTCATTGCTTCCAAACTCTTTTGCAGATTATCATAGGTAGGTTTATGAAAATATTTATTTTTGGTAATCTGAAAGAAAGTGTAAAATTAAATTGAGTGTTACCTGTTTTTTGAGTCAATTACTCTGTATTGCAAATTACACATTTAATTAAAAAGTAAATCTAAAGTAATTCAGCTTTTACATCAGGAGTAGGTCCCACTGATGGATATAAGATGGATTTAAGTTCTACTGAGGTCTGACTACTCATGAATACAAATTTGTTGTTAAAACTCCTATACTACATTAGATTATATTCCTTCCCCCACCCCTCCAAAAAAATTCTGAAAAGCAAACCTTGATTTGGCATTTCATATAAACAACATTTTATTACATCACTGTGCATAATGGGACTTGAGCATTCACAGATTTTGGTATCTACAGTGGTTCCTGAAACCAAACCATGCATAGAGGATACCAAGGGCCACTATACTATCCGAAGTGAGATGATATGAGCATTCTACTGTAGATTGAACTAACTGCTACATAAGCATATTGCTACATAGTAGAATTCACAATAATTTGAATACTTAGGTTGAAATCTGGAAACAATATACTTATAAACATGCTAATGTCAACAAAAAATGGAAACTGCACTGTTAGAAATAACAGTGTCCTCTACTCAAAGCTTAAGAGATATTAGAAATAGACCATCCCAGCCTCACTATGACAGCAACCCTGAATTACATATGTCAATGCAACCCGACAAGATAAATGCATGAAGGTAAGGTTTTATTTGTCATTCATAAATCATATGTCTCACACATACCAGATAGTACACATATCGGTTATCTCTTTTCTGAACAGCCACATCTCCAGTCTTCTTTTCTAAGACAGAGTTAAACCCGTTTTAAATGAATTGTTGATGTTTTGAAGCACCCAAGAAATATATACTTTCCAAAATCTAGAGGACTGATCCACTCTAGAATTATAAGCCATATTTAAAGAGGCAGTTACAGTAAAATCCCTTCTCTTTTCCCTATGGCTTGGAAGTAGGGAGAAGGAACAAGAAGACCCAATTAAGCCTTTTTGAGTATAGCATGGGGACTTTAATATCTGGAATATTATACACTGGATCAAGCACAATAGGACTATGCTATATGGACTACTGTACTCCACTCAAGCACATTACAAGTTGCCATGATATCTGAAAACTGTTTATGTGCTTAATACATTTTCTCCTTTGTATATGATGACTCCTTCTAATTTATGGACTAATGTAACTGTTCTTATCCATTAATAAGGCATATTTCTCAAAATACGCATAGACATGCATTAATTTAGCCCCCAAATGTGTAGAAGATTTAAAAACCAATGACATTGGGAATAATTTTCAGAACTATGAGGTCAGAAAGCAGTTTTAAATGTTCTTATACATGGTCTTGAGTAGACAAGCGACTACCAATTCCAGGAATAAAAAACAACTACATACAATTATTATTGAATTCATTCAGAAAAAACGTATTATCTCAAATATAGACCAACAAGCCAATTTTTTTTTCTAATTTGACTGTTAGCCAATAGATAGTGTTATTACGGAGTCGGCCGAAGAATTATGTATTAAAAGGCTAATTTAAGTGCAACATGCATTTCACAAAACACACACATTAAAAAATAAAGCCTGAAACTTACAGGATACTGATGGATTCCAGGTCCATCAGTTGAATCCTTTGAAGTCACAGATACAGAGTATGGTTAGTTAAATCTAATGTATAGTTCTTGCATCACACTATTTAAAAACATTTTCTGAATAACACAGGTCCTGGAGCCACTTTTGATACATATACTGTAATTATCAATTGAAGTATTTGGCCGGGGGCTGCTATCTTGCAGTTCTGAGTTAAGAACATATGAAGGCAACAGAGGCACAAACTGCACACAGAAGTACAAATGCAGTATGTAAAACTGAAGCAGCTCAAAAATGGGAATCCATCTATGTCACAAACCCATTTTTAAGTCGGGGATGCTGTGGTTTTTACCTCTGAATATTTTTAATTGATTTTAACTGTGACTTTTTCGTACTGTTATGTTTAATTCTGTTTTAATGTTTGCATATTTGTATATTTAAAATTGTGTGGTCATACCTTTAATGTAAGCCGCTTTGAGTCTCCTTCAGGAGAGATAAAGTGGGGTATAAATAAACATAACAATAATAATTCATATCATCTGAAATCCAAGAAGCACCAAAATTATGTCTAGCCTTGCAAAAAGTGGACTAATATAAAATGAGCATATTTCTCTGCAGGATTGGAAATGTAGCCTTTATTGCCATTTTAACATTTCAACATTAGGTCAGACAATTATATTTTAAGAATTTTCTAAGATGACATAACCCATTAATTTTATTAAAGCTATATTTAGACACATTTTAAAGGGTTAGAAAATTAGAAAATCATATAATACACATTATTTTAAAACAAAACTTCATGAATTGCACTAGTTTGACTATGTCACTTACGTTGGTTTAAAAGCTCCTGAACACCACCAAATTTCTTCTTAAAAACTGCAGCTATGCCAGCACTCATATGGCAGTCCTCACTGATACAGTGAGCCAAGGCATCTGTTTCTGGACAGGAAAACAGGTCTCCCTGTCTGTACACAATCTGATTTTTAAAAAATGAATGAGGGTGTAAGTATATTTGTTAGAACAATATATTAGATTACAGTGGTTCTCAACCTTTGGTCCTCCAGATGTTTTGGATTTCAACTCACAGAAATCCCAACCAGTTCACAAGCTCTTGGGAATTGTGGGAGCTGACAAAACACCTGGAAGACCAAAGATTGAGAACCACTGTATTCGAATATTCACTGCTATAGAATTTCACAGTCTCAACCAGTGATTTATTCTTTAAAATGAAATGAAAAAATTAATACAGTCCCCGGGGCTCAGCCAACAGGCAAAACCAACAGTTCTGAGAGGAAGGCCTGAAGTTCTTTTTATGTGTCTACTTTAAACTATTGAATACAGGTGACAGGAGCTATTGCAATCACCTGCAAGAGCTGTGGTATGTCTGTATTTTTGCAGGAGCATGAGTGCAGCAAACACAAGTTGATGGCCTTGTTGGAAGACAAGGTCCAGCAGCTTGAAACCTGTGCATCTACTCTTCAGCATATTAGGGAGCATGATGTTTTAGGTGATCTTTCTAAGAAGGAGATCAGTTCCCAAATATAGGAGACAAATATTTGTGACATGTAGAAGAGCTAGGGCGCATTCTGTGAATTTGGAGATAGATAATTGATTCAAAGCTATCTCCAGCATCAGTGATGATGAGGAATAGGAACAAGAGGAGTGTCACTCTTCAGAAAATGTGCAAATGACTTTGGAAGATTCAACACATGAAATGGCTCCTACCAAACTTCATAGGGCATACTTGGTGGTGGTAGGAGGCTTCCTAATAAGATAGAAACTGTGGTTTGTGAGCCTGGCATGATGTTTCGAGAGGTATGCTGTATCTTTGGGGGGACAAAAAATCCATGAAGTAACAAAAGATATTAGACTACTAGGTAGAAAGCTAAAAGACTTTGAAGCTCAGATTATCATTTCATCTTTCCTCCCTGTTGAAGAACATAAAGGGAGAAAATAGTTGAGGTGAATAGTGCCACCAGGAATGATTTGACTTCATAGACCATGGTCTGCAATAAAAATGGACTTCTTGTAAGTGACGGATTGCACCTCACAGCAATTGGAGGAACACTTTTGCTAAGAGTGTCACAAGCCTAATAATTAGAACTTTAAACAGAGGGAAGAGAAAGATAGTATTCTTGATGGAAGGAGTTCATCAAGTGCTGGAGAATACCCTGGTTGTTATAGGGAATAGGACAAATTGTACAAGAATCCAACAGTGGGAGGAAAAAACTCTTACATGACCAGGAGGAATTGCCCATGGTCTTACTTGTCTCTACATTAATGCATGGCAAATAAACAAGATGAACTTATACTCTTAACACAGCAAATATGATACAATAAGTATCAATGGAACTTGGTGGGATGAGTTTCATTTTTGAAATGTAGAATAGAGAGGTATAATCTATTTCTGACCAATAGACCAAAAAGGAAAAAAGGACAAGTGGGCATTATATGACAAGGATGTTTACACCTGTGAAAAGAACCATAACTTAATGTGTGGAAGGTAGGCTTAGAGAAATCTCAGTAAAAATTAAGTGGAAGGGAAACAACACAGGTGTTGTTGCAAATATATACTTCAAACTCCCAAGCCAGGCTGAGGATTTAGCTGATGCCTTCCTGGACAAATGACCTTAAATTCAGAAAAAAATGTATGTAGTAGTAAAGAAGATCCAACAAATACTATTATTCGTTGGAAATTAAAAAATTCCAATAATATAAGTCCAACAATAAAGACAGGTTATTAAATTTATTCCAAAAACGGGAATTTCAGAGTTTAACTTGTATTATTTAGTAGAATGTACAGAGCTGAAAAAGACCCTCATAAAAAAATCAATCCAACAGATTTCTATGACAATTTTAATGTATGAATTCTCTCCAGAAAGTAAAGAGCTCAAATTAATTTTTCCTACATCACTGGTACAGACTAGATTTCTGCTATGACAGATAAAACAACAATCAACACACTAGTGAAATAGAATTACAGCATATAAAGAAACTCCACTACATACCCTTTCTTCTTTTTCAGGACTGATGCTAGCCATGATAAAGTGGGAGACCTTTTCAGGATTTCTTCAGTTGCAAGACTAGAACAAAATCTAGCATTCATATTTAAGAAAAAGCAAAATAAATTGGAAATATCAATGAAAGAAAATATAGCTGCTCAATAAAAATGAATATGATCAGAACACTATGGCAATCTTGAAAAACAGAATATGTGTTTATTTACTTCTTCCTTTTTATTTTACAAATCACAAACATGTTGTTAAAGAGTCCCTACACTTATAACATTCTGGGATAAAAGCCATGAGAAGGGTCCCTGCTAAACTCTACTCTGGGTAGCTACATTTTTCAGAATTTGAAGTTTAGTCCATATAACAGTCTGTGGATGGCTTCAAAACCCAACACTGCTTTTCTTTAGGGCCCAACCACTTGTGCATGCCAATTGAAAGGTGATCATATTTGGAGGCCTTGCATTTGAATGAATCAGAGACCCAATTTTCTCCTCTGGATGTGACAAGTGAACCACACTTCATTTTCCAGAGAAAGTTCCTCTAGCCATTCCTGAATGTGTGCCTCTTGGTCCAAGGCATGCTGTTGATGCCTTGGCTTGACATTCAGTTGCTAGAGGAGGCTGACACCGAATGTTAACAATATTTCCCCAGAATGGCTGCAGTGAAATCTAGACCCTCCTTTCCCTAGATAAAAAACCTATTCACTGCAGAACCAGAAGCTGAAGGGGGCTTGAATATAATACTCTCTGTGTTGTTACTCTCCTTAAAAGTCAAAAGTCCTGCAGGAAGGTGGATAGGATTTGTAAATAGCTCCAGTCATCACCCTACAAACTCTGTGTTCCAAAGCAGAAGGCACACTGTCTTTTCCTGCTTCTACTGTCAGCCCCACTTCCTATGCCCAGTGGTTCATCCTTCCTTAAGTTTATTGTCCTGAGCTAGCAGAACTGATGTATTTGCTTCTAAAAGGGGATCTCAGGCTATGTCCCGTTCCTTTTCTCAGCATGAAGCTCTAACAGTGTTTCTCAAACTGTTCTGCTACAGATGTTTTGGACTTCAGCTTCCACAATTCCTAACAGCTGGTAAGCTGGCTGGGGTTTCTGAAATCCAAAATATTTGGAGGAACACCGTTTGATAAGCACTGCTCTAACAGATGGAGAATTAGGCCTACAGATTCAGGGTGGAACCTCAACTGCTCAGTTTTCACCATATTTCTAAAGAAAAAGGCCTTGCAAAAGTGATGTTATAAAAATATAGCTCTGCCAGTTCTATTACTTCTACTTATTCTAATTTCATCCATTACATAAAACTGTTGCGATATATTTTTCTAAATGTTCATCCACATTTTTTCTTGGCCATTTGGTGGCTTGAATTTGCCATTGCTTTTACATATATAGCTAATAAATGGCTTCCCTGTTACCAAACAGATCTTCTATCAGTTTTCCTTTTGCCAATCGTAATTCATCGGCAAATGTTTCAATAGGGCTTATAGCTTGCATCCTGTTTAACCAATTCTTTATTGGTAAATTCTCAATCTACCTTCCTGCAAGACTTTTGACTTTTTCTAGGTTTTTCCAGGTTCTGATTATTTCAAATCTTACTGCATAGAGCATGAGTAATTTGAGCTTTTTGCTTATCAAATCTTTATTCTTACTTCCAAATACAGAAATCATGAGTACAGCTTGCTCCCATCCCTTGTAATGACCGTGACACTGGGGCATCTGAAGGGTGTCTGAAGATCCCAGGCCATGTTCCGTTCTTTTTCTCAGCATGAAGCTCTAACACAGTGGCGAGGGCAAACTTTGGCCCTCCGAGTGTTTTGCACTTCAACTCTCACAATTCACAACAGCCACAGGTCCCTTCCTTTCCCCAACAGCCACTTAAGCTGAGGCTGAAATATTGGGATATGAATTATGACGTACTAAGAGCATAACGTGCATGGTCTGGGGCCGCTGTATCTGAGAGACCGTCTCTTCCCCTACCAACACTTCGATCCGAACAAATGAATCTCCTGGAAGTGCCAACCTCACATCGACCCGGCGCAGAGCCTTTTCTGTAGTAGCGCCGTCAATCTGGAACACCCTTCCAAGTGATGTGCGGGCCTTGCATGATCTACTTTCTTTCCGCAAGGACTGCAAGACCCACCTTTTCCGGCTAGCCTTTGATCGCTAAGTCGGAAAATCTTTGTTGGTCTAGTGTTGTTTTTACTCCTGTGATGCTTTTATATGTTTGTAAGCCGCTCCGAGCCCTCGGGGAGTGGCGGCGTACAAGTCCAAGTAATAAATAAATAAATAACCTATAAGTTTCAGAATCGTTCCTTTTGTTTATTGGGTAATGGGTGGACACGTAAATATCTTGTTTGTATTTGATGCTTTCAGCAGACAAAGATTCAAGTGGACTTCTTTAAAAGAACGTGTTTGTTATGCTCACAACTTCATGCATTTAAATATAAAGGCACATTTCTTATCAGGTTTCCGTTTGCATCTTTAACTTCTAGTCTTTATCAGTCTCTTCCAAAACAATATTGCTCTGTGCAGCTCTGTTTTAGAACAGTCTACTTCCACGGGATTCGAGCCTTGACAGTTTTCTAATTTCTTACCCTGGCTTTGTACTCAAGCTGACTCAAGCCTCAACTGTCATTCCTCAACTGTCATCCTTTGAAACTGCATTCTAAACAGTCACATGGGTCTGCAGCCCCTCCCACTGCCTCAGGTATATAGAGCAGGCCTGGGCAAACTTGGGCCCTCCAGGTGTTTTGGACTCCAACTCCCACCATTCCTCGCAGCCCCAGGCCCTTTCCTTTTCCCCCTCAGCCGCTTAAGCTTAAGCGGCTGAGGGGGAAAAGGAATGGGCCTGAGGCTGTGATGTCACATTGATTAAAGTGGTGTGATGTCACATTGATCAAAGGTGTGATGTCACGTTGATCAAAGTGGTGTGATGTCACATTGATCAAAGGTATGATGTCACATTGATCAAAGTGGTGTGATGTCACATTGATCAAAGTGGTGTGATGTCACATTGATTAAAGTGGTGTGATGTCACATTGATTAAAGTGGTGTGATGTCACATTGATCAAAGGTGTGATGTCGCGTTGATCAAAGTGGTGTGATGTCACATTGATTAAAGTGGTGTGATGTCACATTGATCAAAGTGGTGTGATGTCACATTGATCAAAGTGATGTGATGTCACATTGATTAAAGTGGTGTGATGTCACATTGATCAAAGGTGTGATGTCACATTGATTAAAGTGGTGTGATGTCACATTGATCAAAGGTGTGATGTCACATTGATCAAAGTGGTGTGATGTCACATTGATCAAAGTGGTGTGATGTCACATTGATCAAAGTGGTGTGATGTCACATTGATCAAAGTGATGTGATGTCACATTGATTAAAGTGGTGTGATGTCACATTGATCAAAGGTGTGATGTCACATTGATCAAAGTGGTGTGATGTCACATTGATCAAAGTGGTGTGATGTCACATTGATTAAAGTGGTGTGATGTCACATTGATTAAAGTGGTGTGATGTCACATTGATCAAAGGTGTGATGTCGCGTTGATCAAAGTGGTGTGATGTCGCGTTGATCAAAGTGGTGTGATGTCACATTGATTAAAGTGGTGTGATGTCACATTGATCAAAGTGGTGTGATGTCACATTGATCAAAGTGGTGTGATGTCACATTGATCAAAGTGGTGTGATGTCACATTGATTAAAGTGGTGTGATGTCACATTGATCAAAGGTGTGATGTCACATTGATCAAAGTGGTGTGATGTCACATTGATCAAAGGTGTGATGTCACGTTGATCAAAGTGGTGTGATGTCACATTGATCAAAGGTGTGATGTCACATTGATTAAAGTGGTGTGATGTCACATTGATCAAAGGTGTGATGTCACGTTGATCAAAGTGGTGTGATGACACATTGATCAAAGGTGTGATGTCACATTGATCAAAGTTATGATGTCACATTGATCAAAGGTGGTGTGATGATCAAAGTGGTTGATCAAAGGTGTGATGTCACATTGAGTGGTGTGATGTCACATTGATCAAAGGTGTGATGTCACATTGATCAAAGGTATGATGTCACATTGATCAAAGTGGTGTGATGTCACGTTGATCAAAGTGGTGTGATGTCACATTTATCAAAGGTGTGATGTCACATTGATCAAAGGTATGATGTCACATTGATCAAAGTGGTGTCAAACGGCGCCCTAAGGACTCAAGTGTTCCCCACACTCTGGCCTTGCAGGCGCTTTGGACTTCAGCTCCCAGAATCCCTGCTCATTGGCCAAGGCCGCTGAGGCTTCTGGGAGTTGGAGTCTAAAAACACCTGGAGGACAAGCGCTTGGGGATCCGAGTCCCGCTTCAGCTTCTCACTCTCGAGCCCGGCTGGGTGGCCTTTCGTGGAGCCCACGCGAGTTTCACGAGAAAATGGCGCCGACTCCCCCCCCCCTCCTCTTCCTCACAATCCACAAACGGCACCCGAGAGAAGCCAGGAACGCTCTTCCTCTGTCTGTCTGTCTGTCTTTGGAGGAAACCCACTTTCCTTGTTCTCCTCGTAAAACGGAAGCCACTACGTTTGCCCCTCTAGGCACTAAACTCTTTGGTATCACCCCACAAGAGTCTCCTCAGCAGAAGAGAAGAGGGGGGCGCCGGTTCTCACGACACACACAAAGAGAGAGAGAGAGAGAGACCCTGCCTTGCACATGCGTAGTACCGAAGCGCGAGGAGGCGGCTTCAAAGAGAACAGAGACTGACTGACCCGCTGTGTTTAGCGCAACGCGGCGGTTTCTAACGGCTCTCGGCGCGTGCGCGTTGGCTTTCAAACCAGCGCGAGGCTCTTGTCCAGGAGGAGCTTCTTCTTGGCGTTCTGCGCCTGCGCGGGGAGGAGGGGTGAGGGAGGGGGGGGAGGAGGAGGAGGAGGGGGGGGGGGAGTTCTTTTCTCTTTTGTTGGGCGTCGAGGGGTTGGGCGCCATTTTGCGCGGCGGCTGAGTGGAGGCGCTGATTGGGTTTCGGGGACCGGCGGCGGAGCCAATCAGAGCGGGACCCGAACCGGGGGAGCAAGGCACGGTGAGTGCGAACAGCCAATATGGAGCCCCCGAGCGCCGGCCCCAGAGCCGGGATTGGCGGGGCCGAGTGGCCAGTCAGGAGGCCGCGCGCGGGCTAGGGCTGGGCGAGCCGCGGTGGCTGAGGCGGCCAGTGGCTGGGGCCCGAGGGCTGCCGGCCAGGAGGGCCCAGGGAGGCCGGCCCCAGGGAGCGAGGGCTTGGGGGCCCCTGGGAGGCCCGTGCGTGGCCGCTCACTCCGCCAGGAGAAGGGCCACGAGGCCTCTCCCGCGAGACTCCACCCAGAGGGCAGCCACTGGGGCTCTTCGCCTTCCTGGAGGCCTTTCGGGGCAAGCTGGGATCCTGGACTGAAACCCAACACCCACCATCCTCGGCTTTCTGCCTGCCAGTCTCCCGCCTAAACTCATCGCCTTTGTAATCCAATGCTCATCGACACTTGGGTGGTAGAAAGCTGCCTTACAGCCACAGTGTAGACGGGCCCAGAAGGGCCCAGTAGCTCAGAGTTTGGGAATCTGCCTTGGGATGACTGGCAGTGCTCCCATCCCTTGCGAACTGTGACACTGGGGCAGACAAAGGGTGCATCTCCACTGTAGAATTAATCCAGTTTGACACCACTTTAACTACCATAGCTCAATGCTGGGGTTTGGCAGAGAAAGGTAAATACCCTCTAAAACAGTGGTTCTTAACCTGTAGGTCCCCAGACGTTTCGGCCATCAACTCCCAGAAATCATGACAGCTGGTAAACTGGCTGGGATTTCTGGGAGTGGTAGGCCAAAACACCTGGGGACTCGCAGGTTGAGAACCACTGCTGTAAATCTATGTATATACTTGAGTATAAAGCAGACCTGGGCAATTGCCGGCCCTCCAGGTGTTTTGGACTTCAAATCCCAGAAATCCTAACAGCTGGTAAACTAGCTAGGATTTCTGGGATTTGAAGTCCAAAAACACCTGGAGGGCCGGCAATTGCCCACGCCTGGTATAAACGGTTCCTGCCCAGCTCACTTATCGAAACGTATTTCCCTCTACGGCAGGGGTGGGCAATTATTTTTTTCCAAGGGGCCACACGAGAGCCAAAAAATGTTATGGAGGGCCGCACCTGGAGGCGGAACTACTTTCTAATCTACATTATTTATTTATTTACTATATATTACACATCAATAATATTAACATTAAGAAATACCCATATATTATTAGTATTAATATCATAATTATAGTATATATAGAGACATAATATATTGAAATTATAATATAATATAACATTATATTATATTATTATAAAAGTATTATAAAATAATAATAAAAACCAATAAAATTAAATTCAAGAAGACAAGGTGCGAACCAAGATGGAATGGCCCAATGGACCCAGCCCAGAAGATGGCAAAGCAGACCCAGCCGCCGCCGAAGGAGAGGAGAGCAGAGCAGCAGGCGATGGGAGGCTGCAGGCCTCCGCCTTCTCTCGCCCCCAGCCGTTCCCCAGCTCATCGCCCTGCTATGGAGTGCCTGCCATCCCTGGAGGCGATCTGGGCCTGCAGGGGGAGCAGTCGGCAATCTGAGGCGGCTGATCGCCCTGGCGACCCAGATGACGGGTCCCACTGCAGGCCCGGATCACCTCCAGGGATGGCAGGCACTCCAAAGCCGCCGCTCCTCTGGCCTGTCTGCCGACACAGGCCCCACAGAGCCCATGATGGGATGGCGGCAGCGGCACCCCTTCTTCTTGGCCCCGCCTCCGACACCCTTCCCGGGCCGGACAGAATCGGTTGCTGGGCCGCATTTGGGTCACGGGCCATAGGTTGTCCACCCCTGCTCTACAGCCCACCTTGGAGATTAAGATAATTCGGGGAGGCCCTGCTTTCAATCCCACCACCCTTGCAAGTGCACCTGGTAGAACGAGATACTAGGCCTTCTCAGTGGTGGGCCCCGACTGTGGAACACCCTCCCTAATGAAATCAGATCGGCGCCCTCCTCCTATCCTTTAGGGGGGAAAACTTAAAACGTGGCAGTGGGACCAGGCATTTGAGCAGCAATAATAATGAGAATAATTTCCTAGACTGACAATGGACATACCTGGATTTATGACTTGAACTTGCATAATTTTAATTGGATATTTGATATTTTAACAATTTCTTTAAATGTAAACTTTATTATAATTGTCTTTGTTTGGGCATCTAATGGTTGCTGTTTGTGGGGCTGCCCTGAGTCCCCCTCAGGGGGTGAGAAGGACGGGATATAAATGTATAAATAAATAATAAGCCGACCCAAATATAAGAAGAGGCACCTAATTTTAACACAAAAAACTGGGGAAACATTGACTCGAGTATAAGCCGAGACTGGGAAATGCAGCCGCTACTGGGAAATTGCAAAATAAAAAGGGCAACCCCATGTACAGCTCCTCTGATTTCATAGCAATGAGCCATGGCAGTTGAAGTACATTAGAAGCACCCTCTGATGACCTCTGGGTGGAATGGCCCTGTGGAATCCCTAGCATTTGGATACAATGGCAAATTTCCCACTTTATGTTGGATTTAGTGTGGCAAAATAATTTTATCTTTCAGTATTACTAATTTGGATACCAATGCATTCAAATTAATGCAATTTGACACCATTGTAATTGCCATGTCTCAATAAAATGTAATCTTGGGATTTATAATTTGGTGAGGTACCAGTACCCTTTAGCAGAGCAGACTGAAAATCTCCTAAAACTACAATTCATGGTTCCATAGCTTTGAGCCATGGTAGTTAAAGTGGTGTCAAACTGCATTAATTCCATCAGTGTAAATGTGCTCTATGTAGATCTCCAGCACTGGGTTCCTATGACCATATATTTACACCTCGCAGAAGTAGCATGCATTGTGTACACCTATAGTATTTCTCATAGTCTGAGAAAGATGACTTTCTATCAACAGGTTTTAAAATCAGTTTTGATATTTCTGTTTGAATGTAAGTGTAGTGAACTTGTGAATTCTGTGAAGTGGCTTTTCATGTCCTTCTTAAAGCAAAAAATAAATTGCATGTGATTGGTGTTAAATATGTATCTTTAAATGCCATAAATAGTGTGATCCGTCATGCACCTGAACTACAAACTGGAAGAATGATAATCATTTCTAACACCTGGCTCTATGGTCCTGCAGTGGTTCTTTTGAGAGGCATCTATTAGATTTCATTTAAGTCCATTCTGATGTTATATCCTTCCTTTTGAAGGTACGTCCCGAAGTTCTTCCAGGTCATTTCTTTTTTTCCCTTTCCTCCGTTGTTTATCCTCTGTCCGAGGGAGTCCATTTGTATCATGTCCATTGTTTTTAACACCCACTCTTCTACCTTTGGTATTTCCTTTGTTCTCCAATGTCTGGCCAGTGTTATTCGTGCACATGTTGTTAGGAAGAAGAAAAGTCTGTCCTGATGTTTTCTCTGGATAAACATCTTTATTCTCTCCTTCCCTTGTGAGGCAATATGAATACTTCATGAAAATTCATGCCTCAGCCAACAAACATACCATTCTGGTCTTGTTGCTGCTTGTTCACAATTTATGTTGTAACTTGCTTCTACTTTAGGATGTTCTGCAGTCAGTAGAGTTATGTTGTGCTACAAATCCATGCATAAAAGGGTGGCCTCATGTATAAATACAGATCACGGCTTGGGATGGAGAGGTAAAAGTCCACCTTATCCAAAGCCCTACAGGGCAAAGGGCAGAATGCAAGTAGCTTTGATGCTTTTGATTGCTATTGCCACTAGCTCCCATAGGTTGCTGTGAAAAGACAGTCCTGGACACTAGTTTCACACTGCTACATTGGGAGGGAAAGGCAAAGCTATGGCTCCTTGGGTTTCTCCTAGGCTAGCCATAAAGGACAGTCAAACTCTGGTATGCATTACATTCAATGGCACATTATACTCAGGTAAATATGGGTATTATATTTTCAACACAGATTTCTATTTTTGCTTAGAACGGTGATTTTATAACACTTACTTAGAAGAACTACTGATTTTTGAAAGGTTGTAGAGTACATATGCATGTAGTTCAGAAGTCAAAAGTTTCTTCTAAACAGCTGTATACATGCATGTTTTTCTGTTTGACTTTTTACACTGAAGATTAATATTACTTTGCAAAATTAATGTCTTCATTTGCTATCAAGAAAATAGTGGAATACAAGCTTTTCATGGCAAAACTGCAGACAGATAATGTAGAGTAATTCAAGTTTTTTTAAAAAAAAATAAACATTTCATATCATACTTTTGCACACTAAATTGCCTTATTTTCAGTTTAAACTTGTCCAAAATAAATTCACTCAAATACCTTTCAAGGACATTCATTTCTGTACATGTCTCAGACGGGAGAGAATTTCATTGCAACGAAGCAGCTACCCCATCTCTCTTTACATTTGAAGCCAGAGTACCCCAGCTGACCCTATTTGGAGTTGAGAAAGTACTTCGGGTCCTGTGCCATAATGCTTTTCTCACACACACATGGTAGATTTTGCTGATCCGGGGTATTCAGGATTATCCTAAATTTGAATTATTTTTACATGGCTCTCTCAAACCACCGCTGTCAGCTTTTATTTGTTGTATTTAGGTAGCACTGCAATATCTCCATGCAGTACCAGCATGGCATATAAACAGAGATCCTCATATCTTCAATAGGGTGCCAAAAGAATTACCCTCAATTCACAAAACATTAGAAACGAAAGTGTAACATGATTTATTAATAACTAGCTGTACCCGGCACGCGTTGCTGTGCCCTTTTTAGGAGATGCGAGAAAGTCCAATCATCCACGGTGTGCCCTCCTCTAAACTGCAGTTGGATGGAGTGTGGGTCATGGGGGGCATGGTGTGCCAAGTTGGGCTTTATTGGTCTTGGTTCTGGGCCACAGTGGTCTGTGGGGAATGATGGGTTTTGAAGTACTACAAATCCCATTTTCCATGGTGGTACTTTAAGTCCCATCATGCATGGTCGGGGCTCTGTGTGCCAAGGTAGGTTAATGTAAATTCAGGCCATACACAATGTCCCATGAGCTGAGGCCTAGTTAGGAACAGCAAGTTAATGAAGCCTTACTGTCAATTCAGGCCATACACAATGTCCAATGAGCTGAGGCCTAGTCGGGAGAATCAAGTTAATGAAGCCTTACTGTCAATTCAGAGCATAAACAGCTTCCCAGTAAGTGAGGGCTAGTTAGGGAAATCAAGTTAATGAAGCCTTACTGTCAATTTTGGGCGTGGTCTGTGATTTTTGGGGTGTAAATTTTCGGTTGGAAGTGATTTGGGTGTTTGTGTTGGGGATTGGCTCAGGCCTTTTCCTTATTCTGTTTTGGCAGTTTAATATGGATTGGAATTTTCATGTTGGCTGGCCAGTGCAGCAGTTATGCAAATCTGCCCTTATTGGCAGCCAATCATGTTGTTCAGAATGTAGAGGCTGGGTGAGTCTTTGGCTGCCCGGAGGATGCTGGTAAATGTAGTTTTATTTTTACTCGTTGTTTTGGGGGGCCTTTTAGGTTTTGGGGGGGAAAGTTTCTTTGCTACAAACGTACCTTACTTGAGGCCTATTTCTGTTGGCAAGTATTGTGTATCTGCGTTGTAAGGTTTCTTTGTTTGAGGTATACATCACATGACGTGAACCCATTTATATAATAGATTTGACAGAATACATTGCCAAAATTATAAAAGATGTAATTTCTTGTGCAGAAAGAACGATAGTTCAGATAACTGGTTTCTGGTTGGTGATGGAGGTCACAAAAATGAATTAAGTAATCGGGGTTAGGATGGTTTTCTTAATGTGATTTTTACCTCTTGGTATTGGGTGCATACCTTTTTTCTTTTTAAAGAACTCCACTCCTTTCCCCTCCAACTGTTCACTGCGTGTCTCCCATCCCGATTTCTTCCTTCCTTCATTGTAGTGTACAGGCCAGTCTGCTCCAAAAATAACTTCAGTTGTCAAAGAACGTCACTTTATAGCATGTCAGGATTCAGACTAAGGTTTTATTTTTTAAAGAAGTTGAAAACAGTTGGAAGGAGCAGCAACCTCATGGGCAGATGTTTTGGCAAGGCAGATTTAGGGGCACACTAGGGGCCCATTCACACTATTGAATTGCAGCACTTTTGTTCCACTGTAAAGTGACATGGTTCTGTACTATGGAATTCTGGAATGTGCGGTTTAGGAGAGAGGCCTCTAGAAATCTTAGCAGTGCCTTACCAAACTACAAAGTCAGGGTCCCATAGGATGGACTGAGAGCAGCAAAGGAGGGGGGCTTACTGTAACAGTCACAAACACTAAGGACATTGATACGTAAACACAACGGGGAGGAATCCTGAATCACGGGACAGGAGCTGATTCCTCTCCATTGTGTTCCCATAGGATGGAGCCATGGCAGATAAAGTGGAATGGTGACACTAATTGTGTAGTGTAAATGGAGATTAGAAGATTGGTGATGCAGATAGATGTCTGTCAACTACTTAAAACCTTTTCTGTGGACAGTGGCACTCTTAAATTCTTCCTTTTGTTAGCTTACCATTTGGGGGAAAGGGGGCTCAATTTTGTTTTATGCCCTCAAATTGGTGTTTCTGTGCCTGTTTTAACATTTATGTTCTAGTGCAGGCACGGGCAAACTTTGGCGCTTCATCTGTTTTGGACTTCAACTCCCACCATTTCTAACTGCCTACCGGCTGTTAGGAATTGTGGGAGTTGAAGTCCAAAACACATGGAGGGCCAAAGTTTTCCCGTGCCTGTTCTAGTGGTTTTATACTTTTCAGTAGATCCAAATCTGTGGGTTCTTCTACAGCAGGGGTGCTCATTAGGTAGATCGCGATCTACTGGTAGATCGCGCAGGGCATCCTGGTAGATCGCAGGCCGGGCGGGAGGAAGGCTCAGTCCCACCCTGCAGGCTCCTGACGCCATCCAGGTGCAGAAGGAGGTTGGACTGGATGGCCCTTGGAGGTCTCCTCCTATTCTAGGAACCCATTGTTATTATTATCAGAGGCTAAATGGCCATCTGTGAGGAATGCTTTGATTGTGTTTTTCCCTTATGGCAGAAGGAGGTTGGACTGGATGGCCCTTGGAGGTCTCCTTCTACTCTAGGAACCTATTGCTGTTGTTACTATTAGTAGTAGTAGTAGCAGTAGAGGCTGAATGAATATTATCATTATTATTATGAATAAATTCAGGAGCTTATTATACTCACATTTAGTTGAATTCAGTCTTAAAATATATTATATGGCTCTCACAGAAATTTCCAAATCTTTTGCTTTTATGGCTCTCCGAGTAGTGGGTAGGTAGATCATTTAGACTTGGTTGTTTTATAAGTAGCTCGCATGCTGAAAAAGTGTGAGCACCCCTGTTCTACAGAATAGAATTCACACAGTTTGCCACAACTTTGCATGACTTGAGGCTGTGGAATCAAGGGAGTTGTAGTTTGTTGAGGTGCCAGAACTCTCTTGGCAGGGAAGTTGAAGGACTGTAAAACTACAACTCCCACGATCCTATAACATTGAGCCATAGCAGTTAAAGTATCAATCCGTGTAGAATGATGCGCCCCTGAGATTTTGCTTTTACATAGGAAAGTGTGCTTAGTTCCCCTTCTGAGAATTGGAGGCTTCATGAGACCTGAGCGACCCCACCACTAGATATTAATGTAGTATAAGAAAAATAAATAAATCAATCACATGAATCCAATTAAGTGGTGTGTGCCTGCCAAAGGTCCCTTCCACACAGCTGGATAAAACTGGAGTATATGGCAATGTGGACTCAGATAACCCAGTTCAAAGCAGATATTGTGGGGTTTTCTGCCTTGATATTGTGGGTTATATGGCTGTGTGGAAGGGCCCTTATTGTACCCCGAAGTTTGATAAATCTCGCGGCAACCTCAGAACGCAGGCGAATCTCGGGACGGGGGAGCAGAGCTCGCGAGAGAACCCATTTGATCGGCGGGCGCGCTCCCTGGCCCTGCAGGGGAGAAGGGGGCGGGACCGGGCGCTCCTTGGCTTTTCCTTTCGCCCGCCGCTCTCCCCGCAAATGGATCCTTCGCATTTGAGACACAGAGACGCTCCTTTGTAAAGCTGGCAGGCCAGAGCCGCTAGCCAGGCTCCCTGTGCTAAGCAGCAGCTCTTTTTCCCCCTATTGTTAGTATTGAACAGGGAAGCCAGTGGAAGATCTTTCCCCCTTTCTTTGGCAAACCGTGGGAGCTCTGGAAGAAGATAAGTGTAGACCAGGCCTGGGCAAACTTAGGCCCTCCAGGTGTTTTGGACTACAACTCTTACAATTCCTAACAGCCGGTAGGCTGTTAGGAATTGTGGGAGTTGTAGTCCAAAACACCTGGAGGGCCTAAGTTTGCCCAGGCCTGATGTAGACTCAGTTAACTGGAACTCTCAAGCAATCGGCAAATTTTTTTTTATGAAACTATACTTAAATTTAAAAAGCTGTTTTTCTAATACAGTAAAACAATAAAATTGTTACACTAACTTAGGTTTGCCATTATTTGTCTCAATTTGATTATGGTTACTGTATTTTAGTATTCATATCAAGTCAATTTACTTTATGGTATGGTAGAATATGGAATATAGTATTAGTTAAGCCTATTTTAATAGCAACTCAACCAGAAGCTACATTTATCAGATATCTACCAATTCCCATGGGTTCCAGTAAACCGAGAGCCCACTGTAGTTGGGTTAAGGCTGAGGAAACAATATTTGCGTGCCATGGAGAACCGTCAACATGTTTCGTTAGAACTTCAAATTACATGTATATACAACATGTTTATGCCTGGGTCTCTTTATGGATTCTCCAAGCTGATGTAAGTCAGCACATGTTGAGTATTCCTTTCTGAAATTTCTGGGGCCACACATGTTTCGGATGTTGTTATTACTGTTATATTGTTATTGTTATTAATATTATTTTGGAACACCTGATTTGCATGTATGTACATAATGAAATATCTGGCTGGTGGGACCCAAGATATGATTATGCACATAGCCAGAAAGTAATTGTATGTACAGTAGTTTTAATAATGTTTTACATGAAATAAAGTTTGTCTGCATAGAGCCATCATAAAGCAAAGCTGTCATGGGAACAGTTTTGTATTATTTAAAATTCCAGAGTTCCGAATAAGGGGCATGGCTAACCTGCATGTATTAAAAACAGAGTAATACTGGTAGTTGTGTTGTCTGAGCACAAGATTGGCAGAAAACCGTTATGGTTTTGAATAACTTTTTGGCAATTTAGTCTTTGACAGAGAAGGTTGATTTGTTAAAAATACCCCAATTTCAAGAATTCATTTTGTTTCTGTTGCAATAAAATAGTTATTATCTTGAGCCTTTGTGGAGCTAATCTTTCTCTTCCTTTTAGATTTCCAGTTGACGATTGAAGAGAGGATTGGCTTTAGAAAACCATGGAGCAGTACACAGCAAACAGCAACAGCTCAACAGAACAGATAGTTGTGCAAGCTGGACAGATTCAACAACAGGTGCGGAATGGTTTTGTTCAGTTAAAATATGGTAACAGTCATGCCTAACCAATGAGCAGTATACCTTAGAAGCAGGACAAAGTGTGGAATATAATGCAGCAGTGTGTGGGTTGGCACCCCAGATTAATGTAGATAAGATGTGTTCTGAGCAAAGTCTGAAGACCATAATATTGAGATTGTATTGAAGTTTGTATCATGTGATTATGGGAGAATCAGATTTGGTATTTGGAATGCTGAACCTCATCTTGTTAGATCTGATGTGTTCCTCCCAAAATCTAAGATTTCTTACTAAGAAGCTTTCATGTTTAGCGTGAGACAACACTGTCACTTTCTGTCTATAGCTGTGAATATTATTCATGCCAAACACAGGAGGATACATATTAAGAGTGGGCCCATTTCTCCCTGCCTCTGGAGTGCAGCAGCATCCCAGTGCTAAAGGTTTCTTGTCTTGAGCTCTTCCTTTCCTCCTACAAAGTTTCAAGTTCTTCCTGTTCCTGTTCCCAGCAGCAGGGCGGTGTCACTGCTGTCCAGTTGCAGACTGAGGCTCAGGTGGCATCTGCCTCAGGCCAGCAAGTCCAGACCCTCCAGGTAGCGGTGACCTATCTGTTGTATTTGTGTGAGCACTGCATGAATCTCCCCCTCCCTGTCATCCCACATCCAATGCTGTGTTTGCACTGGGGCTTGAAATAGGAAGATAAAAAATAGTGGCAGTTTTAATGCTTCATAACAATTATGGCTTGTGCTAACTGTACACGGATAACAGTAACATTAACAAAAGAATTAAGAACCAGTTAAAATGCATGTGGCAAACCAAGTACTAGTAAGCATCTCCCATTGTGAATATGAAGACAAGAAATTCTGGGACAGTGACGAGAACAGTTAGACTTGTAACCTTTAATATAGCTTCTATTTAGAAAAGACAATCTATGAAAAATATGTTGTCTGTAAGGTTTTTTAAAGGAATGAAATCTATTGAGGATATTTCAAACCCCAATTTTTGTGAAATAAAAACGTTGCAACAGTCATCTTTCTTGATGATATATTTCTATATCAAAGGCATTTTTTACTTTTTGTTTGTTTTTTGTAAACGATGAGTGTTATGAAGTACATTGTTGATCTTCATCACCTCATACCTACAAGAAACTTTTCTGTGGCGTTTTATGGTTTGGCTTACTTTTTTGTTTGCTACATTATAACTCAGAATACTACTGAATTTTAATTTAAATAGAGTCATTAAAACGGCTTGCTTGCATGGAGTTGATGTAGCTTGGATTTTTTTATTACGCAGTTCATCTCTTCTGTCTAAGCACCTTGAAAAACTGTACTTGATTTCTCCAACATACATATTTTGTGAAATGTATCTTAACTGTCTGTCTTTTGCTCCAACTGCTCATTCATTTCCTAAATGAATTTCAGCTCTTCATGAACTAGTCCGAGATTCCACATTCATAAACATGTGGGGACTTACATTAGACCGGTGGGCTATGAATCCTAGCGGTCTCTTTTCCACAATCACATTTCTAAATGCATTACAGCATTAGGTGGGCAGCATCCTCACAAATGCCCACTTGGTTGCTACCTCTTCTATCAGAATCATTTTAAGAAGTGGGTTGTTGTAGGTTTTTCGGCTTGTATGGCCATGTTCTAGAAGCCTTCTCTCCTGACGTTTCGTCTGTGGCAAGCATCTGTGGCAAGCATCCTCAGAGTTTGTGAGGTATGTTGGCAACTAGGAAAATTGGGTTTATATATCTGTGGAAGGTCCAGGGTGGGAGAAAGAACTCTTGTTCTGTTGGAGTTAGGTGTGAATGTTTCAATTGGCCACCTTGACTAGTATTTAATGGCCTGACTTGTTTTAGGTGTGGCTTGTTACTGCCTGGGAAAGTCCTTTGTTGAGAGGTGATTAGGTGTTCCTGATTTTCATGGTTTCTTCCTTTCTGTTGAAATTGTCCACATGCTTGTAGATTTCAATGGCTTCTCTGTGTAGCCTGACATGGTAGTTGTGAGAGTGGTCCAGCATTTCTATGTTTTCAAATAATATGCGGTGTCCTGGTTGGTTCATCAGGTGCTCTGCTATGGCTGACTTCTCTGGTTGAAGTAGTTCACAGTGCCTTTCATGTTCCTTGATTCATGTTTGGGCGCTGCGTTTGAACAAAATATGGCTACCAGTACTAAAAAAAACCCCTCTAAAATTATAACAGTAAATAAAAAATAAAACTCAAACACCCGGGAACTCCAAAGAAGAAACAATCAGGAACACCTAATCACCTCTCAACAAGCCACACCTAAAATCAGTTAGGCCATCAAATGCTAATCAAGGTGGCCAATTGAAATATTCACATGTAGCTCCAACAGTTCTTTCTCCCACATGGCCATACAACCCGAAAAACCTACAACAACCCAGTGATTCTGGCCATGAAAGCCTTCGACAATACATTTTAAGAAGTATATCACTATGGCTTCCTTATTCATGTTGGTAGTTGAGGAAAAGAAAGTATGGTCATTTATTGAACACAAAATACAAATTAGAGTGTTGTGTGGTTATATTCATGTCTCATGATTTCAGGGGTCTCTTTAAACGACCAGTGCCAGACGTCTTGACTTGTTATGTGAGACCAGGATCAAGAAGAAGCGTTGGCAGAACCCCTGTAGTTTCTTCTCTGTGTGTGCAAGGACAGCCAAGTAATATCACTGTAGTTTTTTCTCTGGGTGTGCAAGGAAAACCAAGTGATACCACTGTAGTATCTTTCCTGTATGTGCACGGATAGCCAAGTGATGCAGCTGTAGTTTCTTCCCTGTATGTGCATGGACAGCCAAGTGATACCACTGTAGTTTCTTCTCTGTGTGTGCAAGCTCAGCCAAGTGATACCGCTGTAGTTTCTTCCCTGTGCGTGCAAGGACAGCCAAGTGATACCGCTGTAGTTTCTTCCCTGTGTGTGCAAGCTCAGCCAACTGATACCGCTGTATGCGTCAGGACAGCCAACTGATACTGCTGTAGTTTCTTCCCTGTGTGTGCAATCTCAGCCAACTGATACCGCTGTAGTTTCTTCCCTGTGTGTGCAAGATCAGCCAACTGATACCGCTGTAATTTCTTCCCTGTGTATGCAAGGACAGCCAACTGATACCGCTGTAGTTTCTTCCCTGTGTGTGTGCAAGGACAGCCAAGTGATACCGCTGTAGTTTCTTCCCTGTGCATGCAAGCTCAGCCAAGTGATACCGCGGTAGTTTCTTCCCTGTGCGTGCAAGGACAGCCAAGTGATACCGCTGTAGTTTCTTCCCTGTGTGTGCAAGGACAGCCAAGTGATACCGCTGTAGTTTCTTCCCAGCCAATCAGCCAATCAGAAGTTGGGAGCGGGTTGAAATGGCACATCTGGGAGCCTCCAATGGCTCTTGTACCCCTGAGGTAAATGTGTTATGTAAGAGACTAGGATATTTCTCTGTGCCACATCTTTTAAGAGCACCTATATTGCCTATGGTATGTTACATGTAAGTATGTAAATGATGACTAAAACGAGGACAAAAACCATCAGTTTAAATAGTGCCATATTTTGTCCGTCCTCATAGCTCTGGATCCATAGTTGAAGAAAGGCATTTAGTGAACGGATTGAAAACTGTGTTGGATGTCCCTGCCACTCAACTAGTCTGTTTCAACTGAGAGGCCCAAAGCAAGAAATTTCTTCTTACTACATTTGGACACTGTCTCCCAACCCTCTTTTTCACTAGGATTTATGAGTTGACAGATCAGAGAGATAGACTGGATTGTCACTTTTTCCCTTCATTTCATGCCCCTGTTACTACTAGAGAGCTACTTGAAGTAAATATACCACAGGCCTTTTTCACTTGCAGTCTTTCACTTCTCAAAGGCAGAAGATGTTACAATGTTGTATTCTGCTTTGTTTTATAAATCTCTCCCTCACTTTTCTTAGCCAACATAGTTGAGAATGTAACTAAGTATTTCCAAGGAATTTGGAGTTGCTACTGAAAGTAATGAAGCAAACTGTGGCCTGTAAAAACTCGTGCCGTATATCTTACAGGTCACAGGGTTTGATAGAATCTGGAAAATTACCAAAATATAAGAATTGAACGGACATCTTGACTTCTCAGAAGGAGCAATTAGTGGATGAAGGGGGCAGAATTAGGAGAGACAGATTAGAGAACTGGTTGGGACAAAGATGGTGGCTGCAAATCTGGTCAGTATGTGAATTTCTTATGCAGAGGGAGGTTAGAGAGGCAATGCAAAGAGAGGACACTGCTTTTGAGAAGTTGGTCAGGGAAAGGAAGGAAGGAAAAAGGGCTCAGGTGGGAAAGATATATAAGCTGTTAGTAGTGTCAGGGGAAAGCCCTGTACAAGAATTAACCAAATTGTGGGAGAGGGAAGTACAAGTATCAGAATTAGAGATGGAAAGGACAATGGGAAATATTGCAAAAATGAAAAATACAAGAGTGAGGGAAATGAGAAGGAAACTTCTGCATAAGTGGTATCGGACTCCGGCCCAATTGGCACACTTCTTTCAAAACGTGAGTAGCCGATGTTGGCACGGGTGCCAAGTGAAAGGGGTATATATGCACCTGATTTGGGAATGTGTAGTAGTTCAGAAATTCTGGAAAAAGGTACAAGGGGAAATTAATAAGGCACTGAATATAAATTGGGCAATTACGAAGGAGATTGCGATATTGGTGAAAAAGAGTGATTTGGGCAAATATGGAGGTATCAAGGAAGCTATGATTGAAAGCGCACAGTCTGTCATAGTTCTAGGCTGGAAGGACTCCTCCAAATGGACAATCAAGAACTGGCTGTGATACCTGGTAGAACACATTCAATTTGAAATTATGGAGATCTGTGCCACATCTTTTAAGAGCACCTATATTGCCATGGGTTAATGAGTAAATGATGACTGAGGATCAGTTTAAATAGTGGATGAGAACTGAGAATAAATTGCAGGAACTGATGGGACCAGGTAAGACAATATATTGTTTGGAGAACCCGAGATCAAGATACGAGTAATAAGTTGGATCTACTGTTTAATTTGTAATGTAAACTGTCCAAAGGCTTGATGGAAAAGAAGAATAGCGATGGAACCCTCAGAAGGGGTGTAGGGGTGTGGATGCTTGTGAGGGTGGAAGGGGCACTTTCACAGTGCACTTGTTTGTTATGGTTGATGTATGGATGTTGTTTCTTTTTTCTTTTTTCTGTATGTCAAAAAACCAATAAAAATTATTTAAAAAAGACTTCTCAGAAGGACTTTTGGTTGTATTTATTTACTGTCAATATAGACATTTTGTGATAAATAACTTTTACTCAGACGTGACACTTTTTGTTAGACTGAAATGCAGAAGAACAGATGAAAAAATTCTGAGAAGAAAAGATTGTAAAGTCATCAATGCTGGAAGTCTGAGCCTGCAGCGATGCATGAAATAATGTTGCAGCTGGATTGTGGCCTTTTTACACAGTGTCCAAATGAGTAGCGTGCAATTCCTGGTTTAGGTGGCATGTTGGACTTTTGTTTCATTGTTCTTTTTCTTCCCATTCTTTAGGTACAGGGTCAGCCACTGATGGTACAAGTGAGTGGAGGCCAGCTCATCACATCAACTGGGCAGCCAATTATGGTACAAGCTGTACCTGGGAGTCAAGGTCAGACTATTATGCAAGTCCCAGTTTCAGGATCACAAGGACTTCAACAGGTCAGTATACCCAGATTTTATGGCCCACGGGTTTGCATAAAGTAGCAGTGACTTCTCTTGGAAGAAAGGAAGTAAAAGGAAACTTTTATTTGACCTATCTGTGTTTTTTATGGGTTCTTCCTATTACTTCAGTGGGCTAATCAAATTGCTCTGGTTTTTCAGCTCTTTATAAGGAAATGAGGCATCTGCTTCTACAGACTATGCTACAGTAGTTCTACCTTTCTCTCTCTGACCCCACTTCCACTTCCAAGAAATATGATGTCTTGTGCATTGAATGCATGCTTGTTAGAGCTTAGAGTAAAAGAGCTCTTTTTATATACTTGAAATATGGCAACATTTGATTACCTTTTGCCATATCTGCTTTACAGTGTTCCTGTTGCAAACAGTGGATTAGTTGGTGGGAAGTATAGTAACATGGTCAAGGCTGCCTTAAACATTAACTTAACTTTTACCATTTATTAGAGAAACCATTTTTGGTCTCTGTTTTGAAAGATAGTTTTGATCTCAAAGAATACATATATCAACAGTGCCAAGATTAGATTTACAGGGATTGCATCTGACTGTCCTATTTCCCCCATCCTTTATTTATTCTCGGACAGATCCAGTTGGTCCAACCTGGTCAGATTCAGATTCAAGGAGGTCAGGCTGTGCAAGTTCAAGGTCAGCAGGGCCAAACACAGCAAATCATCATTCAGCAGCCACAGACTGCAGTTACTGCTGGGCAGACACAGGTAAGTACTGATTGAAGGAAGAAAATTTGTAGAGATACTGTGGGGACAGAAACCTTGGATTCTGGGATTTCTCAGATAGTCATGGCATCTTTCCCATGGCACCATCATGAGGTGACTTCCCAGCTTTTATAAAGTTTTCCCCCTACTATAAAAGGTTAAAAGCTCAAGTGACATTATTTGTAGATGCTCTCTTTTGCCTTTGGCTCTTCCCAGCACTAGAATGTGGTTCCCAATAACATATCTGAAATCAGACTAATAAGGATTCTCAACCTTTGATAAATTGGGAAGCCATATTACAGGTTTATGTTGTTTAGCATTTCACCTAATGGTATATTTGCACTTGCAGACGCAACCACAAATTGCAGTTCAAGGACAGCAGGTAGCCCAGACAGCAGAGGGCCAGACAATTGTATATCAACCAGTGAACGCTGATGGAACAATCCTCCAACAAGGTATGAATTTTCTAAACCACAATCTCATGTGTCATTTTTCTAAAATAATGCTTGCCATTCACAGGGCAACGTGGTAAATTCTTGTGTTTTAGTTTTAGACAGAATGGTGATACGGTTAAATTTAGTGACAAACAGTATTAATCCTGTTTGTTGTTGCTACTTTGGTACTCAGTAGATAGGGTATTTTTATGGCAGTTGAGGACTTTGTTTCAGGAATAATCAGTATATGATGTTTGGTAGCAAAGAATGGGCATATGATGTGTCCCTTGCATGATTTCTGACATGTAATTCAAAAGTGCCAATTTCCTGAAATATCTCATGTATTTTCATAAAAGTTAGGTGTTCCAAAGTTTCAGCAGGGAATTCAAATTACATTATGAAAGTCCTAGATGCTGAGATAATGTGCTTTGTAGTTGTAGTGTACAAATGAAAGAAGGTCCAAGGTGGAGTGTAGGTGATCCTAGCCACAGTTTTAGTTTATTTGATTAAATTGTTGTATGCAGTTTGTTTTTAATTTGTTTGACTAAATCACTAAACGGTTGTATGTGTCTTTTGGGTTGTGTTGTCTGCAGTAATGCATGCCAGAACTGAGCTCTTAGTAGCAAATAATTCTTTTTCTTACTTCTGAGACAACTATTAAAAATATAATGCCACTTTTGGTTTTGCTCCTGAGGAGCTGATATTCAGACATAATATAATTGTGGGTGAATTTGCTCATGGAATGCCTATGGGATGCCTTGCCGAAGGAGGTTCGAGCAATAACAGACTTGTCCTCTTTTCAGAGAGCCTGCAAGACCACCCTCTTCCGCCAGACTTCAACCTTTAGAGGCGCTGCTCTGTTTTAACATAAACTGTTTTATTGTGTTTTAAATTGTTGTTTTGAAATTGTATTTGATGCTTGCTGTGAACCACCCTGAGCCTATTGGGAAGGGTGGTATACAAGTTGAAATAATAAATAAATAAATTAATTAATTAATTATCTCTGTTACAATCTCCTGAAAAAATTTTTAAAATCCACCGGTATTTTTCAGGGCAGAATGGAAGAATCCGAAGTGGGACTAATTTTGTTCCCTTCATCTTTTGTGTATGTTCTTTTGTTTTGTTTTGTTTTGTTTTCATTTGTTAAAGTTACAGTCCCTGTTACAGGCATGATCACCATCCCAGCAGCCAGTTTGGCTGGAGCACAAATAGTCCAGACTGGCGCCAACACCAACACCACCAGCAGTGGACAAGGGACGGTAACTGTGACGCTGCCTGTTGCTGGAAATGTGGTCAATTCTGGTGGGATGGTCATGGTATGTATTGTGTTTCTTTAATATCCCTTCTCTTGCTGGGTTCAATTAGAAGAACAAATCTTTCCTTGTTCTGCTTGGGAACATTTTGCTTTACTTATAAATAATTAGACTTATGTTGTTAGGTTGTACTTGGTGTTTGACTTGTTGAAGTGTATATTTCCAATTTGGTTGAACTAACTTAACAAATGCTTGAATTGTAATGCTTTTATGTCCGATTTTATTTCAAGACTTGATTAAATGCCTAGCTCAAAATGTTTTTCCAAAGACTTTTGAGTTCTGATTTCTGGGGATCCAGCTCTTATTCTGTTTACAATTATTGAATGTAGTTTGTAGTGTATTAATCTGATCAAAGCACTTCCCCGTTTTGATGCAGATGGTCCCAGGTGCTGGATCAGTGCCAGCGATTCAGAGGATACCTTTACCTGGAGCAGAAATGCTTGAAGAGGAGCCGTTGTATGTAAATGCAAAGCAGTACCACCGGATTCTAAAGAGGAGGCAAGCAAGAGCCAAGCTGGAAGCAGAAGGGAAGATTCCTAAAGAGAGGAGGGTGAGGCCATAATTTTAACATCCCCAAGATGCAGATATGGTGGATCTTTCTGATGCTCCGTTGCAGCTGTTTTGTAATCCTTTTAAAACAGAACATCTTCTCATTCATTTCTGGACTTTTCTTCCACTTAAGCTATAACAGGCATGAAGTGCAGTCCTGGACTCAAGGCACTAAGTGGAAATTTAGGATATTTTTCTCAGTTTTGACTGGTTGTGATTAAAAAACAGACAGGTGTCATAAGGGACTAGAACTAACTGATTAATCAACTATGAGTTGCGTGACTGCTTTGAATCTTTTAAGAGAGAAAAGGTATCATATAAATATTATAATAATGGAAAATGGCACAGACTTCTGCAAACCTGTTTGAAAATAATTCAATCTAATTAGAAGACACTAGCTAAGGAGCTTTAATATGGCCCTTTACAAGCAATGGTGGACGACCTGGAATTTTTTGGTTCTCTAAAACAGTTTGCTTCAACTTTGTGAAGCTATGGAAATCCTCATAATTGGAGCTGGTTATTTGCTAGCATTAAATAATTTATTTTGTTCTTAAATTGTCTCCAGAAATATCTGCATGAGTCTCGGCACAGGCATGCCATGGCAAGGAAGCGGGGAGAAGGTGGACGCTTCTTTTCACCAAAAGAAAAAGATGTAAGCAAAATATTCCTCTTTATTCTTCCATGTCTTAGCTAGCATTTATATGCATGTGGTCTCACTTTCTCACTAGATGAGAAACTACCTGTCATTCTCATCTTACTTTGCTAACTTTCAATTGCTGGTGTATGTTATTTTATCAGAAACTGATATATACTCCGCACTCTTCTTGAACCCTCGTCAAACCCAGTGAGGCTTATGGTAATAGTTGTACTGATATACTTGTGAGCAACAAAGCTGTACAATTTCTGGCTAGTAGTGATAGCATTAAACCCAAATTGCAAAATCTGATTATATTTGGTTTCTGTAATGGCTTTAAAGTATAAGACATTTTTCTGGTATTTGGTGGACTAATGATAGTAACATTATAAATTAAAAGCTGTGTTCTTCACATCTCCAATCCATCGCATAGTTAAGTGCTGGGTGAAGGTGCCCTAAAGAATTTGTCTTCAAAGGGGTGGGAAACCTGGACTATAAAAATAGCACAGATTTTCCACTCTTCTTACCAATGTTTTTCACACAATACTTCATTAAAAAGTGATACTTTAAGTTGTGATAATTAATTATAGAAAGCCTGTAGGCATAGAAGACTTTGCATTTATCTGTATATTATTTTCTACTGAGTTTTGTGTATTTTTGTGAGGTTGGAAGAAGAGTGACATGCTATCCCCCTATCTCACCAGCTTTATACCAGATTTTTTTTGTCTTCTGCTAAGAATCCCTAACTCTTTCCAAAGTCCAGTGGCAAGTCCAGTGTCATTCTTTGTGCTGGAAGCAATCTCCCTTTCTCTCGACCAAAATGAAGGGGGTCAGGAGATTGCAGTTGGTAGAGCATGTGGATGTGACATCATTGTTCATGTTTAGGCAAATAATACTAAAGGAGGAATTAGGAACAGCAAAACTCGCATAGAAAGGGTTGCAGATTTCTGCTGCCTCATAGAACATAACTATATCATACAGGAATAAAAGTGCTTATTGTGTGGTTCTTTGAGGCACAATGCAAGGATGGGAAACTTTTTTTTGCACCCAGAATACTGGTTTGTTGACTTGCACACATCTGTAGCCACTGAAGTGCAGACATCCTTTCCTCTCATAGCAGGGGATGTTAATGTATTCTTTCTCTTCATGCCCAGATGAGGGAGCCCTTTGAAAGCTGCATCCTGCCAATGTACTTGTTCTTGTCCTCAGTTTCAAAGGCTCTACATCAGGAGTCGGGAACCTTTGTGACTCAGAGAGCCATGAAAGCAAAATATTTGGAAATTTATTTCAGTGAGAGCCATATAATATATTTTATTATTTTGTCCAGATTTGTTTCTGGGGTTTCCTTACTCTTCCATTCTGTTAACTTTTTAGACGCCTAGTTTTTGTTGAACACTTCACTCCTGCCCACAGGCATGGTACTTGGAGGCACAAAAACAAGACAAGCTACTACTGGAACAACAACAACACAACACAGGGATCAAAACTGAACTCCAAAGAATGGATTGTGAGAACAAATCTATATGAAGGCTACAGAATTACATCAGGCTAAATAAATATGTATACACGAAATTGTATGAAAAGGTGCCTTAAAGGGCTACACATGAAGTTACCTATCGCAGCTACCGCAAGCACTTGACTTCGTGTGTAGCCCTTTAAAGCACTCTTTCCTTTTTCGCTGGCAGAGTGACCTGGATTTACATTTGGCGTTTCTTCAATGAGTCTTCTCTCCTGACGCTTTTGTTATGTATTATTACCAATGAAAATGGTTTTGTATATGGAGTAGCACCTAAGTATATTGGATGATGTGATATATGGCTGTTGCCAAGTGAGAATATATATTAGTAATATTTTATGTGGATCAGCTTTATGTATATAGGTTCAATGATATTGAATTATATAATATATTAATAGAAATATAATTTTCATACAATTTCATGTATACTTGGTACTTGGAGGCGGCAGTTAGCTGTCTCAGTGTGAAATGCGCTGCTCTGTGCAGCTGCTGAAGAGCGTAGGCACACTCTAGGCCCTTGAGGAGGGTCTTTCCTCCCCTCCCACGCATGCGCCCCTCGGCCAAACGAGTGTGAGGCCACTGCGCCGGTTAAGCCGAGAAACCTTCACAAGGGGCGACCCGCTGAAGGCCTGGCAGGGTCGCTCCAAGCTGTGCCTCCGCCTTCCTCACTCACCTGAGGGATGCCAAGTGCTGCCAAGACACGGACTCCCGCCTCCGCCGCTTTCATGCCACTTTCCCTCCGTCAGGACGGGCGGAGGAGGGGAACGAGGAGGAGCCTCCTTCCCTCCCTCACAAACACACACACAAACGCTTTCAAGCTGAGAGGGGGAAGGCGGACGCAAGACGCATGCGCACACGGCTCCTTTGGCTTGGAATTCTAGATGGAGAAAAAAGGAACTGCGGAGGCACGAAGCGAGAGAATTCCAAACGCTTGCGAGCTAGATGCAATCATCAAGAGAGCCACACCTGGCTCACAAGCCATAGGTTCCCGACCCCTTCTCTACATGAAGGGGGAGACATGCTTCAACTCAGCAAGGAGAGCTTTTCCAGCTTCCTGAATATCAACCCACTTTTTCTGGGCTAGGGAGAGTGCTAGGGAGAGAGATCATTGGGGGGAGAAAGATAATACCATGTTTACTCAAATATAATGCTACCTTCTTTCTTTTTTTACTGAATTATATTGCCAAAAGTGAGGTCCACATTAAATTCAATTGTGTATTAGAATCAGGAACATAAAACCATCTGAACCTCTCCATCAGGACGAGGCTGGCAAACTTACCAGCCTCAGCCTGATAGAGGGCATGGCTTCCCAACTGGCCTCATTCACGAGGCCTTCACCCCCATTGGTTTTGATGGCCTCCTGAATGAGGCTTTACTTGGGAAACCATCCAGCATCACTTTGTCTGTTGGCCATTCCAAGGTGGGCAGCAGAATGGCCAACAGGCGAGGGGAAGCCACAATCTTTTCTTTTTTGAATGTACATCTTTAAAATTGAGGTGCATATTATAATAAATGACACATTATACTCAAGCAAATGTGGTATTTTCTGTTACTCCACTACTATTAGTGGTGGGGGAGTGGCTGTCTGTTCCCTGCTACTCGGTTCATAGCTGAGTTGGAGGGGAATGTGGGTAGCAGTCCTTGGCGTTTAGAAGAGCAGAGTAGAGCAAAGTCCTGCACTCTTGCACCAAACATTTTGACTGTTTGTATTTTGTTACTATAATGAAATATGTGTATAACAAAACCTTTCCCTTGCCCCATACAGGATCCCAGCCAGGAAAATGAAGAAGCCATGACACAGATGATCAGAGTGTCCTAACAGCCAGATAGTCGGCAAAACATTTGGACAAATAGCTTTTGTCTCTGCAACCGTTCCCTATTTTACCTACTGGACAGATTTCTAAATGGGAAAAATTGCCATCTACTCAGCCTGTTCTTTTTCAGAACAAATACTACACTCAGTGAGTGACTCATTTTTAGGTTTTTAATGTCAGTGGCCTCAGCCAACAGAAACCACTGCGAACATTGGTTCTCCTCCTACCCAGATCACATCAGGTAGCTGAGAAGTCTGCTTCAACATGCCTTTTAACATCTGTAACTTTGGCCCAGCTTGAAGATGCCACTCTCTCAGCAATAACTGGCTATCTTGCAACATTTGGTAGACATGGTTCTTCAAACCCAGAGTGAATTCTGATGCTTGAAGCAGCCAGAGCTGGTGGTGTGTTGGTTTTTTATTGTAACCTTTTTACTCTCCGTTGAACCCTCCAGCCTCCAAAGTCAAGTCTTTTGATAGCACAGATTCCCACTGCAGAAGCATCTCTGCAGATAAAACTGGAATCACTGAACATTTTTGAGGAAGTACTACCCAGTACTTGTCTCCAGATATCCACTTGAATACAATGAAATCTTTTCTCTCAAACGGACTGGGAGAATATGACCTGAAGTAATTTACTCATGTTCTAAAGGATAGCTGTATGGTGGCCCAGGTGGATCATTGGTGGGGAAAATGGGCTGGTGTTGGAGTTCGTAATGCATGCATTAATGCATCAGTGGATGGTGGTACTTGTCTTGGAATCCGCTGACTGGCTCTTCTCATAAGTAAGCGAATGCAGGTTGCGATTATTTGTAGATAGGCAAAGTGGAACTGTCCTTGGCACAGTTGTCTTCTTGAGGGTTGGAGGATTAGATGCTGTGTTATGAGGATTACTCAAGATGTAGCACCCACATAATTGCTCAAACCAAACAGATATCATTACTTCCCACTGTAGCTCAAACAGCTGTGTACCAGAGAATTAATGTCAACTGTCTTTTCAGCTTTGATACTTAATTATATTTCTAAATTGAGCACTTAACAGTTCTGTAGCTGTCATTTCTGATGCAAAAGACACTGTCCCTTCCCTCTTGTATGTCTGGCCCAAATAGTTTTGCCAACTGGATGATTACTCTCTCTGTGGAGGAGGAGGAGGTTTGCTTTTTGTTTGTTGAGTTGTTTTACAGTCTCATTCGATAACTCAAAAAGTTAGAATTCAGATTCATTCTGGCACATCTCACTTTGCTGCCTTTTATCTGTTGTGCCATCATTTACGTCATACAGTGCAATTCAGCTGCCATTGTGTTCTACCCTTATTTATTCAGGCTCATCACTTGAAAGATGATGAAAGCAGTAGCAAGGCAGAAGTCGACCATTTAGTTTTAAAGAGGGACCTTTATGTTCAGAAGAGAAATCACTGTTTGGCTATAGTTCTGTCTAGTGAAAAAATGAATGAATTCTTGATGGGACTGTGCCATGGCTTGGAGGAGATCAGCTTCACAAGGTTCAGTTTTATTACTCAAACTGAACAGCAGTTCTAGAGGAGACTTGAGAGAGAAAATGATTTGTGTTAGTAAATGAAAAGTTTAGATTCCCAGCAGGAAGGCAAATGGAATGAATTCGATGAAAGCCAATCTGCAGAGAAGAGTTTTAAATATGGTCATGTAGAGTGCCAGTACCGTCACTTAAGCTGAAAGTGAATGAAGTATTATTTCATTAAACATCAAAGACATGAAAATTTCGAATGTTGAAAACAATTTCTGCTACCCTTTCAATTCACTCCAGCATTTTCAACATCCCAGGTGCCTCTGATAGCCCTTGTGGCATTCTTCATCTAACTGGTTGAGTATCTTGCAGCATTTCTCCTCACTGGAGTTTACAATAAATATCCAACCTAGAGTTTCAGTGACTGTTTTGGGGAGTGGGTTGTTTTGCAGAATTGCTGTAAATATTTAAAGCATTGGTACGTACTGAAATATTGATGTGCACAGTGAGGGGGGAACACTGCATAGTCTGGATTCAAAATGTTCTTCTATGGTTCCCCTTTTCAGCTGTTAGTTTTATAACTGCAAGCAGGGATATTGAGGGAATCCGTGTTCTCTAATTCTTAGTATGTGTAATATCATAAGAAGACATTTAAAACTGAAAGACTTCGTCATCACTATTATTCCCCATATTAAAAATGGAATAAAATTGTTTTTTTGTTTGTTTTTTGTGATACCTGTGTGTAGATAATGCTGACATCTATTTAATACTTTGGTCTCTAGAGAAGTCCTGTAGTTAGGTTTTCCTGTAATGGTGTAAAGTGACAGAATAGGATCAATAATACCAATGGTTTAGACTTCATGTGTGTAGGTCAAACCTGTTCAAACTAAAACAAGGATAAAAAGATCAGTCCCTGGATATAATGAATTAGAAGTAAATATTCAGACAATGATATAACTGAGGACAGACTGTGCTGAGTTTGAGAAACATACCAAATCTTCTGTTGACCTAAAAAGCACTAGAATATCAAACCGATTTAAAGCAGTTTGATATTTAATGGGGTAAAGTAGCAAACTCCAAGAGATACTAAACTTTTTTTGAAATATTTTGCATGTAAAACTTATTGGACTGGAGGCAGTGATATTTGTGAAACTGTAAGGAAAACTTTGTACATAGTTCTAAAGTTTATAATTTTTTATGCTGCATTTTGAAGTGTATTTTGTCTTTAATAGATACAACTGTAAGTACTGTGTACACTATCCAGCCAATAAAATGTTTGTAAAATATGTTGGCATCTAGTCTAAACATACTTATGATCTATTTAGATACGCAAAACTCTAACTGGAAAGAAAGGGGTAATAAACACTTAAAAGAACAAAGACTGCTCTTTCAAACAGTTGTAAATGTGAGGGGCACAACCACTCTTTGTATAAATAAAGCCATAATCCTCTTATAGTTGCATAATGAAGGCTAACACATATTAATCTCTGTGTATCAAACTGAGTGACTTTCAGTTGTGTAGCTTCAAGTGGTTACCTAGAATGTCAAGTTGGCCTGAAATGTTTTTCAAAAAATTATTATGCCAAATTAGCTCTCTATCTTGCCCCGAATAAGCAGCATGGTTCTACTTCTAACAGTACATTCTTGCCTAAATGGTGCATTTTTGCCATACTCTTATCTTTAATACTCATAAACTCAAGCATCCTCTTGCTTGCAAAGCTAATGTGTTACACCGAATGACAATTGCATGTTTAAAGTGCTGTCAAAGAGAACATTGCCAACACGCCTTTTAGTGCCTCAAATGTTAGACTTGTCTAAGAAAATAGAGCTGATGTGATCTATCCAATGCAATTTTATGAACCAGCACCCCAAATAATCCTAAGAATGTTTTTGTTGGACTGTGTAATTTGGCTTAATTCTAAATTGTAAGCAATTGTCTCAACCTGAATGAGCACAAAATTCAGGCAGCAATTTCGTGGAACTGTATATCCTGGTTTGAGTTGCTTGGTGGAAGAGAATACTCTGGGAGGACATCATATGGAGAATTCCTACACATTTTAAGGAAGTATGGTAGACCACCCGTGTAAAACTGATGGGATGCGCACTTGATGTTTCCATACATCACCAAACCTGCTAGGAACTTAGTTCCCAAATAGTCAAATCTGAACTGTTTGGATTCTGCATCATTCCATTATACAATGTACAAAAATGGGAAAAACTGTTCCTTTGTACAAGGGCGGGTCAATAAGTCTGACTTTTTAAATGAAACACAGGTTTTTGGATTAAAAAAACATTTTATTTTTCAACGTAGTCTCCTTTGAGCTCTATACACTTTGTCCCAACGTTTCTCCAACAACGCCAAACACTCCTGCGAAATTGTCACACGATTGCGTTTGTGGTCGATTGTCAGCAAACGCGGCACCCATCTTGTGGAAAGCTTTCTCATACCCAAGTGATCATTTAAAATTGAAACCATTGAGCCATGTGGGATGCCTATGGCTTCCACAATCTCTCACACTTTCAATCTCTGATCGGCCAACACCATATCGTGATTTTTTTCAATTGTTTCGGGTGTAGAGACCTCAACTGGGTGTCCAGAACATTCGGCATCTTCCGTGCTTGTACGGCCACAACAAAATTCAGGAAACCACTTTTTTACCATTGAAATTGATGGTGCAGAGTCCCCATAGTATTTATCAAGCTTAGCCTTGGTTTGAGTGATTTTTTTCTGCAAAAAATAATGCTTAATGAGCATACAAAATTCACTTTTTTCCATTTTCTCCTCAAATCATGCGGTAGTCTGCTATCAATGGCTGTCAAACACAAACTAAATGACGCAGCTTGTTCAAATTTTGACAGGAGTCAACTGACAGATGCCTGTTGACAGGAGCAGTGTTGCCCTTTCAGTTAAGAGGTGGGAAATTCAAAAAGTCACTGACTTATTGACCCGCCCTCGTACCAAGAGTTCAGACGCTTTACGAATGTGATTGCATGGTAAAGCTCATCCTGGATAGACCATTTCAGATTCAGATTCTAAGTGAGTCCCCCTCAGGGTTTGAGAAACGCGGGATAGAAATATTGGAAATAAATACATAAAAGTCTGCATATATTAAAACGACCTACATGAGAAATGAATTCCAGCTTTTTGTGAGCATGGAGGGTTTAGAGTGTTGGACATGAGCCCCTCCCTTGTTAGCCTGATGTAGTATGGGTCAAAAAGATAACAGTACATTGCTTACAGTATATTGTTCTTCAAACAATATGTCATCTTAAAGCTCATCCTCTGTTCTTAGGTGCCCTCAAGTCAGCATAGACTTTAAGAACAACAGGGGCTGAGCTTTCAGATACAGAGCTATAAATGGGAGGATCCTGATGTTCTCAGTTATTTTCAGGTCTTGGCAAACTTTTCTGACTCATCATTTGCAGTTCTTATACTTGGAGAAAAGTTGTGTCAGTATTTCTTTCTCTGTGCTTTCAAGACATCTATCAAGGCCTCAGAGCTGCTCATTCTTGTTTTATATATCACATATAATGCTTGTAAGAACCTACTAAATGGGTTTGCTGTTCATCTTGTTTTTAACGGCTGGAAGATGTCAAACCACTAGGATATATGGAGGTGTGTATTTATTCGTTTTATAGATTATTGCAGAATGGCCTGATCTTGTTTATGTGGTTTGTCACTCCACATGGCATCATAAAACAGATTGGAGCCAAAAAAAAAGTAAATGGTCTTCTTGAATTTCAAGAGTTTGAAAAATTGGATCTGGAATCCAAATGTTACATTGTTGTAGTACTCAGATTAGTACTACAACAATGTTGCAATGTACTTCAACAAAACTTGCCTCCTTGGAAAAATAGATTGACCTGTCATTTCTGTAACCGGCTTGGAAAAGAAGGAATCGCCAGGGGAAAAAATCCTAGTTAACAAGAAAAATAATACAGTATCAATTAAAGTGAAAATTATGCAGCTATAGTAGAATCTGCAAAAGTTATAATTTGTAGTACTGTGGCATGTTGTATGTAAGGCTGCCCTTAAAAATTACTCTGAAAGTTCAACGGGTAATGTTGCTATTACTTTTTTAATGTTCTAATTATACTAACTTCTCTGTATTAGATGTCACTTTCTGGCTTTGAAGAGTAGGTATCAAAACCTAAACAATGTTTTAAGTGTTTGGTAACGTTTTTAATTGGGGGGGGGGAGAGTAAGAGTGAAATATGCCATAATATACATTATAAGTGTAAATCTCTAGGAAGTTAATAGACAATTTTTTTCTCAACCATAGTTTTAAAATCATGTCATCCATTGAAGTTGGATGGTAAGAGATTCTGTATAGATAGCCCATAAGCTGGAACTATCACTACCTATTAGTAATTATCAAAAACTATTAGTAATACTGACTTTACATTATTTCCAGTTTTGCAAGGTGTGTGGGGGCATACATTTGTGTATCTTCATCTCACCTGTCAGGAGCCTCCCGTGGTGTAATTGGTTAAAGCCTTGTTTGAATTCAGGGGATGGGGTGAGCTCCCATCTGTCAGCTCCAGCTTCTCATGTGGGAACATGAGAAAAGCCTCTCACAGAATGGTAAGGTCCAGGCATCCCCAGGGCAAAGTCCTTGCAGACGGCCAATTCTCTCACATTAGAAGCGATTTGCAGTTATCTCAAGTTGCTCCTGTCACACACAAAAACTTTACCTGTTGACTCAAGGCAATCAGGCTTAACCCTACTGAGCTCCCAAGATCAAATGGATCTGGTGTTTTCAAGATATTTTAGGCCACCGGTTATAGGGATAATGGGAATCGATGCTTATGTGTTTATGGTCTTTCCATAGACTGACATATTGGGCCAGAATATTGTATAAGGCAGGCCTTTGGTCTGATCCTGTACAATTCTTCCAATTTAACCAGTCCCCCCACAATAGTAGATGCTCAAAAACAGTGCTTTCCTACAAAGTTGTCAAGCAGCTTCCTCTGAGCAGCTTTTAATTACCTGCAGCATAACAGTGATTGGTAGTAGTAAACAGACAAGTTTGTATATAGAGTAAGTCATATTAGGCTGGACCTGTTAAAGAAACCAATCAGCTAATAAATCCTTTTAGTGGAATACAGGTTGAGAATCCCTCTTCCAGTGTTTTGAAATCCAAAATCCTCCAAAATTGTGCACTCAGATAGTGACACCTTTGCTTCTGATGGTTCAGTGTACAAAAAATTAATTTCCTTCATAAATTATTCTGAACTAAAAGTCCACACAGATTTAGGGATAATATGGAAGAATCAGACAGAGAAATCTGCACCTCTTTCTTGAGCTCCTACATCATGTTATTCCCATTAAAATTTTAGCTCCTTTCCATTACATTAAACCCTTGTGCTGGCAGGACCGCTGACAGAAAGGTCAGCGGTTCAAATCCAGGGAGCAGGGCGAGCTCCCGTCTGTCAGCTCCAGCTTCTCATGTAGGGACATGAGAAAAGCCTCCCACAGAATGGTAAAACATCCAGGCATCCCCTGGGCAACGTCCTTGTAGACGGCCAATTCTCTCACACCAGAAGCGACTTGCAGTTTCTCAAGTTGCTCCTAACATAAACAAAAAAAACCCAGAATAAATCAAAGGCAGGAATTTCATATACCTTGGATCCGCATAAAAGGAGACCTGTTTGCAGAAGCATTCTCACTCCTGCATGTAAAACAATTATGGAAGAGCACCTCAATCCATGTTGCAATATTTATCTGTGCCATCTCAACTAGTTAAGCACATCTTTTAATGCAGCCTTTAGCACATTTATATCAGTGCTGCATAGCTGTACAGTGGGATAGGGACTATGAACAATTAGAGCCAGGCTACAATCAACAAGTCCTCTTGGAATGAAAACCAGTTAGTACTAATCAGCAAAAACGACTTTAAAAAACCAAGTCAATGCACTTTAAGGAAACAATATTGCAAGCAAAAGGAGAGATTGTTTATCTCCTAATTAATGTGTCCGAGAGGCTGACTTCATTCTTATTGCCAGCTTAAAATAGCCTTAATAAATTTTGAATCTCTAGGTTAAGGCCATTTTGTTAGAGCTAATAAAATAAAACTGGACTAGCAACCTCATAGCCTACATATGAGAACCATGTTTGAAATAAGGGTTTGTCTTAGTAATAATTATATTGATTTTTATCTACATTAGTAGCTGACTGTGGGTCAGTGCTGAACTGGTTTAAAAGACAACCTACAGTGAAAACAAGAATGTTATGAACTCCTTAGTAGCTGGTCTTGCAAGCTCCAGGCTGCATTACTTTCTAGGGAGGCAACCATTTCTACCCAAATCTCTTATCACAATATGTAAACATTCAAGTTTGTTAATTCCACATAGACTTTTTGTCTGCATTTTGGATAAACGGGCATCATTGTGGTTTTCATATCTATTGAGGAAGCAGAAAGTTTTGCCCAAAGGGTATTACGAGAGATGGAGTCAAAGGTTCCTCTAAAATCAATAAAGGCGGCATAAAGCCTTTTAGGAGGGATACTTGTATATTTCTCCACAAGGTGATTTAATACAATGATCAATGATAGATTTTCCCTTTCTAAAACCAGCTTGTTCTTGCCCTAGAATTTTTTCTGACTCAATCCAGTCAAGGAGATGATTATTAAGGTACTGAGCATAGATTTTTCCTATGATTGATAATAGGCATATGGGCCGATAGTTATTTGGATTGTTCGTATCCCCTTTCTTATAAATTGGCACTACAATGCCTTGTGACCAAGTAGATGGTAGTTGGACTGTATAATTTATATGTGTGAAAAGGGTTGCCAGGAGTGGTGTCCACCATGTAATATTCGCTTTAAGTAGTTCTGGCATAATTAGGTCGGGCCCTGGGGTTTTACCTGATTTAATAGATGAAATTAGCCTTTTAATTTCCTGCGGACTTACTGGAGGCCATTGTGGAATATTTATCAATAATTTTGGTGTTACAACACTTTCCATATTATTCAGTGTTTCACAGTTGCCAAATTGAGTGGTGAAATAATCTTCCCAAATGTTCACTGGTATATTGCACATAGGTGAACCTCTGAGATTACCTGCCACACCAGACACAAGATTCCAAAATAATTTAGAGTTATTTTGAAGGCAGGAGTCGATCAGTGCTGACCACTGGGTTTTCCTACTTTCCTGCTTTTTCTTCATAACTAACGTTTTGTATTGTTTTTTAATTGTGTAGTAAGTTTTAGGTAAAGTGCGGGAGTTATCGTCCTTATATTTTATATATACTTGTATCAGAAGTTCTCTAGCTTCCTTGCACTCTTTGTCCAGGTTTGTACATACCGTTTCGACTTTTCAATTGATTTCTTTAAACCTTGGTATTGTGCTGTGTTCAACAATGCGAGTATATTTTTGGCATATCAATTGCTCTGTTGCTTTAGTCCAATGGTTCTTAACCTTCCTAATGCCACAACCCCTTAATACAGTTCCTCATGTTGTGGTGACCCCCAACCATCAAACTGTTTTCGTTACTACTTCATAACTGTAATTTTGCTACTGTTATGAATCGTAATGTAAGTATCTGATATGCAGGAAGTATTTTCATTCACTGGACCAAATTTGGCACAAATATCCAATACGCCAAATTCTGAGCACTGGTGGGGTTTGGGGGGGGGGTTGATTTTGTAATTTGAGATTTGTAGTTGCTGGGATTTATAGTTCACCTATAAAGAGCATTCTGAACTCCACCAATGATGAAATTGAACCAAACTTGGCACACAGAACTTCCATGACCAACAGAAAATACTGGAAAGGTTTGGTGGGCATTGACCTTGAGTTTTGAAGTTGTAGTTCACCTACATCCAGACAGAACTGCGGGTTCAAACAATGATAGAAATGAACCAAATTTGGTATGAGTACTCAATATGCCCAAATGGGATTACTAGTAGAGTTTGGGGGAAGTAGACCTTGACATCTGGGAGTTGTAGTTGCTACAATTTATAGTTCACCTAAAATCAAAGAGAATTATGAACCCCACCAATGATAGAATTGGGCCAAACTTCCCACCTAGACCCCCCCCCCATGACCAACAGAAAATACTGTGTTTTCTGATGGTCTTTGGTGACCACTCTTACACCCCCCTCACAACCCGCTAGGGGTCCCAACCCCCAGGTTGAGAAACACTGCTTTGGTCCATTTCATGTGGCACCAAGAAAAGCTGGTTGCTTTGCAGAATGTGTTTACTTTTTATTACTGAATATCTGAAATAATTTTTCTGAGTTTGTGTGCAAAATGTACAAAAAAAAGTCTGAACTATAAGAGAATGCCACCGGAATGAAGAAGTCAGTGGTGAGCACCTGGTTCTGAGGATTTTGTTTTCAGTGCAGCCTACTGCAATGCATTTGCAGAGTACCTATAATTTTACAGTAATTAAAAGGAGATTGACTGGTGCAATTGCAGTAAAGGTGTGGGGTTAATTTCACATGTTTGAGCTACAGAAAACAACAGCACAAACATACTGTTGGGACATGAATTCCCTTCATCTGATTGTTTTCAGCCTTTGCATGGTAAATGTTTATGGTGAGATTTCCAGCTCATCTTCTTTCCAGTCTTCTCCTTCCTGGTCTTCATTATCCAGCTGTTCAAACTTAGTGGTTTTGCCGTGTTGTCTTTCAACAGGGGTTTTCAAGAATCTGGAAAATTACAAAAAAAAATCACTCTTGAGTTCTGCCATATTAGCTGCTTGTATGACTTGATGTTGCATAGTTTCAATTCTTGGCATAGGCAATGAATTGACTCTGAACCTCAGCATTACTTTAAAAACTGGTGCTTGTTCTGGTCACCCCAACCTAAATGACTTTAGGACTCATGACTTCTCTGAAGAGGAATATCATGCTCATTGGGTTTGTCCATATCCTCATTTGACTACAATTTCTAGTGTCTGTACTTCTAATCCCATTTGCCAAACTATGAGAAGTGTTCAAAGAAGGTGTGCTTAGCCTGGTCATTTTATTCTATGGAAAAATCGGCTATGGATACCAAATTTGGAATATGGCCTCACTCCATTGTGAGGGACACAAAGCAACCAGGTTGTGCGTAATATTATGTAGATAACAAAAACCCAATCCAGATTGGGACCTAGAAGCAGCTTGATATGCAAAGACCTAACACACTTATTTAGACATTGATACTAGATGTAGCTCAAAACACCATCTCAGCCTGGATCACATGCCACCAAGGGGTTCACATTTAAGGAAGACAATGTCTATTTTTTTTACATATTTCATGTACTAAGACTGTCCTTCAAGAAAGGTCCTCCAATTTAACAGATTTTAGAAGTCCCACAATTCATTTTTTTTCTGTCATGAGGATAGTCAGTGAATAGTACCACACAACCCATATGGCCTCTCTTTGCTGGAGGAGTGCCAGGTCCAAAGACTGCCCAACATCCTTGGCCACTATTAGGCAAAGCATTTGCTAGAAGGTCCCAGGTTTCCATCAAAGCATGGAACACCTACAATTGACTCTAAAGGTAAAGGTTTCCCCTTGACATTAAGTCTAGTCATGTCCAACTCTGGGTGGTGGTGCTCATCTCCATTTCTAAGAGCTGGCGCTGTCCGTAGACACCCCAAGGTCATGTGGACGGCATAATTGCATGGAGCGCCAGTACCTTCTTGCCAGAGTGGGGCCTCTTGTTCTATTCACATGTTTCCGAACTGCTAGGTTGAAAGAAGTTGGGTCTAACAGCAGGAGCTCACCCTACTCCCCAAATCTGAACCGCCGACTGTTTGGTCAGTAAGTTCAACAGCTCAGCAGTTTAACCCGCTGCACCACCAGGGGCTCTACAATTGACTCTGCTGTCATGCTATTCTCCAGCAACCCTTCCCAATGGATTCACCCAATTTTATTTTCCACACCTGAATAGGAGTTTCTGTCCAGGTTCCTTTTTAATAATGTTGAGTTTATAGTAATGTCTCAGAGCTCTCGACATCTTCTCATATGTCATGTTCCTACGATTCTGAAAATTCAAAGAATAATAATTTTAAGCCCAATGGTAAATTCCCTTGAAGATAATTGGAATGATTTGAATTGGATGAGCTAGAGAGCACAATGAAATTGAGATGCAAAAATCTTCAGTTCACCAGGAGTATGCTATAGATGTTGGAAAACTCTTAAGATCCAGAGTTCAGAAACATTACTTTGTACTGTGCAACCTAAAGATGACTTTACAAATGCTATTTATAAGTTATTGCACTGACTGAATTGCAATAATGGATGGAATTTCTCTTCTGTACAACACTCACTTGCTGATTTTACCTTGATCGTAAGGAATGGTTAAAACCAGTAGTTCCCAACCTTTGTTCCTCCAGGGGTTTTGAACTTCAGCTCCCAAAATTCAAACTAATTGAGGCTTCTCAGATTTGAAACTCCCAAACATCTGGGAGACAAATGTTTGGAAAACACTGGTCTAAACAACTACTTTCTTGGGAAGTTACAAACATCAGGATGCATATAGGAGTATGGGAACATGTGGCCCTCCAGATGGTGTTAAACTGCAACTCCCATTAGCCCTGTCCAGCTCACCAGTGATGAAATACCATGGAAGCTACAATGTGAAACCATCAAGGGGGCCACAAGTTGCACATCCTTGCTATATGAGCTCATAAACTTAACATCTTAGGTACCTTGTGATTCCCCCAAAGTCTGGCAAGTCCATTGGGGTCAATGACTCGAAAGACCTTAGATTCTTTGTCTTCCCATCTGATGAATGATTCATATCGGCTGTCACAGAGAAGCTGGTACACATAATCCCAGAGTAACCTGCAATCTAAGAGTCAGTAGCATAGAATATAATGTTAAAACAGTTGTAAAGTTGTGTTCATGTAAGTCAACTCTACTGTTCTATATCAGTGTTAGGAGCAGATAAGCATTTAATTACAGTCAGACATGACAAGCTTCAGGGATGAATGTTATGTGTTATTCATATGGTACTTTGGTCAACAATCACACTGTTGTATTTTGCACTAGCTTTAGGTGGCACGGCATCTTCAAAGACCACTGAGTCTAGAGTGCATTACAATAATGTAATATAGTCTGGGGTCCAGTGCCAGATTTATCATTGTGCTTAGGTATGCTTAAGCACAGGACCCCATTGACCCGGGGGCGGGGGCATCTTCCTGCCAAATTTTTTTTTACGATGGGTTTTACTTATGTTGTGCAATTCTAAATCTGAAGGTGTTCTGTTTCAGAGTGATTGCAGGCATAATGATAGAGTTGATAGTCTATGGGAGTGTGCCACAAAGCAGGTTGTGTGGGCCTACAAGGCCTACCTCCTTCAGGGCTCAAGTAAGGGGCCTCATAACTTAACTAGCACAGGGTCTCATTTGTCCTAAATCTGGCATTGCTGGGGTCCCATTTACACTGACCATTTAATGCAGTTCAAATCTAACTTTGAAGAATTAAATCCTTTGAAGCTGGATTTGAAGGCACACAACAACAAATGTAGGCTAAATGCCACCTAAGTCACTTGTGAGAGCTAAGTCACTGAAAAAGGATACCTACCTGCAATTTTGCCATTAACAGGAGATGGTGATGTTACAGGAAAATAACAATCATCTGCTTTATAAATGACCCCAGTGCTGTGATGAGAAAGACAGGTTGCCCCGGGACTGTAGAACGTTGTGGGCGATCTAGGTTGCTCTGTGCAGCTTGGATGACCAGTAGTGATGACCAAACATTCTGTAAGGAGAATAACACCATCAGCTGAGAAAGCTTCTGACCTGTACTTCACGTCTGAGGAGATCCAAAATGTTATTAGAAGAACTAGGACTGTAAGTCCCAGGATCACACATGGCCAACACAGACAGTAACTATGGGGTTTGGGTTTTTTTTTAAGGTGAAAGAAACTTTGCAAAGCTCTCATATTCAGTCACCAGATATCATGAAATGACTTGAAAATAAAGAAGCCAAAACTCAGACAAAACAGAAAAATCCTTTGGATGTGGCAGAATTCTATGGGAGATCTACTACCAGTCCCTAAGGCCAGCAAGATGCTATCTACATGCCCACCTCAGCAAAAGGGCAGTATTATTTTCCCTTCTTCCTCCCCTTCCTCTACCTATCATACTCCATAGCCTCTTGTCAGAGGAATTAAGTACTCCTGCTATTTGCCGGCATAATTTCAGAGGGGTGCATCAGGGCAACCCCCCCCCCTTTTTTTCCAGCATACCTTGAAAATGTTACTTTTTGGGTGAGAATTACAGCTTCCAACATCCTTTAAGTCAACATGGCTAGTGACTATGCCAGATGGGAAATTCTGGATTACAGTCCCAAAAAGTAACATTAAAAAGCTGCCCAGAAAGGATCCCTGGCAGAGGATCAGTTGAGGAGGAGGCAATTTGGTTGACAGCCATCCTTTAAGGGTGCAGATGTTTGCTTCTTTTCTGAAACCATATCCTTTCTGAGCTTTAATCCCTTGCAACTGCTTATACATCAGCACCAGTAAGGGATTATCTCAGGATAGAAGGACATCGTGGAAAGAAGTCTGGGACAATTGAGAACAGTACAACTATGTTAAAAAGCTACTGACCTTTAATATAAACATGCATGTTTGACTTTTAAATTTAAAATGTTGGGTCGTACAGTAAATAATCTGCAAAAGCACTGCTGATGCTATGCCAGCATGGACAAGTAAGTCTTTTGGAGGAGAGATGTGAGTAAGCCTTCAATAAAAGTGGCATAAACTGTAACAATAAAGTCATAAACTTGAACAAAACCAAATGAAGGCCCTTCCACACAGCCATATAACCCAGAAGGTCAAGGCAGAAAATTCCACAATATCTGCATTGAACTGGGTTACATGAGTCCACACTGCCATATATTACAGTTCAAAGCAGATAATGTGAGAATTTATTCAGCTGTGTGGAAGGGACATGAGACTCCTTGACCCAGGTATTTTAGAAGCCATACTTGAAACCCAAGCAAGTCCAAGCACGAACATTTTTATGATGCTTATGAAGTCCTTTCTTCTGGCCCTCAGCCCTGTCCTGCCGTTCCCTTCCATCTGCCGCCTAAAAGTAAGAACAGATCTATGGACACTACAGTAACCACTTTCAGGGTCTCAAAGATCTTGGTTTGAATCTGTATACAGTTTTATATTATTTCCTTTTGCTCAAATTGTTTTAAATATTTCAGACTTTTTAAAATTATTTTTTGTCCGTATGCTGCCTTGAGATCTTATGATACAGAATGGGACACCCTGTTTCCACAAAAATAAAACCTACACTAAAAATAAGTACTAACATGATTTTTCAGGTTTTTTGAGAATGCTCAAAATGTAATCCCTACTTCAAAAATAAGCCTAGTTATAATTAAATAAAATATATCAGTTTGGGGGAAAAGACAGCCCCTGAAAATAAGCCACATCTTTTGAAGCAAAATTAATACAAGACCCTGCCATATTTTCAGGGAAACAGGGTATCAGTGCTTCAATAAATTACACGATGAAGGCATGAATGTAAATAGCATGCAGTTCATGAATGAACTGGCAAAGATGAAATGCTAGGGACGCTACATAAAAGTAGGGTTTCTGTGTCCCAGGGCCCATCTTCTCCACTCTCAGGGTGAAAATGCTGCCTTGAAAAGTGTAGATCGAGATATAGATTCTCCATGTTTTAAATTTAGAAGTTTTTCTTTGAGTGGCACATTTTGTGCACCTGTGGCTGATGTAGCATGCTTTATGATACCACCCAAAGTTTCCCCTTGTAACAGCACCAGGGACTGAACCCTTGAAATCACTAAAGACCTGTCCCTAGCTTTCAGGTTATAATGTTGAATCTCATTATAGTCTTGACTTGGCGATCCCATTTGGAAGCACATGCTAAGCATGCGCTCCCTAGTGAAGTGTCTTCCCATCGTAGCAAACTCAAGATACACAAGAATAACAGCTTTTGGGGTTCATGTTAAACATAATGTGAGATTCCACCTGAATTAGGAATAACTTTCTGTGACAGCTGTTTAGCAGTGGAACTCTCTGCCCCAGGCTGTGGTGGAGGCTTTTAAACAGAGGCTGGATGGCCATCTGTTGGGGGTGTTTTGAATGAGATTTTGCTGCTTCTTGGCAGGGGGTTGGACTGGATGGCCCATGAGGTCTCTTCCATCTCTATTATTCTAACTTACCTTGATGAAACCACTGCCTCATAGTACTCACCTTCTGCAGTGCCTTGGGTCTGTGTGAATTCCACATCCCGAAAGGGAGGATTAAAGAAAGGGCTACAAACAAGGGCTTGTCTCTGAGTCTTAATGTATTGAAGTAATTCATACAAAACATCTCCTGAGTGGGAAAAACAGAGATCCAGGTCAGTTCTTATATATAATAATAATAGTTACAACAACAACAGGATTTAAAGATATAACTGCAAAGATTCTGGCACAAGCCAGTAAAGGTGGTCCCAGTGGTGGTTGGCACACTGGGTGCAGTGCCTAAACACCTTGGCCTGCACTTAAAAACAATCGGCGCTAACAAAAATACCATCTGTCAACTACTCGGCTCTGCATGCATTATTTGCTGAAACATCACACAGTTCTAGACACTTGGGAAGTGTCTGACATGTGATCTAATACAAAAGTCAGCATAGTGATCTTGTTATGTATATAATAATAATAATTTTTTTTATCCACCTCTTCAAGATGGGTTACAACATTGTGTGTGTGTGTGTGTGTGTGTGTGTGTGTATCTCCTTGGCATTAATTGCAACCTTCAACTAAGTGCAAAGCTAGTCTGCCATTTTTTGATGTCGTTTCATTTCGTTTCCCTTTTGTCAGCCTCAGGAATTTCTATTTATTTATTTTTTTGCAAGCCAGAACTACATTTTCCTGATGCAGACTAAGTGGGAAAATGACACTTCTAATTAAAACCCACAATGTATTAATATCAGGTAGAATGATTAATTCATGCCTCCAGTCTTGTAATTTTCTGCTCTACGAAGGCAGCATTTAGAGATGTACGATCAAAAGGGAGACCAAAGGAGCACTGGAGGGTAATTGACTCCTTCCAATAATACACCATGTTGGCATCTGGCACACACTGCTTTATGAGGCCTGGTTCTAAAAACATGGCATTGTTTACACAAGAGGACAATTCAGAAGAACGATCCAGATGTAATCAAGCTGACAATCTAATTGATTTCTTGGATCTGCTCTAAACATGGCAGTCAACCTTACATATAATTAAATCTAGCCCCAACCATCAAGCAAGATCACATTTATGCAAAATTTAGCTGTCAATAATGAGATGCAACATGTAAAATCGTGTTCACTATTCCAATTCTTCCTAAGAAATCTGATTTTGGAAAGCCTGGAAATACCTGTGAGGAATTGCTAGGATCATCTCTAACCTGAATTAGGAGCCCGGAGTCTGAAGTCTTCCTTGGTGAGAATGCAAAGAGCTTTCCCATTCATTTCAAACTTGCTTTCATCTGACTCCCTGAGTGAGTATTCTTTTTCTGCCCATCGCAACCAGTGAATCACATCATCCTTGCTCCACAGAGAGGGCTGGATTCCTGAAACAAACCAGACTAACGCTAAGAATAAATGTTACAATATATTTCAATCCATAAGCTAACTAAAATATTTTCAATGAAATGGAATATATTGCCACAGTACAATAAAAACAATGACTCTGATGATGAAAGGAGGAAGAGACAGAAAAGAAAGGACAGAGAGAAAATGAATGAAGTCTGTTGTAATTCTAGCACCCCGTATTTCTTGTTTCAAAAATACAACTGTCATCTCATTTTAAGGAGGGATGGCTACTCCCACCTTTTTCTGCTGAATGCAGAAAGCTTCTTTAAATCAGATCACTGATGTCTGTCAGCCCTGTATTGTCCACTTTGGCTGATAGTATCTCTAAGATCTATGTAGATCAGTGGGTCTCAACCTGTGGGTTCCCAGGTGTTTTGGCTTACAATTCCCAGAAATCCCAGCCAGTTTACCAGCTGTTAGAATTTCTGGGTATTAAAGGCCAAAACATCTGGGGACCCACAGGTTGGGAACCACTGATAAGGAGGTCTTTCCCATCACCTGCAACTTTTCAGTGGAGATGTCAAGAACCAAAACTGAGAACATCTGCTTGCTTAGCATTCTAATAATAATAATAAATAATAAAAAACATTTATTTATATCCCACCACCATCTCCCCAAGGGGACTCGGGGTGGCTTACATGAGGCCAAGCCCAATAAAACATCAGTAAAACAACACAGCAGCAAATAATAAAACAGTATATATATATATAAACAATAACACAAACAATTTAAAACCTTATGGCCAGGCAGATGTACTGTAATATATTAAAATTTAAAAATAATAAAATAATAAAATAACACTGGGGTAGGATATATCTAATCGGTGGGTTTTAGGGATGATGTGGGGAGATCAACCCAACAAATAGTTAATGTGTTTCTGAGGACATTTGCAAGGAATTGGTCAGAGCAAGGCATTGTTTACTTTATTCAGGGAAGGCACACTGGAACAGCCATGTTTTCAGGCTCCTCCTAAAGACTGCCAAAGTCGGGGCTTGTCTGATATCCTTTGTGAGCGAGTTCCAGAGTTGGGGTCCATCACAGAGAAGGCCCTTTCCCTCGTCCCCACCAAAAGTATGGAGACAGTCCGCTCCTTTAAAAAAAACCCCTGTACTCTTGTGTCCATCATTTTAGACAGGAATCTTCCACTCACTGAGTCGGCCGGGCAACGTGCAGATTTGTCCACAGTGGAGCGGTTGCAATGATGTCACAGGAGTGGATGGTAGGGGCAAAGCAGCCTTTGCCACAGGAGACGAAGAACCCGTTGCTACTTCATCCTTAAAAGCAGAGAAACATATTAGTGCTACATCCTCGTCTGAAACCATCTCCATTTCAGTTTAACTAATGTGTTACTTTCAGCTAGACAGATGCAAGTTCAAACCTGGTCAAATAACAACAATAGAGAAATACAACTGAAAAGGTAGCATGGTGGGTGGATCCAGGTTCAAAATCCAAGTAGCCCATACAGCCATGGGTGATTATGGGGCCCCTTCCACACAGCTGAATACAATCCCACATTTTCTGCTTTGAACTGGAATATATGGCAGTGTGGACTCTGATAATCCAATTCAAAGCAGATATTACGAGATTTTCTGTCATGATATTCTGGATTATATGGCTGTGTGGAAGGGCTCTGGGTCAGTCAGAGTCTCTAGCCAAGAGTGAGGGAAATTACCACATGCAATTGAAAGGTTGGAGGAATCAGGAGCCTTTATTCTTTTTTAACCTATTTTCAAACTTACCTTCTAGGGACCTGGAAACAATTTTGCCAAATATATATCCGTTCTCCAACCAGTAAGCAAACCAGAATTTTTAAACAATTAAATACTTTTAGAACAAATTATACCATTGGAGGCATGGCATAAATGAAATGCAACTCCCCAAGATGCCTGGACTTCCTTACCCTAAGCCAGTGGTTCTCAACCTGTGGGTCCCCAGGTGTTTTGGCCAGAAATCCCAGCCAGTTTACAAGCTGTTAGGATTTCTAGAAGTTGAAGCTGATTTTAAGATGAATTAGATTCTGAATCTAAGTTGAGCCCCAAGTTGAATCGTCACTGCAGAGTTGTTGGGATGATAACATGTGATGACCTAAATGTGGATCCCTTAAGAACATCAGATTAAGATTGGGATGAAAATTAGTAAATCTGGTTCAGTAATAGAGTGGTTCTGTCATTAGGCTGAACTCAATGATGCTACTGAGCCAGGACCAATGTTCTAGCAGAAATACATTTCCAAAATTGATGCAGTGGATAATTTGTTAACCAGTTGTTAACTAGTTGGGCAAAAAACAGGTGTAAACTCTTCTAGCAGTACTGCTTGCTCAAGGGTTCGATCCAATGCAACCACACTATTGAAGCTTTTCACTGCCCTGTTGCCACACAGCAGTGAATGAAACCTTTATTATCACTACCACAACTTTATCATGAGAATCTAGAAAAACACAGTTGGGGATTTTGTGTGGGTGAGTGTATCGTTTCACTTTCTGTCAGTGTCAGTTTCAAGCATGGTACACATGTTATTATAAGACCTGTTGGGAAAGAAGGCTTTGCTTAGGCAGAATTTCCTAATACATTCCCAGTTCAAATTAAACTATCTGGGGCCAACAGTAATGCGGTTAATATTCATATGTGTTGCTTTACTAGTCAAAAGCTTGGTTCCATAAACATGTCTTTGTTCTTATTCTAAAGGCCAGGAGGGAGGGCACTGATCTAATCTCACTGGGGAGAGTGTTCCAGAGTCGAGGAGCCAACACTGCGAAGGCCCTGTCTCTCGTCCCCACCAACGGCACTTGCAAAACAGATGGGACTTAACCTTTGTGGTGGTTCATAGAGGGAGATACGTTCGTAGTGCTTTTCAGCTACCAAGAAAGTACAAGTCACAGTATTGTCAAGAATAATATGTTGTCGAAAGATGGCGGCAGGTCGGGTGTTTTGAGATCTCTCAAAACATCAACCGCTGCCCTGGTCGGAGGGCGATTTGCGCCCCTCTCCAAGCGAGACCTCGTCAAGGAGTCGCGGCCGAGGGGCTGCTCTGCTGGCCACAAAAGTCGCCCCCTCCTCAAGAGGGGGAGACTGAGAGGGCCCGGAGACAAACCGATCCGGTGAGCGGACCGGGGCGCGGGAAGCGGGCGTCAGCCTGCAATTACTGCCAGCCCAGCCCACTCTAGGTCTGAAAGAGGGAACAAAGAAGGGAGATCGGAAGTCTTCCCAAGAAAAAGTGAGTTGCTAAAAGAGCCCCTTTCAGACAGGAAAAAATAATAATAAGAAGGGAGAAGAAGAGCAAGAAAGGAACAAGCAAAAGGAAAGGAAAGGGAGAGACCCCCTTGGTAGCAAGGAAACCCCCGAGCCCAGAGGGAAGCCACAGCCAAAGGGCAGCCCAAAGGCATCATTGAAACTAGCGGGAGCCAAGATGGCGGGGCGACAAAAAACAACAAGATAGTCACTAGCCTGAAGAAGAGACCTCGCAGACGCTGGCAAAGGGCGCGAAACAAAGGCGGAAGTGAGGACACTCTCCCACCCGAGGCCTTTCTGGCGGCGGACAAGGCGAGGAGGAGGGGATCCCCAAACACCGGAAGGGAGCTGGAAACACCAGGAAGTCAGGGCAGGAGATCGGAAGTGGGGGCTGGAGGAGAAAGGTCCACACCTACCCGCGAAGACCGAGCGAACCGGAGGACAAGAAAGAGGATAGAGGACGGACGCTCAACTCTAAAGGACAGAGGCTATCAGAAAAGGGTGAGGAGAACGAGGAATCGGCGGGGGAAGGGGACAGGACTGTGGGGCACAGCGAAGGGGGAACTGAAGTGCTGGAAGAGGGAACAAGAGGACTAAAGCCACACAGTCACCAACCTCCTCAGCTGCAACCTGACACAAGCCACGAACCCCACCAGCCCCAGCACAACAGAAAAACCCCCCAGTTGCCAGAACAAACAAAAAAATCTCATCGCCTGATACTAACTGAAACTAAACAACACAAAGCCCCCACGAGGGGACATTAGCGGCCAAGACGCAGAACAAACCCACCCTGAGAATAGATCGACTTCCAATACAACATGCCAGCACCACACGACCTGACCACAGAAGCCATGGAACAGGAGGGAAGGCAAGGGAGGAGAACAGAGGATAGACAAATAACTTTAAAAGAAATCCTCAAAGAGCTATGGAAGTTGGGAGAAGCACAGGACAGGTGCCTCCAGACGATTGAGTCAATGATACCCCACCAGGAAAACCAATCCAAAGCGACGCAGGAACAATCCCAAGAGGCAAGAATGGAACCGATCAAAGAAGAGCGTCCCATAAGGACAGAACTGGTGGCTACATATGATGGTGGGAAGGGAGTGCTCCAGCTCAAGGGAAAACAGGCAGCAATACCAGAAGGTTTGGAGAAGGAAATGGAGGAGAGCACAATCTTGCGGGAAGTACCAGAAGAGAGGGAATTGGGTTCCGAATTGTGGTGGAAGCCCCACTGGAGGCTACGAGAAGGATAATTGGGAACACTAAGATCGCTACTCTACAAATAGAAGGAGAGGAAAAAGACCAGGGGGATGCTATACCAGCTAAGGGTTTAATCCGGGTGGCAGTCACGGATAAAGACAATAGGTGGAGGGAACAGCTCAACAGAAAGAGAAGACAGCTGAGAATAAGACAACAAAGGGGAAAGAAAAACCTTAAGAAAAGCTGTGCTCACCCCCCAGGGAGGATCAAAACATATAGCCCTCCGAGATGTGACGCCCCAGAGATGGATGAGGAAGGTTTGACATCCCCAAAGGAGTACGGCTAGGCAAGAGGCCAAGGAAAGAGACCGAAACAGACCCAGCGACACGGACAAGGAACGGACAATGGTCATGGCCACTCTCACCGAATACATGAAGGACGTAAAAAGAGAAGAGAAGGGAAGACGACAACAGATTGTGTATCAAGAGATCCACGAAGTCCCACTGCTGACGGGGAACCAAAGGAGAGGTCAGAAACTAAGAAGTGACACTTTCAACCAATGAGAGAGACTGTACAAGACAAACAGGGAAAACGAACTAACAAACAAACAAACAAACAAGAAACAGGGGTTGTGGAAGTTGAAAGACAACAAGTTACTCCTATAGTTATCTCTTTCCACTACCCCCACCCAGTACGTTCCTTCCCAGTCCCCGGTCCAAACCACCACCCTCATCTCTCCTGGTTGGGTCCCCCCCCCCCCGCCCAAAGGCCCTCCCACCCACACCTCCCCCTTCCGCCCTGCTCCCTCTCACCCAGCCCACCCCCTTCCCCTTTTGTTTCCTCTTTTCCCATACCCGATATTGTCCCACCTTATCCAATGTTTACTGTGAAACCCCAATAAACATATTTTAAAAAAAGAAAAAGAAAAAAAAAGAATAATATGTTGTCAGGGGCACACTGTGTGATCTTTTAGGCAAGTAGATCTCTTTCAGTTTCAACTTTTGCAAAATCAAAATAATAATGAATCATGGCCATTGAGATGCCTTTTATATAAAAAGTTGAACCAATTTTGTAGTAATTGTTGCATTTTAAATGTTTAAAATAAGATCCTTCTATGTACTGTTTTAAATTATAACATGTTATTCTGTATTATGTGTTTATATAAGCCATTTTGGGAGGGTTTTCTGGCCTGAGAAATCATTTTGAAATACTTTGTGAATAAATTGGATTGAATGATTGAGGGACTGGATAAAGGGGATCATGTGACAAAGATTCTAGCATAGCATTTATTATCTCCAGAAGCTAATTTAAGGTAGTATGGTGTACTTTAAAAGAAGAGTGAACAGGAATTTATATTTACAATCTCATATGTATATATTAATATATAAATTCATTTTTTTTCTTTCAAAGAAGTATGGAAGAAAAGAAAAATAAATATTTTGGGTGCCATGTTGTGACACTGTGTAGTTCCTGCCTACAGCAGGAAAGGTAAACAGTAGCTGCCTTCAAAATCCCTTACTGGTAAAAGAAAACAAAAATTACGTCTGAATGCACTTTGGAAGATTTCAGGTGGTCTTTCAGAGGTTCAAGATGTTTTGATTTACCTAAAAATACTTATGGAATAGTTATCTGACCTGGCTATTACATTTCATATTTACATATTTTCAGTTTGAAAAAAATGTTTACAATTTTTTTGAACTGCTCATTTTTTGTGATATAGGAACCCATCCCTATGATTTCCATATTATTTCTGTCTCTGGTAGCATACAGTATATTCAGTTAAAATAAGCTTCCGGGAACCCATCTACTTTGTTAGCCAAGTTCTATAAAACTGGGAACTAAACAATGAAACTGCAGACACACACAAAGTGTTTCAGGTTTATTCTGAACCCCAAGGAAGAGAGAAAATAAAAGTGAAAGTTGGCCACCACACATTTTTCCCTCACGTCAATGCCTTTTGAAGTCTGTGCACATTCAGTAAGTCGGTAAAAAACAATGTTTGGCTTAAACGAATGGTAACCAAGTTATTGATTATTTATTTACTTACTGTATTTATATACCGCTTTTCTCACCCCAGGGGAAACTCACAGTGGATTACAACACAATAATGACAAAATTCAATGCCTAACATATGTATAAAACCAAAACTTAAAATTTAAACAGAAACATATAACTATAACTTCTTCTTTGCAATTAATATAGCTGCATATCTTATACTTCCTTATTTATTTATGAAAAGCATTTCTATATTGCCTCCAAAGCCAAAAGAGCTTCTGAAGCGATTAACAAATAAAACCCATTGAAAACAACACAAAGTTTAAAACATTTAGAAAACAAATTTAAATGCCCTTTAAAAACTCCTAAGAGCAGACTACAAATATGCTGTCATTCAGCCTTGAAATAGTTAAGATAGCACTTTCAAACACTGAATGTGGAATAGCAGTGTTTTGCGATTCCTGCTGGAAGCTTAATAAAAGAGATGGGGCCAGACTGACTTTCTTTGCCAGGGAGTTCCACAGTTGAGGCGCTGGTATAGAAAAAGCTCTATTGTGTGTACCCATCAAAATGTTGGGACATGCAGTATGGCTTCCTTTGAAGATTTCTGGCAGACTTATAGGGGAGGAGGCAGTCTTTCAGATCTTGGCCTTGAGTCATTAAAGAATTGTGTGTCAACACCAGCACCTTCAACTGAGGTTTGGAAGCCAGCATACTTTTTGCAGGACCAGTGTTATATGGACTCAGCAATGCAGCTTCCTAGCACTGATATGGGTGCTGCATTTTGTACTAATGTAAGGTCCCAACCATTGAGCCACTGAACTTGCTGGCCTGAAGGTTGGCAGTTCGGATCCTTGGGACGGGGCGATCTCCCGCTGTTAGACCCAGCTCCTGCCAACCTAGCAGTTTGAAAACATACAAATGTGAGTAGGTCAATAGGTACCACCGTTGCAGGAAGCCACACGACCAGGAGGTGTCTACGGACAACACAGTCTCCCCGGCTTGGAAATGGAGATGAACACCTCCCCCAGACTTGGAAATCGAACATCACCTCCAGAAGCTGCGTTTGTCTGTGAATTTCTGTTAATTGTATCAAGGAATTTAATGTTTGCCTGTGTTTGTATATGTGGTGGTGGCACAGACAATGTGGAACGCCCTGCCTGACGAAGTGCGAGGAATCAGAGAGCTGTCCTTCTTCCGAAGGGCATGTAAGATGGTCCTCTTCCATCAAGTGTTCTCACTTGAGTAAAGCAGTAACATCTTTTGTAGTTAGTCTTAATGCAAGTGTAGTGGAAAGTAGAGATTTTAGATTTAATGTGATGTTTTTTTATGACTGTGTTTTGTTTTATATTGTTGTAAACCACTCCGAGCTTAGAGAGGAAGCGGTCTAGAAGTTGAAATAATAAATAAATAAATATACTGTTATCCACTCATAGACCCTTGGGGAGATAAGGCAGAACATAAAGTGTTATTGTTTTTTTTGTTGGTGTTATGTCTGATTGAGGGCAACTAAGGCCGCCTGCCACTCCTTCTCTGTTGCCGACCAGCTCCGCCCCCTTGGATAGACCACATCAGCTCTAGATTATTAAATACGGTTTTCTGTAGGCGAGCAGATGGCGGCTACTGGATGGCATATGTTCTATACCAGAAACTAGAGTTCATGTGGTCTACCCCAGTGTTTTTCAACCTTTTTTGAGCCACGGCACATTTTTTACATTTACAAAATCCTGGGGCACACCATCAACCAAAATGACACAAAATGACACTCTAACACAGTAATACATATAGTTAATATGTTTTTAAATGTATTTATACACTCAGTGTGAAGCCTGGACCTGTTTCAATGAACACAACATAGATATCCTGGCAGAAATGGCAGAAAGACACAAACTTCCCACACAGAACTCCCATAACCAAGAGAAAATACTATAAGAGTTTGGCGGGCATTGACATTGGGTTTTGGAGTTGTAGTTCACCTATATCCAGAGAGCACTGTGGACTGAAACAATGTTGGATCAGGACCAAACTTGGCATGAATACTCAATATGCCCAAATGTGAATAATATTATTATTATAATAAAACTTTATTTATAACCCGCATCCATCTCCCCATAGGGGACTCGGAGCGGCTTTCATGGGGCCGTGCCCGAACAACAAATCAGAAAAAAATATCAAAAACATCAGAAAACAATAAACACAATAAAAGCAATAAACTAAATACATCTTTGAAAACACAGTAACATAGGTGAATCTAAAACAGAAGCAACAGGGCGAGCCACATGTACATATAAAATGTTTAAAAACTCGGAGATAACTGGAGTAGTGTCAAAACATAAAGGGTCACATAGGGGAAAGAACACAGATGGAGTTTGGGGAAAATAGACCTTGACATTTGGGAGTTACAGTTTCTGGGATTTATAGTTAACACACAATCAAATAGCATCCTGAACTCTTGCAACAATGGAATTGAACCAAACTTGGCATATTAAACTCTCATTACCAACTGAAAGTACTGAAAGGGTTTGCTTGGGAATTGACCTTGAGTTTGGAAGTTGTAGTTCACCTACACCCAGAGAGCACTGTGGACTCACACAATGTTATGTTGTTGTTTGTTTTCTATCCAGAATCACAATGTTGGAATGAGGCTCACCACTTTAAGGTCCCTAAAACAGGCATTGGAAAACTTCGGCCCTCTGGGGAAGAAAGGGTATTGGAGGTTCCAATTTCCCATGGCACACCTGATGATCACTCACGGGACACTAGTGTGCCACGGCACACTGGTTGGGAAACACTGGTCTACCCAATGCAATTTTCTGAATCAGCACCCCAAACCAAATCTAAAGTTGACCAAAAATTGATTCGTAACCCTTTTGATATTAATGTTGGAGAATGATCCCTGGTCAAGTGGTCCCTGGTCAATAAAAGGTTGGGAACCACGGCATTAAACATTTTCTCCAGCATGGTTCCCCTGATTCCTGACAAAAATGTTCTTTTCGAGGGTCACCTCTTGTTAAAACTCCCTGAAATCCTGAGACTTCAAAGGACTTAAAGAGCCTCTAACTTCTTAAGAGAGTTTCCTGAGGCGCCCTCCCAAATCGGGGCAGCTGCTTCTGGCCTTTCCCTTCCTGAACTGAGCTTTGGGGATTTCCAGAGCCTGTCGGTGGATCAGAAATGAAGGATTGGTGCTTCCCACGGAAAATCCATCAGGATTTGGAGACTGTGGGAGGGCTCCCAAAGAAAAAGCGAAAACTGAAGGGCAAAGGCGGCAGGATTACACGTGTGTGAGGACGGAGGAGGCGTAGGAGGAGAGAAGGAAAGAGAGAGCAGGAAGGAAGGAAGGAAGGAGAGAAGGAAGGAGGGAAAGAAGGAAGGAAGGAAGGAAGGAAAAGAGAAGAGGAGAGGAAGGAAGGAAGGAAGGAGGGAAGGAAGAGAGAAGAGGGGGAAAGGAAGGAGAAGGAAGGAAGAAGGAAGGAAAGGGGAAGGAAGAGAGAAGGAAGGAAGGAGAGAAGGAAGGAAGGAAGGAGAAGGAAGGAGAGAAGGAAGAGAAAGGAAGGAAAGAAGGAAGGAGGGAAGGAAGGAAGAAGGGAGGAAGGAGAGAAGGAAGGAGGAAGGAGGGAAGGAAGGAAGGAAGGAAGGGAGGAGAGAAGGAAGGAAGGAAGGAAGGAAGGAGGGAAGGAAGGAAGGAAAGAAGGAGAGAAGGAAGGAAGGAAGGAGAGCAAGCAAGCAAGCCTCCCAGACCCCCTCCCTGCGCAGGCTCCTTCCTTCCTCTCTCTCTCTCTCCTCCTCCTCCCCTCAGGGGCTCGGACTTGCTCTTACCTGCATGTCAGGTGGAGGTGGCTTTGCTGGGCGTGTGAGGCTCCCTTGGGATCCTTCAGCTGCCAAGCCAGCGCCTGCCCCAAACTCCCTCCTCCTTTCGCCTCGGCCCCCGATGTCAGCTCCCGATGACTGTCTTTCCGGCAAACGAAAATGAAAGGAAACACGGCCTGAAAGTGAGTGGAGTTTGGTCCCGTCCGACGGGAAAGGAAGAGCTCCTGCGCTTCGAAGGCCAGACCTTTCTTCCTCTTCCCTCGTTCTTCTTGAGGAGGAGGCGTCCCAAAGATCTGCCCAGGGCGAGGACTTGGCGTCGCAACGAGCCCAAAAAGGCCACCCTACACTTCCAGGGCGACTTGGCTTTGCGGGAGGAGAGGGTCTCTTGGGGCATTTAGACCATGCATGGGCAAACTTGGGCCCTCCAAGTGCTTTGGACTTCAAGTCCCATCATTCCTAACAGCCTCAGGCCCCATCCTTTCCCCCCTCAAGCACTTAAGCGGAGGGAGAAAAGGAAGGGACCTGAGGCTGTTAGGAATGGTGGGACTTGAAGTCCAAAACACCTGGAGGGCCCAAGTTTGCTCACGCCTGGCATAGACACATAGGGTTTTAATTTTGGTGAAACACCAGCCTTTGTTTGGCAGAGAACACTAAGAGCCTTGTAAAACCATAATTCCATAGCATGGAACCATTGGCACTTAAAACTAGTGCATTTGTTCCGCTACAGTTCTAGTGTAGACGCAGCCTAGGTTCCAAACAAGAGCACATAGTGTGCCTTTTGGGTCGCATTTGCCAGGCCCATTCAGCTCCGGTGAGACACTTCCTCGAGAAGGTTCACGTTGCATCAGTTAGTACTGCTGGCTGAATGTCAACCATTCTTGGCCCCCAGCACAACAGCTCCTGCTTTCCCTTTCTGTTCCTCTCCCAGCTTACACTGCTTCTGTGGCTGGATGACTGCCAAAGTCAAAGAACCATGACCTTGGCTTTCAAAGCCCTACGGGGCCGGGGCCCAACATATCTAAAAGACCGCTTGTTGATGCCTGCTTGCTCAAGGACCCCGCGGCCAGCAAACAAGAACCTTCTTCCCGAACCAGGCTTGCAGTCAGTCAGTCAGTGTTTCAGGCAAACTTTGGACCTCCAGGTGTTTTGAACTCACACAATTCCTAATAGCCGGTAAGCTGGCTGGGACTTCTGGGAGTTGACATCCAAAACACCTGGAGGACTGAAGTGTTGAGCAAGTGGGCTTATTAACAAAAGACCCTCCTCCTAAATGCACAGCAGAGTAACTTATTAGCAGCAGCGTGACCCAGCACCAGTAGCCCAAAGTGATAAAAAAGAACAAAAACACACAGACCAATGTTATCTCTTCTGGAGGAGGCTTTTCTTTATAGCAAAATAATATTGTTGCACTATTTACAAGAGCAAGGTGTCCATAACACAAATAAAGTTCTTTACACTTCCTTCTTTGCTTCCACGTTGGGCTTCTTTCTCATGTAGATAAACAGCTTTGCTCTCACAGAGCCTCTTCTCTCACCAAAGTTATACAGGAGCTTCACATAGTAGATTCTTACACACAGCAGCCTTCAGGCACGATGGCCTTCAACCTTGGGGTTCTCTCACTGAAGCTTCTCAGACATCAGGCCTACTCACACCGAGGCCTTTCTCCCACTTAGGTCTCTCTCAGACTGACACCTCTAATATATTGAGGAAAACTAAGGCCTTCCCATACTGAGGCCTACCAACACACTGAGGCCTTCTCCCACTGAGGTCTTCTCCCACTGAGCGCTCTCTCAGACTGTCGCCTCTCATATACTGAGGCGAACTAACACTGAGGCCTTCTCATACTGAGGCCTCTCTCACTAAGATCTACTAACACTGAAGGCTCCCTCAGACTGATGGCTACTACGCTACAGGCACACCTGCTTATATTGAACTACAGCTTTTACTGAGTCATTGCATCCATTTAACCCTTTCAGTGCTTGACTCACATTTTTGTAATTAAAAATACTTAGTTAATTTTTAATATTTTTGACGCACAGTTTGCCTATGCCTGTTCTATTTGATACAATAGCCTCCAGGATGTCTTTAATGTCCAGAACATAATTTGCTTGTTGTTCCCGCAATATGATATATGTATGTTACACTACGCTAGCAATGCCCCCCTAAACCCTCTGCATCATATGCAGGTCAGTCTCTATGCAAGAGGTTCAAAAGTAACAAATGTAATTAATGTAATGTAGCTTTTAATGTGATCTGTGATGTATTTACTTGAATTCACTGTAAATTTTTGAGTTTTGAATGTATATATGTATGCCATATACTCAGTGAATTTTAAGTTGTGAATTTTAATCTGAATTTTATTAGTGGATTTTAACTTGTATTTTAATGTTGTATGTCTTTTAACAGCGCTCCATACAGTCATGGTAATCACATGACCTTGGAGGTGTCTACGGACAACGCTGGCTCTTTGGCTTAGAAATGGAGATGAGCACAACTACCTAGAGTTGGACATGACTAGTCTTAATGTCAAGGGAAAACCTTTACCCTATGTCTTTTAATAGTGTTTTATCTCTTGTTCTAATGATATTGTCTCCCCGTGTCGCAAGGAGGGTAATATATTCTATATACTGTATATGTATGTATGTATGTATGTACATACATGTGTGTATCGGTGTTTATATAAACATATAAATATAGCATACGCACTGTCTGTTCGCCTTAGTTCCATTACTTTTTAATTTATTTACAATAACACCATATATAGTTGAAATAATAACTCTCTTAATTACAAACATTTTGCTAATTTGAAGGGTATCATTTATGGAAATGGGCAGGCAACATTGGGACCATTGGGCTAAATGGATGCAAATCTGACGAAATATACTCCTCGATCGAGGAAATACCAAAGGAAGACCAGAAAGAGAAAAAGTAAACTGAATTATATATCACAAATTTCAATCCATTGGCAGAGATATGAATAACAGCAATCCTTTCATGCCCCCCTACATGTATACATATAAGATCCCTCACTGCTGCACATAAAATACAATACAATGAATATTTTTAGAGTGTTTTCAACATAGGGACACTGACTTTTGGATGTATTGTTTCCTGACATCAACACTAACCAATCATTCTCAAGATCTGAAAGACCTGTATCACCTTGTCAAGCCCTATCAACACTGAGAAAAAAAGACATGGCTTAGAAAAGGGGGCATCTTTCCAGATCATATCACATTCTATCCCATTATTCCCACAACTTTAGAAATATACTTTAATATCTGAGGCTTTAATATCACTCTATAATGAGAGTGTAAGTATACATATGTGTTAGAACAATATACAGGCAGTCCTCAAGTTCCAAACAATATAGGTTCTATATATTGTTGAAAGCTTTAATGGCTGGAATCACTGGGTTGTTGTAGGTTTTTTGGGCTATATGTCCATGTTTTAGAAGCATCCTCTCATCACGTTTTGCCTGCATCTATGGCAAGCATCCTCAGAGGTTGTGAGAATGCTTGCCATAGATGCAGGTGAAACGTCAGGAGAGAATGCTTCTAAAACATGGCCATATAGCCCTAAAAGCCCACAACAAACCAATATACAGTAGATTCTGTAGCTTTGTCCTAAAGGTGAATTTGTATGTAAGTAGGAACAGGTGGATATCTCAGGGAAGGGATTGCTGCCTGGGGGATCCTTTGTTGGGAGGTGCAATCAGCCAGGCTTTGAAGCTACAAGGCTATTAAATGCTAATAAAAGTGGCCAATTGCAACATTCTCACTTGCCTCAAGAAAGCAAGAGTTCTTTCTCCCACCCTGGACTTCCCACAGATATTTTAACCCCATTTGCCTAGTTTCCAACAGATCTTACAACCTCTGAGGATACCTGCCATAGATGTAGGCAAAACATCAGAAGAGAATGCTTCTGGAACATGGCCATACAACCTGGAAAACTGACAGCAACCCAATACTGATGAAAGTCATATTCTGAAAAGCCAAGATTCAAATCCCTGTTCTTTCATGGAAACCCACTAGTCACCTTGAGCAAATCCCATGGTCTCAACCTTAGAGATTGGAAATGGGAGACGTCTTCTGAATAAATCTTGTCAAAGGAATCCTAGAATAAGGTTACCATAGTTGTGAGTCAATGCAAAAGAACACAACAACAACAAAATAAAACCCTTTGAGTAATCTTATACTACCTTTTTATACATTGTTCCAAAACAGAAAATTCATCACCGAAAAATAAGAGAGAAGAGGATATAGATTCACATAAAATATGTGCTTGAAGGTAAATATTGACATAATTTCAATAACTTGAATTGCAATCAAATTTAAATAGTTTAAGTTTAAATTGAGATTAAATATATACTTTCCCTTCTTAGGCAAATTGGAAAATGGGAGCTTGTTCTATGTGTTGTCCAGGTGCTGGCTACTCAATATCCCCCAATTTTAAAGATTAAAAATAATATGTTTTAAAGATTACTCCTCACCCATTTGATGTAACTAGTTAATTAATTTGGGGAGATGGATGTCAATAATATCTATGTAATCAATCTGAGTGATACATCCAGAATAGTATCTGTTCCTGGTTTGTATTTCACTTAGTCATTGCTGCTGTTTGCAGCCACTTCTCCACACCTGAACATACACCAAAGTCCTTTCCCTCATTAAGCATCCTATAACTTCATGCAACATAATCACACAGGATTAATATGTTAATGGAATTAACACATTACTTTTTATCTCAATGGACACTGGTTTGTATATTTTAATTTGCATTTGTGAGAGTAACCATAAAGGCAGAAGAGTTGGCAATTGTTCCCTGTTAATTAATCAGGAACAAATGGATGTCAGTGGAAATGTTTGGGAGCGGCTTCAGGTGAATGTAGGGTGCATCTACACCAGGCATGGGCAAACTTCTGCCCTTCAGGTGTTTTGGACTTCAACTCCCATGATTCCTAACAACCAGTAGGCTGTTAGGAATTGTGGAAGTTGAAGTCCAAAACACCCGGACGGCCAACGTTTGCCCATGCCTGATCTACACTGTAGAACTAATGCAGTTTGACACTCCTTTAACTGCCATGGTTCGATACTATGGAATCATATGAGTTGTAGTTTTGCACGGTCTTTAGGCTCCTCTGCCAAAGAGTGCTGGTGCTGCACCAAACACCCATGTCCAAGAGTCCCATAGTAGTGAACCATGGCAGTTAAAGTGGTGTCAATGTGCATTAATTCTACCGTGTAGATCAGGCATGGGCAAACTTCGGCCCGCCTGGTGTTTTGGAATGCATCTCCCGCAATTCCTACCAGCCTACCAGCTAGAGGGCCAAAGTTTACCCATGTCTGGTGTACATGTACTCCAGGAAAGATGTGTTAGTTTGAAAGTCAGGAAAAGTATTTTGTGACAGGAGTGATATCGCAACCCCCCCCCCCCCCCCCGGGCCGATTAATGCTGACTTGTATGTTTTACCTACATAGTTTATTTGTACAGATCTGGGATTCTTTGCTTTTGGAAATGAATCGTGCTTTGGCATGCTTTCCTTTGGCATAAAACAATGTTGAATAAGAATTGTTTGGTTGCTTAACAGTGTTTATATTCCACCTTTCCATTAAAAATAGTACTCAGGATGGCTAAGAACATCCCCCAAAAATCCCAAATTAAGCAATTGGTGCATCTACACTGTAGAATTAATACAGTTTGACTGCACTTTCACTGCTATGGCTCAATGCCATGAAATCATGGGAGCTGTGGTTTGGAGCGGCATCCACACTCTTGGGTAGAGAAGACTAAAGCTACAATGATTCCATAGCTTTGAGCTGTGGCAAATACAGTGGCTTCAAGCTGCATTCATCCTACAGTGTAGATCAGGCATGGGCAAACGTTGCCCCTCCATGTGTTTTGGACTTTAACTCCCACAATTCCTAACAGTCTATTGGCTGGGTTGCTGTGAGTTTTCTGGGCTGCATGGCCATGTTCCAGAAGCATTATCTCCTGACGTTTTGCCCATATTTATGGCAGGTATCCTCAGAGGTCATGAGATCTGTTGGAAACTAAGCAAGTGGGGTTTATATATATCTGGCATGTCAGTACTCTTGTCTGTTTGAGGCAAGTGCGAATGTTGGAATTGGCCACCTCGATTAGCATTAAAAAGCCTTGCAGCTTCAAAGCCTGACTGCTTCTTGTCTGGGGGAATCCTTTGTTGGTAGGTGTTAGCTGGCCCTGATTGTTTCCTGGCCCGGGAATTCCCATTTTCTAAGTGTTGCTCTTTATTTACTGTCCAGATTTTAGATTTTTTAAAAATACTGGTAGCCAGATTTTGTTCATTTTCATAGTTTCCTCCTTTCTGTTGAAATTGTGCACATTCTTGTGGGATTTCAGTGGCTTCTCTGTGTAGCCTGACATACACAGTGGTTGTTCCTTCCGGCTGTTAGGAATTGTGGGATTTGAAGTCCAAAACTGCCTGTGTAGATGCAACCAATAAAACTTTTAAAACTTTGGGGACTTCCGGTCTGGGAACGGAGAAGGTGGACACTAGATAGGCGAGCTCCTGAAAGAGCTTGGGTTATTCGCACAAAGCCGGGGATATACACCTGCAAACCCGACCCCCTTTGGAGAAAGGAAGGGGGCCCAAGTCCCGGTAGGTGGAAAGAAGAGGGGGGCTCACCAGCGTCGCGACGAGGCTGGGAAACCCCCGAACCACACCAACCGGAGACCCAGGGCAGGCGGACGGCCGCGGCGCTCGCATCCGCGAGGAGAGACGCCACAGCACCCCTCCACCCGGATTCTTATAAAGACCACAAGGGGCTGGGGAAAGCCACAATCGTGGAAATAGACAATATAAACAACATAAAGAGAGAAGCCCAAGGGCCGGAGATATAGCCCAAGTACGCCGGAATGGCACTGGGAATACCCTATGGAGACCTATAGAGCCATGGACGAAGGGCTGGATAGAAAGAGACTGAGGACACTCAACCCTCAAACCCTAAAAAAAGAAAATAAAAGATAAACCAAGAGTAATCCCTGTGGAGGTAAAAACAACTTTGAAGACCCAAAGAATAAAAGATACAAACCTACTCGCGAGGTGAGTGGGTGGAGTGGGAGGAGGAGGAAGAGCCACTTCTGGAAAAGAGGAGAAAACAAGACGGGATCCCTGGGATAGCAGAGCCAGGAGCTGGGAGGACTGAAGCACAGAGGGCTAAGACTAAGGAGCCAAGGTGTCAAACTGTGCGGACAGGAAATATAGAAACACAGAAAGCAGACAGTAAAAGAGATAGGAAAGCAAAAAGCAGACACCAAACGGAGAAGAACAGAACACCTGCCTGGCCAGGACAGATTTTTAAAAAAAGGGGGGGGGGGGACCGAGAGGATACAAAGTGGTGGGGAACGGGAAAGGAAGGAAGGACATGATGACTACCAGGAAGAAAGGAGAAAAAGAGAATAAAGGCATGATGCAAGGCATGATGCAAAGAAGAGAGTCATTCCAGGAAGATGGTCAGATGAGAGAATACTTAAAGGGAATAATATTTGATATGAAAAAGGAAATCATCTCTGAAATGAAGAAGATGAATGAGATGATAGGAAGAGGTGCGGAGGAAAGGAGACAAATCAAAGAGAGTATTCAAGAGTCAAGAAAAGAGATGAAGAAGGAGGTGACATCACTAAGAAAGGAGATGGCCACGCTATATGAGAAAGTGGACTCAATACAAAAAAAGGAGGAAGACACTAGAATGAAGGTGCAGATGGACCAGAAAAAGATAAAAGAATTAAAAGAAGCGCAAATAGAAATACAAAGGAAAAACCTGGAGATATTCCAAAGGGATTTTCAGCTGAGGGTGCGAAGTTTTCCGGAGAGGGAAAATGAGAAATTTGAGGAGACCATGAAACTAGTGAATGAGATGACTGCAAATTTACTACAGAAAGATCAACAAGCTATTGAGGATAAAATTGATAAAGCATATCGCGTGTCTACAGCCTTCTCAAGAAGAAATAAAACAGAAAGGGACATAATAGTACAATACAACTCAATAAAAACAAAGGAGGAAGTGATCAAGAAACATTTCGCATCTCCCTATACAATAAATGGGAAAGGAATCAGAATTATGAGGGAAATCCCTGGAGCCGTATTGGATAACAGGAAAAAATATTACTTTTTGACAGATGTATTAAAGGACAGAGACGTAAGATTTAAGTGGGACAAGATAGATGGATTGCAATTCTCATTCAGATCAGTGAAATACTAGATTGACTCGGTGGAGGCAGCTGAAGAGTTTTATAAGAAATGGGAACATGTCTTGGACCCTTCAAATAGAAAAACTGAAAGGAATAAAGGTCAAAGAGAGAGCAAGCCCAATAGACATACCCCCTCCCCTAGAGACATAACAAATAAGGAGAGACACAATATTAATAAAGAGATTAGAGATAGAGGAGGGGAGTATGAAGATCAGGAACGGGAAGAAGAGGAAACTTTCGACCAAGACCCAGGACAAGAGGAAGACCTAGATAACGGCTCAGACGAAGAAGGACAAGTGCTAGAAGAAGAAAGGGACTACTAAATCATGGAGGTAAAATGCTACTCTCTTAACACAAACGGTATGAATGTACCGGAAAAAAGATCCAAAATATTCCACCACCTACAAAAACAAAAGGCTTGGATATATGCCCTACAGGAAACCCATATTAAAGATTCTAGAAAAGATCTGCTGGAAAGGAAGAAATTGGGAGTCCTATTTACTTCCTCGATAGAAAAGAAGAAGATAAACTTCAGAAGGAATTAAATAAACTAGAAAAGAAACTGAAGAATAACCCTCAAGATAAAGTGACGGAGGACAAAATAAAATATACTAAATCCCAAATAAATATGGTAACCATGGATGAGATTGAAAAGAAATTAAAATTTATAAAGCAAAAGAACTTTGAACAGGCGAACAAAGTAGGTAAATGGCTTTCATACCAATTGAAAAAACCCTCAAAGAAACATATTAACAAAAATTACAAGAGACGGGAAGTCGTACATAAAGGACGAGGAAATAATAAATGAATTCGCCACATACTATCAAGAATTATATCAGGATGACGGGATAAGCAAGATAGATATACAGGGATACCTGAATAGACAAAAATTAACACAAATATCGGATGAGGAAAGGGAAACCCTGAATGCAGAAATTACAGAACAAGAAATTGATATTGCAATACAGAGTCTCAAACCGGGGAAAGCGCCGGGACCAGATGGTCTTACGGACGCATATTACAAAATATTAAAGGAAGAATTGATCCCACACCTCAAAAAAGTAATGAATGAAACAATTTATCAAGGTAGTATGCCAGGGACATGGGATACCTCGGAAATAGTGGTAATTCATAAGGAAGGGAAAGATCCGGAAATAGTGCAAAATTACAGGCTTATTTCCCTCCTCAACCTGGATTACAAGATATTTTCAAATATCTTGGCCTCAAGATTCAAAGTTTTTCTGAATAAGTGGGTTAATGAAAACCAGACTGGCTCCCTCCCCAATAGGATGATGAAGAAAAATATTAGAAACATAATAAATGCAATAGAGTACCTGGATAAAAATATAGGTTTGAAAGCCCTCTTCGCGTTTTTAGACGCGGAGAAGGCATTCGACCGAGTTAGCTGGGGACTGATAGAGAGACTAATGACGGAAATGGATATGGGTCTAAATTTTATCTCTGCTATAAAAGCAATTTACAAAAGCCAGGAGGCTCACATAGTAATTAATGGACAGAAATCTAGACGGATAAAAATAAATAGGGGTACAAGGCAGGGGTGCCCCCTGTCCCCCCTGATTTTTAATTTCGTTCTGGAAATCCTTATGAAAGACATATTAGAGGATAAAGAGTTAAAAGGCTTGAGGGTAAGGAATAAAAACTACAAGATATATGCCTTCGCAGACGATTTGGTCTGTTTGATAGATAACCCGACAGAAAATATGGGAAAGTGGATAAATAAAATAGAATCATTTGGTAAAATATCAGGATTTAAACTAAATAAAAGTAAGTCGCAAATTATGGTAAAAAATATAGATAAAAAAGAAGCCCAGGAAATAGAAAAAAATTTAATATACCAATAGTAAAACACGTAAAATATTTAGGAATAACACTAACCCCTAAAAATTGTCAACTTACAAAAAATAACTACGAAAGAACGTGGGAGCAAATTAAAGGAGACCTTAGAAATTGGAAAAATATGAATCTATCTCTCTTAGGCAAAATCGCAACTGTCAAAATGAAAATCTTCCCCAAGCTAAATTTCATGTTCCAGATGCTGCCCATACTAAAAAATTATACAATCCTAAAAAGATGGCAAGCAGAGCTTGCGAGGTTTATATGGGGGGGGGAGAGAAGGGCCAGAATAAAACAAAAGTACCTACAAGAATTACCGGAGAAGGGAGGATTTGGCTTACCGGACTTGGTAACCTATTATGACGCCAATTGCCTAGATAATATAAAAGAATGGATAGAGCTGAGAGATGGGAATCTACTAAATTTAGAGGGGTGGGAAAATAAATTCGGTTGGCACGGGTATCTATTTTATAATAAAGTGAAAGAAGATAAGAATTTCAAGAACCATATTACAAAAGTACCACTCCTAAAAATCTGGGATAAATATAAGGATATTATATGTAAGAAATACCCCTTATGGGCTTCCCCGTTAGAGGCATTTCAAATAACAAAGACAGGGAAAGAAACATGGCCCCTATATACTGACATATTAAAAAAAGAAAATAATGTTTTCTGCTTGAAAACACAGGAAGAACTAAAGGACCTTAAGATAAATTGGTTACAGTATAACCAATTAAAAACAAGATACAAACTAGATAATCAGATTGGATGGGAAGAAATACCTACGAGAGGCGGGAAAATACTGACCCAGAAGGGAAAGAAGAGAGTCAGCAATCTATATAAATATATACTACTAAGTAGATATGACAAAGCACCAATAAAGGAGTATATACAAAAATGGCAGGATAACATAGGCCATAATATCAGAATTGAGGATTGGGGAAAGAGTTGGAAGCAAGGATCAAAATACAACTATGCCTACTCGCTAAAGGAGAACCAGCTAAAAGTCCTATATAGATGGTATATAACTCCAGTGCAGTTAGCAAAAATGTACAATAATGGAAATGACTATTGCTGGAAATGCCAAAAGGATAGGGGAACTTTCACCAATGGTGGACCTGCGGCAGTGTTAAGAGATACTGGGAAATGGTAAATAAGATGGTGGAGGAAATGTTGCATTATAAGGTGGAGTTAAAACCAGAAACTTTTCTTTTAAATATTTTAGACCCAAAAATAAAGGGGAAAAAGATGGAGAAATTATTTTGTTTTATTGCAACGGCTGCCAGAATTGTCCTGGCCAGACATTGGAAAAAACCAGAAATCCCAAATGAGGAAGAACTGATACAAAAGCTGCTGGAAGTAGCAGAAATGGACAAACTGACCTGCTTGCTAAGATCGGGGTCGATTAATCGATTTACGGAGACATGGGACCCCTTCATCTCCTACGTAAAAGAGAAGAAAAAGATAAACTTGGTGGGTTTTTGGATATAATTGGGGAGACTAAAGGGTAAAGCGAAAAGGCTCTATAGGGTAAAAAGTAAAATGTAACTATATCTTCGGGTGAAGTCAACCGTTTGCTTTTTAATTTGTGTGTTGCCCTTGATGTAAACCCATCCCATACCCCATCCATTTTCCCCTTGCCCACTACCCTTCCCACCCCCCCCATATTGCTGGATGTGATGTTTGTTATGCTGTTTTAATCAATAAAAACCTTTAAAAAAACTTTTAAAACTTTGATTTATTTACCAAAGGGGTTAATAAAGCAACCAAAAGAGAAAGTCTGAGTAGCAGGAAAATGTATATTTGTCAAGACACAGAGGTGTTGGATTCCACTTGCCAGAATTTCATCAAAATCTAGAGGCTGGCTGCAAGCATTATTCTCCCCATCTGTTTCCTATGTGCTTGGATGATCAGGGACTCTTAGTTTGAAATGAGCCTATGACTCACCCACTGGGTTCAGATGGGGGTGGAGAGTATCCATGCACAAGAGGAGCTCTGCTGCACAAACAAGCCTCACTGTCAGCTTCTCTGCTGCTCGGGGTCGCCCAGTTTCCCCACCAAAGGTAAATTTCAAGATTTATTTATCCTTGTCTGATGTCTGGGTAACTGAATGTGTTTTATTTGTCCTCCAAATAAATGCATTTTGTGGGTTGGAAACCGGATTCCAAGAGTAGGGCTTGACATTAAGTAGGTCAAGGTTTCAAGTGTGCCTAGATTGTCATATATGCATATATTTTAAAATAGCTCTAGAGCATAGATATATTATTTACAGTAGACTCTCAGTTAACCCACATCCATGAGGATGGGTAGGGGCAACATAAATGTAATGTCTGGTTGCTTGAAAGTTACTATTAAAAGAGGCCTAACTAGTACTATATATATATCCCATACCATACCATAAATTCGGTATTAACTTGATATTAATATTGAAATACAGTCATTAAAAGCAAATTGGGACTAATAATAATAATAGTAAAAATGCTATTTTTATGTATTGCCTGTCTGTTTTCATGGCTGGAGATGGGGTACAACATACCTAAAATTCACAGTTAAAGACAAACTTGGGGCTCTTCCAGACAGACCCTATATCCCAGGATCTGATCTCAGGTTTTCTGCTTTAAACTGGATTATTTGAGTCCCCATTGCCTGATAATCTGGGATAAACAGAGAACCTGAGATCAGATCCTGGGATATAGGGCCTGTCTGAAAGGGTACTTAATGCAGTCTTTCTCAACCAGTGTGCCGTGGCACACTAGTGTGCCGTGACGGACCTCCTGCTGTGCCGTGAGAAAAGCTCTCTGCCCCCCCTCCCCCCCCTCCTGCCGAACTCCTGCTGTTTGGGGGAGGAGGAAGGGCCGGGCAGTGGCGAAGAAAAAGAAGGGGCCGGTGCGCCGCCTCCTTTGGCCATTTCCCCAGCCAGCCTCCAATCCGCCATGACTCCCACCATGACTCTCGCCCCTCGGTCACTGAAGCCGCGTGGAGGAGGAGCCCCGCCCACTGAAGCCCGTCCACCGCTCATGCTCCTCCTCTGTAAGAGAGCTGAAGCTGGGAGGAGGGGGCGGGGCATGGCACGGCCTGGCTCTGCCCCACCCCCAGCTTCACGTCTCCCAGCAGCTGCTCCAGCCTTGAGGGGGCAGTGCCAAGCCAGCATTGTGCTGGCTCTGGCACCGCTGGCTTGGCACTGCCCCTCAAGGCTGGAGCAGCTGCTGGGAGAGGTGAAGCTGGGGGTAGGGGCGGGGCATGGCACAGCCTGGCTCCGCCCCCTCCCCAGCTTTGGCACTCCCAGCAGCTGCTCCCAGCAGGCCACCAACCCCCAGCCATTCTTTACTGTGTTAGAGTGTCATTTTGTGTCATTTTGGTTGGTGGTGTGCCCCGGATTTTTTTAATGTTAAAAAAGTGTGCCGCGGCTCAAAAAAGGTTGAGAAACACTGACTTAATGTAACAGTTTTACTCTCTCTCTCTCTCCCTCCCTCCCTCTCTCCCTCCCTGTCCCCCTCCCTCCCTCCCTTTGATTTTTAATAAATTTTTTTGCTGGTTGCTTGAAGATCCTTGTTGCTAGAGTTCCAGTTAACTGAGCATTTACTGTATATAGATTCAGAATTAAATTCTGTTTTAAGGAAGCCAACTTTATTTGTCGTATGTAGGCCTCCGAGTAGCAGGAATTATACTAAACCTTTGTTAAAATATACTAAATTGGTGTTTTCCTTTTTTAAAACATAGAAGTTCAGTCAAGCCAAGAGACTCTGCTGGGTGTTGTAGTGCTGTGAAGTGTTATAGACATGTTAATAGGCTTTCAGGTTTTAACTGTTTGGTTTTAATATGTCCAGTGTTTAATCCTCTTTTAATGTTTGTATGTTGTTAGGTTTGAAATAAAATATTCTCTTGTTTTTAGTGTTCGCATCTTTGAGTCTCTTTAGAGAGATGAAGCAGGATAGAAATAATAATAATATAATAATGATTGGGTTGCTGTAAGTTTTCAACAATGCTAATCAAGCTGGCCAATGGCAACCAAACAGACAAGAGTCCTTTCTCCCACCCTGGACATTCCACAGATACATATAAACTCACTTGCCTAGTTTCCAACAAACCTCACAGCCTCCGAGGATGCCTGCCAGAGATGTGGGAGAAACGTCAGGAGAGAATGCTTCTGGAACATGGCCATACATCCTAGAAAACTCACAGCAACCCAGTGATTGTGGCCATGAAAGCCTTGATGATAACATGTGTTGGACTTGCTGTTCCCATTGATTGCTTTGCAAACGTTGTTGCTGCTGTTGTTGTTTACCTTCAAGTTGTTTCCGACCCTGGCAAACCATAAGGCAAACCTATATCCTTGCATACATTCAAATGATTCTAGTCTTCTTCTTACATTATATTGATGACTACATGTAATAAACAGGAATGCTGTTTAATAAGCTCAAATATAACTAATATTTCCATTTTTGCTGTTTTACAGCATCCTGCCATTTTTTTAAAAAGTAGAAAGGGGTTTGTCTAATTTTCAGGTGCTATAACGTTCATTGCAGTAATGAGATGCAACAATTAATTTGTTGGAAAGTTTCTTCACATGGTTTTTTTCAAACAGGTATTTCCTGTTTTTTGTCCCTCAAACACAACCACTCATTCACATAAATATGGGAAAATAAAACCAGTTTACTGAAGTTATACGGTAAAGTCTCACTTATCCAACCTTGTTGGATAGGCAAGACTCTACTGTACTTATCAAAAAGCCACAGTGCTAAAAAAAAAAAACCAAACCCAGAAACCCTACAAGAGAGAGAGACAACTACACCTAATCGCACTGAACTTGGTAGAGTTGGCAAAGTTTCCAGTGGAATAAAAATGGAATCAATCAATGAGCCAACCAATCAATCAATGGATGATATACTGTTAATTTGTCATGCCTAATCAATCCCTTGGCATTTGCTAGCTCTGAGGTGGTTTCTAGTACATTTAGTGATATATTAAAGTACAGTAGACTCTCAATTAACCAGAATTCAAGCAGTTGGCAAACCCCCCCGGAAAATAACTTCAAATAAAAATTAAAATAAAATCAATTTTAGCAGAACAAAACTATTTTTATAATACAGTAAAACTGTGTTACATTAGGATGCGTACGTTTCCAAGGCTCCACAGCTGGAAAAGTTTGAGAACCCCTGGATCAGGGTATTTAAGTGTACATTTTGAAATAGGGGTTTTATTTTATTATCCCATTGTAGTTACTAATGTATTGTCTTAATGCATTTTTAGAAATGTGCATTAATGCCATAGTGTAGATCAGGTATGGGCAAACGTGGGCCCTCCAGGTGTTTTGGACTTCAACTCCCACAATTCCTAAGAGACTCGGCCCCCTTTTCCCCCTCAGCTGCTTAAGCCCATACCTGGTGTAGATGCACTCTGAAAGTACAAAATGTTTAGCATAGCTTTTGCAGAAGGAATGAAGTTTTGCACCACTGTCTGCCATGGGTCACTGCTTTGGAATCATGGGAGCTGTCATTTGCAAGTACAAGCATACTTTGGCAAGGAAGGCTAAATACCATGTAAAACTGCAACTCCCATAATCCCTTAGCTTTGAGCCATGACGGTTAAAATGGTGGCAAACTGCATTCATTCTGCAGTGTAGATGCAACCTAAGACTACTTTGTCAGAGTTACAAAAGCTTGTGCTACAATCTTCGTTCTCTCAATCTCTAAGGCAGGGGTGGGCAAACTGCGGCCCGGGGGGGGCCGGATGCGGCCCTTTGGCTGATTCTATCCGGCCCGCCTAAGGGCCCCTGGCTTGTCTCCCCTGCCTGGCCTCTGCATAAAAATCTCCAGAGAAGGGGACTATAAGGAAGCATTATTTTATTTTAGTGGTTTTTATTATTATTGTATCATAATTTTATAACAATAATAAAATAATATAATAAATAATATAATATGTTATATGATATATTATAATTTCAATATATTATGTTTATATATATATACTATAATATAATAATTATGATATTAATACTAATAATATATGAATATTTCTTGATATATTAATATGTTAATATTAATAATGTGTAATATATAGTAAATATAGTAAGTGAATAAATAAATTAATTATGTAGATTAGCATGTAGTTCCGCCTTTAGGTGCGGCCCTCCATAATATTTTTTGGCTCTCGTGTGGCCCCTTGGAAAAAATAGTTGCCCACCCCTGCTCTAAGGTGTATTTTATGAGGTCCCATAGTATTCTGAGATTGCAACATGATATCCAAAATTGTGCTAATGACGTAGAACGAAATTGTGTGCATTATCTCATCCAGTGCTCAGTAGAGATTAAGTCAAGGACACCAATCCAACAAGGAAACCGAGAAAGTTGCCTGAACAAAACATGCCCAGAATGCGGGGCTCCCCCCCCCCCCCGTTTCCACCTGAAACACTCTTTTACTTTTTCCTTGGAATTACGTTTGTGGCAGAAGGATAGGATTGCAGCAAGGAGGAAAATTCAGGGTTCATCTACACTGCAGAGTTAATGCAGTTTCACTCCACTTTAACTGTCATGGCTTAATGCAATGTTTATAGTGTCAGAAGTGACTTGGGAAACTGCAAGTCGCTTCTGGTGTGAGATAATTGGCCGTCTGAAAGGACGTTTCCCAGGGGATGCCCGGGGGTGTTACGATCCTGTGGGAGGCTTCTCTCATGTCCCTGCACCGGAAGCTGGAGCTGACAGATGGGAGCTCACCCTGTCTTGCAGATTTAACCCATTGTGCTACCATGGCTCCTGCTTAATGCAATGGAATTGTGAGAGTAGTAATTTAGAGAGGCATCGACTCTCTTTGGCAGACTAGGCTAAATACCCTGGAAACTACAGCTCCCATGATCTCATAGTTAAAGTGGTGCAAAACTTCATCAATTCTACAGTGTAGAGGCACAGATGAGCTGCCCTCAGGAAAGCTTTGTAGATGGAGGAAGGATGCAGTAAGGAGAAAGGGGTGAGAAAGGCCAACTGTTTAAGCAGCTTCTACTCACAAACCTCTCAAGTCTGGGGTGAAGCCCATATAAGTTACAAACCTACACCAAATCTTGATAGAAAATAGTATTTTTGGTTAGACGAGTCAACTGCCCCTCTTAATGTTCTCTGTGGAGCAGGGGAGAATGTTTAGTGAGATGAGAGCATCATAAATTTGTACTGAAGTAAACAAATTATTTTAAGATTTCTTGACTTTCCTAAGGAGTAGCTGTGTTCATCTGTGGCAGGAAAAAACCACAAGAACGTGTATGGCCCTATTTAAAAAATAAGTTAAAGTTTTTATGGATTGAGGCCCATTCCACCAGAGGCATCTGACAAAGTGGGCAGGAATCCATGGAAACGTAGGTCAAAAAAGTCTCGTTAGTCTTCAGACGTGTTGCAAGTCTCTGGGGATGAATCTACATTGTAGAATTAATATGGTTTGACTCCACTTTAACTTCCAGGGCTCGACACTATGGAATCCTGGGATTGTAGTTTACTTACTTAGACAATCCCTCATTGTCCAAGTATGATGGCCTTGCAAGTAGTGTCTTAGCAGTGGATCCGTAGGTAACTGTGGAGCCCTATTCTTGATCCGCATGTTCTTCCACAGTGAGGACATCAGTTTCCAGGTGAAAGGTGACCCTGGTCAGGGATAGCTTGACGTGCCTTCCTCTTGGCAGGTTCCTCCCCTTTGCCCTCCATTCGTGCCTCTTCAAATTCCCCAGCACTGCTGGTCACAGCTGACCTCCAGTTAGAGCGCTCAAGGGCCGAGGCTTCCTAGTTCAGGTGTCTATGCCACAGTTTTTAAGGTTAGCTTTAAGCCCATCTTTCCATCTCTTTTCCTGTCCACCAACATTCCGTTTTCTGTTTTTGAGTTGGGAGTATAGTAATTGCTTTGGGAAACGGTGATCAGGCATTTGGACAATGTGACACCAACACTCTCTGACAGAGATGATTAAAGACCTTGTAAAGCTACAACCCCCATGAATCCATAGCACTGAGCCATGAAGAGGGACTCATGATGGCTACCAACAGGCACCATTTGGTACCAAACAATAAAACAAGCATAATATACAATTAACCTACATTAAAACAATTATAGATCCATTAAACAGTTCGCCATTTCCTGTAGTCCTCCAAATCAATCAATTGCCGTCAGCTAAAAAGTCCATTAAAAACTATATATTCTGTGAATGCTTGATCCCATAACCAGGGTTGAGCTTCTTCCGGAAGGTCATGAGGGAGGGGGCAGATCTGATCTCATTAGGGAGGGAGCTCCACAAGCGAGGGGCCACCACTGAGAAGGCCTTGTCTCTTGTTCCCACCAAGCGCATCTGCGATGGCGGTGGGATCAAGAGCAGGGCCTCTCCAGACGATCTTACGGTCCTTGGGGGTTCATAGAGGGAGATATGTTTGGACAGGTAAGCTGGGCCGGAACTGTTTATGGTTTTAAAGGTCAAGACCAGCACTTTGAATTGTGCTTGGAAGCTAATAGGCAGCCAGTGGAGCTGGCGTAACAAGGGGGTTGTATGCTCCCTGTACCCCGCTCTAGTAAGCAACCTGGGTGCCAAGTGTTGGACTAGTTGGAGCTTCCGAACAGTCTTCAGAGGCAACCCCATGTAGAGTACATTGCAGTTATTTAGGCAGGATGTCTAGACCCTTAACTAGTTTTCATTGGTTGCTTGATTCGCTGACAAGAACAATTTAGTAACATTATCTGTATACCTTTATAAAACGGCATGTTTGTATGTGTGTATGCGGAGGGCGGGAGGGCAGAAGGGCGGAAGCAGCCACTTTCACAGGCCAGGGCGGATATGTGGCAGCCACTTTCACAGGCCAGGGCGGATATGTAGCAGCCACTTTCACAGGCCAGGGCGGATATGTGGCAGCCACTTTCACAGGCCAGGGCGGATATGTGGCAGCCACTTTCACAGGCCAGGGTGGATATGTGGCAGCCACTTTCACAGGCCAGGGTGGATATGTGGCAGCCACTTTCACAGGCCAGGGTGGATATGTGGCAGCCACTTTCACAGGCCAGGGTGGATATGTGGCAGCCACTTTCACAGGCCAGGGTGGATATGTGGCAGCCACTTTCACAGGCCAGGGCGGATATGTGGCAGCCACTTTCACAGGCCAGGGGGCGGATATGTGGCGGCCACTATCACAGGCCAGGGCGGATATGTGGCAGCCACTTTCACAGGCCAGGCGGATATGTGGCAGCCACTTTCACAGGCCAGGGCGGATATGTGGCAGCCACTTTCACAGGCCAGGGCGGATATGTGGCAGCCACTTTCACAGGCCAGGGCGGATATGTGGCAGCCACTTTCACAGGCCAGGGGTGGATATGTGGCAGCCACTTTCACAGGCCAGGGTGGATATGTGGCAGCCACTTTCACAGGCCAGGGCGGATATGTGGCAGCCACTTTCACAGGCCAGGGCGGATACGTGGCAGCCACTTTCACAGGCCAGGGCGGATATGTGGCAGCCACTTTCACAGGCCAGGGCGGATATGTGGCAGCCACTTTCACAGGCCAGGGCGGATATGTGGCAGCCACTTTCACAGGCCAGGGCGGATATGTGGCAGCCACTTTCACAGGCCAGGGGCGGATATGTGGCAGCCACTTTCACAGGCCAGGGCGGATATGTGGCAGCCACTTTCACAGGCCAGGCCGGATATGTGGCAGCCACTTTCACAGGCCAGGGCGGATATGTGGCAGCCACTTTCACAGGCCAGGGCGGATATGTGGCAGCCACTTTCACAGGCCAGGGCGGATATGTGGCAGCCACTTTCACAGGCCAGGCGGATATGTGGCAGCCACTTTCACAGGCCAGGGCGGATATGTGGCAGCCACTTTCACAGGCCAGGGCGGATATGTGGCAGCCACTTTCACAGGCCAGGGCGGATATGTGGCAGCCACTTTCACAGGCCAGGGTGGATATGTGGCAGCCACTTTCACAGGCCAGGGCGGATATGTGGCAGCCACTTTCACAGGCCACAGCGACCAGCGCGGGTGATGGACCTGCACCAAACTTGGTACACATAACCCCCTAACCCCCTTTACGTCCTGGCGCGGGTCGGGGGACATGACCCACGGATTCTGGGATTTGTAGTACTTTCCAACACTTTGGTTCCCACAGACCACTGAGGCCACCAAAAAGGACCAATACAGACCACACTCAGCCCCCATGACCCACTCTACGTCCTGGTGCAGTTTGGAGGAGGGTGGACCATGGATGATGGGACTTGAAGTGCCTCTACTCACTTCCCAAGTCCGCTGCAACCCTCATCCAATCACTGATCGAGACCAAACTTGGCACACATAACCCCCATGACTGCCTTCACGTCCTGGTGAGGGTTTGGGGAGGACTGACAATGGATGATGGGATTTGTAGTACTTTTACACCCCTCTGTTCCCACAGACCACTGTGGCCCCCAACAAACACTGATAAAGACCACACTTGGCACACAGAGCCCCAGTGACCCAGTCCACATCCTACTGAAGTTTGGAGGGGGACAGAACATGGATGATGGGTCTTGCAGTACCTTCCCTCACTTTCCAAGACTGCTACAAACCTAATCCTATGATTGATCAACACCAAACTTGCCACACAGAGCCCTCATGACCCACTCTACATTCTGGTGCAGTTTGGAGGAGGGTGGACCATGGATGATGGGACTTGAAGTACCTCTACTCACTTCCCAAGTCTGCTGCGACCCTCATCCAATTACCGATTGAGACCAAACTTGGCACACATAACCCCCATGACTGCCTTCACGTCCTGGTGAGGTTCGGGGGAGGACTGACAATGGATGATGGAATTTGTAGTATTTTCACACCCCTCTGTTCCCACAGACCACTGTGGCCCCCAAAAAACACCGAGAAAGTCCACACTTGGCACACAGAGCCCCAGTGACCCACTCTACATCCTACTGAAGTTTGGAGGGGGAGAGAACATGGATGATGGTACTTGCAGTACCTTCCCTCACTTCCCAATCCTGCTACAAACCTAATCCAATGACTGATCAACACCAAATCTGGCACACAGAGCCCTCATGACCCACTCTACAGCCTGGTGCAGTTTACTGTGAGACGGACCACGGATGATGGGACTTGAAGTACCTTCACTCACTTCCGAAAAAGAATGCATCCTCATCCATTCACCAATACAGACCAAACTTAGCACACAGAGCCCCCATGACCCACTCTACATCCTGCTGCGCTTCACAAATAACCCGGGCAGGGCCGGGTCCCCAAGCTAGTTTAATATAAATATGAAATACCTTATTTAATGTTTTAAAAATGATATTCTCTTGGATGTATAGAAACAATCAATGATCCATGCTGTTTTCTCTGCAGTCCTCTTAGGCTGATTCTAAACTGCATTATATGGTCCATATTGAACCATATAATGTAGTTCAGTGCAGTTATATGGCTGTGTAGAACTTGCTTTAGACACAATTTCCTATTGTGAGTCCATATACTCACACATATTAATACACCAGAGCTCATTGGCCAAGAATAGCCCAGATGCATTAAGACTACGTAGTTCTGTTGCTGTTGATGTCAAGCAGGGATAAGAGACATGATTAGTGGAGTAGGAAATTCAGGGTTATAGAGCACGTCATTAGAGGAAAATCCACTGCAAGCCACATATGTTTTCTGTTCCAGACAGTAAATATTATGATGGTTTAAAAACAAACTGGTGGCATTCAAATGAAAATTTCTAACTCCCTCTTCTTTCCCAGTAAATGCTACCTGTATTTGGGCTACAGTTTCAAGATTCTATTTTCAGAAACTGGATTGATTTTAATAGGGGGATATGTTGACTCTATAATTAGAGTCTAGCCTTGTGGTCGCCTTTACAAATGTTTGTATTGAAACTGCGCAGAGGAGTCCTGCTGCCAGAATCTGAAAATGTCCACTCCAAAATGATGAATTCACTCATTCATCCGCACCACAAAAGGGGGCTGGGGGGTGGAGGAGTTGGTTTGGATACATTCAGAGTTGGTATCTCATAGTTTATTTTGTGGATCAGTTGCCCTTTGTGCTATTTCCTGGCACAGAAATAGGGAAGGAAAGGAATGTTTGTGGTTTTGAGTTCCTTGCTGAAATGATCCATTTCACACTTCTTTAGGCTTCTACTGAGAAAAAGCACACTTTTCCTGAGAATTTGTATATTTGTAAGATAGTTCCCTTCCCTGCCATCAAAGCCCAGTGGGTGACCTTGGACAAGTCACACACTCTTATGCTCCATCTGCACTGCGCATTTAATGCAGTTTTAAACTAACTTCAAACGGTGGCTGACAGACATTAAACTCCCACAAGAGATCACAAAATAAAGCCCATAATGTGCACCAGTGTTCTGGGCTTTGTGTAATCGCCATGATGATGATGATGATGATGATGATGATGATGATACACTGGAGGGACTCTGAGCAAATTATAGTATACAGATACAAATATTGAATACATTTTACAACAATGACATACAATATACAGACAAAGATAAAGGCCTCCCCTTTTTTATTGCTGCCGTCTGGAGGCGGTGCTCAACTCTGGCCATTTTTCCATGCTGAGAAGCCTGTTGTCTGTAGACATCTCCAATCGTGTTTGCCAGCATGTCTGCATGGAGCGCCCTTTTACCTTCCCGCCGAGGCGGTACCTATTGAACCATTCGCATTGCATGCTTTCAAATTGATAGGTTGCCGGAAGCTAGGGTAACAGCGGAAGCTCCACTAAAACAGTAGGGAGGTTATTGAACTACACAACAAACCCAAACCAAAGGTTATGATAAAAGTAGAAAGTAGCTATATAGGTTGTTCCATCAATAGTAACTATAACATATCTATCAACTCTATAGCATAATTATTCAGTAATACATATAATCGCACAGTCATGTAATCAAGAACATGGTGTTAAGCTCTACTTCCAGCAAACCAAATAATATATCTTAGGTAAAAGTCACAAAAATAAAGTCTTAAAGGTATGCACGTGAAAATGTAATAGTTAATACAAGCATTAGCAGCTGAATGTTGAAGGGAAGCGTGGTAAACGAAGTTCAAAGTCAGCCTTTCCTTATTGACGGGGACTGTGTCCTGGAAGTTCCAAAAATGCCGAAGTCAGCTATATAAGCTAAAAGCGGCTGGCAAATTAATAATAACTATAAAGATTCTATCAGCTCTGTAGCAATCAATATATTTATATAGTAAACAGCATAGATATTAGGTAATACATATGGTTGCACAGTCATAGAATCAAGAACATTATGTAGAGCTATACTTCCAGCAGTTCTGATTATATATCTTGGGCAAAAGTCCAGCGGAACAGCGGAAGCTCACCTCGACTCACAACTTCGAGCTGCCAACTCTCCGGTCAGCAGATTTCCTTCAACTAGCAGTTTAAACTGCTGTGCTACTGCGGCCCCATCTATACCTCAAACTGGTTCCAGGATTTCTCATGTAATTATTTGCATGTCAAAACCATTTTGTTTAATGCTTGAAATTGCATTAAATGATCGATGTAGAGGGGGACATCTGTCCCAGAAAATGCCATGATAGGGTCTCCTTAGGGTCACCATAAAATGGAAATTATTTGAAGGTGAACAACAACAACAAAACAAGAACTTAGGATAGAAAGCGTGCATTTTTGTTTTTCAGGCTGGAGCTACGACACTGCTCCATATCCCAGGATCTGATCTCAAATTATCTGGCAGCATAAACTCGTATAATCCAGTTCAAAGCAGATAATCTGGGTTCAGATCCTGGGATATAGGGCATTGTAGATCCAGCCTCACTACAATAAATCCAGATTAAACTGAGAGGGGTTTCCCCTCTAGGTCTAACCCTCATTATATCTTTCACTTAACAGAACCTTCAGATAGACTGTCAGTGTGATTTGTAGGTAATCCAAATGAGTGCTAATCATCATGCCAGTGGGATGGAAAAGTCAAGCGATAAAGAATCTCTGCAGCTGACCGAAAACCTTACTACCTGTTCTACCCATGATTTCGGGGAAGGCAAGTCAAAACAGAGCAGCCACACTCTTACTATTTCTCCACAATTCAGAAATCACGGTAAGGTCAAAGAGTTACCTTTTACTTTTACAGTGCTGTGTTTATGTTTTGAAGCCAAACTACAAGCTGGCCATAAATACACAGAACAGGAAGTCAAGATTGCGGCGTAATGTAAAATAAACCACACGTAGTTCACGTTTTATTAGCCCACACACTGCCTTGCCAGAGAAAGAAAATATGCCAAGCAGATGCACAATAAAATACAAGTAGTTTACTCTTCTTAATTCAGAACCACATATGTACAATATGATCAGTTGTATCAACTCACTAAATGTCTTTTCAGAGATAATTAAAATGGTATTTCTTTGTCCATATGTCAAGAGATCTTCTCATATGGACAAAGCAGCCAGGAAACAAATCAGTCTCTCTCTGCTTCTCTCTGCACTTGAGTTTGAGACTGAACAAAAATGCAACAATGCATTGTCAAAGGCTTTCATGGCTGGAAACACTGCATTGTTGTAGGTGTTTTTGGGCTATATGTCCATGTTCTAGAGGCATTCTCTCCTGATGTTTCGCCTGCATCTATGGCAAACATCCTCAGAGGTTGTGAGGTTCACCTCACAACCTCTGAGTATGCTTGCCATAGATGCAGGTGAAATGTCAGGAGAGAATGCCGCTAGAACATGGCCATATAGCCCGAAAAAACCTACAATGCAAAAATGCAACAGTATCTAAAAGTTCCAGGCTCAGCCACCCTAAAATTGCCAGGCTCAGCCATCTTATTAGTTTACATACATCCTTTGCATGCTCCAACAAAGGCTGTTCCTGTTTGCTTGCACAATGACCTAAACAAACCAGAACTAACTTGTTTATCAAGCCAACTAAACAGGGAATCCTGGCTTGTTGCTGTCTTTATGAAACCTGGCTTGTTTGAAGAGAGAGAGAAATGTAATTTGGGATCCTGGGTTTGTATGGATTTTTTTTATTTGTTTAGGAATACGTGCTAATAGGACCAAGCTTTCTTTGGGTCTCTCCTGCGGCCCACTGGTGCCCTGGTCACTCCTAAACCCCAGTTGCCTTCCCCATACCTCTCCCATTGTGTGGACCTAAAATGGTCCCATTACTGAAATGTCAGCATTATGTTTGAAATGTGTTAATAGATGTGATTGATATTTTTATGGATTGCTGGGGAAAAACTCAGAATGTATGTAACACCCTAAATATGAATACATCTTATGGACTCTAGTCCATTTCATTGGAATGCTGGGCCCATAGATAGGTTGAAGTTTGGGCATATAGAAAAGAGGGGAAAGGATTGAAAATAATCCCTTTCCCCATTGTGATCCTGATCCTTCTTGCCCTTAAAACATGCACACAAGGTTGATATTTAAATGGTAAACAAGAAATAAGTTGTGTATTCAGTCTATTTTGGTAGTGAATGTTGTAGCTGAGGACACAGACCTGTTTGATGTCATCCCCCAGTCGTACAATGGATTAAACCCTTGTGCCAGCAAGACTGTTGACCAAAAAGTCGGCGGTTCGAATCCAGGGAGCAGGGTGAACTCCTGTCTCAGCTCTAGCTTCTCAAGCAGGGACATGAGAGAAACCTCCCACAGGATGGTAAAGCATCCAGGTGTCCCCTGGGCAATGTCCTTGCAGACAGCCAATTATCTCACACCAGTAGCGACTTGCATTTCTCAAGTCTCTCCTGACACGAAAAAATATCATTTGCTAGATGACATGATACCCTTTCAAGGAGCATCTGACTTTGATTCAGGCTGGGCCAATAGTTCCTGAGACTGTTTTCATTATTTGTCTCACACGTGAGTCCTAGAGGCTTCCTATATGTAATTGTAGAAGATTACTGTCACAGTAAATATAGCCAATGACAGGATTGAATCACAATTCTGTCCTCTATTTGCTCTCAGATCCTGAACCTGATCTTACAAATTCATTGCTTGCACAGCAACATAAAGTTAACTAGACTTTTATAGAGGCTTTATTAATCAGTATATAATTTCCCCAGCAATTCAGGAGAATACTGTGACCTGTGATGCTAACAGTTCGTACATTTGGATCAAAAAAACACATGTGCATGAACTGATCATAAACTTACATTCACGTGGCATCAGCAGCTGGGTGCAAATATGTCAAAGATTTTTCGATCATTTCTTTTAGATTTACTGAGTCAACACAATGCCTTTTCTTCATGTCAGACTGTTACATGTTTGAATGTTTATTTCGAATTATAGATGAGGGTTGGTCTGGTTTTTTGAAAAAAGGAATGAATCATGCCGATTTCTCAATTGCTGCTTGTGTCTGCTGTGTTTAGACACAGAGCGCAGATACTCCTCTCATCCAGGAAGTCCACAATGTTCAAATACTCCTGAAGAAGCTCAAGGCATTTTCTTCCAAGCAGGGGGTAAAAGAAACCAAGACTACTATACTACCCAGGACCAATCTGGACACAGTTGCAACAGCGTGAACACCAGTCCACAGTTCCAAGCGCCAGAGAAAGTGACTCTTGTCGTGGATGGCACTAGATTTGTTGTCAATCCCCAGGTTTTTACGGCTCATCCTGATACAATGTTGGGGCGGTAAGTGGTGACACTGTTTCAGATGGAAATAGAGGGTTGTTGGCTCCATTCATGAAAGGCACTGAGATTCAATAAAGCCTCTGTGGGGGAGAAACAGGACAGAACAGTAGCTTTTGTATATTTCCCTTTATTACTTTTACCCACTAAATCACCCCTTGGGATCAAGCCACTTTCAGGCCATATAGAGGTATGAATGGAAGGAAGGTAAGAAAGAAGACAGACAGATAGATAGATCCTCTACAGCTCCAGAAGCAGCTTTTCAGAAACCTACTGGGCTACAGGAGAGAGGAAGAATTACAGACATGCTTTTCCATGAGTCTCCTAAGCACCACTGTGAATCCAACTCAACATATAGCTGCTAACATGTTCTTCTTTGTGGTCTCTGTGAAATTGCACATATGGGTCTTGTGTGCAGGTGCAAGACAGCTCGGAAATTCATGTTGCGCATAATGACACCCTGGAATTTGGATAACAGAGTTGTTTTCCTTTGGTTTTGGAAATGTACTGTTCTGAAACTAATAGGATTTAGTTCAAGGTAAAAGTGTCTATGGTTTCTTCTGTGGACTCTGATGGATCGGTTTATGGTCCACAAAATAAACCATAGTTTGTTAGTTTTTTTAACTAATAGGCACATCTATCAGTTGAGCCCTTTGAGGTTTCTTCTCTGAATTTTATTATGTTCTGCCTAGATACTCATCTATTCATATCCCATATATTGTTAAGTGTCTTGATAGGTATAATCTTCGAATCAAATGCAATGTAGCAAAGAGATGTTTTAAAACATGCTTAGAATGGCATCATGATTTTGCAAAGGTCGGCTAGGAATGGAGGTTATCTCTTTAAAATTCCTATATATGCATGTTTCCTTGGAAGCTGCTGCTTGCCCTATTTTAATGTTATAAAAACTCAAAACAGCAGTTTTTCAGCAGTAAAAAGATTTTAGGCAGTAAGCCAACATGGGAGGATGTTAACACCCCTCCTTGTCTTGATATAGATTAGGAGTATCTATATCTAGTTTTTTCTAATCTGAAGTTTGACTAGTAAAAGCATGCTTTTAGCCACATAGTTAAAGTTCTGCCTAGTGATCAAATCCAAATTTTATATTCTTCTTTATTAGCAACAGAAACCACAGTTTCCTGGTTTGGAAAGGCCTGAAACCAAAGGGCAGGGAACGGAAAGGGAAAAGAATACATGGGCACCAATTCATTCTTGGAATGATAGGCTGTGGTTTGCTGGAACAAGATTATTAGGTCTGAACTGGTCCTGATGTAGATCTGTATGCCTTTATTTGGGCAGCAGAAAATGCTATCTCTTCCATTAAAGAACCTCAAACTTCATGATACCTAAAGGCAGACACTGTCACTCTCTGTGTGACCATTGAGGTCTTCCTGGAGGTTTCATATAAGTCTGAGATCTTCTTGAGAAATCTCTAGGAGTAGGACTTTCCAACGAATGCCCTTCCAATTAAGATGTAAACATGGGTCTCTGCTTCTCTATTTTTAGTCTCTATTGAAGTCCTTTTTTGTTTTTTGTTTCTTTACAGAGAAGCATTTTCTGGCTAATACATTCCAGCCACTTGTTTATTAAGTTACTGATTTTTATTATAATTTCTCTCTCTTTGATACTTTGCGGTTGTAATCTGTGACAATACCACAGCAAACTCCTTGATATGTCTTTTATAAATGTCATAAATAAGTATAAATAACTATGGCATGCTCATGTATATATGCATTTATCTGGATTATTTGTTCTTTAGTTGCTCTTAATGTTGTCTGTTTAGCTGTGTGCCAGTAAAGATGCCTTAAGAAACTTGTTTGCTTTCAGAATGTTTGGGCCAGGACGAGAATACAACTTCACTCGGCCAAATGAGAAAGGGGAATATGAAATTGCAGATGGAATCAGCTCCACGGTTTTCCGGACTGTGCTGGTGAGGAAGCCCATGAAGTTGGAGAAGGAATGCTGTTCCTCCTGTTTGTTACATCCTTATTCTTCTTTTCAAGTTCAAAAGATTTTCAGCCTTCTCAAATAACCATGGTTTTTTCTATTTATAGACCTCAGGGAGGTTTTTCTCTCTCATTTCCTTCCCCTTTCCTGTTTCAAAAATGGCATTTGAAGTGCAACTTATTGAGTGAATATCTTCTAGTTCCGTCCCACAAATCATGTTTGGTATTTGCAATGTTTGGGAACACTGCAAACTTCTAAACCCGGAAAAGTTTAGAGCAGGGAAGCATATTTTTGGAATTCAGCTCCAATTAGATCTAACCATGAGAGAAAATGCTGAAATTGCTGGAAGTTCAGTGACACAGTATCCAGAACAGTGGTTCTCAACCTGTGGATCTCCAGATGTTTTGGCCTTCAACTCCCAGAGATCCTAACATCTGGAAAACAGGCTGGGATGTCTGGGAGTTATAGGCCAAAACACCTGGAGACCCACAGGTTGAGAACCACTTCTCTAGAGGATTGCATGATTCTCACCCTGTTTTAGAGTTTGAGAAACTCTTGACGGGGGGATTCGGGGAGTGCAATTTTTTTGAAGGAATGTAAATTGTTGATGTTTTCTATTTGCATCTGGAGGCTACTGTGTTGGAAATTACTGAATGAGAAATTGTCCAGGATTCTTAGTATGTCATACTAGTCTTTTTGAAGGAAGCAAAGAATACAAATATGCGGTAGTAATACAAAAATGTTTTGTCTTTTATACTTTCAGGATTATTACAAAACTGGAATCATTAACTGTCCTGATGGAATTTCTATTCCTGATCTCAGAGACACATGTGACTATCTATGCATCAACTTTGACTTCGACACCATCAAATGTCAAGATTTAAGTAAGTGTAGTGAAACTTAAAGAAGTGGTTTTCAACCTGTGGTTCCCCAGGTAAACTGGCTGGGATTTCTGGGAGTTGTAGGATAAATCACCTGGGGACCCACAGGTTGAGAACCACTGACTTAAAGGAAATATATTTCAAAGCTCTTCATATGTCTGGCCATTCTACTACAACTGTTGTTTAGATAACATGAGTTTACAGAGTGAGGTTGGCAATGTCTAGTTCTGTGCAAAAGACTCAACATGGTTTGTTTCCTGCTAGGTGCGTTATTACATGAATTGTCTAATGATGGGGCTCACAAGCAGTTTGACGGCTATCTCGAAGAGCTAATTCTCCCTATAATGGTGGGTAGTGCCAAGAAAGGAGAACGTGAGTGTCACATTGTGGTGTTAACTGAAGAAGACATAGTGGACTGGGATGAAGACTACCCACCTCCAGTGGGAGAGGAATACTCACAAAGTAGGTGATCTGTGTGTGAGAAAATTATTTAAAAAATACACTAGATTATAAACATATCTTATTGTGTTATGGAAGGCCTGAGATGGAAAAAAACTAACATTTTTATTATATAAGAGATAATTTTTACAAAGAAAAGAAGCTGCTATTTGACCACACAGTCCAATACTTATCACATTGCCAAAATTATGTTCCATAATGTATAAATATAGGTTTTCATGGGGATCTTTTAATTTGAGAAAGAAAGTTTTTTGTTTTTGTTTTATTTTTATTTTTTTGCTATGTGGAGACCGATTTCCAGGAAGCAGTTGCTGTTAACTGTGGTATGCTATCCATAGTAGTTTCAACAATGGATAGGAGTGCATTTCCACAATTAAAGCTGATGTGTCAGCTGTATCTTTTCCTTGAAATATCAGCCTTGTCACTCACATTAACATCCCATTTGGATGACTGGAACATACAGTATTTGGTATGAGGCTGCCTTTGAAATCTGTTTGAAAACTTCAGTGTGTACAAAGTACTAAAGTCAGAATTTAATGCTTCGGGCTCAGTGAAGTTTTCAAACAGTTTTCAAAGGCAGTGTCATACCAAGTGTGTTACAGAACTCCTTTGTTGTATCAGCTTCTCTGGCAACCAGTGATTTCCAGCCATAAAGTGAAGGTTGTAACCCAGTAGTTCCTAAACTTTGGCCCTCCAGGTGCTTTGGACTTCAGCACTGAGAATCCCAAGACTGGCTGCATGGCCATATCCCCTCCTAACATTTTCTCTCCTAAAGTTTTGCCTGCATCTGTGGCTGGCAACTTCAGAGGTTCTAATCTTTTATCACACTCCCTCCCTTTCCATTCATAATAGACATCTCCGCATTCTTCGTCTCACACCGTCATCATTCACTGTTCCCCAAAAGTAGGATTTTGTGTTGGTGGAGACCTACAAATGGCTTCTTCCCATTAAAAACTCCCATTAATTTCAGTGGGCTGTGGGTTAAGGGTTCAAATTTGTGCTGGTTTGCAACACTAGGCATAAGCAAGTGGCCCTTTGATTCTAGCCTTTTTCCTGAATACAATAAATATCCTGCAGTTACACTTTTTTGCAAGCCCATATTTTCTTGGTATTGAATAACTGCCAGCCAATTTCTAATCTTCCCTTCTTGGGCAAAGTTCTGGAGTGTGTGATTGACCTCTCAGCTCCAGGGATTCTTGGATGATGCCAATTACTTTGATCCATCACAGTCTGGCTTGACTTTGGTTACTTTGGTGGATGACCACTGTAGAGAACTAGAGAAGGGGGCCTGTCTATATGGTTTACCTTTTTGGCAATTGAATGTTTTGCCTTATATGTTGGAAACCGCTCTGAATCCCCTTGGGGAGATATGGTGGTATAAATAAAGTTGTTATTATTGTTGTTGAATGCTGAAAAAATATGTACAGCTTTGTTATTTTTGATATAATTATAAAATGAAAAACCTTTCTGCATTGTCACATTTCACAGTGCAGGCTGATTTTCATTTTTCTCCCTTGAATTACAAGTTTTTATTCCTTATTCTCTCACTTGGTTGAATAATTGAATGCTAATGCTTATTTGTAAAGGTTGTCAGACAGTTAACTTCTTTTAAATTGTCAGAAGGTACATATTTTTTCTATAATAGTTATGACTCTTTCCTTTCCATTTCCAAGTTGTGTATAGCAATAAGCTCTATAGATTCTTCAAGTATATTGAGAATCGGGATGTGGCAAAAGCTGTGCTGAAAGAACGTGGCCTGAAAAACATTCGGATTGGCATTGAAGGCAAGTATAATACTTAATTGTTTGTAGGAAGAAGTCAGCAGAAGTTTCCTTTTAGACTAGACAATTGTGCCTTTGCAGATGTCTCCAGACTGCAATTCTTGTAATTCTTCCCATTGGCTATGTTGACTAGGGTTATGCTAGGAGCCCCCAGTGGCACAATGGGTTAAACCCTTGTTCTGGCAGGACTGAAGATGAACAGGTCGGAGGTTTGAATCAAGGGAGAGTGCAGATGAGCTCCCTCTGTCAGCTCCAGCTCCCCATGCAGGGACATGAGAAAAGTGTCCCACAGGGATGGTAAAACATCAAAACATCCTGGCATCCCCTGGGCATGTCCTTGCAGACAACCAATTCTCTCATACCAGAAGCAATTTGCAGTTTCTCAAGTCATGGGCGCTCCTGCCATGCACACACACGCCCTGCGCGCATGCACACTCCCGCTGCTGGCCTCCACTCCTGTGGTGCTTTTTCCGCCCACGGGGCATTGCAGGCTCTGCTCAGTGCTTCCCCGCTCCCGCTGCTGGCTCCTCCCACGGGGCATTGCAGGGGGCGAGGGAGCACTAGGCGGAGCCTTCGAAGGGCGGTGGCGCGCGGGAGGAGCGGTGCACGGATGGTGCGCGCTCGTGCAAGGCAGATCTTCACTTTTTTTTAAAAAAGCTCACTTGCTTAAAAAGTGTGAGCACCCCTGGTCTAGTCCAACATTCAAACCACTATCCCATGCTGGCTCCATGTTGGCATGGTTATACTTCATGATCCTTCTGCAAAAAAACCCAGTGCCTTCCATGCGTCATTGCTATAGAGCAGGGGTGCCCACACTTTTTCATCATGCGAGCTACTATATGAACAATCAAGTTGAAAAGATCACCTGTTGTGCATGTGAGCGTGCGCGCGCATGCGCATGCACACGCTCCTACTGCAGCCTTCCGTCCACGCGGGGCTTCTTTCTTGCCTGCCCACGAACTCGCTGCCGTGTGCACCCGGAAAGGGGATCTTCCTTGCCTGCGCGCGCTCTCTCTCTTAATGTCTTCGTTGCCTTCCTCCTTCCTGCTGCGTGCTTTCGCGAAGCAGGAAGTCCCCATCCCATCCTGCTTCTTGTGTGCACAGCAGGCACCTCCCACACACCAGGAGGGTATTTATAGGCACACCCGCCAGCGCTCCGGTCAGATATGGCTGTGGCGGCGGCTCGGAAGGCGCAGGGCTGGAAAGAGGGGCCGCCCTCTCTCTCCCTCCCGTGGGCCCTCGCCACCTTTCTCCTTCGAGGGCGAGGGAGGGCGAGGCGGAGAAAGGCAGCGAGGGCACAAGCAGCAGCAGCAACCAATGGGCAGTCATGTCACCACACCATGCGTGCTAAGACGAGTGCCACGGCCCGCCCACTAAAGCCTCATTTTGGCAAAAGAAGCCCCGCGAAGGCGGCGGCGGGAGCGCACATGCGCGCACATGGCAGGAGCGTGCCATCTGGCTGGTAAGGCCCAAAGATCACCTGGAAGAGGGCTGAAGATCACCTAGGTGCTCCCGATCACCATAATGAGCACCCCTGCTATAGAGAGCTGCAATACTTCATTGCAAAAGCTGTGCTTTCAGGGGGGGAAATCCTTCTGCGTTATTGATGATAAATGCATTTGTGAAATGAGAACTCATCTGCCTCCTCTTTAATGGATCTGCCATCCCAAGACTCAGCATATCCCAAGCAGGCATTTGAATTACCGCCATTCTCCACATGAACCTGCCTCTTAAAACAGTCCAATTAGGTCTTGCTCCATATCCTCCAAATTTTGAATTGTAATCTGCTGTGTTGTGATTTTATTATGTTTTTGTTTATAAGACAAAGAAAGGCTGATGAATTAAATTGTAATTTGTGACTGATTTGTATTTGCAATCCTTGTGCATTCACTAGTTTAGAAAATAGATGGGGACTGTCAAAGTTCCTCAGCCTCCATTTACTGGGCAGCAGCTGCTGCAAATGATTGGTTTCTATTCCCCTTTTGAATGGGAAGCAGCTGACTGATGTTCCCATCCATCCCTGTGTGTGGTAATTGCGATAAGGACCCTTTTCTGACTGTTGCACCAGAGAGCACTCACAGAAAAAGGTGTGAATGTCAGTTGTTGCCTTCTGATCCATAGAGAAACAAACCCTTGTTGTTCATAGGCTGCTGCCTTATAAGTGAGGATTTGTGGGTGTTGGGCTGGAAGATAGTACTTAGCTACATAACTAAGGTAGCTGTGTAGCTAAATAGGTGGTGCAGAATTCCAGCTGTTGTATAGGAAGCTTTGATGTGTACAAATATTGATTTTGGAAATCCTTTCACTTTCTTGGATACATAAGGGAATGTTTATAGACATGAAAACTAGCCAATGATGTTAATGATGCCAACATAACTGCTTTCCAGGCTATCCCACCTGTAAAGAGAAAGTGAAGAGGCGGTCTGGAGGGCGCTCCGAAGTTATCTACAACTATGTGCAACGTCCATTCATCCAAATGTCTTGGGAAAAGGAAGAGGGGAAAAGTCGTCATGTTGATTTCCAGTGTGTTAGAAGCAAATCTCTAACAAATCTTGTGACGGTGGGTGCCGATGTAGCAGAAGACCAGGAGATTGTGCTCCATCACCCTCCCCAGGTAGACGAACTTGACAGGTTAAATGCCCCATTTTCTCAAATGGATTCTAACACTCTACCAGATTAGTATTTTAGGTAACTGGAAAGGTGTCTCAGCAGATTTGGTTGATGCACTGGGTCAGAACTAAATACCTAGGGTATGCTGCCATCAGTCGTCTTATAACTGGATCTCTTACCAGCTATTTTACTCTTGAGTGGCTTTAAGCATATTGGACTGATATAATTTTGCCTGCTTCTGAGCACCCCAAGCATTCTCCAAACAGCACCAGGATCTGAGACTCAGTTCTGACCTCAACCTTGACAACATGAGCAACTCAGCTGAAATGGTATGTGTTATCAACATCAATTGAAGATGGTGGATTGGATCCAGACTGGCCATTCCATGAATGGAAAGACTTTCTCTTTCCCAGAAAGCCTTGGATTTTGATGGAAGCAGTGTCCATTTACCCCTCTTTGTCTCTGCAGACGTTCATACTTTTGTAGAAGGACCCCACCCTCTGATCAGTTTTCAGGAGCTAAAAGGCATTGTGGGGAGGAGTCCCAAAAGTTGCTTTCTTGTCCCTTCATTTTTGCGCAAGGGTGACAGAGTTGGGTGTCAGGTTTGGATTGCAACCTGGCATTTTGAAGGCAGGTACACACATACTGGGACCAAGCTGTGTGGAAGTTGTGATATCCCTCTCCCAATATATTTTGAGGCAGAGTCCCAAGCTTGCTATCTCAATCTCCATTGGGAGTCCTGTCTCCTAAATGGAGCAATGGAGATTCTGAGGGGGGATGGGAATCCTTGGGACTTCTTTCGAGACGTATTAGTCCTATGGGCTACAGTGCCTCTTCCCTAAAGGCAGGTGGAACTCTATTGAATTTTACTTCTTATCCAATCCTATGAATCTTTTCAGCAATGTTGTGTGTAATCACACAGAATCAATTCAAGAATTCCAGAGCTGTTTTCAGCATCTCATATTTCAATTTTATAGGCTACTTAATCTCAGGGAGATGCTGAATAGATAACACTATGTACCACGATTTTTTTCCCTGGGTTATAAATGTCATTTTCTAATTGGTTCTATCATAAAAACATGGAAAAAGTTTATTAAACTGCGGAAACTTTGGTTTTGTGAGACTTCCTGCAGCACATTTTGCTATAGTTTTTCAATGAGTATGTCATAGAGTCTCAACCAATTCAACATAGTTTGCGGTAGCCACAAAAATTAAGATTCTGAACAACTACTTTCAAAGTAAGTGCTGCACAATTAAACCGGAAATAACACTTTCAAACCAGAAACAACATTTTTCAAATTTAGTTACATAAGTGTGATAAAAGTGCAGATACAGAGATGCAGAATCTCCTAGTCTTGGCTTGCACACAAAAAGTTTGAGCTGAACACATTTAAATCATTTCTGCAAGCTTCCAGTGAACTAACATAGCTTTGGCTCTTTCGGGTGGAGAGGGTAGCTTTCAAGGAACAAAATGCCAGGCTGCGCCACAACAAAATGCTGCATTTTCTACTCAGGGCAAAGTTGTTATTGTCCGTGTAGCCTACCTGTATTAACATATTTTGTATACAATGACTTGTAAATTCAGGCAGAAAATGTTGAATTAGTGAAACATGCAAAGTACTCTGTATTTTATCTGTATTGTTGTGTTGCAGTCTGTAGTTTGTCGTTTCTTCCAAAAGTCCTGTGATTAAATAATAATGCTTTAAAATAACAGCGTCTTTTGCATTCTATAGCTTTGTGGACCAAAAGACCAGGTGTTTTCTTCTTCAGTGAAGGACTGTCTCTTTGATTGTCTGAAAGAGTTACACTGGCATAAAGGCAGGCTAGAAATACTGTAAATAAAGATAATGCAAATTTGTTGCTTAAAAATTGCTTTTTCACCTGCATATCCTGGTCACTTCTTCCCTCTGTGTTGCTTCACAGCTTACATATTATGGAAGGAAGCAATCAATGCATTCTTGTGTTGCTTTTCCCAGCTTGTAAGGCAACGTTGATTATCTGAATTTCTTCAGCAAAGGGTGCACATCATGGTTCATAGAACAGCTTTATTTAGAATGCATGCAGGGAAATGTTTCCCATTTTTAAAATCCTATCGATGAATGCTGGTTACATCTCTTGCTATCATACATCTTTCCATGTATAAGGTGTATTCTAATGGGTAGGTGATAGGAAAATGCACATTCAGTAGGTCATGTATGAAGGTGGTTATCAGATGGCCTTGCTGAATGTCTGACCTGGCTGTTCTGTTGTGTCACTGTAAACACAGATCAAACTATCATTCTGTGCTTGTTTATTGCAGCTCACTGCATAATTGTTAGTTCTAAAACTCAATCATGTAGTAGCATTCTCTGCAAAGCAAAGAAAAATTTTCTGATGAATGTTTAGTGTTGAACTAAAAAATATGCAGAGGAATTTGAAGACTTCAATGCTTGAAATTAGCCTCCAAGCAACTCAATTTTGCCGACTCAAAAGACCATCTGTTTAGGATCACACCTGAAACTCCTTAATTTTTCCTGATACAGAAGACAGTTTTATAGACTCGGGGCCCTTCCACACAGCCATATAATCCAGACTATCAAGGCAGAAAATTCCACAATATCTGCTTTGAACTGGGTTATCCGAGACCACACTGCTATATACTCCAGGTCAAAGCAGAAAATTTGGGATTTTATTCAGTTGTGTGGAAGGGGCCCCATAATCACTCATGGCTGTATGGCCTGAGGGGGAAACCCCAATTTTACATTTTCTGAGAATGAGTTGCCCTAGGCTGCTATCTCGTACTTTCAATGAGCTCATTGGCTCTTTCAATTACTACTATATATTCATTTATAAGTCTAGAATTTGTAATAAAAATCAGCCTAAATCCATGAGTCAAAGTAAGTAGTGTAGCTCAGTTCTTAGTGAAAATAGAACATTTCTCCTCTAAGTGGCGAAAGAAAAGTGCATAGTCTGTTCTGGAAAAAGCTAAAAGCACCACTGGCTCCTTGTACACTCTACTGCTGATATTTAGAAATCCCTGGGCAGGAAAATGGCATTGGTGGCCAGGTGGCTGGCCCTTTCCCCTCTCCAAAGAATGAGCCTGGACTTATCCATGGAATATATTACAATCCATATTAGCCCCCAACCTGACCTTGATTTAAACATGGGGTTGACTTGTACACAACTATATATACTAATTTCACTATTAAGGAATGTTCCATCCACATTTATGGACTTGTGCAGGTTGCTTAAAATTTTCTCTTTAGGAATCTAGATACTCCAGTGTGACTCTTTGGTCAACTTCCACACCAGAGGACCTATAGATTCTTAAAGAGAACACCACTCTAGGTCTTCCAGTGGGATTGTTTAGTCAACTTCCAACAGAGGAAGTATCGTGGTGGAGACCTAAAAGTTCTTAGAAAGCGGCTTTCTCAGATAGTTCTTTAATTGTAGTTTTCCCACTTTCATCTCAGCCCTAACTCCAGTGAATGTGGAGGGCTTAATGTATTTCTGCTAAGGGGAAATATCACCTATGTACTCCTTAACTGCCTTAAAAGTACAAATCAATACTTTTCATTTCAAAATTATTTCTATATTCCGGATTTACAAGCTCATAATTTCTGTAGTTGTTGATGTAAGAGCAGCTCACATGTGTTTTCATACTCTGAATAAAGTGCTTCTGATCAGATGTTTTATGATTCTACTTCGGTAATGTGACGAACCCCTGAGAGACTTGTTGCTAAACAGTGGAGGTCTGCTTACTGTATGAAAGTGGAGAATGTGAACCACTTTAATGAAAAGTGTTTGGTGATGTGCTGAGAATGAGAAACAAGATTTCTGTAGAAGACAGTCTCTTCCTTCATCCAGTGCTATGTATCCCTTTTCTTTTGTTTTGTGGGGTTTGTTCTTTTTTCCTTTGCAAAATTTTGCAACTCAAATACTTGTAAATTACTTCATTATTTCTTATACTCACTCTTAACTCACTCTGAAGATGATACCTTTTGGTTCTGTCCAAAGAACTCCCAAAGCATTAGCAAAACTACATTTATTGAAGAGGATTTTTAAACAGTCATAATGCAAAGATTGTTCCATAAAGAATTGGTCTTCACACAAAACTAAAGGATCACATATAAAGAACATGAAATTGTACATTCTCAGTAACAGCTGCATTCAGATTTTTCAAATTTATCCTGCCTAAATAAGGCAGAATTCAGGCACACTGAATAACCTGTACAGGTTGAGTATTCCTTATCCAAAATGCTTCAGACCAAAAATATTTTGTTTTTTCAAATTTTGGAATACCTGTGTTTGCATACTTGCATATAATGAAATATCTTGAAGTCAGGACCGAAGCCTGGTTATCAAATTCATTTAAATTACCTAGGCACCTTATACACATAGCCGGGAGCTAATTTTATATATACATTATTTTAATTAATTTTATACACGTGTGTGTAAAGGTATATCTTAGGCATCCAAATGGACACACTTGGATTTTTGAATTCTGGATAAGAGATGCTCAACCTATAAGTGCAATACTCTGCTAGGGATGATAGACAGCTGGTAGCTTTACTTATGAGTGAGGAAATTTTATTTTCTCATACCTATTCAAACCAATATTCATATTGTTCATCTCCAGGGTTATACTGAAAAAATACCAGAATGACGTATTGCAGTGTGCAACATACATACTTGCATAACCAGTAGGCTGGATACTAAATCTAAATTTGCTTTCCAAAAATTTGCCACCCTTGAACCTTTCATGATTTATTAAATGATTTATTATGGCCTGGGACAAAGTAGAGAACAAATGAATAGAAGTTTGAAAATCAGCCATGGATTATGCATGTTCACCTGCCTAAATTGGAGTTAAGCATCAACACTGACAATGGACATGTATCAGGGTTCTTGCTTAACTCAAAATTTAGCCAATTATTTCAAATCCCAGTTGAATTTTTTTTAACCTTAATGGCACTACAACCTAATGCTTGAGTATGATTAAGTCAGGAAGAAACTTCACTGTAGTCACATGGCCTAGTCCCTTAACTGTGGTCAGCATCACATCTGCAAATATACGATTTGCTGATAAGCACCCCTTTAGTATTCTGAAAAAGCCAGATAAATTTGTATTATAAGTGTTTGTATTCTAGGGTGAAGTTCTACATAAAGTCCAATCAAGACTTTTAATGTTCTAAGTTGCATCTAATTCGTTTTAGTTTGTTGATGCATACTGTTCTTGCTTGAGAGTAGCTTCTACTAATGGCAATTGAGCATCTAGGCAGCTGGCAAGCCAACCTGATCTTGACTGTTGCTGGGATTAAAGGATTTAAGATTAGACATCTTTGTAATAATGTGGTCCATTCATTCTACATAACACACAAAGCAAATTATCAATAAAATTCATAACAGTACAAAGTATTCACACTTCGTCCTACAATCCAATTTACTCATGACATACAGTACTTGCGCTTAGGATCTGTTGTACTGTGGCACAGAAATGCTTTGCTATATCTTCATAATGAAGAAGAATACATTTTGTGCAAGTTATTGGCTGGTTTGCTCTCTAAGTAATCTGATCTACACCTTTAAGGCTTTATAAATGCATCAGTCTTTTATGCTACATATTTCAGCAGGCACCAGAAATGTAACTTGAAACCCATCATTAAAGTAAGCAAAACTCTAGTCCCACCAAGGGTGGGACACGTCAAAGCAATAAATTGCAAACTAGGCACAAAGGATTATGAAAACAAGAACAATCATTTATTCCCTCTTTCTAAATACATTTCTTGGAAAAAGGCTATATGCAAAATATTTTTGCATTGAAGCTTCTATCTAGTTCTGCATCTAGAAAACAGATAAAGTCATTGGCTCTCTCAGTATCAATATATATAACACAAAATGATGGCATGATGACAACCAAAAAAAGATGGGGGGACATATTCTAAACTTGCATATAAGACCATCTGGGACAGCAACTTGGAAAGATGTCACTCTTACTACTTACTACTTATGTGGAAACCATCTCATGAACTCAAAATGGACAAAGTCAGAAATTAGCTAGAACAAAATATATCTTCTAGAGAATGACTGGAAGCTGTGATTGTAATTCCATTCCAAGATTCACCAGATTTTCTTGAGGCAGGATATGATGATCTTTGATCAATGTCTTCTACATTACAAGAAGTGAGTCCTGGTCCCCAAATTTTAACTAAGTACTAGCACTTAAGTGGCTTTTAGTCTAGTTGCATAAGAATAAATAAAATTGCCAGGACATTTTACTAAAGGGAAACTCAATTTTTTTATGACATTGCCCAAACAAATACTAATGTACCTGGAAAGTCCCTAAACTACTTTAGGTCCCATCCTCTTATTTTCCTTTTTGAGCTTTGAAAAGTACAAGAATCATTCCTATACAACTAACCCTGCTGTATGGTGCTTATCTTCTGAAAGTCATGTATATTTCTAAGATGGTTACTTTTGAAGGACAACAAGTAAATGAGATACTCAACAATGGCAGTATATTATTACGTGTCATGCAGAAACTTAGAAGGTAGGGATTCAGTTGGACAGTCTGAATGGTTTTAATGAAGTGCCAAGGCCACCTGAAGAGGTGGTCTGGAACATGTAATCGCACCACACAGAAATTTTGAACAAACAGATCCATTACGCAGGCCCCTCCAACCTGCAGCCCTCCAGGTGATTGGGCCTTCAACTCCCAGAAACCATAGCCAGCTTGTTCAAGGCCAGGAATTCTGGTAACTGAAGTCCAAAACACCTGGAGGGCCACAGGTTGAAGAGGCCTGCCTAGGAGTTGTTTACAGGTAGCATTTGAAAGGCACTTTAAGAGTTCTCAGCCTCCCAAGCTCCAGATGTATGAAGTTTCAAGTATTCCAAACTACTAGTTAAAATCTTTCATATTGTAATCATCTGCCTCTATCAACTTCCTGGCTCTGCTTAGTTAAAGTCTGGAAATTAGGGAGGAAAGAGAAGAAGTCCTTTCCCCCATATTGCTACCAAATTGCTACAAACAGACCTCCTTGCAGTATTAGCCCTGGGAGCTTACACTGTTACTATACGTGATCTGTATCTTTGCAGAAAAGACAAAATATTACGAAAAACAACTTCTCCAAGAAATCACCCTTGTCATTGCCCTGAACATTGCTTATAAAAAGGATAATGTTCCACAAATCTGTAACATGGGGGGACCCTTAACATTTTAAGTTCACTATTTTAGTACCAACAGTAAAGTGCAGCAGGTTTTGAGGCTGGAAAAGATGCTATATCCAAAAAGCTTTTTGAATGAAGTATAAAAAGACTATAGTGATCTTTAAGGCAATATAGGATCTGCCCACCTGTGGGATAAGTTGCTGAGAGTTTTGTCTACCTCATGCTAGTTATTGCTTTGTTTCTTCTACAGTACTGTAGCCCTTGGAACAGTGCTGTATTTTCACGAAGCACTTGTGAGACAATACATATGAAAAGTACAGTTATGTTATGCTTTGCCATGTTAGTAAATAAAAGCTAGTTCTTGCCTCCCTCTTGTTGAAGTAACAGTCATAAGAACTTTAACTGAAACCAGAATACATATAATCTGCAATAAAGGCAGACAATAAGATTGTGGAAATTTTCCATAGAGAAATCCACTGCGATGTAAATCACAGTGTGTATTATGTTATCCAGCATTCTTCTCAAGAGTTCACAGCCCTCGGGTAAAGCTTTGAAGTGCAGAAGACAATGTGTGTTGACAAACTAAAATGAAGGTCCAGAAGTCCAACTATGAGTTACTACTTTCCATCTTTCATGTAGGACGGTATCGCGCCTCGAGCGGTCAGGCCTTCAAAACGCTTGTAGGTATAATTGATAAAGACCCAGTCTTTATTCTTGTAGTCTGTCTCTGGGTGGTTACTTGTAGACACTAGTGAAAATGAGCATACAGAATTTAGATTAACAATGAAATAACTTAGGAAAAAGAGAATATATTTTGTTGAGCATGTTCTAGATTTGCTACTGGAATGGGAAAATTATACACTCCTATTATATCTTCCTGGGCATGTTTCAAAGATAGGAACATGTAAAACAGATACATCATTCCTCTGCAGTTAAATAGCTATAATGCCTGGCACATAACAAAGATAAGTATTAGATCTGCCTTAGCTTATGTGTCCTTACATTTCCTGTCAGTCACCACAATGCTTTAGGATAAAATTAAACTTTATTTTATTCAATTTATATGCCATCTTGTTCCAGATACAGTTAATGAAAAATATTTATGACAAACAAAAAGCTTAAAAACATTTTTTTAAAAACTCCAATACAAATCATCCCTGCTTATACATTAAAAGTCTGCTTAATTACGTGAAGTTCTTTTGATTTTTGTTTAACTTTTCAAACTTGAAAATTGAATTTGTAAAATGCATTAAACAGCAAGGAGAAGAGATAAAACAAGATCCCGGGCAGAAAAATAACTCAAAATTTGAGTCAGGAGAACCTCCTGTATTATTATTATTGATTGATTATATTATTATTATTATCCATTATTATTAATAATAATATGTATTGATGTGGTTGTGGTTTAGTTAGAGGTGATGTGGCATGTAGTCCTCAAAACTGAGAGGAAATTCATGAGCAGGAAGCCAGCATCTACCAGTGTTGCTCTTCCCCTTTTCTCTGAACTAAATCCATCAAAATCAAATTTAAAACATACTGAACCTATGAATTAACTTTGATGTAACAGCGGTCTCTTCAAAAACCTTTCCCAAGCCAACTTAGAACAGAAGTAATAATGTAGGGATTTGCAGAACTAGGCTAAGAATTATTTTCTATGAATTTTGGAAAGTGAAAGTTAAGATACATATAAAAATAAAAAATGTAAAGGCCAGAAAATAAAATACTTACCGGCTGGTTTAAGGATATCAGATTCTGGAAATTCATCGAAGTTTGATGTATCATCTATACTTTTGATTTCTATAGATATTGCAGCTGGTCTCTCTCTGATTAAAAAAAAAATCATCCCTGATTAAACTTACTGTACAAGAAGAATCTTGAATGCAGTCTCAAATATGGAACACAACTGCTTCTAAAGTGCACATTTTGTCTTGCTCACATAACCTAATCTCTTCCCCCATTCTTCTCATTTCCAGAGTAGTGTAGCACCCATGGGCCCGTTCGTGCCACTGGGGGTGCGGCGCCGGGGGTCCCGGTGGCATTGGGACCCGCACAGGCTGGAGGGGACTCGGAGGATGAGTTGGAAGGCCCAGAGCAAGATTGGTCCGCAGTGCCTTTGCCCAATTCACCTGTAGAGAGTTTAGCCTGGGATCTTGAGTGGAGCGTTCTCTCGGAGAAGGAGCAGGCCAGGTGGACATGGGAGGCAGCGAAACAGATAGTTATGAATTCCCAAACGGCCGAGGTTCCCAAGAGCTGGCCGAGCAGCAGATGGAGGCTAGCGGCTGGGAATCTCCGGGGGAGGCTGCTTCTCAAGAAGATAGCGATACGGAACTGGCAGAGCGGGGCCGTTCTCATAACAGGCGTAGAGACATAGAGGAGGGCAGGAGGAGCTGGCATCTGTCCCTAGACCGTCGCCGTTCGGAAAGTAGAGACTGAGACGCCGGGCCCTAGATCGCCGGGGTTCCAGGCCGAGGGATTAAGAACGGCCCCGTGGGAACTGATCGTCAGTTCCGGCCACATCTGATCTGAAGGGTGTGAAGCGGAGTGAATCCTGGAGCCTAGTTTGGCTCGCCTTGGACTAAGACCTGTTTTGCATCTAATCCGCATTGGTGCGGATTCCTTGTTTTGTTCCGGATTGAATCCGGGAGCCTTGCCAAGCTTTTGACCATTTGCTTTTGAAACTACCTTTTGGAACTTTGCTTCTCTTACTGAACTGCAGCTTCGTGCTGATTGCTTTATCCTATGAACTTTCTAAGTGAATTGCATTTTTGGATTTGTTTTACTTAATAAACATAGTTAGCCTTTGCTACGTCTCCGTGTGTGTGTTAAAGGGGCAGCTCTAAGTCGGTGATTGTGACAAGTAGGAAACAGAACTTGAATATATTGAAAAAAGGGTATTTTACCTGATATGCTCCCAGTCAACTCCCTCAAAAAAAGGATTTGTTTTAATTTCCTCGACACCAGGAGCACCAATTCGATGTTCCCATTCACAGCAAAACCTGTCCAAAGAAAAAGAAGCAACATGGAAAATCCAAAAATAGAAAAAAGCACAGTAAATTACTTAGTGGGAATGGAAATAATACACTTTATTTATATTAATACACTTTATTTATATTCTGCTCTTCTCACCCTGAAGGGGACTCAGAGCGGATTACAGGTACACATACTAGCAGACAATCCCTGCCGTTTCCACATACAACATATAGACGAAAAGAGGCAAACTCTGGCCACCAGGGGGAGCTGACACACTCATCTCTCAGGGTTCCCAGCATCCCTTGTTGTTCCTTCCGCATTCCTCAGCATTCCTGGAGTCCTTTAATGGCCTCATAATTCAGTCAAAATTTGCCTCCCCACTTAGTGTGGTACCTTTATCTCCTACTTGACATATGCAACTGTCTTTCGGGCTGCAAAGGTCGACAGCAGGCTACACTTAAAGGTCGAGCACCCATTTTGACCCAGGCAGGCCTCGAACTCATGACCTATTGGTCAGAGAGATCTTATGCAGCTGACACTTAGCCAGCTGCGCCACATTCCTGGTGTCTGACATTACAGAGGGATTCTGGCATATCTGGCAATCAGAATGACTGTTTATTGTTTAATTCAGGGGAAGGCTCTGGGCCATCTCCCAGAAGTATTTAGACTCCAACACCCAACAGTCTTAGTGAAGCAAATGCCAGTTGTGAGGAAAACTGAGGTGCAATTTAACAACATCTAGAGAGCCAAATGTCAATATTCAATTGACTAGGATTCTATAGAAATTGGGACAAGATATCACAAAAGGACAGCCCTTACTACTGCAGAGTGAATACTGTGAAATGTTGTAAGAAAGTCTATGTCATGCTGCAAGGACATATCGAGAGCAATTGCTGATGTGGTGATACCTTAGAATAAGATCTTTGGCTCGCTCAGAGATTGGTACCTCTGGAGGGAATATGAGCGTCTCTTTCCAATTCATCACCTTCTTGTATGTTTCTTGGGGTGTCTCTGAACAGAAGGGAGGGTAACCTAAGAAATAAATTAAGACATTCACGAGGCATTAATGAAAGCTGTTAGCAATTGTTATCTCCCACCACATCAAACTCTTATTTCACATTCATGTACTACAATTGCAAAGAAGCATCAAGATAAGAAGTTAAATGTAATGCAGTTGTGTGGTGCAGTTTCAGTCTTCCACCCCAAACTCCACAGATAATTGATTCAATGGAAAGGGTTTGTGGGAGTTACAATATGAAAAATCTGGACAGCCATATGTTCCTACCAATGAGCATCTCATACATGATGACCCCAAGTGACCACCAGTCACAAAGTTTATTGTAGCCTGTCTGCATGAAAACTTCTGGAGCAATATAATCTGGAGTTCCCACAGTAGAGAAAGCCTGCAAATAAACAAGGTGTGTTACATATGCTCAGAAACACTTTAACAGTGAAGAAATCAATCAAATCTTTAACATAAACCATATTCTGTTTGAGGGGAGGGAGGTTGTGTCACTGATATCCCCCAATGACACAGAAGGATAAAACAAAAATGAAGGTCCTCTTCTGAAGGCTAGTTCAATTGCATTTTCATTACTTTAAACATCCAAATTAAACACAGAATTTCTTCTTAAGAGATTGCAGTTTAAAAAGAGATGAGACTGTGGAGCTTTCCCAACAACTCTACATCTCCAAAAAGTTCCTCCCCTCCCTCTGTTGCTTTTCTTCAGGAAGATCATTATAAGAACTAATTATTGGTCCCTGGATCATGATCTTATTGTTTGAATGTGTTGGATTTTTTTGGTAAGACTAAACAAACTGTCTTTGTGACTAACCTCACAAAACAGGTTTTTAAAAAAACCTTATTGGGTAAACATGTTAAAAACCATCTTATTATTTCTAACAGCTGTACCTACCAATTGCCGTCTGTTTCTTTTCCAAGTTTCTGCTTTCCTTTTAGAGTTCATATTCTGAAAGGCTGAAAAAAATTGAAGCAGGAATATTATTAATTAATTTTACTTTAACTTTGATTTAATAATATATTGATGCTGGCCCTGCATTTTCTTGTGGCATCCATGGACTCCCCCCTCCCATAATACCCAATAATCAAGACAGAACGGGAGAAAATAGGATGTCATACTGTGACTTAAAATAAGGTTGCAAATGAGTGGTGGGAGAATGAAAATAAAGTATAAATTAACATTTATTTTCAAAAGCGGCTCAATATTTTAAGGTTTTCTTTTTTCTTCCTTTATGGATAATTCAGTATAAGGAATTTATACAATTATGCATTCAATTTTGTGAAAATGATATTTTTTCTTCAAATATACAGCTCTTGTAAAGAGCATTTTAAAGATGTAAACCAGAAGGGCAAGAACTGTTCATTAAAAACGGCTTGATCTGGCTGTATTTGGCTGAATAAAATAGTAAAGGTACTTTAAATAAAGCAAATAAATAAAATACCTGTGTCATAAAGGAACAAAAAATATTTTGTTTGTCTAATCCAAAATTTCTCCAGCAAGGCTCACTAATGAATAGTAAAAAGTTGACAGAACAAATAAAAAATATTGACTAAGGTTGCCTTGCACAAATTAGCATTTTGGGCAGTTATGGGAACTGTGTATTTTTCTCAGCTTTTTCTGAGATTGCAAGTTTTCACAAAGATGGAAATAATTATATTAATACCACTTACTAAAGTCACTAGGCAGATTGTGGCTCAAGTTTCTATAAAACTCTGTTCTATGTGCTTTCTTTAGTCCAGTGCAGAGACCAAAGTCCGATAATTTCACATGTCCCTAGAAAAAAGGCAAAAACAAATGGAAGATTTTTTTTAAAAAAACACTTCAATTAATTATGGATTAATTCATCTCCCACCAAGTCTGTTTGAAGATAGCCACAAATTTAACATGCAAGGAGTATGAGAAGATTTAACTCACAGCTCCAAAAGAAACTGTTATGCATCCACTTCAAAATCTAAAAGCCCAACTCTGATCCATGTACTAAATCCCTAGATTTAGTACATTTTATCATAATTAAGTGTTTCTGAGTGACAGATTCTTCAATTTGTGAAGGGCTGACTCACAGATTTAATTTCATCTAACTGCTTAGCCAAGTTCTTCCATTTCAAGGTCTTTGGAGTTCCAAAGGAAATAATAGTGCCATAACATGAAATAAGCAACTGTATTTCTACCATGTAATAGTAGAAAGTGCTAGCCTTTGAGATACTCTTACCTTACTGTCCAAAAGAAGATTATCTGGCTTGATATCACGATGAATAAAACCCAGCTGGTGAATTGAATCAATTGCTAGCACAGTCTCTGCTATATAAAACTGAGTCTCTTCTTCTGACAGAGTATCTTTTTTCATCAATAATGTCATCATATCTCCTGTACGTACAGATGATTGGGGGGGGGGGGAGAGGTTACATTCATCTCATTTGTAGTGTAACTCTTAGTAAATTTTAGCTCCGGCTGGATTTTAACAGTCACTTAACGTATTATGTACAGCACCTTTATAAACTCATGAAAGTACATTTCTCTCTCAGTACAAGTGAGTAAATAAGGAGAGTATCTTTAAGAAGTCATTTCCTGAGTTTACCCCAGCAGTTTCCAACCTGGCATCCTTCAGATGTTTTAGATTATAACTCTCATTGGATGACACTCAACTGGTAATTTCAACTGGAATAGATTTGTAGAATCAATCACTGAACGGTAAATTAAGACCTATATAAATCTCATTTATTCTATGGGTTTACTCTAGTTGGGATTAAGGAATGAGTTTATAGCATTGTTCACAAACAATGGCCATCTTTGCCCAGGATGATAGCAGGTTTACACAACATGTCTTGGAGGACAACAAAAGGGGGAAGATTTTTTTACACAGATTTGTTCAGGATGCCTTTTGACCAAATTAAACACTGATTTTAAAAATACCTTTGAATTGCCAGTAAGAAAACTTGTATCAATCTAAAGTAGATTGAAATTCCACCACAATGATGCAAACCCATAATATTAAAATGGAACACATATAATTTCACTAGTTCTATTGTCTACCACCATTTTAGTATGCCCTAATAATTGCTTAAACAAACAAAAATACATTTTATCCAAACCTAAGTAACCTTAATCTGTTTTCATTGTTACGAAGTAAAAGTCTATAAACTTGAATCCTGGTGATTATGGTCCTGAGATAGTAATTACTGAATAATAATGCTGACTGGACATTTAGATTAAAATAGTTCTGCTGCTCTTATCTAAAATACACACATGTACATTATTCTGAATTTGATTATCAGTATGCAAGACCTGCTGCTTAGCTACCTAACTGCCTTAGATACATAGTTAAGTAATAACTGCAATGCCACGCTCCCCTTTGCAATCCTGACTGACCGGACAGCAGATGCTCCCAAACAGAAGAGCCTGTTTCTGCCATGGAATGGAACATCTCTAATGGATGTTCTTAACCCCGTCCCATAAATAATCTCCAGTGTGACACTCAGAAGCAAGATCCCTGTTGAAATCCCTTCTTCCACTTGAGGCTAGTTGCAAGTCTGGGGGAACATGTCTACTGTCTCCTAATAACAGGAAGAACAGGCCTTTGGTTCCTGCCGGATGAGCTCCAACAGCTAAATGAGTTGTTGGAATTTTAAAACAATCTAAAGCCCTACGTCTTCCGGCAGGCCTACCGAAGAGAGTTTTTGAACATGAATTTTAAACATGTGTCCTTTGTTTAATCTACGTTTTGGGTATTTTTATATGTATTTTATAGAAATACGTTTTAATATTTATATTTTATAGAAATACATTTTAATATGTGTATTGTGGTATTTTTTGCAATGTTTGTGTTTTAATTATTCTGTAATCTGCCTCGAGCAACAAGGAGAGGCGAGTAAGAAATATTGTTGTTGCTGCTGCAGCTACTGCCCAGTAAAACAGGACTGGGAAACTTTTATGATACCTCTGAATTCTGTGCATTATTGAACATGTGAGGCAGAGCTTTCCAAACATTTCATGTTGGTCACACACTTTTTCGTTATGCATCATCTGTTTTAATTTGTTTGTTTGATATATATTTTAGTTGCTATATGTTCAGGTTGTTTTATATTTTTATGAGAGGTGTTTTATTGTTTACTTGTGCAGTACTGAGTTTTTGCCAGATTTGTAAGCCACCTTGAGTCCCCTCCGGAGCCGAGAAAGGCGGGGTAGAAATCAAGTAAATAAATAAATCATTTTGTGATACAGTAATTCATAAATTGTAACAATGAAATGTATGAGAACACAACATATATCATGAAAAACTTTCTTTCATATTTGAAAAAATGTAAGATTGTGTATTTCACATAATAATAATCGTCATCATCATCATCTTTATATATAACACGCCACCATCTCCCCACAGGGGACTCGGGGCGGCTAACATGAGGCCAAGCCCAAAATAATACAACATGATTAAACACAGAATAACAAAACATACATCAAACAAAATATGAAGTAACAAATAAAATGAAGAGCATAAAATAACATAATAAAATCAAATACAGAAGGCAGGCTAAATTTATGAGGCAAAATGTTAAAAGGTTAAAACCCTGGGCGAGTTACAGATGAAAAGTACATTTATAAGAAAGGAGCCCAAAAGGGAGGAGAAGTGGGATTTGGCCTTTATAGGGGTGGGGAAAAAGGAAGGTGCTTTATTTTGAGGGCAACTGTAGATGGAAGCAACCAGATGGGTTGAGTGGGCACTCTCCGAAGGCACATCGAAAGAGCCAATTTTTTAGAACTTTCTTGAAAGCAGCTAGGGTAGGGGCTTGACTGATCTCTCTAGGTAACAAATGCCAAAAGCATGGGGCCACAGCAGAGAAGGCCCTCTCCCTCGTTCCCACAAGTCGAGCCTGTGATAGAGGAAGGGGTGGAAAGAAGGGCCTCTCCAGAAGATTGAAGAGATCGTGCAGATTTGTGGTAGGAGATGCAGTCACAAAGGTAGGTGGGTCCCAAACCGTTCAGGGCTTTATAGGTGATGACCTGCACCTTGAATTGGGACTGGAAGATGAATGGCAGCCAATGGAGCTCCTTAAACAGGGGGGTTGACTGCTCCCTGTAATTCCCCCTGGTTAGAAGTCTGGCTGCCGAGCGTTGGACCAATTGAAGTTTCTGGGCCATCTTCAAGGGAAGCCCCACATAGAGTGCATTGCAATAGTCCAATCTAGATATAACTAAGACGTGGACCACCATGGTCAGGTCAGGCTTCGTCAGGTATGGTCGCAGCCGGCGCACAAGTTTTAATTGTGCAAAGGCCCTCCCAGCTACCACCGACACCTGTGCATCAAGCATCAGCGCTGCAGACTTGCGCCTTCAGGGGGAGTGCAACCCCATCCAGCACAGGCTGCCACCCAATACCTCAGTCAGGCGTATGACTGACCTGGAGGACCCCTGTCTTGTCAGGATTGATCTTCAGCTTGTTTGTCCTCATCCAGATCGACACAGCGGCCAGGCACTGGTCCAGTATCTGACGGCTTCCTTGGATTCCGGGGGGAAAGAGTAGTGAAATTGGGTGTCATCCGCGTAGAGATGGCACCCAACTCCAAAACTCCGGATGACCTCTCCCAGCGGTTTCATATAGATGTTAAAAAGCATGGGGGACAGAATGGAACCCTGAGGGATCCCACAGGTCAATGGCCAGGGGTCCAAGCAGGCGTCACCCAGCTTTACCATCTGGGAATGACCCTCCAGAAAGGACTGAAGCCACAGTAAAACCGTGCCCCGAAGTCCCATCCCGGAAAGTTGATCCAGAAGCATACCATGGTCGATGGTATCGAAAGCTGCTGAGATATCCAAGAGAACCAGCAGGGTTACACTCCTCCTGTCCAGTTCCCTGCGGAGGTCATCCACTAAGGCGACCAAAGCTGTCTTGGTACTGCGCCCAGGCCTGAAACCAGACTGTGATCGATCTAGAAAATTGGTGTCATCTAGGAACCCTTGGAACTGCGAGGCGACCACTTGCTCCAGAACCTTGCCCAAAAAAAGGAGGTTGTAAATTGGTCTGTAATTATTAAGCACGGAAGGGTCAAGGGAGGTCTTTTTCAGTAATGGTTTTACTACCGCCTGCTTCAGGCAGGACGGGGATTTCCCCTGGCCCAACAATGCATTTATGATGGAACCAAACTAATCCAACAACCCATCCTTGGCCAGTTTAGCCAGGAAGGACAAGGGTCCAGAGCACAAGCGGTCACCCTCACAGCCCCAAGGATCCCATCCATGTCATCAGGCAAAACAAGATGAAAAGAATCCCAAAGAATCGGATAGAGATGCCTCAGTTGGTATTGCGCTTAAACTGGTGACCATCACGAGACGTATCTGAGCGAGTCTGTTTGCAAAATGGTGAGCGAAATCGCTGCACCAAGTTGCCGAGTCCTCGGGGGCCCCATCCACCGCAGGTGGGTGGAGGAGCTCTCCTCCCCCAACAACCCGGAACAACTCTGATGGCCTGTTGGCTGCAGACACTATGTGGGCAGTCGAGCAGGCTTTCCTGGCTGCCCACAGAGCCACGGAATAAGCCTTAATAGCGGCTTTAGTCCGTGTTCGGTCAGAGACGTCATGACATTTTCTCCAGATGCACTCCAGACCCCTTCTCATACGTTTTATCACCGCCAGCTCCTCAGTGAACCAAGGAGTTGGTGCAACTCTACGCAACGAGAGGAGATGTTCAGGAGCGATCATGTCAATCACCCTGGACATCTCGCTGTTGTAGAGATCAACCAGAGCGTCGACAGGATCGTCAGTCTCCAGGACAGGAAGATTCCCAAGAGACCTCAGGAATCCATCTGGATCCAAAAGTCTCCTAGGACAGACCATCTTAATGGACCCACCACCCTGGCGGAGGTTAGAGGTCACGGTGAGTCTTAAACTGATCAGATGATGGTCAGACCATGACAATGGAAGAATGTTTTGCTCTTCCACTTTGTCCATAGATTCTTATTTTTGTGCAACACACATACACATTGCAGCTAACACAATAACATTTCACGACACACAGTTTGGAAAGCTCTGGTGTAGGGACTGTGAACATGAATCAGTTATGAATGCATACGAGTAACTCTATGTGAATTCCAGCCTATATTATAGACACAGGAATAAAATTGTATCCCATTCAGATTGTTGATTACAGATAATGACAAACTTCATTCTGTAATGCATTAATCACCCAAGCATGCATAGAATAGCTCAGGATCAAAAACCATCCACTGACAGAATTAAGTAGTCATATGTACAAGCCATATCTGATGAAAATATCCTACCAAAACAGTAACCTATTATTTAAAATAATTACCTCCAGGCAGGAACTCCATAATTAGATACAGGTTTAGCTTATCCTGAAAGCTATAGAACATTTTTACAACCCACAAACTATCTGCTTCCACTAGAATGTCACGCTCTGCTCGAATATGGCCAACCTGTGAAGAGATTAAAAAACTCATTTTAAGTGAAATTTTCTTTTCTTTTTAAACCAAGTTTGTAATGAAAGAAACATTTTCACATATTTGTTAGATCCCTAGACTCTGGGCAGTAGTTAATGTTAAAACACATGCTATGGTTTTATTTTAACTGAACAAAGCTTGCAAAGCCAGCAACACTACCCACTCACTTGCATTCAAGGTAATCAAGATGGAGGATCATAGAGTTGGAAGAGACCAGAAGGGCTATCCAAGCCAACCTCCTGCAGGATAATGCAATCAAAACATCTCCAAAAGATGGCCATTCAGCTTCTGTTAAAAACCTCCAAAGAAGGAGGCCCCACCAGACTCGAAGGTAGCACATTCCACTGCCAAAAAGCCCTTACTGTTAGCAAAACACAAACTTGTCCCCTCCTCCATGTGACATCCTTTCAAATATTTAAACATGGCTACAATGCCCCCTCTCAGCATTGTTTTCTTGTATCTAGATTATTTAGCTTTAACTGATGCTTTAACCCTATTTAATGAAAGTATGAACAGCATTTATTTTTAATGAAACACTGGCACAAGTCTCACATTAAGCACATCCATTGAAAGTAGCACAATTTAAACCTCATGGCATGTAGAACCTTTAGACACTTGGAATAATGTTTCAAATGTGTACACACCTCTAGGACTGCCTTTTCCCATATGCAGTCTGAGACCTGGTAAACCCTTGAATGAATTCCACTGCCATTTTTGTTTAACAGCTCCCAACATGGAAAAACCCAGATTAGATCACCTCCTGGTGTTCTGTTAATGTTTGATAACTTTTCCAGCAAGCCTTTAGGATATTTCTGCTGCTGACATTTACTTTTTAGAGATAAACTTTTCAATGTACATTAATGATTTGCATATTTTCTTGGTACCGTCGTCCATTTATTTGGCTGTTTTTGCATCTTCATTTTGAAAAGGGAAGTAGCATAATAAAGGTCTAAAATACATAATACTTGCACATGTGTGGACAAGTGAAAGATGGACAACTTTTAGAGACCCAGACACTTCATTCACATTACCAGAATCTCAAATCATAAAAGCATACAGGTGCTTATAGATCATGGTCATAAAGGTATTTGCAGACAAACTCATGCATAATCCATTCTAAAACCTGTAAATTGGTTAGGTTTTGGGTTGATGTGAGTTTTTCGGGCTGCATGGCCATGTTTTAATAGCACCCTCTCCTGACATTTCACCTGTATCTGTGGCAAGCAACCTCAGAGGTTTGTTCTGAGGTTAGGGTTTGTCTGAATACATGACTCTCTAGGGAATCTTTAACAGAAGACTGCGAGCTAATGGTCTGTCATCCTCTCTCATGTTAGAGGGCACCTTCTTTGAGGACCTATCTTGTCACCTGCTTCCAATTGGAATTCATGCTTTTCTCAATATATATCGATAAGCCTTTGAGCTCACCTCTATTTTCATCTAATAGACAATATCTATGCTCTTGGGCATTACTGCTCTTGAAAACGGACTCATTAAACATGCGCCTAACGTTACTCATAGTGTTGCTGGCCCTTTCTCTACAATATGTACTTTTAGCTTAAGAGATGCCTTGGTAGGTGGAATGAATGCCCGAGGAGGCTCTGCAATAAAGCCACTCTTCACTGATGTAAAAAAACTGACACTCGCCTCATCCTGACCTTCTCTATTCCCCACTCATCCATTCTGTGGGGACAAAAACTATAAACTGTACTGCTAAAGGATGTGATAGGGCACTTAAGTCTATCTTTAACAGTTTGTTTTAGGTCCAAGAGACCTAAAATTTTCACCAGGCACTTGTCGTTTTTGGGGGGAAAATCCACACAAGGGGATGGAGTGGGACAAGCTTAAATTTACTATGTCTCCTACACCAGTGTTTCCCAGGCCTCATGATCAGCGTAGTCTCATAAAATGCAGTTCAATAATGCAATTTAAAACTGCATTATATGGGAGTGCAGATGACTAGAAATCCCACATCCCAGTGTGCTAGAGATGAACATTTTATTTCTGTCTATTGGCTGTTTACTGAAAGCTCTTCAGGGACTGGCAGCTGATGATTCAGAGACTGATACCGGTCCCCGACTTACACTATGATTAGAACTGCCTCTGACACTCAATTGACTGTTTTCAATTCAAACAAAAAACATGAATGGCAAGGTACACGAGACTTGCAGGCAATCCATGGGCTCTCCTCACTCCACCCTTTTTAAAAATAAAGAAGCTAGAAGACATACAGAGGTAAGCAGTTCCTTACAATACATATGTCACCTACACAATGCTTAAATCAGCCAAGAGACACAAAAAGTGCTCAGACCTGCATTTCAGTGGCTAATTCTCATCTGAATCTGTTTACAAGGAGTAAAAAACTGTCAATTAATGAGAGAATTCTCAACGGTGTTCTCCATACCTCCATACACACAACTGAATGAAAATTTGAATCGGGAGATATCTATTCAATATTTGATAGTTACAGCTTTAACAAGACTTACAAGACCTATAGTGGGTAGGTTTACAAATAAATCTCACTAAATCTGGTAAGACCTGCTTACTCCTAAGTAATTTTCAAAAGGAAAGCTATTTCAGAATAAAAAGGGTCTTCTAATACCAAGACAAACCAAGTAATTTCAGCATAAGCTTATGAAGAAATGGACTGGAATTCACAAAAAGTTTATATTGAAATCAATTTGCTATTGTTATACAAGTGCTGCATGGCTTATCCCTTCTTTGTACACATAACTGCAGTTATTATGTAGTAAAACAAGATATCTTCAGTGATAAGTTAGACAACAATGTATACCTGAATGCATTTTTAATTTTTTTTAATCCTCAATGATATCCTTGAACTAGGACAATCCAATATGATCAAACTGATTATTTGGCATATTTGGTAATCACCAGGAAGACTTCTTTACTTAGAAAATTTTCCTAACCTGGAATTCCCATTCTTCCAATAACAATAGTAATTCAAGATATATATTATCAATCTTATTGCTCTAATAAAAAAGAACACTTCAGTCAATCATCAGGAGTAAGAATGCACTTCAATTACCATTTATAATCTGTATTTACCTGCTCTTTTTCAAGCATATCTGCTTTGCGCAAAATTTTCATTGCATACACGTGTCCTGTATCTTTTTTCTGAACAAGCCGCACCTAGAAGTTGTTTGGAAATATATGCATTAAGACTCCTTTCAGCTACTTTTTTAATATATAGAAAAGAGTATATGCCATATATTAAGAAATGGGGAAGAGCATCATTGCTTTTTGCAATACAGCTAAAATACCGAGACTGGCAAAAAGTTACATGTAGGATACGGGAAATTAGCATAGGTGATGATAAAACCACTTCTTTTCTCAAACGGTATGCCACAGCCTAAGAAAAGTGCATATCTGCCGAGGGTTGAAGAGTTAGAATCAAAGAGTGCATCTACACTGCAGATTTAATGCAGTTTGACATCACTTGAACTGTTCATGATTCAGTGCTATGGAATCCTGGGAGTTGTAGTTTTACAAGGTCTTTGGCTTTCTCTGCCAAAGAATGCTGCCCATGGCGAACAAACTGTATTAATTTTACAGTGTAGATGTATCCATATTGTGATGTTGGAAGTAGGATGCATTGCGGCTCTTCCAAGCGTCCACACTGGCTCCAGTTGGGTATTCTGCACCCCACCTTCAATGTGGAATTGTACGAGACTTTGGTGAACACTACATGTATGATTGGAACTTTGGCCTGATTTTGGAATGGGATTATTATGCATTTGCTTCCCTCCATATGTTCCTCTTTGTATTGTTTGTTTGCCTTTTCTCAAACACTTTATAGCATTTTTGCTCTCAATGTATATGTGTATCATGAGGGGGTTGCACCCATGTATTACGATGCCTATCCTGTAATAAATGCATTTTATTTTTAATTCTGGCTCCAGTTGGGTATTCTGCATCCCCCAACTTCAATGTGGAATTGTACGAGACTTTGGTGAACACTACATGTATGATTGGAACTTTGGCCTGATTTGGGAATGGGATTATTATGCATTTGCTTCCCTCCATATGTTCCTCTTTGTATTGTTTGTTTGCCTTTTCTCAAACACTTTACAGCATTTTTGCTCTCAATGTATATGTCATCATGAGGGGGTTGCACCCATGTATTACGATGCCTATGTAATAAATGAATTCTATTTTTAATTCATAAATATTTGAACCTGTGCGTTTGTATAGTTGTTCTCTGCCCAGCACCATTCTCTTGTTGCTTATATGTTGGAAGTAGGGACATGCGATTTGTCATAAATCCCTCCCATTTTTTGGGAAATTCCCAAAATCAGGAAGGGGGAATACAGTTTCACACTCCATCAGCTGGAAATTACATTTTTGTTCCGGGAAGTTTCAGCAAATTGGCGGCAATGGGGGAAAATGCGAGGCTCCTCTTTCTGTCATTTTTATGGCTATCGGGACAAAATCATATATGATAGCAAGCCCCCCCCCCAAGTTTCAGAATGTTTGAGTTTATAATATGAATTAAAAAACCCAAAAGGGGTATCCCCTGAAAGTTCTCCACAGCAACAGAAGAGTAGGGCATTATTCCTGCCAACCTTCAGAAAGATCTACTCATCCACTGATTTCTGGGAAATTTGAAAGTTTTGCAAATAAAAATCATCATCATCATTATTAAATATAATATATTTATTATATATACATACACATATTTATTATATGTGTAAGAATGTGTGTATGTGTGCTCAGCAGTATCTTTGAAATCACACACAGAAAAATAGGGGAAAAGACAGAAGAAGTAAGAAAGGGGGATTGGTATTTTTTTTTTAAAAAAATGAGGAATATTATGGCTCAGGCTTCTGGCTTTGCACTGCACATACACAGAAGCCAGAAGAAAAATAGTAGAGTCTCAAAGAGGTGAACTAGAAGAGGAAAGGGCTTTTTTATTTTTGAAGGGGGGGGGGGGTGGTACAGAATCCCCATGAGGATTCAAGGGAGTCAGGCTATTCCACATTCAGTCAACTTAAAGCAAAAACAAAAACACCCTAAAAAAAACCTTAAACGAACACAAAAGGCCCTTTTAAAACTCATAGCCACCCAGTGCATGCCCACCCACTCCTCTCTAGCAAAATTACTACCGTGTTTCCCCGAAAGTAAGACAGCGTCTTACTTTCTTTTCCCCCCAAAAAGTCCCCCTACGGCTTACTTTCGGGGTACGTCTTATATAACCCAAGACGTAGCACACCTGCGGCACACCTCCGCGCACACCTTTCGCCAGGCCTCAAGCAAGGAGGGGGAAGGAGCCAGGGGGGGACGGGGCGCGACGCGTCACTGTGACGCGGCGATCACGCCACGCCCTGGCTCCTTTCCCCCTCCTTGCTTGACGAAAAAGAAGGGAGGGGGAAAGGAGCCAGGGCGCAGGAGGATCGCCGCGCCACAGTGACGCGTCGCCGCTAGATCCGCCCCTGGCTCCTTTCCCCTCCCTGCTTGAGGCCTGGCTAAAAGGTGTGCCGCGGGAGGTGCCGCAGGGTGCCAAGGGCACACCTCCCTGGCACACCTTTTCGCCAGGCCTCCAAGCAAGGAGGGGGAAAGGAGCCAGGGCGTGGTGAGGATCGCCGCGTCACAGTGACGCGTCACCGCTTCATCCCGCCCCTGGCTCCTTTCCCCCTCCCTTGCTTAGAGGCCTGGCGAAAAGGTGTGCCGCGGAGGTGTGCCGCAGGTGTGCCGCGGCACACCCCCGGTTGCAGCGCGGCGGCGGGACGAGGTACGGCTTACATACGGGTACGGCTTATAGAAGCTGACCCCGACACGTCTTACAATCGGGGTGTCTTACTTTCGGGGAAACACGGTAGTAAGGATACTAAGAAGTATACTAAGAAAATTTAATGCAGAAAGTAAAGGTTGGAAAAGATTCGAAATAGCAACCTTCCAAGCCTTCACTGTTTGTAAATGCATCTAATTTCCAATATCAAAAAACAATCCCTAAGCACTAAGAAGCAGTGATGGCATTATGGCATGCAATGACACAGAATATAAGAGAAAGAAGCAGATCTAGATCAAATTTTAAAATAGAAAAAAGAGAAGGAGAAGAGGACACACACACTTATGGGGAATTAGTAGAAATTTGAAATATATTGACCGAGGTATGGAAAGAGGGAAAAATAGTAATGAGAAGGACATCAACAATTGAATAAACATAATTTAAAATATTTAACACTTTAAGATTCAGGAAACACAATGGAAAAATTTGACAAAATGGTCATGAACCCCGTAAAAACTAGCCCATATTTTTTTTAAAAAACTGTGGTGGGGAGGAAGGATTAAGTTGTTAACAGGGAAGGAGAGGTGTGGGGAGGAAGAAGGGAATGAAAAATAAAAAGTATGGTAATGATTATGGTTATATATAATTTTTTATTTTAAAATAAAATAAAATAAATATGGGGAAATAGTAACCTTTACACATATGTGGTGGGATTGTGATAATATACAAAACTTTTATAAAAAAATAAAAAGCAAGATGGGGGAAATATTAGGGATAAAATTAAAGATAAATCAAGAACAAAATTTTACACAGAAATTAGAAGGAACATACAATCAGATATTTAAAGGGAATTGGGACTCTAAATGGAAAGAGCTGATAGCCAGAGTAAAAGAGAAAGGAATATTTAAGGAACTAAATCAGACCTGATTGAACAAATAAAATACTATTAAAAAATAAAGGTACAACTGTTCTTGGAAGGAGGGTTAGACAGTGGGGGGGGAGATAGATACAAGTACTATGCAATTATAGTAATGTAAAGGCTAAAAATACAGGTCAGACCAGAACGGTATGAGTAAACATGTGAAAAAACTTTCTTTTGTCTTTTTCCTTTTTTTTTCTGTAATGCAAATATGTTATACGTAATGTCATGCTCTACTTATATAATCAAATTTTAAAAAGAAGCAGTGACTGCACTAAGATAGAACACATGGAGATAGCTAGCACAATCTCTCTTAAACGCCAGGACACCACGAAAACTGGAGGGGCTCGCCCTGGTATATATAGGCCAGATTAGGCAAAAATACACATGAACCACTTTCTTCTTCAGATTGGCTGAGGCAAGACTAAGTGGGGGGGGGGGGAGAGGAAAAACCCACGTGGCAGCCGAATGCAGCTGGGTACAGCCGAAAGTCTGATGCCACATGCGCCATTATTGCTGGCTTCTGGCTGCCCCCCCCCCCCAAAAAAATTCTGGGGATTTGGCTGACGGATTGTCCAAATCCCCTGAATATGAGTACATCAAAATGATATTGTACACACCCCTAGTTGGAAGTGATTTTGAGTCTAGTTGGAGTGGTAGAGATAAAAATAGTTTGCATTTTGACCCGTTTCAAAATACAAACTATTATAACAATATATGAAAAATATAGTTTGCCTTTCCATTTTTTCTTAAATATCTAGTTTGCTGCATATTTACTTTCCTATTAAATCAGAATTTTTGTTTTCAAAATTTTTAATTAAATAAATAAATTTATGTTCTATCAACCTTCTGGTTTTGCTGACAGAATGAGAGCTGTCAACAAAATCATCTATTTGGATTCTACTTAGTAAATGCCCAGATGTCTGTTTCCTTTAAGAAGATTATTAAATTTTCAAAATTACAAACATTGCCAATGCTTATGTAATGTATACACTGAAAGCAAATTCTGTGGTGGGATATTTTTCTGCTCTTGATGGGAAGATGTAATTTTTTGTAATTAAGCATATGACTAACAATGCAGGAGGACAAAAGGTAGTTGTGTTTGTTAAAATGTTTCTCTCTTGAACTCTTACCTCTCCAAATGCACCTCTGCCAATGACTTTTAAAGACTCAAAATCTTCCAATCCAAGTCTTGTCCTTTTTAGGCGCAGAAACTCTGTTTCCTTTCGGGCATGTGCTGATCTTCTCATTCTTTTCTAATTGTTTTGTTGAAAGCAATACAAAATGAATACATAAATAAAAAACATATTAAACAATCACATCCTAATCATTCACAGTGTATGTTTATTAGAATAGTGTTTTGAAAAAACACCACCAAAAACAAGATATTTTAAAATACATGCAATACCTCTTCATCTCTCAAGCCTTCTTCTTCCATCACCTTTTCTAGCTTCTTTTGTCTAAAAAACATAAAAATTGTTTTGTCAATGGAGATGTCTCCATATGTTCTTGTCAAATACATTTGTATGTAAAAAGACAGACAAGTGAAATTTTGGGTGCCATGACCCCATTCTCAATATACATGCCAATGAAGACAAAGTTTAAAATGTCTATGAAATGACCAGGATATTGATCCATACCATATTTTATATTGCATTTGTCAGCTGCATTCAAATAATTTGGCTTCTGACTTGTATACTAAAAGAAAAACAAAAACAAAATGCAACTACAACTGACTTGAGGCATATATGAAAGCAGAGTGGGCAGAGAACAATGTAAATATTATGCAATGAACAATTTCTACAAATCCATCAAATCTGATTTAGATTAGCCACCTATCACCTTGCTAACTGGGTTCAGAGTGGGCTAGTAATGGAAAAGAGTCTTCAGAAACTGGAAAAACAAGTTAATTGCATAAGAGACTCAATTCACAATGGACAACACAAATGCACCATTCCAGTACAACTGCATCATGGAACAGAGTGGATGTCACAATGTATAATAGAAAAAGCAATAACCCTGTACCAATTCTACATTAACAAAATTATAGAAAAACAAAGATGTTATTAAAAAGATTAATAGCATTCAAAATAGTATCAGAGCTTCTCAGAATACACATTTGTTTCCATTAAACAGGGCACGACACTCCTCTCTTTGCGACCATATCCACATGCTTAATGAACCTGATATTGGTATGACTAATTTTTATCAATAATTGAAGAAATGTCCTACTTTTTCAGCCCAGGGTTACTTTACTTTAGAAAGAACTAACTCAACTGCTATAATGAGGGGCTACATCTTTATCCTCTCACTATACAAAGCTCTGTCTTGGTTACATCATACAGCCGTTACACACCAGAGCACAGAGGGGGTCACGGTGAGGCTCTGGTGCTTCTGAAACAGAATAAACTGAAAACAGGAAAAACCCGATTTCTGAGGCATGCTTAGACTGGATTGGATATATAAACAAAACTATTGCCATTAATAAATTAAAGCAAGCATTTAAGAGTTTCGAATTATGACAGAAACAACATACTGAGATTTTAATAACAATTCCAAGAAAATCAAGAAGTATATAGAAATAATTACAAAGCTGAATAAATTTTATGGGGAACTAAAAAGAGGGAATATCATGCACAGGAGGAAAAGTTTAAGGTTATCCATACTTCAAAATCAATAAATATCATTAATTCAGTTGCTTCAGGGAACATTTCCTAAAGACCCGGAAAAGAGAAGGTGAACAGATCACAAGATAGCCGTGTTTAAATATTTGAAATAATGCCATAATGAAGGTGGAGCAAGCTTTTCTACTGCGCTAGAGACTAGGGGACAGAGCAATGGATTCAAACTACAGGAAGAGAGATTCCACTTAAATATCAGGAAGAACATCCTGATGGTCATAGCTGTTTGACAATGGAATGCATTCCCTTGGACTGTGGTATAGTCTCCATCTTTGGAGATTTATTTATTTACAACATTTCTATACTGCCATTCTCAGCCCTAGTGCGACTCATGGTGGCTTACAAAGCAGCACAATTCGATGCCAACAATATAAAAACAGATAAACAATTAAACATAGTTAAAACTTACAATTACATATAAAAACATAATAAAACCATTATGTTAAAATGCTGGCTGGATAGCTATTTTCCTGGAGTGCTTTGATTGCATACTCTTGCATGGTAAAGGTTGCACTGGATGGCCCTTGTGATTTTTTCCAATTCTATGATTCTAATTGTTTAGTCTGATGTACTCACTATGAGTAGTAACTACCCAAGGGAAACAGACAACGCTGAGAGCATAGAAATACATTGTTCTTTTCACAGTTGAAAAATGGCCATTTGCAGTGTACATTAACTGCTTATCCTGGTTTTCAAACAGAAAAAGCCCTTACAAGCTTTCATCTTAAAACAGAAAAGGACTACAGTAAAATTGGCATTTTGTATACTGTCTCACATGGCCCTTTAAGCACTACAGTGCTTTTTCCTACCACAGTACGTGCCATAGCAGCAATAATTAGTACTAAGAGGAAAGTAGATAGCTGATGCCAGGGTAGGAGATAAAGGGCGGGAACATGTTCAATGAGTTAACAAGTTCTAGAGAAGTACAAAATCTCTCTTGAAAGGATAAGAGTTCAATCATGTGTTTTTGAAAGAATTATTTTCCATGCAAAAGTTTGTTAAAGATTCTCAATGCTTTCCCCCCAAAACTTAACTGTGTAGTTTATTCAAAGATTTATTTTGAATAAGAGATCTTTTTCCGTTGTGGCCCCTGTCCTGTGGAACTCTCTGCCGCCAGACCAAAGAGCCATCTTTGACCTGCCTTCATTTCTAGCGGCACTTAAGACATGGCTATTTAGAAGAGCATATGCATAAGTGACAATCAGTGACCTGGAACCTGTCTATTCCCATATTTTAAAATTTTAATATTCTAAAATTTTAATATTTTAGTATTGTAGATGCCTAGCTGTTTAAGTCGCCCGGAGCACATTTGTGGAAGGCGACTCATAAATAATAAAATTAGTTAGTTAGTTATTTTCCATTTTTCAGTCAACATCTTGTTCGCACTCACTTTTTCAGGGAACAAGCATCTAACTAGAGGTCTCCAATCCTTTTTGGCATTCACAATCTACACCATCCAAAGGTTGACTGGTAAGACTAAACAATGAGGAGGGGGGAGTGGAGACTATCCTAATCCAGGAATGGGTGATATGTTGCATGTGGCCCTCAGGGAGTAAAAAAAATGCCCCTATGGCATATGGTGGTAATTTCACCAAATTTCTAGCCCACATTGAGCCTCTTCAGGACCTGTAGAGCCTTTAATTAAAACAAAAAGTGACATGCATTTAGAGGCAACAACATTCTGAATATTGTTGGGAATACAGTAGCCCTCCAAGGTCTTATCCAAACCCAAGTGAATCCATGATAATGTCTCAATTGCCCTTTGCAGTTATGCTCATCCTTTAGCCCTCATTATTTTATTATACTCAATTCCTGTTCCCCTGCTGCCATCTTGAAGCCATGAATTACCAGAGTGGTAATTTCTTGTTAACTTGGGTATAATTGTCTTGGTAAGCATGTCAAAGTAATGTACAGACTTCCAGCTATCTGCTTATTTCCTTAGAATGTATGTGTTCACATGGAGCCAGAAGCATTTAATGGAATAAATATGAGCCTTGTCTAGAGGCCAGAACTTCACTTGAAACACTCCCAGCTACCTCAATCTTTTAAAATAAGAATTCTCAGCAGTCAAAAGGATTCTCCCTGACCTAGGAGATATGATCTCATATTTTAAGAGAGATTATAAAGGATTATACTGAAGTATAGAAACTGAGGTAACACTAATCCTTAACTTCCAGTCTAGCACCAGTAGGCTACAACATGACATATCTGCATCAACATGACTTTCTTTTTCTTTTGTTTACAAGAAAAAAATCTGAACCATTATATTCCAAAAGTCACTCAAAACACTGTGTTATGATCAGATTTCTGATTTAGAACTAGGAATCCCAGGTATGTATCTCCAGCTAAAGTCAGCGAAGCAATCTTTGGCCAGACACACTTTATTCGTTTTAGCATTCCAAAGAATAAAATAGGTTGTCAAACCATCATATAAACCAGGCTGCAATACTTAGAGTAACAAAAACACAAAAGAAAAATAAGTATATGTGTGCAACTAAGTCTCCTGTAAGATTATTCTTTTGTTTGTTACTGCTAAAAATACTGTTACCATTTCTGAGTTCTCAAAAAGTGTATGCTGAAATGATTTCCTCCTAGAAGTAGATGGTGTATGGCAATTCACATATGTAGACTACTAACAAGTAGTAAAATCTTGTAAGCAAAGTATCATTCATGTGACATTAAAAATTACCATCTCTAATTGGGCTCATGCAGTCATTCAAATATTAATTAACCTACCCAGACTTGACAAAAATATACAGATACAAGCTGTATGTATGATAAGCATGTGCATATTGGGACTGCAAGAATAAGTTATACAAGAGACAGCCAAAATTCATAATAAAGTTTATGGATTATTAACGTTGTAAACCAAGATTGTGGTAGTTATATTCTAAATCAGGGCTGTCCAACGGCCGGCCCTGCAGGTGTTTTGGACTTCAAATCCCAGAAATCCTAGCCAGTTTACCAGCTGTTAGGATTTCTGGGATTTGAAGGCCAAAACACCTGCAGGGCCGGCAGTTGGACAGCCCTGTTCTAAATGTATGTCACTAACTGCAGTTTCAGAAGATTCTTAAAATGCAAATTATTCTAATGTGAAACTGAAATCTGTCTACAACAAGTATTGGTTCAAAGTAACAGCTGAACTTTTTGACACCATGTGTAAAATATTTTCTTACACGTTTAAAAATTAAAATGCTTTTGTTCTTCATTTAAAAACCGAACACAATGTTTCTCTAATACTTTTGTTGCATCGTTTTCTTATTTCTGCTGATGCTGTAAGCTATTTGGAGTTCTTCTAGACTGAAGAGTAATGTGTAAATTAAATATCCCAAACAAAAATTAAATGTGTACTGGAATATTTTTAATACATTTCTTTTTAAAATGTTGTTCTGTGTTTTGTAATAAAACACAGGTAATACACATTTGAAATAAATGCAAATACATTATTTACAAGCTAGTGAAGTCTAGGAAAGACTATAAAATGTGTTTGGAAAAGCTGGTTTTGATTATCACACATTCAAGTAAGCCAAGTGTGTTTCGCAATACAAATTGTGTTTATACTGGACATACTGAAATCGAAAAGAAATAATGAACTAGAGAGAGAAAAATAAGTTTTATTCCAGGAAAATATTTCTTCCCTTAATAAAGTGAGCCACCAGAAGATAGTAAAGTAGTCTAGGAGCAGTATAATATTGCAAGTAAATGTATTTTAAAGGCATTTGAAGACTCAAAATACTGCAATGAATTGTCAACAAGAAAAAGAGAAGCATTTGTTGCACCTGCCTTTAAAAAATCACAAAACTAGCATTTTTTCAATATTCATGCAGCTGGAACTTTACCTCATTTCCCGTTCTTCATGCTGTGCAATCAGATTACTGTAGAAATTTTCTAATGTCACTTTTGTCATTGTAACTCGCTCCTTGGTATGATTGCTCATAGATGAGCAAGGTGCTGGGCCAGTCATTGCCATGGTTTCTGAAGACATGGAATAAAATAATTAGAATGCAATCCTTACATTATCCTTCAAATAAAAAGTTAAATTACATAATGATTTAAATTGAAGACTCAAGATAAACAAAGTTATGAAAAAATGCAATATGATCACACATCTTAATATGAACTAGAAACTAAAGAGTAGAAAACCACAATGTTACAAAATTTATTGCATAAGTCAGACTTCCTGTTTTTGTCTTTAAGTTACAAACAAGGAAGAAGAAATGTGATAACAATTATGCCCCCAAATTACATCTAAAGGTTATAATACATATATTAAATTACTCATATATTCAGTGCTGGTGTTTAGATTCCTACAATCATGTTAAACTTTACTTCTAGATACAATATAAACACAGAAACATGTTCCATGTCTCACTTATTTCAACAGAACTTGATTGTAAGCATTGATTGCCAGCTTTAACAACCCAATCCCAGGCAACTTATTTTTTCAGAAGTATGTTACTAAGGTCTCAAAAGAATTTAAATAAAATTGCAGCATATGAATAACTCTTCTTTTTTTTCTTTTGCAAAAAGGAAGAAATGAAGTTCCCAGCTATTACAATGCTGCTACTGTACAAACCAACCTATTGCTTGCAATTCGGAAAAATTACAAGTGAATACATGGTGTGTCACTGTTTTGAAAATCTTTGGAATCTAACTAGATATTTTCCTCAAAATAGCTCTACAAAATCTAGATAGATTTTTTAACAATGGAATTTAACAGGTAGCTTATACTTACATAATTCTTTGAACCCAATAATTTTAAAAGGGTCCATTTCTTTCTGAAAAAACACATCCCATAGTACACTTTCTTTTTGTGATGCAAAGCAACCATAGATCTTTTCAACAGCTAAAAGTTTCTGTTCATAAAATGATACTAATACTGATGAAACAAAACTAAAAGATGTCATTGGGTGAACAGGAAGAAGAGTTTTCTACTATGCATGATGACTGACAAGCCACTCAAGAGACTGCTATCCTAAGCACATTGGTAGTTTATTTCCAAAGTCATTATTGTCAAGAGTAGGGGAGAAATCATGAATGAGATCTTACAGGTTGACAATTCAAACTTCCAGAATTGTCCATATGGTGGCTGATACAGTGACACGTGTGCTTTTTAATTGTTCAATGTACCCAAACTTTGCTTCATGCACAAAATTAACAAAAACACTTTGTGTATACTTTTAGGATATTTATATGAAACATAAATGAATCCAATGTTTAGAGTAGGGTCTCATCTCCAAGGTATCTTATTAAGCATTGCTACCTCAAGCTATCTACCTACCTACCTACCTACCTACTTATGCTTGGATAGCATTGGGAAAGATTAACACTCCTGTGGTGTTTGTTTTGCTGTCTGTGACCCTGTTCAGAAAGTTTCACCTCACTCATATATATATATATATAGAGAGAGATATAGAGAGAGAGAGAGAGACAGACAGACAGACAGACAGATACACTTTTTTGATTTATCTTTTTCATTTCTTTGTTTTGATCTAACCCTTTTTGGACTGTAAGTGTGACTGATATTATGTACATTGTTTCCTCTTGTTGGTTATATACAATGTCTTGTCTTTTTGGCAAGACTTTTGCATAAGTATGTAATGTGACTTGATACTGTTGTGGGCCGCTCCGAATCCTTGTGGAGAGGGGCCGGGATATAAATTAAGTTTATTATTATAAGTTATTTAAGCTGCCTCGCGTCCCCTTGGGGAAAGGGGACGGGATATAAAGCATTATTGTTGTTGTTGTTGTTACACTTACGAAATGTACCTGTTCCAACTTACAGACAAATTCAACTTAATAACAAACCTACAAGACCTACCTTGTTTGTAACTTGGGGGCTGCCTGCATTCCAAAACGAGGCTTCCAAAACGCTTCTGTTTATGTTTACACTACTCCAGTTATCTCCCCCGAGTTTTAAACATTTTATATGTGCATGTGGCCCACCTTGTCGTTTTGTTTTAGATTCACCTGTGTTGTTGTCTTCTCATAGCTTTATTTTTATTGTGTTTATTGCTTTTATTGTGTTTATTGCTTTTCTGATGTTTTGATATTAATTTGTGATTTGTTGTTTGGGCATGGCCCCATGTAAGCCGCTCCGAGTCCCCTTCGGGGAGATGGATGTGGGTTAGAAATAAAGTTTTATTATTATTATTATTCTGACCATAAACATTTCATATGAGGTTTATTCAAGCTGAATATGTGTATAAGGCAGGCATGGGCAAACTTGGGCCCTCCTCCAAGTGTTTTGGACTTCAACTCCCACAATTCCTAACAGCCTCGGGCCCTTTCCCCTTCAGCCTCTTAAGCAGCTGAGGGAGAAAGGGCCTGTGGCTGTTACGAACTGTGGTAGTTGGAAGTCCAAAACACTTGGAGGAGGGCCCAAGTATGCCCATGCCTGTGACAAAGCCATGAAAGGATGTCACATTGAAGAGGGAGCAAGCTGGAGGGACCCATAAGTATAAAACCCTAAGAACCCTACCTTGATAAAGGCACAAAATTACAAACACCCTCCTCCCCACCCGTTGTCTACTTGGTCTCTCCCTCTCCATGCATTGGGAAGGCCCGCCTCCCTTTCTCCAACTAGAGACCTCCTCTTGCCTCCTGGGGGTTCTGTGTGGGAAGTTTGGCCCAGTTCTATCATTGGTGGGGTTCAGAATACTCTTTTGATTGTAGGGGAACTATAAATCCCAGAAACTACAACTCCCAAATGTCAAGGTCTATTTCCCCTGAACTCCATCTGCGTTCATATTTGGGCATATTGAGTACTCATGCCAAGTTTGGTCCTGATCCAACATTGTTTGAGTCCACAGTGCTCTCTGGATATAGGTGAACTACAACTCCAAAACTCAAGGTCAATGCCCACAAACTCTTATAGCATTTTCTCTTGGTTATGGGAGTTCTGTGTGGGAAGTTTGTGTCTTTCTGCCATTCCTGCCAGGATATCTATGTTGAGTTCATCGAAACAGGCCCAGGTTTCACACTGAGTGTATAAATACATTTTAAAAACATATTAACTATATGTATTACTGTGTTAGACTGTCATTTTGGTTGGTGGTGTGCCCCAGGATTTTGCAAATGTAAAAAGTGTGCCGCAGCTCAAAAACGGTTAGGAAAAACTGTCCTAAAGGACATAAGATCTTGGAGGGCTCGTGTCTCGGCTGGGAGAGCGTTCCATAAAGTTGGACCTGTCACTGAAAACGCTCTCCTTCGGGTCGCAGTTAGCCTAAGCGTCTTGACAGGGGGAATTGCCAATAGATTGATGTTCTCTGACTGCAGTGATCTCGTAGGGCAATATGGGGTAAGCCGGTCCCTCAGGTACATTGGCCCCAGGCCGTGTAAGGCCTTAAAGGTAAGCACCAGCACTTTGTCTTGTCTTTTTGGTTTTTGCATAAGTATGTATTGTGACTTGATACTGTTGTGGGCCGCTCCGAATCCTTGTGTAGAGAGACCGGGATATAAATTACGTTTATTATTATAAGTTATTTAAGCTGCCCCGAGTCCCCTTGGGGAAATGGGGCGGGACATAAATAAAGCATTATTGTTGTTGTTGTTACACTTATGAAATGCGCCTGTTCCAACTTACATGCAAATTCAACTTAATGACAAACCTACAGAACCTACTTTGTTTGTAACTTGGGGGCTGCCTGCATTCCAAAACCAGGCTTCCAAAACACTTCTGTTTATGTTTACACTACTCTAGTTATCTCCCCTGAGTTGTAAACATTTTATATGTGCATGTGGCCCACCTTGTCGTTTTGTTTTAGATTCACCTGTGTTGTCGTCGTCTCATAGCTGTATTTGTATTGTGTTTATTGCTTTTATTGTGTTTATTTATTAATTATTTATTTACTTTGCTTCTAGACTGCCTCTCTCAGCCCGAAGGCAACTCGAGGTGGTGTACAAATGCCAAGAACTGCCCAAGACAAACATATCAACAATTATCAACACAATTGCATCATATACAAATTAGCAGTTAACGTTAAAAACACAATATCAGCGTCTCATTATTAAATCGGTATCCAATTGCATCGTCGTCATTCCGTAGGTCTCAATTTGGTAATCATACTACATCTGCAAATGCCCGGTCAAATAGCCAGGTCTTGACCTTCTTGCGAAATGTCAAGAGGGAGGGGGCTGATCTGATGTCATAAGGAAGGTCGTTTTATTGCTTTTCTGATGTTTTGGTATTAATTTGTGATTTGTTGTTCAGGCATGGCCCCATGTAAGCCGCTCTGAGTCCCCTTCGGGGAGATGGATGTGGGTTAGAAATAAAGTATTATTATTATTCTGACCATAAACATTTCATATGAGGTTTATTCAAGCTGAATATGTGTATAAGGCAGGCATGGGCACACATGGGCCCTCCTCCAAGTGTTTAGGACTTCAACTCCCACAGTTCCTAACAGCCACAGGCTGCTTAAGCAGCTGAGGGGGAAAGGGCCTGTGGCTGTTAGGAACTGTGGGAGTTGAAGTCCTAAACACTTGGAGGAGGGCCCAAGTTTGCCCATGCCTGTGACATAGCCATGAAAGGATGTCACATTGAAGAGGGAGCAAGCTGGGGGGACCCATGCCTGGTATATAAGGTGTATAGGAAACATAAATTTTGTGTTGGGACTGGAGTCCCATCTCATTAGCCCATGGAAGTATTTCAAAATAGGAAAGAAAGAAAAAACCCTAAAATCCTACACAATATTCCACCTGCAACAACTGTAGGAACTTGAAAGTTTAACTTAGGTCAGGCCTGGGCAAACTTCGGCCCTCCAGGTGTTTTGGACTCCCAACTCCCACAATTCCTAACAGCCTACCGGCTGTTAGGAATTGTGGGAGTTGGAGTCCAAAACACCTGGAGGGCCGAAGTTTGCCCAGGCCTGACTTAGGTAGTTATGCATCATTGGGAAATGAGTATTAACCAGCCCAAAAAGTTGTGAGAAGAGCCAAGCAGGAGTTGAGAGAGAGAGAGAGAGAGAGAGAGAGAGAGGAGGAAAGAGAAGAGTTGGGAGAGGCCACGCTCCGCACAGAGCAGAGGCGAAGGCCGAGGAAGGCTGAGGCGCTAGGCCACGTTGCCATGGAAACGGAGAGGAGGGGGCCCTCGCCTGAAGGGGCAGGCGCTTTGGGGTCTGGGGGGGGAGAGAGAGAGACCAGGAAGGCGGCAGAAGAGGAGGGGGCAACCTACCGGGGACCCCGCCTCTCCTGGAGCGACGGGGTGACGGCGACGAGGCGCTGAGCAGCCTCAGAACGGCAGGAAGTGTCTCCCTCAGGCCTGCTCTCTCTCTCTCTCAGCCCCTCGCCCTCCTCTTCTTCTTCATCCCGCCCCAGGAAACCGCGAGCTCGAAGCCCTGGCCCCAGTGCGCATGCGCGGCGGCTCTCCGGCTCCCTCTGCCTGGGTCCCATCCCCGCCTCGCTTGTGGCCCGAAGGGGCGGGGACGGCCTCCCTGCGCCGGAGGGGTGGCGGTGCGCATGCGCCAACCTCTCTCCCTGTCCTTCTCAAGTCGGGAGACTTTGGCGGGGTTTGGTTAGTGAGCCGGGGCTTTTGCGTAGGAGGAAGTCACATTGGGTGGGAACGGGATAGAGTGGGCAGGTTGTGTCCACGCGTGGGTAGAATGGGTAATAGAACAGATAGAATACAATTAGAAATAATAACATTGTAATGTAATAATACCAATATATAATATTGTTGTTGCAATATAATATATATATAACTTATGCTACAACTTATGAAATAGTATAATACACTATATAATACTAATAATACCATATTCTGGTAGTGTATTATATATATCGTGGTATAATAACATAAGCCTGAGCGCTCTAAATGGAGGTCAGCTGTGACCAGCAGTGCTGCAGAATATGAAGAGGCACGAATGGAGGGTGAAAGCGAGAAACGTGCCAAGTACATCAAATCAACCCTGATTGGAACTACCTTCCACCTGGAAACCGATGTCCTCACTATGGGAGAACATGCAGGTTAAGAATAGGGCTCCACAGCCGCCTCTGTCCCCACTGCCAAGACACCACATCTGGAGGACCATTACCCACGAGCTCAAGAGGAAGGTACATCAAGTCAACCCTGATTGGAACTGCCTTCCACCTGGAAACCGATGACCTCACTATGGGAGAACATGCAGGTTAAGAATAGGGCTCCACAGCCGCCTCTGTCCCCACTGCCAAGACACCACATCTGGAGGACCATTACCCACGAGCTCAAGAGGAAGGTACATCAAGTCAACCCTGATTGGAACTGCCTTCCACCTGAAACCGATGTCCTCACTATGGGAGAACATGCAGGATAAGAATAGGGCTCCACAGCCGCCTCTGTCCCCACTGCCAAGACACCACATCTGGAGGACCATTACCCACGAGCTCAAGAGGAAGGTACATCAAGTCAACCCTGATTGGAACTGCCTTCCACCTGGAAACCGATGACCTCACTATGGGAGAACATGCAGGTTAAGAATAGGGCTCCACAGCCGCCTCTGTCCCCACTGCCAAGACACCACATCTGGAGGACCATTACCCACGAGCTCAAGAGGAAGGTACATCAAGTCAACCCTGATTGAACTGCCTTCCACCTGGAAACCGATGACCTCACTATGGGAGAACATGCAGGTTAAGAATAGGGCTCCACAGCCGCCTCTGTCCCCACTGCCAAGACACCACATCTGGAGGACCATTACCCACGAGCTCAAGAGGAAGGTACATCAAGTCAACCCTGATTGGAACTGCCTTCCACCTGGAAACCGATGTCCTCACTATGGGAGAACACGCAGGTTAAGAATAGGGCTCCACAGCCGCCTCTGTCCCCACTGCCAAGACACCACATCTGGAGGACCATTACCCACGAGCTCAAGAGGAAGGTACATCAAGTCAACCCTGATTGGAACTACCTTCCACCTGGAAACCGATGTCCTCACTATGGGAGAACATGCAGGTTAAGAATAGGGCTCCACAGCCGCCTCTGTCCCCGCTGCCAAGACACCACACCTGGAGGACCATTATCCACGAGCTACGAGGGATCGCGTAAGTAAGTAATGACATAGTACAATATAATAATATAATAATTATTATATATTACATGTTTACATAGTAATATTTCAGCACAGTGGTATATTACAATATAGAAATATATAATACTAATATTGTGCTAGGCTAATATATTGTATAGACATAATATTGATAATTTTATTTTAATGTATTTCAATATAATACTAATAATAGTGTAATACAATATTATTAATATATCAAATATAATAGTACTTATAATATAGAATAATATATAATTATTTATTTACGACATTTATGTACCACCCTTCTCACTCCGAAGGGGACTCAGAGCGGCTTACAAGTCATATCTACATAACAACAAACTATTATGAGCATAATACTAATACATCATTAATAATAGTATTATATAATATTATATTGTTGCTGGGGGAGGAGCTCTGATGTTGCAAGTGACAAGATGGAACTGTCTTCTCTGCTCCCTTCTTCACTCTGGCCCCAGAGCAGCCGTTGATGGTGGGGGAAGGGTTCTGATATATTGTTTTATTATTGCATATTTGAAGTTGTAATGTTTCTGATTGGGTAAAAGTATGATTGCTGGGACCCTACGCTGGTTGCACAACGCGTGTCTGAATTAATGAGGGGAACACGTGTGCGAGACAGCGTCGCGAGTGGAGACGCAGCTGAATCAGAGTCGTGGGAACATTGTTCGCCAAAAAGGGGGAAATGAAACATTTCTATCCCGTTGAATGTCTTCATAAGCCATTGTTTATCATTTAACAGTAAATAACTCTAACATTACCTCACTTGCCTTAAGCACTATGCTTGGCTGTTTGTTGTGTGGGTGTCTCCGCGCTTTCTGACCCGCATTGCGCAAGTAGCGTAGTGTAGGGTCCCAGCTATCATACTATTGCCACTGATTGTGAGCCACTTTGAGTCACCATATGGAGAGATAAAGTGGGATATACTGTAAATGAATAAATTTAAAAATTTAAAAAATAGGTGGAATGGAAGGTAGAATAGTTAGAACAAGCATAGGCAAACTTCATCCCTTAAGATGTTTTGGACTTCAACTCCCACAATTCCTAACAGCCGGTAGGTGTTAGTCCAAAACACCTGGAGGGCCAAAGTTTGCCCATGCTTGATTTACATTGTAAAAGTAATGCAGTTTGACTCTACTTTTAACTGCCATGGCTCAATGCTATGGAATCCTGCTAGGTGAGTCACGAGCACTTTTTAGCAGCAAAGATGAAAGACCTTGCAAAGCTTTGTTTAAGCTTAATGCAAACCTTACACACATATTTTGAATGTAATTTAAAGTAGTGTCACACTGCATTGATTTTACAGTGTAGAAGCATTTTCCTTAGTAAGAAGACTAGGACCTGAACTATGTATCTGAATCTTGTAGGACCAGGAATGTGGCGCAGCTGGCTGTGTGTCAGCTGCATAAGATCTCTACTGACCAGAAGGTCATGAGTTCAAGGCCTGCCCGGGTCGGGGTGAGCTCTCGTCCTATTGTGTAGCTCGTTGTCGACCTTTGCAACCCAAAAGACAGTTGCATCTGTCAAGTAGGAAATTTAGGTACCACTTGTGTGGGGTGGCTAAATTTAACTGATTTACGAGGCCATAAATCCCCTGGAAAAATGAATGAAGGAATGCAACAGCTCCTCCTGGTGGCCAAAAGCTGGAATGTTAAATTGCCTCTATGTGTATGTTGCATGTCAAATGGCATTGAATGTTTGCTTGTATATGTGCATTGTGATCTGCCCTGAGTCCCCTGCGGGGTGAGAAGGGCGGAATATACTGTAAATGATGTAAATAAATAAATAAATAAAGCAGCCCTTGGAAAATCCAGGGCAGCATCATTTGCATTTTCCTGGATCCTGTTACATTTAATCCTATAAATATGCTTTATAGTCGACATTACTTATAACTCTGTGCTGCATCCAAAGTAGTGAGTTCATATCCATGAAATCTCATGCAAAAATAAAGAGCATTTACTCTTAAGGATGTTGCCCCATTCTTTTCTTTTCTTTCTGACCTTTGGTGGGAACAAGGGAGAGGACCTTCTTGGTGATGGCTCCCAGATTTTGGAAATCCCTCCCTAGAGAGGTGCAGGTGGCTCCATCCTTACTCTCCTTCTGGAGGCAGGTAAATTCACTTCTATTTCATTGCAGTTCTTTACATATTGATGACAGCTAGGCTGCCAATGCTGCATGGTTCAGTTTTGAAGATTTTTGAAGGGGTTCCATGTAGTTTTTAATGTATTTTAATTTTTTAATTTGTAATCTGTTTTACTTGCTTTTTATTCTTATGTTTTTATTATGATCTTTGTATTGTAAAGCATATTAAAAACAACTTATATTGTTTTTAATATGCTATATTCCTTGAATCTAACAATCCGGAGAAATTTCCTGTTCATGTAACTTTCAATCAAAAAACCTTTCCCAGATTAAAATATTAACTCATATATATATATATATATATATATATATATATATATATATGAATGTATATATGTATATATATATATATATAGTATATATGTGTTTTCAGTTAAATTAATAAGAATAATAAAATAATGTCTTCGTCTTAATTATACTTCCTTTTTCAGAATCACACGAATGATTTTAGGTGTAGTTACTGGGAGAAAAGTCTCACAATTCAATTAGAAGTATTATTTTGATCACATGACACACACACTGAAGCTAACACACAAATATGTTGCAATACATAATTTGGAAAGCTCTGACTTGTATGTGAGATAAACCTGGCATATACATATGGTACAATGGGAATCTACATTGTTTATCCTGAGAAAGGCTAATGTGGTTAAGACTGACAAATCATGTACTTCAGTACAACACACTTTGTCATTCCAGGAAACAAAAAGGGGAGTAGCTAAATTCTGTCTTAATGGTCTTCTCAGATTGACAGCTATAATGAAAAGACTGTGTAAATAATGGAAGGATGTGCCTGACGAACATAAATTTTGATACTTGCCACTGGCTTTAGTTACTATAGCTCTCCTTAACTTTCTTTACAGTTTCTGTAGACTTTCAGTTTCTCAGCAAAGCCTTATCTTTTATAACTTCTTTGGAACTGCTTGTTAGTCATGCTGGTGACCTTAGATTGCCATATGTTTGTGCTTCCTGATATAGAATTTGAATTGTGTTGGAGTTTCCTATAATTAGTAATCGTAACAATTGCAAACGTTTTGGACATAAATGTGACACTTAGATGAAGAATTCATGTCTGATTATAAATTCACCTACAGTATGATATTACTAAGATGATGATGACAGGAAATTTGTCCATGACTATGAAAGGCATTATCTTGTCCCCACTGCCAAAGCTAAAGGCACCCAATAACGTTTTTAAGAATGTTTGTATCCATAATTTTCATTCCACTTTCTTTAAACACATGTACCTGGTAACAAAATATAGCCTTGCTTTATTTTTATTTCAATGGCTACAGTAAACAAAGTACAACATTTTATATAGTCCATGCAAATAGCATATACAATTGTATATTCCAGGAGACTGAAAACAGAAGGGTTGTTTAAGCCAGATCAGTGCATGAGATGTGATGCCTATCTATCCATCCATCCATCCATCCATCTATCTATCTGCATTTAAATAGATGATTTTTACAGAGCTCTCACCATAATTGGAAGTGAAACGTTGATATTGCTGTTGACCTGGAAAACAAAGCAATATCAATACATTTAGCATTTGTTTATTTTGCTTTACTCAGCCATAAGACAGATTATTATTAACCAAAATGTTTGTGCCCTTTAATGCTCCTTTGGAATGTGTGACAATGGCATTGTATATTAATATTGACACATCAGATTTATACATTACTTTCACTGTTTTCAGTGGAACTCTCTCCTTAGTAAGTGTGTTTGGGATATCATTATTCAGCCCTCTCCCAAATATGTTCCTTGGAATCTGAAATAAAATGCAAATTGAGAAACTACTCTCCTTAGCCATAACTATAAATAATACTGGATCAATTCTACAATTGGATCGCCTTGAAAGCTTTCTCGGGAAGATTATTAAAATGTGTACAGTCACAAAGCAATGAAAAAAGGACACACAGATGAAGTCTCCCAGAACAAGATTTCCAGCTTTGTAGCTGATACATAGGCACAGCACCTGGATAATTTTATAGCTCATACATAGTCATGGAGCCTGGCTAGATTACTTTTTCTGATAACATCTCCCAAAATCCCCCTAACTACATGACTTGGATTTGCACAGGTGCCTACACGAAGCAAGTTTTGTAATCTGTTCAGTGATTAAGCACTGAACGTGAGATGTGCATAAGAATAGCGCATGATCCCATCATTGATATTTCTGTATGGGTATGTTGGCAAATACAGTGTTGACATTTATTTAGCATTGCTCCTGGGTTGTAGTGAATTAACCGTGCATTCTTATGATGCCTGGCTTCACACATTAAGAAATAAAACCAAAAATGTGGGATGGGAGAAGGAAATTAGTGCAAGAGATAGGGGATCCTTCTTTTCTACCTCCACCCAACAAAACATGCAAGCACACTTTGGGTAGCATTAATTACACTGTAGCATTAATGCAGTGTGAGTTCACTTTGTCATGGCTCAATGCTATGGAGTCATGGGGGTTGTAGTTTCACAAGGTCCTTAGCCACTCTTGCCAAAGAGTGCTAGTGCCTTATTGACCTGCAAATGACAGAATTCCAGAGCATTGAGGCATGGCAGTTAAAATGCTCTCACACTGTATCAATTCGACCATATAGTTGCATCTTTTGACAGCCAGAATATATGAAACAATCAAACATGAAGAAGATTGAAGTAGCAATATAATGATTACAGTGCAGCCCTGGTAAGTTTGATAAATATTTTGTAAACCTTATGCTACTCAGAAGGGGACATTTTATGCCTTGTATGTTCTGGATGCTTAAGTCAAAAGTGTGGAGGAAATGTCTCAATATTAATGAGTAGTAAATGGCACAAACAAGCATATTTTCTTTATAGTTAAGCTTTTTTTTGCTCTCCCTTAAGATGCCACTGTGTATCTCAAATAACAGATAGAATGCAGGAGGTTAGATGAAGAGATCTATGTTTGAGCACTGAGATTTCTCTTGCCATCTTGATCTCCAGCTTGAAAGAAATCAGAAAGATCTTGCATATCCTGACTATCTTTTACATTCTTTAGATACTGTAACACATTTGTTTTCCTCATTGCACTTAAAGGTGCCTCTTCCAGCCGTCCCAACAACAGTTGTTTTATCACATCTGATATCTCTTCCCTTCTGATATTATCATAGACATCAGCGGGGTCTTGGTTCCTTGGTGAGGTCCACATAATATGTGCTCGGGATACGTGCCCTCGGTCAGTGGCAGTATGCACTCCCATCATAGCATTGTGGAGCCACATCAGGCGCTTTAATCCTTGAAGAGCTCCCCCTCTATCATTCAGAAGTTGGTGCTCTGTCACTGCTCTTTTGCTGAAATTTGAGAAGCAAATTCTGTTGAGAATGATAGAATCATAGAGTTGGAAGAAACAACAAGGGCCATCTAGTAGTGCAGTAGTTTATTCAAAGCTTCCTTGTGCACTCGTATTTTCTACTAGAAATACCATACTTCTCACAGAAAAATATGAACTGAGTTATCAATACTTCTAAAAATTAGGAAATTAAGCCTAGAAAGGAGTAGTACTCAGCCTTACAGAAATGTCTGGCACTATGTACTTGCATAAGCATTACATGGTATGCCTGGGGGCTATACTAGAAGTACATGGACCACTATTGACCTGTATAAAACCTGATCCTTGTATTCATTATTTTTAAAATAAAGGATAAAGGCAGGACATTAATTAATTAATTAATTAATTGATAAATACACATAGAAATCCAATGGGAATATGCCACTGTCTTTCAGTCATTATCTGACACCTTTCTCCCTTTTTATCTAGAATTTAATTTTTTAAGACCGCTGCATCTTAATGCAGATCTAGAAGTGAGTTTTCCTGGCTATTACCTCATGTACAGGAATGAAGTATAAATCTGCACACACCTATTCTGGAATAGATTTCTCTGAATGAAGAATGACCTTTCCAATATGTATGTATAGATTGTTACTGTTAATGGGCCCCACATCATAAATGTTAATGTCCCTTGTTAACACATCTAGATACCCTCCCAATATATAATCCAGTTAATGTTGCATATGCTTTCAATACAACTTGTAAGAGAACTTCTATGGGATTGTGATCCAATCCAGGGATTGTGATCTAATCTTGAAATTAAGTAAATACTGATATGTAATCTTAACATTGTCCAACTACATAAAGAACTGGGCACCTCTACAACTACAGCAGATATACTTTCTGAAATTTTTGTGCTACCATTTATCAGTAAATTTTGCACCCAAAAGGCAAAGCAATACAAACACTACATTCAAATCACTCTAGTCAGAATTGTATCTAAAATATTTCTTACTTTTCCGATTCTTGACATGTTGCAAAGCAAGCAAGCAAAAAAATGAACAAAAGTTTCACCATCGGTAGGTATCTTTGGGATAAGAACATCTTTTGTCTTGTAAACTGTTCAAGGAAATGAAATTATAGATACTGAAATACCATTGTCCTGTATTCCAATGGAATCACAAGTAATACCATTAAATCATAACAGCAAATTAAACTAATATATTTTAAAAGATTAATCTTTGCCCTCTGATGTTAATTGTTAAACACCAAAAATTATGAATGCAACACATTAATTTGTGGATGGTCATAGAATTGCATTGTAACATTTATTCTATAAAGATAAAAAAATAGGAATATTTCACTTTGAAGTAGAACAAAATCTCATTTAAAAATGTTCACAATATTCCTCTCATAAATATATTTGTGTATTTTTAACCTAGGCTCAAATACTACATGAAAATCCATGCCATAGCATGTTTCTATAAAATGATATAACTGCAAGGCATGTATTGTGATTCTGAAATGCCACTTTTCTTTCAAGAAATGAGCAGATACCAATCATACATTGAATGTAAGACACAAATTGCCAGTTCCATTTTTCAAATTCTATAATTGTATATTTTGTCCTATATAGGATATATTTGTAACACCAAATAAATACGAAAAGAAAATCAGCCAAAAGAATATTAACCAAAAGGCACTTTTATGAAGAGTACTTACTATTTGTCTTTCAAGTAGAGTATAGTTAAGCTGATCTGTTGGAGTCCCCTTTGTTGTTAGTGGGACTACAGTGAAACTGTAGTGCTATGACAGTGTATGCCTCCCCAACTTCTTTTATAGTCCACACCAACAATAGAGTGAGCGATGCATCAATGTCTGTGACTAAGATCTTTTTATTTGTGTATGGACGAAATACGTGCTTCTCCTGAAGACCATAAATTTGGATTCATAAAGTGTGCTGCCCAGCTGGTGATTAAGGCAGTAGAGCTTCCTATATTTGAAATATTGCTCACCCTGTTGTCTCCTGTCATTTTCATAGGATTATAAAATGGGACTGTAGCAGTGTGGATCAATAGTAGAACAAGAGAATGTGAGACTTTTGCTATCTGAAGGATATAAAAAAGGATATGAACTGAAATGAGGTTTTTATAACTGTTATCCAAAAAAGAGTATTTTTAATTATTCAAATAGTTAAGGAGACAGAATAGAAGATATAAAATAAGTGCAGTTGTGATTACAGCTAGGCCTCTACATTGCAGGTTTAAGTTTTGCAGATCTAATTATTTTTTATTTCATTAATGAGTTCTTTCTAGATCACAGTTTCTCAAACTATGCTTCCCAGATGTTTTGAACTTCAACTCCCAACTCCCACCATTCCTAACAGCTGGAAAGCTGGAAGAGCACAGTTTGAGAAACACTGCTGTAGATCCTCCAGGGAAATTATATGGTCAAATTCCAGCAAATGCTGACTATAAAATATAGAGGATGTTCTCTCACCAAAAAATTGCAAAAACACTTTTTATTTGAGGCTGGGATTTTTTAAAATCACTTTTGCAGGGCCCCCTCACCTATAACCCCCATAAAAGTAGAAGACCTACTGTATTTGGTAATAAAGCATTATCCCATTTATACTAATTTGGATATGATAAAGTAAGTCTGTCATGGCTTATCAGGACTTTCTCCTGCATTCTACTTTCAGGGCCACAACTCTGATCTTTCTATGGAAAATAATAGCACAGAAGGTATTTTCTCTGTAGATGTGCAAAGGAGCATTCTGTCAATGAACTATATCCAGCTCCTATATAATCACAGGCTATGCAATGTCTTAATTGCAAAGCATGAAACTGGACCTCTACTGTTTTCACTTACAAATAAGTATGTGGGGCCTGGTTCAGACTAGAACCACTACATGTACATAGAGAATTTAAGCTTTTCCCATTTGTTCTTTTAAATTGGACCTGGTTAAAATAAAATAAAAGCAGACTGACACCAATCTGCTTCTTTGGAATTGTTATGTAAAAAGCATTTCCAGATTGTTACGTAATAAGCATTTCCAGAGGAAGGAACTAGCAAAACCATCCCTGAGATTTCCTTGCCTTAGAAAATCCAATTAAATTCATGGGGTTTTCATCACTTGGCAGGAAATTTGAAGGCATACATACACGCCACCGGAAAAGTAGTCCAATTTGTCTATTTTTCAAAGGCAAAAGGTCTTGGTCCAGGGACTTCTGACTTCTGTTTTGATAGAAACAATATGCCAAAAGTCCCTTTGCTGTAGTGTCATTAAGTGATAAACTACAGATCCATAGGACAATGTAGCAAAAATACATGTATAAATATATTGCTATATTAGTATAGTTATTGTGTTTCTGGTAAAATCTACATTTAAAGTTAGGATTATTTAAAGTAGGAAGCAGATACTAACGGCACAATTAATTCTTCCTTGTACCATCTATTGTCTAGGATTGCTTAATAGTTAATTTATTACATTCTCTACTTTTCCTAATTTTATAATCTGGCTTTCACTTGTTAGTTTAAGAGCCACTTATAGAAAAGGTCAAAACAAGCAAACAATTAAACATTTAAATAATGCTTGCTTAATTGGCAATCTTGTGGACACTCTTCAGTTTCCAGGATACCCATAGAACTAACAGAAATTATGTCTGAAAATAGAACTTCCTAGATACCTCTTCTGAGACTAATAAGCACTGGCCAAAGTCAAGTCTGAAACATCTGGTCTAATTGACTGTTCATTTTTATTGTTCTTTTAATGGGCTTTAATTAAAGGACAGCTACCATTGTCATAAGAACTACAATTGCACTCATTAGCCCAAGGGAATGTGAGCTAGAGAAAATGAAAGATGATTTCTGAATGACCATTAAAGCATTCTGTTGTGATCAAAGTCTACTGTCATGACTACTCAGTTCCATTGTGCTTTAGAAATTGCATTTAAGCCAAAAGGCTTAATACTTAGTGACTGAGTGTTATCTCCAATGTTTTCTGTCATTATAGAAAAATGATGGATGCTTCAGACTAGGCCACTTACTTTCCAACCAACAGCAAGGACCTAATGGATTGCAAATATGTCTTCTGAATTAAACGTAAGCATGTCAAAGGAGCAAAACTACCTAATTCTGGGAATATATATATATATATATATATATATATATATCTGGCATAATGCATTGGGCCACCAGAATCACAGGACTCCATGACATAGGTTTGTTTCAAAGCATATACATTAAGACAGTGGTTCTCAACCTGGGGGTCCCCAGATGTTTTGGCCTCCAACTCCCAGAAACCCTAACAGCTGGTAAACTGGCTTGGAATTCTGGGAGTTGTAGGCCAAAACACCTGGGGACCCACAGGTTGAGAACCACTGCATTAAGATATTTCAAGGGTTGATATCCAATTATTTCATAGCACCCTTTTTGGAGGCCTACTGCCAGTCATCATAACATAAAATAGATTTGCTTTGAATTTTGCCATTACCCCTTCACCTTATATCTGGGGTAAATCTGGGAATCTAGTAAACTAATTTAGTACTGTACTTATGTAGTGAACTCGAAGTAGAATAGAATGAGGTGAGTATAACTATGTCGAGATGGTGAAGCACAGATTTAGTCAGTTAAGCATTAAATTCAGTTCTAACATTTATGTTATTTATGTTGTTGTACTTGTACTAGGTTGTCTGTGTATTTCACATCTGTTATAAATAACTAAAGAATAAAAAGAACAACAAGTACTACTATGGCTACTCTCGCTACTATTACTTCCTCCTCCTCCTCTTTTCCTCTACAATAGAATCAAACAATTAAGGGCACTAACAATTAAAATGATTCCATGTCGTGGTCTTCTGTTAATATGTACATGTGGTAATATCTGCGGGCACGCAGAGCGATCGGAACCTTCTAGAAAGATAAATGACACGTCAGCGATGGCCCCGCCCCTCCCTATATAACCCCTCCCAGTGGTCATATCTAACCAGTTCTCTAATTCCGCGCGAGTGATAGGAGAACCTTCGCATTTGCTCTTCATATATTACTGCTTTCCTGGATTTTGAACTTTTTTGGACTGACCATTCTTTCGGATTACCTCTGACACTCCTCTGCTCCTCCTGACCCGGTTTGTCTCTCTCTCATATAGCTTCACCCTGCTGAGCTATGTCTACTTTGTCCTTTAAAAAATGCGCCCAATGTCCAAATGTCCTTCCGGACTCGGACACCCACTTGCTCTGCCTTGAATGCTTGGGCGAGGGTCATATACCCCAGAAGTGCTCTATCTGCCGCGGATTCTCCGCTCAGACAAGGAAGAACCGGGACGCTAGGCTGCGAGTGGCTATATACGAGAAAGCCCTCTCTTATCCTCGCAGGGTACCCTGATAAACCCGGGTGACTTACCTGCTCAAATGGTGTCCGCGGCTTCCAAAGCTGCTGTGGAGCAGCCCCTCTCAAGAAGAAGGCGAAAAACCGCCCCGGCGGAGGACTCTGGCCCCCTGCTGGCCGTGCAGAGCGCTGAGCAGCAGCCAGCCATAGCCGTCGCGCAAGGAGGGGAAGCCCTCCCTTTGGCGCATGCGCAACCGGCGCAAGGAGTCCTTGAGGAGGCCCTTTTCTCTGCGGCGCCGATGGCGATGACGCCGGGGACCGCACATGCAGGCCGGTCCGATCCCCACATCGAGGTGGAGAAGGAGGCGGCATTGACTCCTGCGACGCCGCCCGTTTTTGAGCTGCACTCCCCCGCCCTGCAGGAGGGCGGAGCTTCGGCGTCGGGCCCGCCCATCCCCTCCGGCCCATATCGTCAGCAGTCTCTCTCCCCGATATCGGAGAGCATCCAGAGGGCCAGAAGGAGGGCTTCCTCGAGAAGATCCTCCCGCTCATCACGGAAGCGGCCGACGCCCCCTCCTCCTCCTGCTGCTCGTCGGAGTCATCATCTTCTTCCTCTTCTCCCCGTCGCCGCCGCTGGAGAGGGAAGAGATCGCACCAGTGGAGGAGATCCGCGAGGCGACGCTCCCCAGAAGCGCCTCCAGCAGCACAGCAGCCCCTGTGGAGACTTACAACGGAGGGCTTTGTGTACATAGGCCCCCCGCCGCCGGTCTTGTCGACAGCAGCTGTACCTCCTGCTCAGCCGCCCCCAGTGCAGCCTCTGCCAGAACAGCCTCCAGTGCAGCGCCCCACCCCTCCGCCTCTGGTGATGCCCGATGGGGCGCCTTTACAGACTATTGAGGAGGAAGAGAGGCCTGACATGGCTAGATCTGACTCATCAGCGGAGGAACAAGACCCAGCGCTGATTGATCATGGGGCGGAGCTGGAACAGCTGTCTACTGCAGATCTAAACAATTTTGTACTGATGATGGCTAGACTGATGCGGTCCCTGAATCTGCCGGCGCCTAAGGCACCGGATTCTGTTGATGACCCTATGTGGACATCAGCAGAACAGCATATCCCATCCCCCCAAGCTGTGCCCCCCTTGCCATTTATACTCAAGCTAACTAAGCTCCCTGAGGCATCGCCAGCCTTGGCTTCTGCAGTCCCAAAGAGGGCTGATGCTATTTACCGGGTAGACCTGTCTTCTGCCCCGTGGGTGGCCAGGCCCACCAAGCCAAACACCGTAGTGCTAGAAATGGCTAAGTCAAGAAACGCCAGGGGGCCGCTGGCAACGCCAGCGGATAAAGAGAGCAAGAAGTTGGACGCCATGGGGCGCAAGGTCCATATGACCGCGGGTTTATTCGCCCGCATGGCGCATTACGCCACGTATTTGAGCGGATACCAGGCCTTCCTATGGTCCAGAATGCTTCCGTACCTGGAGCTGTTACCCCCCGAGCGCCAAGTTCTCCCTAAGGCATTGCAGGTGGAGGCCCTGGCGCTCACCAAATTTCAGAAAGAGTTTGGAAGGCATCTCGCGGAGGGAGCGGGAAGGCTTTTCGCCTCCGCAACCTCTATTAGGAGACATGCTTGGCTGAGGTCCTCCTCCCTATCTGAGGAGGCCAAAATTCTGGCGGAGGACTTACCAATGCACGACCAAGGGCTTTTCAACCCCGAAGTCGATGACAGCATTAAGGCTAAGCAAGATGTACGACAAGCTGCCCACAAATATGGGCACCCGTATCAAACAAATTATAACAGGCAGAAGCCATCCACTTCTTCTGCTCCGTATCCACGGAGAAACTTCAATTCCTACTCGCCTAGAGGAGGCTACAACAATAGGCCTCAAAATAACAACAGATTTGGCCAAGGTAAACGCCAGGGCTTCGGCTATAAACCCCGCTCCTCCCCTTTTCAGGGCAGGGGTAAGTTTCAGGGATTTAACAGGAAGCGTTACTAACGTTCATGCCTTGTTGTCCTCATTCTTATGTCTGCTGCAGGTAACTCCTCTCCTGTTCGCCCGGCAGAGCCCTCCCTTAGTTTGTCCCCCCGACACATGACAGGTGCGCCCTTGTTTTTAGACAGGCTCCAGCCCTTCTTTCATGCCTGGGCAGATATAACTTCTGATAGATGGGTGTTAGAGTTAGTGGAGAGAGGTTATTCTTTGGAATTGTTAGCCTTGCCCCCATTGGGTCAGGTGGTTGATACTCTGCCCTCACAGCCACTGTGGGAGGAGATTTCGATGTTGTTGGTTAAGGGGGCTATTACTCCCCTTTCTGGAAATGATGTTCCCTGTTGTTTCTTTTCAAGGTACTTTTTGGTCCCGAAAAGAGGGGGTGGGGTGAGAGCAATCCTCGATCTTCGGGGCATTAACCTTTTTGTTAGGCCACGAAAGTTTAAGATGGTAACGCTGGCCTCCATTCTCCCGCTGTTAAATAAATTCGATTTTTTCGTCACTATTGATCTCCAAGATGCCTACTTTCACATTAGTATCGCCCCTCATGGGTTATGCTCCGCCCCCAGGGTTTTTACAAAATGTATGGCGGCCGTGGCAGCTCATCTGAGAACCCGCGGGGTCACGGTTTACCCGTATCTGGATGACTGGCTACTGGCAGCCCCTTCCAGGGATAAATTGTTAGATGACCTTTCCCTCACCTTATCTCTTCTCCAGAGTCTAGGCCTCATACTCAATTTGGAGAAATCCAACTTGGTACCCTCCCAGAAGATTCTCTTCATCGGCGCATTCCTGGACTCGACGAGGCAGAAAGTGTTCTTGCCGGACGACCGCTATGCAGCGCTCCGGCCACTGGTCCTACAGTTAGCAAGGGATCCCTCAGTGACCGCCCACCAGATTCAGGTTGTACTCGGCCACATGGCCTCTACAACTGCAGTGACCCCACACGCCAGGCTTCGATTCAGACTGCTCCAATCTTGGTTTCTCTCCAGCTTCGATCCCTTGCGGGACAGCCCACGCTTACGGCTGCGTCTCCCGCAGTCAGTACGCGACTCCCTGCACTGGTGGACGGTTCCCATCAATGTGTGTTGTGGTCTTCCGTTCCTCCCTCCGAGCCCCTCCAGAGTGGTGACCACAGATTCCTCCCTGACGGGGTGGGGAGCTCACACGGGATCCCTTACGGCCCAGGGGCTCTGGTCCAAGGGGGAGTTAGATCACCATATCAATTACCTGGAGCTACTGGCAGTACAACGTGCACTGCAGTCGTTCGAGAGGGTGTTGTGGGGCAGGGTGGTGCTCATCCAAACGGACAACACCACGGTCATGTTTTACCTGAGGAAACAAGGTGGTACCCACTCAATTCAACTCCTTCAGCTCACCATGACAATCTGGGAGTGGTGCATTGCCAGGGGCATTCATCTGCTGACAATCCACCTGCCGGGGGAGGACAATACGGTGGCGGACGCTCTGAGCAGGTCGCCGCTCAGCCATCACGAGTGGTCCCTCTGTCAGGAAGAGACTCAGGAGCTCTTCCGGATATGGGGCGATCCTCAGATAGACCTCTTCGCCTCCCCGGAGAATGCCAAGTGTCCCATGTACTGTGCCCGGAGGAGGGAGAACCCAACGCAGGGATGTCTAGGCGATGCTTTCCTCCTGCCGTGGACACAACGATTCCTGTATGCCTTCCCTCCTTTTCCCCTTCTGCTGCGAATCCTCTCCAAGTTGCAAGTGGAGAGGTCAGATTGTATACTGATAACGCCGTGGTGGCCTCGCCAACCATGGTTTGCCCCGCTTCTACGTCTCTCCAAGGGGGAATTCATCAGACTTCCAAACAGGCCGGACCTTCTTCTGTCGCAGGGCGACAGGGTCCTCCACCCGGAAGTGTCCAAGCTACGCCTGACGGCTTGGCGTATCAGACCGTAGAGGCGGGCCCCATCCCTGACCTTTCTCCATCTGTGGTGCGTTATATTGAGGCGGCCCAAAGGGACTCCACCAAAAGGTCATATACTTATAAATGGGCAAAGTTCTCAGCCTATTCCAGGCAGAGGGGTGTGGAGCCTCTCTCGGCCTCAATTTCATTGATTCTAGACTTTTTAGCCTCACTAGCGGAAGCGGGCATGGCGCTATCCTCAGTTAAGTGCTACCTAGCGGCATTGTGTTGGTATAGACGTAAGGTGGGGTTGGTTTCTTGTTTTTCTAACCCCCTGGTAAAATCGTTCTTTAGAGGATTTAACAACCTTAAACCTTCAGTTACCCCGATAGCCCCGGCATGGGACCTAGAGCTGGTTCTTAGTGCTCTGACGAAACCACCTTTTGAGCCTCTAGCCACAGCCCACTTGTCTCATCTTACATGGAAGGTCGCCTTCTTGGTGGCCATCACGTCGGCTAGAAGGTCCAGTGAACTGTGCGCTTTACGCGCAGACCCTCCTTATGTTAGATTTCATGCTGATAAGGTCGTGCTACGCACAGACGTCGCCTTTCTCCCTAAAATAGCCCCCTTCTTCTGTGAGAGGTCATTCCACTAGGGCGGTTTCCACTTCGACGGCGTTCATGAAGGGTGTTCCATTGGATGCGGTTTGCCGAGCAGCCACGTGGAAGAACCCGTTGACGTTCGTCTCTCACTACAAGATAGATGCCATATCCAGGAGAGATGCGCAGTTTGGAAGAGCGGTGTTGTTTTCAGCGGTGGCATGACGCCCACCATCCACGGTGGGTAAGTGTTTGCTTGGTAGTCTACTACCACATGTACATATTAACAGAAGACCACGACATGGAAGTATTAGTTGCTTACCTGTAACTGTATTTCCATGAGTGTCTTCTGTTAATATGTACGAACCCGCCCTACCTCCCCGGTCATGCCTTTCCTTCTGTATGCCTTGTGCGCGGAAGAGAACTGGTTAGATATGACCACTGGGAGGGGTTATATAGGGAGGGGCGGGGCCATCGCTGACGTGTCATTTATCTTTCTAGAAGGTTCCGATCGCTCTGCGTGCCCGCAGATATTACCACATGTACATATTAACAGAAGACACTCATGGAAATACAGTTACAGGTAAGCAACTAATACTTTTCTCACCACTAGGTGGCAAAGTCAAGCAGTGTCACATAAGTGCTTAAAAGTAAGGCTCCATCTACACTGCCATATAATCCAGTATGACCTGCATTAAAATGGTCAGTGTAGACTCATACAATGCAGATTGAACTGCATTATATGCGTCCACACTGCCATATAATCCAGTTCAATGCAGTTAGCCTGTATTCTGAAACTGGATTATAAAACAGTGTAGATGGGACCACAGAAGGGTCCGGTAACACCTTTGGAACTAACTAGAAAGAAGACATTTCTAGCGTAAGCTTTCATTAACATAGTATCCACAAATGCTTATATAACAGAATGTGGCCTCCTAATAAATTGTGTTATTTAAGTGCATAATATAGGAAAAGAGCTACTAGAATTTAAATAACTCGATATAAGCAGTGGATAGGACCCCCATAAAATAGGCAATGGGCAATAATATTCTATATTTCTATGATGGAAGGAAAAGATTAAGATTTCCATATATCCGTAACTGTGTTCAGGGCTTAAGGCAGGAAACACTAGGGTTGGGTCAACCATTAAACGAGATAAACACATATTTAGGACATCCAGAGAAGGGTGGGCGCTACAGAAATTTCCCATTGCAGGATTTACCAAGGACCATATTCTGCAAAACAGCAATGGTGCAGCTGAACCAGGTTCCACATAACAGTGTAGTGATTAAGAAAGGACTGTGGATATGAAGATCTGTGTCCAGCAAGCGTATTCTAAACCAAATGGGCCAGGACAGAAAAACAACTCACCAGGTTTAACACAAGCCACAGAGGTTTAATTCCATTTTGTTAAAAGAGAAGCAAGTACAAGAAGCATGCTCCAAAATGTAGAAGCATAAACATACAGAGAAAGCAAGATATCTTACAGAGTTTGATAACTATTCAAGACTCCCTCTCCCTTCCCTCATTAGCTGAGAGAGGGGTCAGTCAGGATCTGTGCCCTGATTGGCCGGGAATTCTGCTGACGTTCAGGCGGGGATTCTCTTTGGCGGGGGAAATTGATTTTTAAATAATCCATTAAAGATTTCCTTTCCCGCTACGGTTCAGTTACCAGTTAGGGTGTGCATGTGTCATTGCGAAAATCATTGCTTTGTGGGTGTGGTGTTCATGCTTGGGCAAGGAGGAAATGATTTCCCTAGAGAACAGCTTTGTTTCTTGGTCTCAATGTTCTATGTCCTCTTGAAACCTTTGAAATGTTTTTTCTTACATCAACAATGTTATGTTATAATGCAATAACAGTGCAATCCTCTGTTTAAATTACTATTTTAATATTTTCAACACAATATTATTATTATTGTGCTGTGATGAAATCCTATAGAAGTGTGATTACATCTTAATATTTTAAAAAATTAAAGGGAAACCAGTGGTGGTACAAATGGCATTGTTGGTAATGAATAATTCAGGGTTCAGAAAACAAAACAGCTTAAAGATTAATCAATACTGTAATACTTAGTGAAACCATAAGGATGGTTATAATGATGTCGATGTGGGTGAAAAACAAAACATGGAAGTCACATTATAAAACTGCAAATATGACACGGGTATTATACATATACAGTGTGTCAACAATCAGCTATCATTTGGAATTTTATTAATATGATGTTTATATGTTTTTATTATTGTGTGAGTTTATTGTTTGATTTGGCTGTATGTTTATCATTATCTGTATTGTGTTTTTTTCTGTTGTAAGGTGCCCTGGGTCCTTCTGGGGAGAGGGGATGGGATATAAATAAAGCTATTATTATTATTATTTCTATTATTGTGAATATAGCTGAAGTGACTTTCAAATAGAAAAATACGGTATAACAAGATGGTGTGATAAAGACCTTGTTTTGGCTTTTTGTTTCTTTTCACACAAAAACTGGCAATTTAGTGAAGTACTATCAGGATCAACATCATTAAGTTGCTAAAATTACATTATGTAATTGGATCCTTTTTTAAAAGTTGAAAATTAATTTGAGAATCCCAAATAGTAGCAATTACAGAGAGAACAGTTTGATATAAATTTGAATTCATATGACTGTCAGCATAGAAAATTATTTACATGCCATACTTCCAGCAGGCCAGTCAATTTTAAACTTTGAATTGTAATTTGGTTAGAATAGGTGTTTTAATTTTGTTTCCCCCCCCCCTCTCTAGTATTGTGTTTTATCCGTGTGTTTTAACTATGTTGTATTCTCATCTCGAGCTACAGAGAAAAGAAACAAAATTCATCATTTAAACTTTTATGTCTTGTTTGGATAAAAAGTGTGATAAATCATTAATAAACATAATAAAAATTAAGCACTAAGCACACTTGTAGGCCATCCATATATGGATTCACTGGAGGGAAGGATATTAGAGGCAAAGATGAAGTACTTTGGCCACATAGAAGACAGGAAAACTTGGAGAAGACAATGATGGTGGGGAAAATGGAAAGAAAAAAGGAAGAGATGGATGGATGGTATCCTTGAAGTGACTGGCTTGACTTTGAAGGAGCTGAGGGTGGCCATGACCAACAGTGAGCTCTGGTGTAGGCTGGTCCATGAGGTCACGAAGTCGGAAAAGACTGAATGAATAAACAACAACAACATATGGATTTAACCTGCAATTTGCAATGTGTTGCTATAAATCATATTTGATTTTAACTTAATGACTTAAAAGCCCCGCCCAGCAACTGCTCTGCTGAATTCTTGCGAACTGAAGAGCACTCACTTTCTTGATTGAATCAATCCACTTTTAGTGCAGTCTTCCTCTTTCAAAGCACCAAATTAGCACATTAGCAAAGTATCCTATTGTCTGTATTTGCAACTCAGTCAGACTGAGAAGTTGTTTCCTTAGTATAGATCTGTGGTTTCCAAATGTAAGTTGGAATAAAGTTCATTTGAAATTTATATGTTTTTTAAAAAATAATAATGATGTTTAATCTGCTTTTAATTTTTTTAGAATTTTATGGTGAATATTTTAAATAGTTTTGGAAGCTGCCTCGTGTCCCACTCCAGTTTAAAAGCATTATAAAATGCAGCAAATGAATCCAGATGTTTGTCTGCCTCTTTGCTTAAGTGTCAATTAATTTTTCTGCTTACCAGAACTTGCAGAGTACAATGAAATGATAATTTAGAAACAGAACAGAAGCATCACATTCAACATGCACACACAGAGAGACTAAGCACAATAGTAAGAGCCCAAGATGTTACATAACGCCTGTAAGACATTTAACAAAACTGGAACTAGCCTGACTTCATTTGGGAGAAAGTTCTACAAATGCTATAGTGACTGACAAAAAGCCTGGCCTTGTATTATTTTCCAACCTAATATCCAATGTTCAGATAATTCCATTGGGCACAGGTCTGTGATGCATTTCCAGGGGACTGTTATAATCACAACAATAGGGCAAAATATACCAGCGACACTGAAAAGAGTGCCAGTCTGCCACTTCGGATAGCTTCAAAAGTACTGCATTAGGCATCATCGCAACCATGGATGACAGTTTATCCAGCAGATAGAGTGATAATTGAAGCAAGTTCATTCCTGCCTTTTCTAGCTTAATAGAAATGAGAGGTGCTGTAGAATTAATGCAGTTTGACACTACTACTGGTCATGGCTCAGTACTGTGGATTTAGGGGAGTTGTATTTTGGTGAGGCACCAGCACTCTTTGGCAGAGAAGGCTAAAAACTTTGCAAGACCACATGCTTGATTCCATAGCATTATGCCACTAAAGTACAGCTTACTGCAAAACGCTTAACTTCAAAATTGAGACTTGCCTACTGAAAAATAGGCATGAAACAAAAAGCAAGTGTGGGAAAGTGGGGCCTTCCAGAGTGAGAAAGGATACCGTGTTTTATTTATTTACTCGCTTGGGGACCCGGCCCTGCCCGGATTATTTGAGAAAGGCATTGTGTGGCAAGGTTGGTCCTTATCAGTTGTTTATGTGGCTTGCAGTGGTCTCAAAAAGTGAGTGAAGGTACTTCAAGTCCCAGAATCTATGGTCCATACTCCTCCAAATTGCACCAGATGTAGAGTGGGTCATGGGGGTTCTGTGTGCCAAATTTGGTCTTGATCAGTTATTGGATGAAAGTCACCGCATTCTTGGAAAGTGAGTGGAGGTACTTCAAGTCCCATCATCCGTGGTCCATCCTCGATACTGCACCAGGATGTAGAGTGGGTCATGGGGGCTCGGTGTGCCAAGTTTGGTCTTGATCAGTCATTGGATGAGGGTCGCAGCAGTCTCAGGAAATTTGTAAAGGTACTTCAAGACCCATCATCCGTGGTCTACCCTCCTCCAAAATGCAGCAGGCTGTAAAGTGGGTCATGGAGGCTTTGTGTGCCAAGCTTGGTCCTGATCAGTCACTGGATGAGGGTCACAGCGGGCTTGGGAAGTGAGTGGAGGTACTTGAAATCCCATCATCCATGGTGCGCCCTCTTCTAAACTGCAATCGGATGGAGTGTGGGTCATGGGGGCTCTGTGTGTCAAGTTTGGTCTTTATCGGTCTTGGTTCTGGGCCACAGTGGTCTGTGGGGAATGAAGGATTTGAAAGTACTACAAATCCCATAATCCATGGAGGTACATCAAATCCCAACATCCATGGTCCACCTTCTTCCAAACTGCAGTAGAATGTAGCATGGGTCATAGGGGTTCTGTGTGCCAAGGTAGATTACTGTCAATTCAGGCCTAGTCGGGAAAATCAAGTTAATGAAGCCTAACCTGGTTTTATAATGCTTTTATGTGTTTTATCTGATATTTTATTGCTGTAAACCGCTCTGAGCTTGAAGCAGTAACTTGGAGGCCCAAAACTCCCAGGGCACTCAGGCCACCGAACGTGCGGGCGCAAGGAAGAGATTAAAGCAGTTTTGGTACTTTCTGTGCAGGAGAAAGGTCAGAGAGTGATGCTGCACACGTGTAGAGCTTGGAAAAGTGGGTTTCTGTGCCAAGAATCAGGCAGGCACAGGCTCCGTGAATGTAACACTATGATTGGTGCTTCTAGCCAAAGCAGTGATTTGCCAAAGTACACCCCGTGCCTAGCGTAAGATAACGTAGGCTCAGATTGGTCAAACAGTGCAAAGTATGGGGTTATTTACCTTAGTGCCAAATGGATGAGAACTGCGCATGAGCAGGATTCTGGCCCCCTCCGTTGCTGGCAAGGAGAGGCCAAATGTTGCAAACCGGGAACACAGGAGTCCCGGACCGCTGATAGTTGCACTGTGAGAAAAGACTACCATAGAACTGTTCATTGTTCTAACACATAGGAGGGGATTAAGGGATGATGCAAATGAAAATGTTATGTTTAATTGGATTAATGAAATGTCCTATAACACCAGCCAATGATGTCTGTAAAATGTTGATGAAGGAGGGCGGGTTTTGCAGGTGCCGCCATGAAGGGTATAAAAGCTTTGTGTTAAGAATGACCGGGGCCGTTTGCCCCTAACAGCACGTTCTGGGAGCAACCCCACCAGCTGGTGTTTTGAACCAATAAATTCTTTGATTTCACGTTGAGCAGTGAAGTTGTTGCGTGATTTCTCATCCCTGCGCCCGCACGTCCATGCCGCCGGTTTGGTAAGAGGTACCTTGCCACTTGGAGTTCCATAACTCCCCAATTTGCTGCTACAAGATGACGCGACAATCTTTTACTGGGTCCAGGAAACCAGCTTTATTGTTTCACATCAGCTGATGGGTCCGTCCACCCTGCGGGAAACGAGGCCGCTTGGCAAACAGAACCCCGAACATTTCTAGCATACAGGTTTTATACCATCAATGGAGGCAACATTTGATCCCTCCCTTCTTCATGCACATTACTGGCCAGCATTCATGAACCCATTTTATCTCATCCAATTAAACAAAGCATTCTAGCATCTTATTCCTATTTGCTAATAAACTGTGGCGCAGTATTAATTTCCATCATTGTTCTATGTTATTGCTTTATGAGCGGCGTGTTCCCAAATTGTTACTTTTCTACCGGGCTTTTAACTTGGTGGTCTGCCAAGTGAAAGCTTCATTTGCCATGCGCGTCTCCTAGCCATTCACTTATCTTGTAAACAAACGCACGTGGAACTTCTAGGCCAATCAGGACCGTGTTCTTACGTAAAGGCACATGATGTTCCCTGGCTAATCACAGCCTGTGTTGGTACACCAATCAGAATGCATTATTCTCGTCATTATTTCTGGTAAGCTATTTCTGTACTCTGCTGCTTCTGTTCTATGCTTAGACATCACTCCCCTCTGACATTTCTCCTGCTAAAGTGTCAATTTCTCCTTTAAGCTCCGGAGAGAGTGGTATATTAAGCTGAATAAATAAATAAATAAATAATAAATTCAGACTGCCACCATGCCTGACTGCCTCAGGCCTTTGCCTTATCCCCCTCTGCCACTTTAGAGTATCGGAATGTTCGTGTTGGCTGGCCAATTAAGAGCGTTATGCAAATACTCCCTCACTGGCAACCAATCATGTTGTCAGAATGTTGAGGCCGGGAGCCAATCAGAACGCTGGCACATATCCACAAACAAACCCACATACAAACATTCCGCTTTATTAATATATAGAGATAGCGATTATTTCACATATTTGTATTCTGCCCTTCTCACCCTAAAAGGGGATTTAGAGCAGCCTTACAACAGGCAGCAATTTGATGCCAATACATGTAAATATAAAAATAAAATACAATTAAAACTATACAATTAAACATTAATTATTAAAGCATCAATTAAAATCCCTTAATTAGGATTGTAATGCAAGGCCTGTCCAATTGTCAATTCCATTAGTGCAATAAGGTAACGGAACCGTTATCCTTATTGCACTATTTTCTGCTTGAATGCTTGGTCCCACAGCCACATCCTGAGCTGACCTGATTTCATTGGGGAGGGAGTTCTACAGATGAGGGGCCACCACTGAGATGTCCCTGCCTCTCATCCCCACCAATCACACTTGTGAAGATGGTTGGATCAAGAGCAGAGCCTCCCCAGATGATCTTAACTTCCGAGGTGGGTCATAGAGGGAGATACTGTATGTTTGGACAGGTACCCTGGGCTGGAACTGTTTAGGGCTTTATAGGCTAAAGCCAACACTTTGAATTGTGGTTGGTAGCAGACTGGCAGCCAGTGGAGCTGGCATAACATGGGGGTTCTGTGCTCCCTGTACGCTGCTCCAGTTAGAAACTTGGCTGCCGCCTGTTGGGCCATTTGAAGCTTCCGAACAGTTTTCAAAGGCAACTCCACGTAGAGCGTGTTGCAGTAATCTATTCAGTATGGAACAAGAGCGTGGGCCACCGTGGCTAAGTTTGAATTTCCAAGTTATGGGCGCAACTGATGCACAAGTTTTAATTGTGCAAAAGCTCCACGGTTACTAATGGTTACCTAGTCCAGCCATCATTCATGCCACTCAGCTGTCTGATCTGTTTTCAAAACTCCAGTGAAGATACTGTATTACGTCTTGCCCATAATCTTGCATTACTTACTTAGGCGATCCCTCTTAGCTCGAGGATGATTGTCTTCCAGATGTGGTGTCTTGGCGGTGGGTCCATAGGTGGCTGTGGAGCCACATGTTCACCCGCAGTGAGGACATGTTTCCAGACAGAAGGCGGTTCTGGTTAGGGTTGGCCTTGGCACATTTCTCCCTTTCGCCCTCTGCTTATGCCTCTGAATTCCACAGCACTGCTGGTCACAGCTGACCTCCAGTTAGAGCACTCAAGGGCTTCCCTGTCATCATCTAACCCAGTGTTTCCCAACCTTTTTTGAGCCGCGGCACACTTTTTACATTTGCAAAACCCTGGGGCACACCACCAACCAAAATGACACAAAATGACACTCTAACGCAGTAATACATATAGTTAATATGTTTTAAAATGTATTTATACACTCAGTGTGAAACCTGGGCCTGTTTCGATGAACACAACATAGATATCCTGGCAGGAATGGCAGAAAGACACAAACTTCCCACACAGAACTCCCATAACCAAGAGAAAATGCTATAAGAGTTTGGTGGGCATTGACCTTGAGTTTTGGAGTTGTAGTTCACCTATATCCAGAGAGCACTGTGGACTGAAACAATGTTGGATCAGGACCAAACTTGGCATGGATACTCAATATGCCCAAATATGAACGCAGATGGAGTTCGGGGGAAATAGACCTTGACATTTAGGAGTTGTAGTTGCTGGGATTTATAGTTCCCCTACAATCAAAGAGCATTCTGAACCCCACTAATGATAGAACTGGGCCAAACTTCCCACGCAGAACCCCCAGGAGGCAAGAGGAGGTCTCTACTTGGAGAAAGGGAGGCGGGCCTTCCCAATGCATGGAGAGGGAGAGACCAAGTAGACAACGGGTGGGGAGGGGGTGGTGGTTGTAATTTTGTGCCTTTATCGAGGTAGGTTTCTTAGGGTTTTTATACTTCAACACACTGAAGCAGCAAATTTGGGAGTTATGGAACTCCGAGTGGCAAATTTACTTTTACTAAGGCCACCTGAACGTGCGGGTACAAGGATGAGGAAGACTCACGACAACTGTGAAGTAGATGAAATCAAAAGGGTTTATTGATGGCACCAGCTGGTGGGTTTTGCCAGCAGAACACGGCTGCTATCAGGGGGAAAAAGCCCCGGTCATTCTCAGTACAATACATTTTTACCCCAATGGAGGCTTTTCGGATAAACCCGCCCTTCTTCATAGATTTTACATAATCATAATTGGCTGGTGTCTCATGGCATTTCATTAATCCAATAAAACATTGCATTTCCATTAGCATCACATCTAAAAGTCCCACCTATGTAAGAGAACAATGAACATTTCTATGTTAGTCTTTCTCACAGTGCAACTATCAGTGCTGGGACTCTTGTGTTCTCAGTTTGAAACATTTGGCTTCCAGGCTCCTTGCCAGCAACGGAGGGGGCCAAACTCTCTGCTCATGCGCAGTTCTTTCCTCCTTTTTGGCACTAACGTTTATTTCCATTAGCACATCCTGTACTGTTTAACCAATTTAAGCCTATGTTATCTCACGTTAGGCACAGAGTGCATATCAGCAAGTCACAGCATATTTTAGAAGCATCAAACACAGTGCTATTTTCACGGAACAAGTGCCTGCCTGATTCTTGGCACCGAAACCCACTTTTCAAAGCTCTACACGTGTGCAGCATCACTCTCTGACTGTACTCCTGCACGGAAAGTACCAAAAACCGCTTTAACACTACACTCCCCCCCCCCTTTCCTGGAGGTGCCAATTTCCCACGGCACACCTGATGATCGCTCACGGCACACTGGTTGGGAAACACTGATCTAACCAGTGGAAATAAGGGATGATGTGAAATGTAATCCTGCAAGATCCTACACGGCCCTTATTCCTATTTCAAACCACTGTGTTCACTGTGGAAAAAATTCCCCAATTGACTCCCTATAGCTGGTTTCTAAATAGGTCTATTAAAAATTAAGCTGGATTTGAATGGACACTGCCAGGGTGTAGCTACATTAGATTAAATACAGTTTCCCACCATTTTGACTGTTATAGCAGTGGAATCCAGGGATGTGTAGTTTGGTGAGGCAATAGAGAAGGATGAAGACCTTGTAAAACTACTACTCCCAGAATTCCATAGTATTGGGCCATAGCAGTAAATTGAAATGGAGTCGAAGTGCATGAGTTCGACAGTGTATCAGGTATGGGCAAACTTGGGTCCTCCAGGTGCTTTGGACTTCAACTCCCACCATTCCTCACAGCCTCAGGCCCTTTCCTTTTCCCCCTTAAGCGGCTGAGGGGGGAAAGGAAGGGGCCTGAGGCTGTGAGGAATGGTGGGAGTTGAAGTCCAAAGCACCTGGAGAGCCCAAGTTTGCCCGTGCTTGGTGTATACACTCCACATAAGGCCTAATTCTGCGCCTCTGTGTGTAGGCCTCGCCGAAGCCTCCCTTCCCCATCACTGGTTGCTATGGTAACCGCGCCCCTGCCTGCAGTCAGGAGCAGGAGAAAGGAGGAGGAGCTACCGCTCGTGTGGGCGGAGCTACGTTCCGAAGACGTCGATCACTGAAGAAGCGGCTTCCCATTGGTGGGCAGGCTCTTCCACGTGACCCTATGGGCAGGGCGCCTATAAATACCGAGGCGGTGTCGTTGCCGTCCGCCATTTTGTCCAGTGCGAAAGAGTCGAGGGTGGTTAAGCAGCTCAGGCCTTGGCGGGAAAGAAGGCGAGGCCGAGCGCGCTTTCAGGGGCCGAAGGACAAAGAGAGAGAGAGGCGACGAAGGAAGGAGGAAAAAAAAAGAGGCAGCGGTAGTTTCCTGAGAAGCCCTTGGCGCTCCTGGCCCGGCAGCCGGTGAGGGAGGGAGGGGCGCGGGCGGGATGGCGGCCCTCGCGGCCCTGAGGGCGGACAAAGAGCCGCCGCCATTTTGTGGAGCAGGAGTAACGCCAGGCCCCGATCGGGAAGGGCGGGGGGACGCAGGTGGGCGGGGAGGCTTCTCTCCTTCGGCACGGTGGCCTTTCCCTTCTTGTCTACCTACCATTAAATAGAGAAAGGGAGAAGAAATGGTTCCTATTTGGGCGCCGAGCAATTACAAGCCGTTATTTTCTTCTGTAATTTCCCCACCACGAGCAGCATTATTTTGAACAACCAACGTAGATTTTCAAGGTTGTTTTTTTTTGTTGAAGCATTTCAAATGCAGAAAGAACCCCCACCCCTCCTTAATCATTCATTTGCTGCTTTTCCGAACTCACACCAGCGGCTTCAGGAAAGAGCATTTTATGGCCCTACTACCTACATTGCCGTATAATGCAATCACAAGCTGCATTATATGTTCAGTGTAGACTCGTTCAGTGCAGTTAAACAGCTGTAGATGGGCCTTTATCTGTAGACTGACGAGTGTTTATTTATTATTTACGGCATTTATTATTATATGCCGCCCTTCTCACCCGAACTGTAAATACAATATAAGTAAACTGTAAATACAATATATTATATTATTGCCATAGCACAATGTTAATATTATATATTACATTGTACTATTATTAGTAATATTACATGTAATATTAAATATGTAATAATTATAATAAATTAGTAGTAGTATTATATTGTATTACATTATAATATCGATATATGTATATACAACATATTATATTATAATCACAGTGCAGGAGGCCGGATGGAGCTGCCTTCCTGGCTCTTCTCTTCACTCTGATCTCAGGGCAGCGGTTTATTGGGGGGGGGGCTCCCAACTGATGACACTGGAGGCAAGATGGAACTGCCTTCCTGGCCCTCTCTTCACTCTGATCTCAGAGCAGCGGTTGATTGGTTTGGAGGCAAGGGGGGCTCTTTACTCTGATCTCAGAGAGCGGTTGGTTTGGGGGGCCCCCAACTGATGACACTGGAGGCAAGATGGAGCTGCCTTCCTGGCTCTTCTCTTCACTCTGATCACAGAGCAGTGGTTGGTTTTGGGGGGGCGCTCCCAACTGATGGCACTGGAGGCAAGATGGAACTGCCTTCCTGGCTCTTCTCTTCACTCTGATCACAGAGCAGTGGTTTATTTTTGGGGGGGGGCTCCCAACTGATGACACTGGAGGCAGGATGGAACTGCCTTCCTGGCTCTTCTCTTCACTCTGATCTCAGCAGCAGTGGTTGGGGGGCGCTCCCAACTGATGGCACTGGAGGCAAGATGGAACTGCCTTCCTGGCTCTTCTCTTCACTCTGATCTCAGGGACACTGATGAGGCAAGATGGAACTGCCTTCCTGGCTCTCTTCTCTTCAGAGCTCTGATGACACAGGCAGGATGGAACTGCCTTCCTGGCTCTTCTCTTCACTCTGATCAGCGTTTGGTTGGGGGGGGGGCCTCCCAACTGATGACACTCAAGGCAAGATGGAACTGCCTTCCTGGCCCCTCTCTTCACTCTGATCTCAAACAGATCAGATCTTGTTCTGTTTACAAATGAACATCTTGCCTTAAAGTCTGCATTGTAAGAAAAGTGGGGCCTTAGACCCTGTCTTGCTTTGGGCATTAAGCAAGGCCAGCCCTGGTTAGTACTTGGTTGAGAAGCCTCCAATGAAAACCAAATGCTTCAAGGCAGTGGTTCTCAACCAGTGGGTCCCCAGGTGTTTTGGCCTACAACTCCCAGAAATCCTAGCCAGTTTACCAGCTTTTAGGATTTCTGGTAGTGGAAAGCCAAAACTTCTGGGGGACCCACTGCTTTAAGGTATATTTCAGAGAAGGAATTGGCAAACCATCTCTTGAATATTCCACCCCCCAAGAAAACTCCATGTAATCCATGGAGTTGCAACCTGGATGTGGCAGTGTGCATATGTTCATTGTGTAAACTGCTCTGAGCCTACGGGAATGGAGGGGTATATAAAATGGAATAAATAAATAAATGATGGTTAGACCCCTGTTCATGAATGTCCAGCCCTAATTGACAGATAGGTTGCACTTGACACTTAACCCCCAGCCCTTGCCTCATGGCCTGCTTTTTGCACAATCCCATGCCCAGTCCTCACTAATTCTGATTATGTCCACTATATTTCTGGTCACTGATTGTCAAAGTTTACTTTCTACATATTTTAATTATGTTTTTATATCCTGCTGTTTTTAATTTTTTATTGGGTTGTAATTTGTTATGTTTTTAATTATGTTTTAGTTGGTAAACTTTGTTGTCTCTGGTCCTGGCCTGCATATAAACGGACCCAAGTCCCTTTGGGGAGATGGTGACGGGATATAAAAATGAAATTGTTATTATAACTTGAAGGTACACATACTGAAATGAACTATAAGATTTATTCATGCTACATTTTCCCACAGGAGTGAGCATCACTGTAGGTTTAGTGTGTGCTAATAGTGGAAGCTTGACAACGTTTTTCTCTTGATCATGTTGTAGAGATGCATCGTGACTCGTGTCCACTGGACTGCAAGGTTTACGTAGGTAACCTTGGGAACAATGGCAACAAAACTGAACTGGAACGGGCTTTTGGCTACTATGGACCTCTGCGAAGTGTATGGGTGGCTAGGAATCCTCCTGGCTTTGCTTTTGTTGAATTTGAAGACCCACGTGATGCAGCTGATGCCGTGAGAGAGCTAGATGGGAGGTACAAAAAAACCCCAGCCTTTTGCATCTTGGAGATTAGTTCTGGGGGCATATAGAGTAATCATGGTTAAAGCCTTGATTTGTATGTTATGGAAAAATTGTATAATACATGAAAACAATTAAGCATTGTTGAAAAATACTGAAATAACACTGACATCCTAGAATGGAAAGTAAAAAGAATGTATTAAATTAGTGTGAAATATAATTAATTGCATAGGTAAGGGGAGTGGTTTGGAAAGCAGTACTTTAGCTTCCAGAAGTTGCAGTTCTTTTAAACTAAAATGCTAGTTTGGGGGCTCTTTTCATAAATGTATCTACAGCTAATGATTAAGTCTTCAAATACTTTTACATTTTGAAGGCCAATGTTATGTTGGTTCAGACATTCATTTTGCTGCATTCATAGATATTTTAGCGGCTTTGTTTTAAACTTACCCTGCAATCCTTTTTAAGGACCCATTTGGGAGAAAAGCAGGATATAAATCAAATAAACTAACCTGTCACAAGGAAAGGTGTGTAAGACATAAAATCATTATTGCTATCATCTCCAGTAACAATGGAGGCTTGGAATACATTTTGGTTCTGATATAGACTGGACTTCTTTTTAGTTGTTGGCACATTTGACTGAATTAATTCTGGCTATTTGACTTTAACAATAGCTAATTTATTTCGCAGAACACTTTGTGGGTGTCGTGTCAGAGTGGAGCTGTCCAATGGTGAAAAACGTAGTCGAAACCGTGGTCCTCCTCCCTCGTGGGGTAGGCGTCCTCGAGATGATTATCGCAGGAGAAGTCCTCCACCTCGCCGCAGGTATCTGGCATTAAAAAAAACTAAAATAGAGATTTTGGCAATCTTAACATTTTGTCATAATAAGCTTTTAAAAGGCTTGTGGATGTGTGTCACTATTGAATTACCAAATTCTAAATTCCTTAAGTATGTGTTAGAGGGATACATTGTTGAACACTGACTTTTATCCTTAGGTATCTATACCAGTTGATAGTTCCCTCTAACATGGATTATCATCTTTCCTCCTGAAGTCTGTTCATCTTCTAGTTGCTTCTTTTTTCTTCCCAGTACTCAAACTTGATTTTTGCTTTTCTTTATTCCATTGTTGATAAACATTACATTCAGCTGTTTGGCTTTTTTTCCACTCAAGATGTTTTTCTGCTATAATTACAAGTGATGCCAAGCAGGCAACTGTTTTTAAAATGCTAAAGGAATCCGCAGTTGCTTAGCTAGACTTGAGATTCACAGTTGAAATATGACTCCCATTGTAGTGCCACAATACTAAATTCCAAAATAAAAGATTTTTTTCTTAGTGACGCAATCAGTGATCCAGACAGGTTTGTTGGGTGTTAAGTATTCACTACAATATTTAAATTCAGGATTCTGGCAAGGGCAGAAATCTTAGCCTGTTGCAGGTGAAGTCCATTCAAGATAGAGTGAGCCATAGTCCCCTTCACTGTAGAACACAATAGGAGTATTTGTTAGCTAATAGATGGTTGTACTGATGGCTTGTTTTTCATTTTTTTATGCTTTTTGGTCCATCTATTAATAAAAAATGAACCCGTTACAGAGTCACCATCATGTCTCTTCTCACCACCCTCTGAGTCTGCATTAGCCAGTCAACTAGCCCTTTCAGCGTCATGTGACCAGCGCGCCCCATTCAGCTTGGCTGGTGTCGTTTCACATGACCCAGGCATGGCCAGTCGTCAGGTTGCACCGCCCTTTGGTTCCCGAGCATGCTGTTTTCTCTCAGCCTTCTCTCCAACCTTAACCAAATCGGCAGCAGCCACCTCGACCGCCCACACATTCCCGGCCAATCAGCTCAGCTGTTTATTTACCAAATGTCTTCACAACAACTACAGCAGCAGCCTTCGGCTAACAAAAAAGCAGGAAAAATCCACAACACCCCCTTCGCCAACCAACTAAATACAACGCAACATCTGGCAAAACCTTTTCAGCAAATTCTTCTTGGCAGTCAGTCCGGCAGCCTCACCTCACCATTTCTAGCTTGTTGAAACCAAAAACTAGTAAGTTTTTCCTGCTTATACAGTTTACTGCTGGTTAAAATAAGGAGTAAGCGGCTTATAAGTAATTACTTTTTCTCAATCAAAGGCTGGCTGTGCGTAATTTCGTGGTAACATACATATGTTGCTTGAATAAAACTTTTAAGGGTGCTAAGGAAACTTAATGTAAATAGCTAAACAGTATATTTGCATGCAAGATGGCAACCACTTAATTGCTAACTTAGCTTTTTCTTGCAAAAATCTGCCAATTCCTTTCACCTTTAAATTGTTTTACTAACAGTTTCAGAACTTAAAACAATTATTCTTTGGGATTAAACTGGGAAAACTACTATTCTTCTAGACTGAGCACACTGTGACAGTTAAAATTTACATTCACAAATTATTCAGTTTTGATGGCTTTGTCACTGTGTGTATTAGTCTTTCACCAGCTACCTTATGTCCTGTTAAGGATTCAACCTTGCATGAGTTCCAAAATACTGGTTTATGTGAATTTTGGAGCTACTTGTGGGACTTTGGTATAGTGTTCTAGGTAGTGGATTTAGTTGAGATGGAAGTGCTGCATTGGACAGGTTTGCTATGACATGGAATTAGTTAAAGCAAACTCATGGTTGGAAACATTCTGATGACGCTGAGTTTTTAATGCCCTAATCTCTCCATTTTGCTGGACGATGGGTCCTATTTATCTTGGCACATTCACTGGGCCCAACAGTGACTTGACAAGTTGGGAATTGCCTCACACCAGCAGTGTTGGATTGATGAAAATACTCACTTTGCTATTTTTGATTGTAGATCTCCACGAAGGAGAAGCTTCTCTCGTAGCCGCAGCAGGTAACTGTTAATATTGGATATTGAATATTTATTATTTTATTTATTAAATTCGACTTGCTATACCGCTCTCTCTGGAGCCCAGAGCGGTTTACAGAAAGTGAAGCAGACATAGAAGGTACATTAAAATACAGTTAAAAATACATTAAAACGCATTAAAACAATTTAAAGCCCCCCAATAAACATGTGGCAGGCCAAAATTAAATAGTGGCATGTCAGGCGGAACCATGGACAACAGTATAGAGGCCAATTGGCTAAGGGCCAAATGCCATTCTAAAAAGCCAAGTTTTTATCGCTTTACGGAACGGCAGGAGGGCCCGAATGGCCCGGATCTCCTCGGGGAGGCCGTTCCACAAAATTGGAGCGGCTGCAGAGAATGCTCTCCGCCATGTGGTGGCCAGTCTGCAGACTCCGATGCTGGGCACCTCCAACAAGTTGAGCCCCTCGGAACGCAGTGATCTCCCAGGCACATAAGGGGTAAATCGCTCCCTCAGGTACACTGGCCCCAAACCGTACAAGGCCTTAAAAGTTAGAACTAACACCTTGAAGATGACCCGGAATTCAATTGGAAGCCAGTGCAGTTTGCGCAAGAATGGAGTCACGTGGTCAGATCTTAAGGCTCCTGAGAGCAGGCGGGCTGCAGCGGGCTGCACCAGCTTAAGTTTCCGGATCACCGACAAGGGTAGGCCAATGTAGAGCGCATTACAGTAATCGAGCCTCGAGATCACCATGGCTTGGATCACCGTGGCTAGGACGCAGCGGGAGAGGTAAAAGGAGCCAGATGTTTTGCCAGACGCAGATGAAAGAAAGCTGTCCTGCAGGCGCAGCCAATCTGCTCCTCCATGGACAGTTGGGCGTCCAGCTGGACCCCCAAGCTTTTGACAGATGGTTGTGGGTGAAGAGCCGCACCATCAAACGCCGGCAGCTGGGTCTCTACCCCCTCCGGGCGGCCCAGCCACAAGATCTCCGTCTTCGCCGGGTTCACCTTCAACTTACTGGCTTGCAGCCATCCAGTAACGGCCTCAAGGCAGAGATGGAAATTATCGGGTACAGAGACCACCCCGGGGTCCATCCTCAGAATGAGCTGGGTGTCATCAGCGTACTGATGACATTCCAGCCCAAAACTCCGCACCAATTGGGCGAGTGGTCGCATATAGATGTTAAATAACAGCGGGGAGAGAATGCTGAATCACTAAATGTTTTTAAATTTTATTTATTTTTTAAAAAATTACCCCGGCCTTCTCACCTATCGAGGGACTCAGACCGGCATAACAGCAAAAATTCAATGCTATACAATTTAAAAACAACTACAACAACATAATAAAATACATAAAAAATAAAAATGCTGAATTACTCTGGATTACTTAAATGGACTTTGAAGAGTGGCTAACACATTGAAGCTGTGCGCCATTCAGATACAAAACATTACCATTCTATATTTGTCAAACTTATTTAATTGACAATTTATGTAGAAATTAAAAGTTAAACTAAAGTAGATTGATTTTTTTTCAAGGTCTGCCAGCTTATATGTCCTACTGAAGCATTACAGTATTCTTTCATAAACTGTTAATTCTTAGTTTCATACATCAGAACAGAATATTTTCTTCCCTCAAGTGCCATTTTGTTGTGTAATTCACATACAGCTAAACCTGCAATATAGGCCTTATCTGCCACTCATTATTTCAGCCACTTGAAGTGTGCTGTTTCTTTAAAATGTTTTGCTTTTTCCTATTGGAGTATGTCTTTGTTTCAGCCAATCTAAAGTATTGGAGCAAAAAATGTTATCCCTATTTCTGGAAGAAAACATTTTCGTTGTAGGAGCCCCACGTGGCGCAATGGGTTAAACTCTTGTGCCAGCAGGACTGCTGACCGACAGGAGTGGGAATATGAGAGAAGCCTCCCACAGGATGATAAAACGTCAATCATCCGGGCATCCCCAGGGCAACGTCCTTGCAAACGGGCAATTCTCTCACACCAGAAGCAACTTGCAGTTTCTCAAGTCACTACTGAAATTTAAAAAAATTCTGGGAACAGTGTGGAATTGTCATTAAGATAGCATAATTCTAGGCAAAACTTATAGCATTAATAATACATTAATATGTTAAATATATATTTTAAAATACAACACCCAATGGAAGGTTTTAGTCTTGCTGCATGAGGGCTAATGAGAATTCTCCTGTAATTCTGAATATGTGTCTTGCAGGTCCCTTTCAAGAGATCGGAGGAGAGAGCGATCACTGTCAAGGGAGAGAAATCATAAGCCTTCCCGTTCATTTTCCAGATCTCGTAGGTAAGAACATTACCCATTATCCAAAAAGTACGACAAAAAAATATTCAAAAAGACTACTCTTTATATTAATTTCAATAATGTAGTAATTTAAAATTATTTAATTGTATATGTATGTTTTTGATCAAGATGAATTTCCGGGTGTCAGTTAAACGTGAATACATTCGCATGACAAGGTTTCTATGTTAAAATCTATCGATTAATTCAACTTGCATTGTTTTAACTGAAAATCTTTAATGTGTATTTTGTGTAGCCGCTCCAGGTCAAATGACAGGAAGTAGGACACAAGGAAGAGACTTGTACAGGAAGTCACATTCAATCTGAAGAAAGGAGTATGTACAGAACATTGTTTTCTTTAAGACTTCATGAGTTTGGTGCATTTTTAAGATGTTTTAGCTGTCAAATTCTGTTTTTCTTGTCTCTTGTAACAGGTGACAAATGTAAGTTGTGAATCTGTATATGGTTCTAAGCAGGTCACATGAAGTGTAATAAAACTTGTTATTTTACAGTGTACCCTTATGCATAACTTTGATTTGCATTGATGTTATGAAATCACCTTGCATAGACCTACCAAATAAAACCTCAAAAGCCATGCAGTGACAAATGTTCTTAATCTTTTAGACTGTGATTTGGCATCTTCACAGGATCTAAACTTGAAAGAAATTTTGCAACACATGGACTACTAATCATGAGCATTTGTCACAATCACAGCTGAGCAATCTATGCAGAGTGTGGGACCCAGAGGCTTAATTAGTTCGCCAGAATAGTGAACAGGTGCATGCCAATAGTGCGCAGAGACTGAAAGCCTTGTAGTTAGACTTTTCTAAAAAATGTTTTACAATTCTGATTTTATACCAGCTTAGTCAGAGCTGTCTTCTATTCTGTAAAGTGTAGGTTAAATTTTGTACTTTTGTGTGGAGGGCTTCTTTAACTGTTTAAAATATTAATGAACAGCGTAGTAGTTGTCTTTGTTGCTCAGACCAAAATAAGAACAAATGATTGGGTAAAGGTAGATGCATAAGGGTACATTGTAGATGCAAAAAACATCCTTTTTGTGCAAAAGTTGTCATGTCACTGTAACTCTTGGAGATCTTTGGATTAAAGTTTTGGTTACAAATTGTTCTAAGTACTTTTATATCTGACAAATATAAACATTTAGGTGAGCTTTAGCTCTTGCTGTGACCACTTTGAAGCTATAGTTTCACTGTCTGTATTTGGATAGTCATCTGCTATGAGACTGCAGTCGGCCCTCCACATTCACTGGAGCACAGGTCTCCAATGAAGGTGAAAAACCACAAATAAACAAACTTGGCTTTTTATCTGAAGAGAACACATCTCTAGATATTCTAGATCTAGCATGACTGGTTAACTTCCATTAGAAACTGAACATAGATCCATATTGGAGGATCTGGAGATTCAAATCCACAAAAGTTGAAACAAGGGGTGGAGAGTTGACTGTATTTGTATGTAAGTAGCAGTGAACATAAAGCTTCTATTGAGCTGTGTCTGATGTGAAGGGAATTTCTTTGCTCATGATCATCCTGTTAAATAGTTACTATCACACATCTTAACAAGCTACAGTAATGGTTGGCTTAGCATGCTTACATCTCGATGAGCATTCATTTCAGTCCACAAGCAGACAAACATGTATGCCAAAAACAAAAGTTAAGCAACATCCACAAAGCTGTCAGACATTAAATGTTGCATGTAGTGTTTAACCACAACAGAAGCCATTTGTGGCATGTGACTAGAATGCCAAAATGTCCATCAATCTTGTACTCCAGAAAAAGACTGCTTTTGTACATTTGGATTAAATTCATACATGATCATCCAAAGCCTCAACTTTAAGAGTTCTGACAAACAGAAGAATTTCAACTGGGAAACTGCAATTCTTCATTAAAGATATGTATTGTGGAATTTCTGTGTGCCTTGTCAAGTTGTGTAGATTGTCTTAAAGCACAATGGTAGGCTTATGGTAATAAGAGGCCAACGTGAGTGGTGCTCCCTTGGCAAGTATGTGATAGTCTGCCAATTTTCCAGAAAAGAAAAAACAATTGAGATCATACAGCACAAATACTTACCATATTTCCTGTTAAACAGTGGGACTATTTGGGGAGCCAGCACAGTGAGTGTTGAACTAGCCACTGAAACCTACTGAGTTACCTTGTGCAGATCACTCTGTCAGTCTCAAAAAAGCAAAATCAACCCTAGGCCCCTTCTACACTGCCATATAATTCAGTTTAAAGCAGATAATCAGGATTTTATATAGCGGTGTAGGAGCCTTCATCCAAATCTTGTCAAGAAAACACTGTGGAAGGATCGTCATTGGTTAAAATGAGTTGAAGGCACACAACAATAGCTCCTTTTGTTGGGATTACAGGTAGGATATGTGTCATAATCCTGTATGGTAAACTGCTTTGGGAGTAAGTAGTTGTCAATAGTAGAATGCTACCAAAACGAAGAGTTAAGGTTAAATTAGTCACAACTGAAATAATAAGGGTCCATTTGTCACATCTGGGAACAAATGCTTCCTAAAAAAACAGTGGAGGACTCGGCCCTTTTAAACCATTTCTGCTGCATATTTGCACTTGTACCATAGATGAAGTCTAAACTATTTTTGGGGCTGCACAAAAATAAGTTCAGTTGTAAATGTCTTGTCTTTGTGAGCAATCTTGCCCCAATCTAACATACTCTAACAGATAGACTGGTTGAGGGCTATTGTGCTGGAATCTGGCGACGTCCCACAAAACTGGGAATTCTGTGGTAAGCAATTCAAATAGCGAAAAGCATCCCTAAATGTCTGGTAAACTGGGCAAATGGCATTGTTGACGTATCAAATCTAGAAAAAAATAGATGAGATATGTAATAGAGATATCTCATTTTTTTCTTGTCAAGTTGCAGCTAGGAATATAGAAGTGAAGCTTTCAATAGTGTTACCTTCTGCCTGATTACATCAGAGGGCATAATTTATCCCACTCAGTGTGTGCTCAAATGTTCCAGCTGATGGATTTTGTTGCCAATTAGAGAAGCTTATGAAGGAAGGGTATACATGCAAACACTGTTCTCTGTAAATTTGCATACTTGACCTGACCTTGAAAATCAAAGATACAAGAATGTGTTCCAAATAGTAATGTGTGTATTGCAATAATAACACTGGTCAAAACACATTTTGGTGCCTCAAATGTTAGTTATATTTCTGGGTATATTGGCTGATTCCAAAAATGGTGCCAGTTTTCCGATATCAGCTCTAGTTTTTGAAATATGCCATATACCAATCTTCATCAGCTTGCCCATATAAAATCACAATAACCATATCTAAGACAGGCCTAAAAAGCAAGACATCAATATGTTTTTTGTTGGGCTGTGTAATGTTTGTAATAATCAGTCTACCAAAAGGGGGAGTAGTGTTTAGGTGATGGAAGTAGTTACTAAAGAAATAATCTCACAACACTTTATAGAATATTATAGACCGGTGTTTCCTGTTGCCATATTTTACTAGGAACATTTCTGTGAACGTTTTCACTTGTACAAATCCCAAAATGATTTGCAGATGAGCCATAACTTTTTAAAGAAACAAAGGCAACTATATGACAAGAGAGTTAACAGTTTATAGGTGTGGAAATGGCAAGGAATGCTAAGGCCTGGGTGGGGGTGGGGTGGTGGTGGTGGTACTTTTTCATGGGAAGGGGGCACCGCTGCCAAGAATGTACTTCTCTTTGTTATTTCCAAATGGAACACTACATATATCCGTCAGCAGTTTTTAGTTTTTCAACATGATGAAATAAGTGCAGTTGTCATGCAGAGTGGTGTGCATTTATTTTCTTGGTACTGATATTCATGTAAAATTTTGTATAAAAACAATCTTTTGAGAACTAGTGCAATGTGATATTTACAGATGCATTTAAACTGACTTTGGCATCCATTCTCCATGGCTTATCTTGTGTTTGTGAATAAACTAGATACCTGTGGGTGTGATGCATAAAATCTTTGTGATAGCAATAGGCCTCTTTTCATTCCCGGGAGCTATTGATTTCAAAGCAACATCAGTGAAACACTGCTGATCAGTTTGCGAACACATTGTTTCAATATCTGTGACTTTCTATTCTTGATAAATGGGAAAAAGATTGAGGGGCATATCATATTAAGCTTAGAAAAGAACTCTTCTGTATTAGGTGTCTAAAACTTGTATCTTAAGAATTCTTTCAGGGAATTTTAATCCACATTGTGGCTGATATCTGATTTAAGAAGACGTTTGAAGTTCTCTTGGACACGATGGTGGCTACATGAGACTTTACTGTGGTGATACAAAAATCTTTGCGCTCTCATTGGAAGTAGATCCTAAAAGTATAACAACACGGATTATGTTATCAAATCAAGATAGTATTTTACTTATTTGGACAGCCAGAGTTTGCATATATTTAAACTTCACAACTCAACACAATGTGAGATTCAAGTAGCAGTATATAACTTCAACATTAATCCAGGATGCAGAGATTTTTCCTAATAGTACAAGTTCCCGATAAGGGTTAGGATTATAGTCTGCCCTTAGAAAGCTTAGTGAGTCAATGATATAAACATAACCTATTTCTAAGTTTTATGTTATTAGTCAACTAATTTAGCTATGGATAGTATGTGAAAAGGGCACCATAGGTCCTGCAAGGTAAGGTAAAAGGACTAGGAATGAAACCAACTCTGGATGGGCAGTGAATTAGGAGACAAAAGACTCTTCCCACAGTCATGGACACCACCCAAAACACTCCTTTTATTGTTGTGGCATTGGTGCACAGTTTTACCATGTGGATATTCAGTCACAGTGAATGAAATACTTTATAGTGGTAAAAAAAAAACCTACAGGTACAATTTCTTCATAGCTTGCCTATAGTTCAACTGAGGAATAAGTGATAATCATTGGGGAAATCTCTCACAAACTTCTGAAGGATCAGGAACAGGTGTCAAAACACTAGTCAGGTATGACTTCTGGGATTTTGAATTTATATAACAGTTTTTCCTGTATGTAGGCCTGACATATTTGCAGAAGCAGATAGTGCATTCAAATAGTCAAGGGATGTGAATGATAAATGACAGTAAACTAAAAGCAAGGCTTTGTTGCAAAGGTTTTCATGGGCAGCAGACCATTTCATCTTATGTATCAAGCTGCAATCCAATGAACCAAAGGCAAATAAAATCCATGGATCTTAAGGAGTCCCAAAACCGATTAGTCTGCAGTAGTCTTGACCAGAAATGGGAAGGCCTGGAAAAAATGGGAAAACGGGTTTTTTTCTTTCTGGTTTCCTCCCCAATTTTTCAGGTTTTTTTGTGAGTTTTCTCCAATTTGTATAAGGATGCCTACCTTTTTCATATTCAGTACGCTTACACACTTTGTTGCCGTGTGTTGCCCTTTGTTGCTCTTCTCTAGATTGAATAAAACTCATTTGCCTTCACACTGGTGAGATCCTGGTTTCTCGTCTCAACTTTCACATTTATGTATTTCCTATATTTATACCCCACCCTTCTCCCCCCGAAGGGGGACTCAGGGCGGCCTAACAAAAGCATCATACAACGCTAGCATAAAAACAACCACAGTACAATCAAAATGTTAAAAATATTGAAACAATTAAAACAATTAAGACACATCCATTAAAATCGAAATCCAAAAACGAGTCCAGGTCAATTCATTGCCATAAGTTGTATGGTCTTCCACTTCCTGCTCACTGATCAAACAATTGGTCCCATAACCAGGTCTTGATTTTCCTTCTAAAAGACGAGGGAGATGGCCAATCTGATATCTAGGGAGGGTGTTCCATAGGCGGGGGGCCACTGCTGAGAAGGCCCTGTCTCTTGTCCCCATCAACTGCGTTTGCGTTAGTGGTGGGATCAAGAGCAGGGCCACTCCTGAAGATCTTAAACTTCATGATGGTTCGTGGTAGGGGATATGTTCGGACATGTAGTCTGGGCCAGAACTTTGTAGGGCTTCAAAGGTTAAAACCAGCACTTTGAATTGTGCTCGGGAGCTGATCTGGGGGCTAGTGGAGTTGGCATGACAAAGGAGTTGTTTGTTCCCTATATGTCGCTCCGGTGATCAACCCGGCTGTCGACCATTGGACTAGTTGAAGCTTCTGGGCAGTCTTCAAATGCAGCCCCATTTAGAGTGCATTGTAGTAGTCTATTTGGGAAGCAACAAGAGTGTGGACCACCGTGGCCAAGTCAGGCTTCTCAAGGAACGGGCACAGGTGGCGCACAAGTTTTAATTGTACAAAAGCTCTCCCGGTTACCGCTGTGACATGGGGTTCCAGGAATTCGCCATCCTTTTCCCCTCAGTATCCATGGGGTCACTAAAACTTCAAATTTTCTGGCTTTCTTTGGCAACCCTAAGGCACTCCTATCACAGGGTTTTCTTGGCAAGATTTGTTCTAAAGGGGTTTTATATTGAAACTGAAGGAATGTGATTTGTCGAAGGTCACCCAGTTTCATGACCAAGTGGATTTGAGCCCATGGCTGTCATGGTTGAGGGGATTCTAGATAGAGTGCTTTATGGTAACCTCCTTTGTTAGTTCTTTGGTGGTGGCAGTGGGTGGCAGTGCTGTAAGGCTATCTTAGAACATCTCAGTTTTCTATACTGCCTCAACATCCTTGCTCCAGGAGGCTTTGGGAAATTAAAATGATAGGTACAGCTGCCATTTTAATTTCCTATATTGCTCTAGTTGGAAATTGACATGTCAGTTGGTTCCAGAACCAGCTTCCTGGGGGAAAGATGAACAGACAGCCTTGCAAGAGGCACAAGTATGGAAATGGCTCCTGGCTGCATGGCAAGATGTCAGTAACTGCCGAGAAATTCCGTAATTGGTGTCAGTCCTGTAATAGTTCACTTGGTTACAGAGCCGTCATTATGAACAGAAGTTCCTGTGTGAGAAGTTCCACTGTGCCTCCTAAGCAGGTAGGGTTCATCTTTGAGAACAAGGAACATAGCTTTCCCTTATTGCAAGAGATTAAAAAAAACCTGGCTGACGTAATTGGTAAAATAATTGTATCCTGCAATACATTGAAATATCTTCACTATATGTATCCTTGTTGATAAACTTGGCTGTTGACTTAGTCTAGTACTCAACATGTTCATGGAAGATGAATAATCAAGCCAAACAAGTTCAGACTTGCCCTTGCCAATTAATACTTGTCGATGATGCATTCTGAGTCTCTGGGACTATCTGGATATGGCAGGCAAAAATAAGTAATTGTTATGTGCAATCCAGTCCTTTAGAGAACTGGGGGGGGGCACGACTATGGTCACTGCCAGGAGGATGGGGGCGGGGGCTTTCCCATGTAATTTCATGCCTGTATTTTTTAAAGCCTGCCTACCATTTGGTTAAAAACACAGAATTAGGACTATATACATACTTTTTATTTAAAGTAATTTTTTGTTATATGGTGGATGTAAATTCCCTCTGCCTCCTAAAAAAGGGGGAAATTGGCTCAATTGCCTTTTGTATAATCTAAGCCCAGTACACTTTAGATCTACACAAACCTTCCTAATCTCAGATATCAGAATGTTAGAAATAGTAGACCTATTTCCACCAATCTGCCTGCCTGTCTCCGATGGGATGGGAATTGTTGCATTGCATCTCCTAAGACCCCTGAACTTAAGATGGCTAGGGCTGCTGGGGTTTTCAATTCCATCATCAGCAGGACTAAATGATTCCTCCCTCGGATGTCAAGAATCGTTTGAACTCTACATCGGAAAATTATCCTGGTCCTTATCTATAAAGTATGAAGGCCAAACATAATGCACTTGATTTGTTCAATCGTATGGTTCCATGTATATAGGTATTTTATCTATACCTTTTTGTGTGGATTGATGTGTTTGTTGGCAAGACAATAAATACAGTGTAGATGTGTGCTCACTTCCTGTTGGTTTTGAGTAATCTCCCCCTTCTTCACCAGATAAACCATCCTTACTCCCTTCAAAACAAAATGTCATTTAATTTTTGCAAAATATCCAAAGCAAACAAGAAAATACTTATAAATATTCAGAAACTAATGGGTTAATTTAAACTGACCCAGGTAGTTAAAATGAAACGTCTTTGAGAATATCAGGAGCTATCTTGTGATGAAGTACATTTTCATGGGTATATCCAATGTAAAATTGGTTTCAACAGCACAAAACTGGGAACTTCAGAGACATTTTTCTCAGCCAAAAGGGCTGTCAAATTGATATGACATACCATCAGGGAGGAATGACACTAACCTGAGAACACAGAGATTCAGTTCTAAAGCACAGCAACCAGATAGACTCTCATTTTCATTAGTCAAGTCAAGATACCTTCCAGCAGGATGTATAACAAGAACTTCTGCTGATAACGTGAGAGAGTGGACGGATTCATGTGATGGGAAGCAGTCTTTTTGTGTGCCCTGGTCCTAAGAGCTTTAAAGGCCATTTCCAGTACTTAGAATTAGGTCTGGAATTGAACTGGCAGTCCATGAAGGAAATGCCTCCTCCAGATAGCTGTCTCCAGTCAACAGTCTTGCAGCACTTTTTGGAGCAAGTGAAATGTCTGGTTGATGGCAAACCTATGTGAGGGAATCATAATAACCTAATATAGAGGTAACAAAGACTTTGCTTAAACCTGACACAGCAATTCCTCAGCCTGAGCTGGGCAAAACTTTCTGGACACGGCCACTTCTTGAACACCCAAGGAAAAAGCTTGATCTGCCCTCCAATGGGCAGACCAATTCTTCAAGAAATGCAGCCTCATATTCTTAATTGGTTGCTTTAGTACATAGGAATGCTTCTGTTTTGTCCAGATTATTTATTTATTTCACGATATTTATATTCCACCCTTCTCAGCCCCGAAGGGGACTCGGAGCAGCTCACAAGCAAAATGCAAATATAATGAACTATAATTGTTGCCACAGTACAACATCAATATTACATATCACATTGTACTATAACAACACATTGAACTATACAAATACAATAAACTATTATTGCCACAGCACAACATCAATATTGCATATCACATTGTGCTATAACAATATCACATTAATTAATTAATCTTCCATTTGTAAATGCTGCTCCAGTATTTTTGATGCCACAGATAAAGTTCTACAACTCCATAGCTCAAATAGAAAGGAAGTCAAGATTGGGGTGTTATTAACACACCGATGACAGGGAACCCAATATTCTGATATAATTCAGCCACTCAAGAGTCTAGCATTTTAGAATCTTATCTTCATGTAAGAATACTCCACTTAGGCAGAAAAAATGAAATTCAAAGACACAGAATGGGGGACTCCTGGCTCGACAGCAGTACACGTGAAAAAGATATTGGGTGTCCTTGGAATTGCGATGAAATTAATGGCTCTTTCTTCCATCTCTGGTGGACATGTCCTAAAGCAAAAAAAAAAAAAGGGTGATGATTCATAAAGAAATAGAAAAAATCCTACAAAAAGCTTTTATGAGGAAACCAGAGTCATACTTACTAGGGATAGTGGAAACAAACTGGGAATCTTTTGAAAAGAAATTGTTTATTATCCTAACCACGGCAGCAAAAATGGTGTACGCGAAACATTGGAAATCGGAGGAAGACCCGTCGAAGGAAGAATGGATCAAGAAAATAATGGACACAGCCCAAATGGAAAGCCTAACAGAAGCTTTAAAAGAGGGAAATAAAAAAGAGGAATCTCCCTCAAAACGGGACTGGAAACCATTACAAAAATATTGTAGAACTGAATACAATATAGACCTGAACTTATCAGGCCTATGACAGTAAACCAAAGAAAATCATGTATACATATATTTCTCCTTTCTCTTTTTATCTTTTATATTATAGGTACAGAGCGGAAGTATTATAGAAATGCAAGAATACAATACAAGAAAAAGAAGTTAAATAACAGAATACAATTTATAGAAAGAAAAGGAAGCCACCTTGCTCACCACAACTTTCGAGCACATCTTTAATGATTCAGGGATAGATCACCTGAATCAGTCTTTTCTTTGTTTCCTTCTCTACACTTTTCTTTCTCTTTACTTTCTTCATTCTGTATTTTACTGGGTTGGGTCCCAGTAATATTTCTGTATGCTGTGATTTAGTGTATTCTGTAATTTTAAATTGTATCTTTCTTTTGTTTTATTATCTGAAAACTTAATAAAAAATTATTTTTTAAAAAAAGAAGATATTGGGTGTCCTTATGGACAACAAGTTAAACATGAGGCAACAATGTCATGTGGCGGCAAACAAAAGCCATTGGGATTTTGGCCTGCATAAATAGGTGTATAGTGTCCAGATCCAGAGAAGTCATGCTACCCCTCTATTCTGCCTTGGTTAGAACACATCTGGAATACTGTGTCCAGTTTTGGGCACCACAATTGAAGAGAGAGATTGACAAGCTGGAATGTGTCCAAGGAGGGCGACTAAAATGATAAAAGGTCTGGAGAACAAGCCCTATAAGGAGTGGCTTAAAGAGCTGGGCATGTTTAGCCTGCAGAAGAGAAGGCTGAGAGGAGACATGATAGCCATATATAAATACATGAGGGGAAGTCATAAGGAGGAGGGAGCAGGCTTGTTTTCTGCTGCCCTGGAGACTAGGATGCAATGGAAGAATGGCTTCAAACTACAAGAAAGAAGATTCCACCAGAACATTAGGAAGAACTTCCTAACTGTGAGACCTGTTCAGCAGTGGAACTCTCTACCCCAAAGTGTGGTGGAGGCTCCTTCTATAGAGACTTTAAAACAGGCTGGATGGCCATCTGTTGGGGGTGCTTTGAATGCGATTGTCCTGCTTCTTGGCAGAATGGGGTTGAACTGGATGGACAAAGGTCTCTTCCAACTCTATGATTCTATTATTAAGTATAAATCTTAGGCAGCTTTTCTGAATCATGAGAAGTTATAATATTCTTTTTCATATTGCTGCACTTAGTTGGAACTAGTTAACTTGTTCTGATTTCTAAGTTCAGAGTAATTAAGAATCAGGATATAGCATCTAAATAAATTTCTAATTAGCTGACCAGACCACTAACATCAGAAATTGAATTCATCATTCAGAATTCATGAATCCCCTTGTGGAGATGGAGAAAGGGTGGATTATACATAAAATTAATTATTTGTTTATTATGCCATAGGCAAAACAACAATCCCTAATAAGAAGCTAAGATTTGAAAATCCAAATTCCTATAAGACTTTGAGATTTTCCTTAAATCACTGTCTTCCTAGAACAATCTAATCCAAAAGCCAAAAATGGTTTCTTGCAGACTGTTCCCTTGGCTGCAAATTTGCATCACCTCTGAAATCCCCGCTTGTAGTCAAGTGCTAGAATGATTCCATTTGTTATCACTTTGAACTCCATGTAGGATTGTTGTCTTTGCTTGTTATTATCTTCCCATACCCCCTTTCCTTGAGTAAACGTCCTTTTTTGTATCTGGACACTTGCTTGTGTTGTTTGAAAAAGAAAGTGTAAAGACTTTTCCATATCTAAAGCTGAATGTTTGTTAGTCCCCACCTTCTATTGGTGTGATACTATTTCACAAGGTGTTGCTAAGTTTGTCTTCTGGGCCTGACTCACTAATAATATCCCTTAATGCTTCCAAGGGAGAGAAGATGAGGAAACCAGAAATGCTTTCATACGATTTTGCACTATTTATATTTAATGTACGGAGAACCCTTTTATTATAGGATAGGTCCCATTTAAAAGTTACGCCAAACATGCAAAATAAATGGGCACATTATGCAACATTTAAGACATCAATGCACTCAGCATGAGCATGATTGAAATCCATGGACAAAATGCATGTTTTATAGCCATGCTCCTATTCCATGCACTTGATTAAATTTTGATACTGGCATTGCCTGGAGATTTTAAACCAACACAGGTATGTTTTCCTTAGCAAATTTAAGTACTACTGAAATAGGGACTCAAAGATTCCTACCTTTCCTCCTATGCCTTTAATATCTTCATAAATGGGAAGAAAATCAAGGGGTGCAATTTATTCCAACAAGTATGTACAAAGATAGATAATATTTGTGATCAATTTTGCCTGCTATATAATTGATGTATATGTATGTGTGTGTACATACTGTATATGAGAGAAAGCAAAACACAGAAAGTCAATTTTCCCATCACTTTTACGAAAGGAGGAACAAAGACATACTTATTTGCATGTTAATCGTTTTAAATATACGAGAGTTATCTGGAAAGTAAGGTTACAAGGAATGTAGCCCACGCAGGGAATTTTCGCAGGGGAAGTTGGTATCACTGCCATGTAGCAGGAAGCCAGCGGAAGCGAATGAGCAGTGCCAGTTGTCAATAGCTCATTGACTGGCATTGTGATGAAGGTTAGAGATGAGCGTCTTCATTCCGTTTCCCTCCAAGTGCCAAGTTTGTGCTGTAATACGCTACCTAAATGCTAAGGGCATGAATACCACTACAATTTATCATAAAATGGTTTCAGTTTATGGAGAGGACATAATGTCAAGACAGCACGTGACAAAATGGGTACATAATATATAATGAGGCCATGAAGAAACTTTGCAGAGCCGTCCAAAATAAATGTCATGGGATGCTGACAGCGGGAGTCTCCCTTTCATGACAATGCGTGTCTACACACCACTCATGCAACACAAGAATTGTTGACTTCATTTGGTTGGGATGTTTTAAGCCACTCTTCTCACAGCCCTGAGCTTGCAGTCAGTGACTATCATCAGTTCGCTAAATTGAAGGAACACCTTGGTGGAAAACGATGACAAGGTGAAAATCAAAGTGACAAACTATGTTCAGGGATCAATTTCTGCTTTCTTTCAGAAAGAACATTATCAATCTTTCAGAAAGAAAAAAAGCATTTGCTTAATGGTAATTGTCCTGCCTCAAGCAGGTGGTGGTAAAACCTCTTCTAAAAAAAGACTTCCCTTGACCCGACAATATGTGACAACTACAGACCAATTTCCAGTCTCCCTTTTCTGGGCAAGATTCTGGAGCGGGTGGTTACCTCGCAGCTTCAGGTAGACACCAATTTTCTAGATCGTTCATGCCCCCTCCCCCGCCCCTCATGGAAAATTTGGTTCTACTTTACAAATAACTTGTTCCTTCTTATCTCACCCAGGAGTTTTTAACTTTTTAAACTTTTTATCCTGCCCATTGTCTTAGTGATTGTGTTTATTGTAATTTTAAACTGCTCAATGTATTCCTGTGTTGTTATGTAATTATGATGTTGTTATTTGTTGCTTAGCATATTTTGTTTTTATTTTGTTGTACTCTGTTGCTCGGGCTTGCCCCCTGCAAGCCGCCCCGAGTCCCCGGTGGGGAAGATGGTGGCGGGGTATAAATAAAGATTATTATTATTTGTGTTCTGTGGCTAATCCATACTCTGCGCAGCGGAATTCTATACATATCTTGTTGGAGTCAAGTCCTAATTAATTCAACAGGATATATATCCAGGCGACATATATTCCACAGATGGAAACTGGGACACATTTGATCAAGCAACATCAGAGTGTGGACAAGATGGCAAACGTTATCAGTGAAAAAGAACAGACCAGTCCTCCTCCTGTCCTACTGAGTTAATTGGTGCAAACTACTTTTGGACTTTAAACTTTGCTTACCCCAATTGAAGAAACCCAAGGACAAAAGGGGACTGTGGGAAGAGAGAAAAACTGGGACATTTGAAAGCGGATTAATCCAGATTCCAGACTGTCCCTGTGAAATCAGGACAGTTGGGAGGATATGAGGCAAATTAACGGAGTTTGGCCTATGACGTAAATTGTGTTATTTTAATAAGACCTGCTCTCAAGAGAGTATGTGCAAGATTCCAACCTGCTGGCGACACTGAGACAAGGAACGGCATTCATCTCTTCCTTGCCTCAGCATTAGATCTCTTGAATTTCACTGTGAATGTAATAAATCTGTGCAGAGAAAATGCTTAGTCACAGATACACTGCCAATGGGGGCGTGACTCAGCAAAACCTTGTTGGAAGAGCAGTTCAGGTTGTTTTTGCTGCTTTTTGGGTGCATTATAGTGAAGTAGTTACATCTTTTCCCTTGGCCATTCCCTCCCCCCAAACTCCACCAAGCACAAACAAAAAACATTCCTGAAGCAATTATGTTAATGACTGTGCCCAGAAAACACGTACTGGTGAAAATGAATGGGGGAGAAAGTGGGGGAAAGGCACAAATGAGAAATGAGCAATTCATCAAATACAATAAGCATACTGCTTGGATCCACCAATGTCACTTGTTTTGGAAAAAGTCTCATCCAGCCTGTGTTTGGCAGGATTGTCTTTACACACTGCTGCGCTTTGGGTCCCATCAAGAAGCTTTCATAAATGAAGCGGAGAATGGCTGAATATGGCATCGCACGGAGGGAGTCAATTAACATGATCCAAATTAGTAGAGGGGCAGAGTTAATCAAGCATTCCCTGCTTTGTCATTCTAGTCTTTCTTTCATGGGAAAATCCTATTAGTATAAAATCACTTAATAGAGGCACTTCAAAGGGCTGGTGGGGAAACATTTTTTCCCTCGGATGTGAGCACCATTCAGCCGAACACTGGATTCATTTAGGCTCTTATTGAAGCATGAGTTCCATTAAGGGTGTTCACATTTCCCCACTTTCAGAAAAGATGCTTGTCAGTAGAGATAACAAAATCCATCAAAGAATTATGGCACAATCCAATGGTGTGTTTACTTGGAAGTAGGCTCTGCTGATCACAATGGGGGTTGAGCAGAGATAAGTGTGCATAGGATTCCAGCTTTAAGAGCCCAATTTCCACCGAGGACAGTTATCTCTTTATTCATGTGTTTGGCAGACTAGGTGTGAAACATTAGCTCTGCAAGCAGGAAGCCTTTCTCTCCCTCTTTGGAATAAAGATGCAAGACACTCCCATGGGCATTTCAGGTCAGACTACTGAAACCTTCTAAATAAAAGAGCATTTTTTGGGTAGTGAAACACCTATATGGCAAGTTAAGACCTGCTAAATAGCTTCTGGCTTCTTGGGGGTGGATTGTACTGCCAGCAAAGGACAGAGCAGCACACGGGACTTTCACAGTTGAGTGACATCCAGACTAAATCTGGGACCCACTGGTAAAACTAGGTACAAGGACGAAACTTTATTGAGAGTTTCGTCTTCTAAAAGAACAAGAAGGTCCCAAGTACATCATCCAGTTCATATGTCCGTAAACAGAACTTTAAAATATTCTGTCTTATCAAGTGGGGGCAAACATGCTATTCTGAACTGCCTAATTGTTTCCTCTTCGGTCCTCCCCCAAAAAGGAATGCCTAAAAAAGTTAGAAACACTCTGCTCATTGTTTGTCTATGTTGTGCCCAAACTGCACATTCTGACCTGTTTCTCTCCTTACAAACTACAAATGAGGGTTTGTTCTTTGCTTGTGACACTGGCTTATCAGAAGAACAAAGAAGGGGGAAATTGAAGAAGATCCAATGGAATCCATAGAAGAGGCAAGAGATGTGGCTCAAGATGCTCAAAACAATGGTGGTTTATTAGTAGAAACAACATACATCTTTTGTCCTGTGTTTGCTCTAAAAGCCTTTTCATTTGTTCAGTAAATTGTTTCAGAATTTAGTGATTTCTGAAGTTTGATTCCAAAAAAGGCCTCTAGAGTACACATTGGTCAAAACGTATTGGACTTTTCCATGCATCTTTTAAAAGTGTTTTGAGATCCTGAGTCATCTCACACCAGAAGCAACATGCAACATGAGATCCTGAGTCAGCTAGGCTCTTTGAAAGGTTTTACAGACGTTTCCCACATCCAGATATTGTTGATATAGAGCAGTGGTTCCCAACCTGTGCTCCCTATGAATGAAAATATGGTCCGTTGTCTCACCATTACTACGCCCTTGCCTCGAAACCACGCAGCAACGAGAGTGACTGGTCTCGCAAAACCCTCTTATAGTGCAGAGGCAACAGGGATGTTGGGTGGGGAGAGGCTGACTACACACGAAAGATTACTACCACATCTGCTCTAGATTATTAAATATGGTTTTTTGTGAGCAAGCAGGTGGCGACTACTGGATGGCAGATGTTCTGTGTCAGAAGCTAGAGCTGATGTGGTCTATCCAATGCAATTTTCTGAACCAGCACCCCAAATAACCAAACCAAATCTGAAGTTGACCAAAAACTGATTTGTAACCCTTTCGGTACTAATGTTGAAGCATGGTCCCTGGTCAAAAAGAGTTTGGGAACCACTGGTATAGAGGCTTGGGTGTAAATGAGGGCTGCTAATACAGTTTATGGGCCTGTAATAGAAACAGAGAAGACATTCCTATGCAGGGAAACAGAGGAACAGAAGGAAGGAAACAGAGGGTTTTTGTTGCATGCCTCAGTTTCCAACACACCTAGGCCCCTTCCACACAGTTGAATAAAATCCCACATGTTCTGCTTTGAACTGGAATATATGTCAGTGTGGACTCAGATAACCCAGTTCAAAGCAGATATTCTGGAATTTTCTGCCTTGATATTCTGGGTTATATGTCTGTGTGGATGGGCCCTTGAACTCCTGTTAGCTGGCCACACACCTGTTTGATGACTGGGGTCTGGGGAGGATGTTGATTTCATTTCAATGGGATACGCTGTCAGGATATGCCTATGTACAGCAATGATGTAGGGAAGGGAGAGTGAAGGATTCTACAGTGAGCTGCACAGGTAGTCTTCAGGTGCCACAATGAGGTCATGGGTTGTCACCCCTGTGCCAAATGACCCAAGGGAAGCCAGAAGGAGCCACTTGGGAATATCCATCAACATATTGACTTGAGATAAGTCCGAATTTGACTGGGTAACATCTCAAACGTGCCTCAGTTTTGCATTACTTACTGAGGACAAGGAGAGGGGTAGACATTGTTTACTGTATAAATGAATTTTCTTTGGAAAAGAGTTTCAATAGCTCATGGCAACAGTAACCCCCAGCTAATGCAATTTAATGATAAAATATCTTGTGAAGCTTCAAAAAAAATACAGTTTAAAAAATATTATTTTCCACAGGCAAAATAACTGTATAAGTAATATGATTAGGGAACACATGCATATTGTGCAAGTCATCCTACCATAATGCTTTCAAAGTCTATTAACACACTATAATTGCTCTGCAAACTTGCAGAGAAACTGTCTCCTTGAAATGCCTTCAAGTATTTCCTTGAAACATCTTACTTCCAAGCCAAGATTGCAAACTTTGCTTTTCCACTTGAAGAAACAGTTATATTATTATTATTATTATTATTATTATTACGTCAAACTTGTATACCGCCACTCCCCGGAGGCTCGGAGCGGTTTACAACAGTTTGAGTCACACACAATAATACATCAATACAACAAACTGGGATGGGGAAGGGGGGGAGTAGGGCAAGAGAGGGGATGGGGTGGGAAGGAGCACAGGGTAGGAATAAAGAGCCAAGAGCGGCTATAGTCCTGCTAAGGCATCATCTTGCCATCGAAGGAGGGAAGATTAGGACGCCCTAATGGGATCACTGGTGACCAGTTGCAAGTACAAGGTAAGACCTGCATTCTTCTATATGGCAGTCTGAGGTGGGGGTTCTGACGTGCCCGAGGAGTGTCCTTGTAGTCCTTCTTGGGACTAGAACGTATCCCCCGGGGCTCCAGCTGCTTGTAGCGCGGGCTCCAGAGCGTCCTAGATGTAAATGACCTCTGGGTCCTGAACTCCATGGACATGGACCTCTTCAACTCTGACTGAAGGGGAAGAGGCAAACAGGGTGCCAATGGGGGGGGGGGGGGGGGATACGCCGACTCCTCTGACCGCGCATCTGGCCCCTCCTCTGGCAACGCCTCCGCTCGCCCGGAGAGACAGGTGGAATCGCCCTCCGCGCAGGGCCAAAGGAAGAAGGCAGAGGAGGCGGAAATCCCTCCTCCATCATGGCGTCTCTGGGGGCCGGCGCCATCCTGCCAGACTCGCCCCAAACCCCCCAGCTGGGTGCAGGTCCCCAGGGACCCTCGCCAGGACCTCCGGGTCATCCACGGCCCCGGGTGCGCTCCCAGTGCTCTCTGGGAGTGTCACGCGGGCGCATCGGATGCCCAAGCGGGACCAAGGGCAACCACCTAGCCCTGCAAAGGGGCAGTCGCCGCCGAGCGCGCACGGCGTCTCTTCCAAAGGGCTCCCCTTCCGAGGGGACTTAAGGGGACAACTCCCTCCACCTCGGGCCTCTATGGTGGCTGGTAAGCATCCATGCTCCTCGCCGGCTGACTTAATTGTCTGAACCAGAGTTGTTCTAGGCCCCTCCACCACGGCAGAGTCAGGGGTTGAGGGAAGGCACTGTACCTCACTGGGCTTCCCAGTTGTTCCAGTTTTGGGCTTTGCCACAGATGTTCCAGACCCCCCAGTCCCTCGATCGGAGGCCATATAACCCAAGATGGGATCATGGGTTGCGGGAAGGCTCTGCGCCTCGTTAGGCAGGGCCGCTGAGGCCGTGTCTGAGCCTTTTGTCATTGTTGGTTCTGGCTTCCACTGGGTGGCAGTATTTCCATAGGTCTGTATCCGTTCCAGCTCTGTTGGAGGCAGGGAAGAAGAAGACGGAAGGGGAGGGGCCTCGGACGCCGAGTCCTCGGGCCTGGGCGCCATGTTGGCGCCCAGGGCCAAGGCCCCTCCCGCTGGCCAAAAAATCAGCTGCCGGCGAGGGCGACAGCTGGGTGGGTGAGCCAAGACCGCAGACACATCGACTAGGTTGGCAGGGCTCTCCCGGCATCGCCCAGGATTGAGTCCATCCACCACGGTGTCCCAGCTGCGCCGAGAAGACCATGGGCAGCCCAAATGGCCGGAGGCATCCGAGTGCCCAAACGAGCACCCGGGCCCGAACCGGTAGGCATCCGGGGATCGGGCAGCCATCCCCGTGGACGGAGGGCTCCACCCCGTCCACTGCTCCGCCTGCCGGGGTCCAGGGGAGTTGGTCCAGTGACATCCAAGTGGCGTCCCCATAGGCAGCGGCCAGAGGTGTAATTGGTGTCCTAGGTTCCCTAGGGTCCTCAGCTGATCGCCAAGTTCTCCGAGGTCCAAAGTTAGCTTGTTGAATTGGCGATAAATGTCCAAAAGGGTCAGGTGGAGCCCGTCCTGGTGGTCAGCAGGCCTACTGAGGGCTTGGGGAGAGGGACTATCCCCTGGTGCAGATGCTGATGCTGAGAATCCCTGGCGGTACCTCCCCGGTTCAGATAATAAAGGCAAGCAACTCCCTCGGCTCGCTGGAGAACTCGGAGGGTTTGGGGGACCTTCTACCGCTTGCTCTTGTTGCAGGAGGTCAACCCCAAACATCGGCTGGCTAATTTGGCCGAGTAGTATGGCCAAATTCTCAGAAATAGACAACCTTCGACGGAGCTCCCCCGTAGGGTGCTCACTTGTCGGCGCCATCTGGGATACTGGGATTTGATTTTCTAGCCCAGTAATCTTAGTTGTTATTTCTTGAGTGCTGTTTAAGATCAAATCTTAAACAGCACTCAAGAAAAGTAACTTGCCCTTTTCTCTGATGAAGCACTTGAACATCTGCATGGTGCCTGCTCATGTGTCAAAGGTGGACATGAATTCACACACAATACCATAGAGACACTAAAGATAAGTGATTATCATAATGGCTGTAGGATATTAGCCCTACTCCACAGTGCAGTAGCTTCTCCCTCCATCTCAGATGTCAATAACATCTTGTCCTTACTCAATATAGTTACAGATGTACCCTTAAAGGCATTAAAATAGCCAACATTAAAATGTATTAATTTGAGGTTATTTTCACCATTACCTATGAAAAAAATTCCCCATAGAGATCTTTTGCAACAACTGATGCCCAAATCTTTTAACCCTGCTCCCTGCAAATTGTCTCACTAGATACCTGGATATAATCCATCTGGAGTTTATTTTATATTCTTATTCATTTTAGTAGATTTTCATAGGATATTTGGCAAAAGGCTTCAAAGGGTAAGTGGATGAGATTTTCCAAGCTCCGTGGTTAGCTTGAGTACGTATCATAGGTTGAACATCCGTTATCTGGAATTCCAAAATACTCCAAAATTGTCCACATGGGTGGCCGAGAAAGTGACACTTGCTTTTTGATGGTTTACAGCAGAGAAACTTTGTTTCATGCACAAAAATGTTAAAACTACTATATACTTTTCACGGAGGGCCACGTCACCTAGCAACAGCCTTTGTGGTACAGCCATACAGACATGCATACAAACAGATATGCATACATTTATATATAAATGTATGCATATCTGTTTGTATGCATGTCTGTATGGCTGTACCACAAAGGCTGTTGCTAGGTGAAGTGGCCCTCCGTGATATAACTGGCTTGGCTGTTGCTAGATGAAGGATTGACTGCTGCTAGTTGACATGGTCTTCTGTTATGTCACTGGGAAAGGCAGGTGACATGTGTATGAGCAGGAGGGAAGGAGGGAAGGAGGAAAAAGCCTCACAGAAAGCTTACCTGCTGTTGCCATTTTGACATTGTGAGGTAGGCCTCTCCAAACTGGAGAAGGGGGAAAGTAGGTGGGTAGCAGTCCCAATGACATCTGAGCAACACCAGATATATATGCTAGTTGTGTATATATAGTGAACATGAAACATAAATTAATTTTGTATCGAGATATAGGTCTCATATCCAAGGTATGTCATTATGTATGTGCAAATATTCCAAAATCTGAAAAAATCCAAAACCCCAATACACTTCAGGCCCCAAGCATTTCAGATAAGGGAATTTTAACCTTTATTCTTAAGAATAAACATTTTAGTTGCATGTTTATTTATTGACCAGAATTCTCAAAGGATAGAAATTAAGAGGCTGAAGGAATATGTTCAGGCATGTTCGATTATGAATCTTCCTCTACAAATGAATATCTCTTTCGTTTGGTGGAGATCCACCCTCTCCAAAAGTGCATTTGCTCAGCTCTAGATTACTCATGCTATTTATACTCTGTTTAAAAAAATAAAAAAAATAAAAAAGGAGGAAGAAAACTAACAGGCATTGCCACTTGGTTTCAGATTTACCGGTTTAGCAGCTGATTCTCAGTACTGGAGGAATATGAGTTAAATAATGACTGAGATTCAAAAGTGAATGTTGAATGCAATATGGTCTATACCAGGGCTGTCCAACTGGCGGCTCGGGGGCCGTACACGGCCTCCGAGCCCCTTCCCTACGGCCCCCTAACCCCCTGCAAGACATCAGGGTCTTTTTAAAAAAAAAATCGAATAAAAAGTATTTCAAAAAATTTTGATGGGGGGGGAGGAGGGGGGGGCCGACGCGAGTGAGGAGGAGGCGGAGGGAACCCGATCCCCAAGTTGAGAAACACTGGTGTAGATTTTGAAACAAAAGCTGGATGACCATCTGCTGGGAGGGCTTTATTGTGTCTTCGTGCATGACAGGGAATTGGACTGGATGGCCCTGGGGTGTGTACCAACTAGCATTCTATGATTCCTCTACTTCTGGTTGTCTCCCCCCATATTTTGCAAGGCAAGGTGCTTGGTGGATACCCTAGGGGCGGGACTTCCCCCTGCCTGTTTCTCGCTCGCGCAGGGCAGCTCGCGGGCTTGAGCGCCAGGGCAGGATCGGCGAGCCGCCCTCCGCCGTGACCCTAGCTCTTGCAACGGCTGCGCCTGAAGGAAGGTAAGCTCGGGAGCTTACCTTCCTTCAGCGCCGCTGCAAGAGCCAGGGACACGGCGAAGAGCGGCTCGCTGATCCCGCCCTGGCGCGCAAGCCTGGTATCTTGCGCGACCCGCCCCTTTTCAGCGGGGCTGGGTGACGAAAAGGGGCGGGCCGCGCAGGACGCTGGGCATGCGCGCCAGGGCGGGAGCGGCCCCGCCCCCTCGAGCAGCCCCGCCCCCGCTGCAGCCACACCCCCGCGAGCGGCCACGCCCTCTGCTCTGGCCCCCAAGGTGATCCGTCACCTACATTCTGGCCCTTGGGCCCGAAGAAGTTGGACAGCCCTGGTCTATACAAATTTTCATTTGTTTTCTTGGGCTATATGATTTCCCCTACATGGTTTCTGTTGTTTCTGTTGCTCTTTGGAAACCATGTTGAACATCCATTTGGACTGGGAAATGAGCCTACTAATCTATTAATGGGGCAAAACAGATGTGGCCACAATGGAGAACATGTATTATTTAAGTCAGGTACCAATTACACTGATCTCTCTCATTGATAGCACTCAAGAGGAATATCTAGTGCCCTAGAAACAAAGGGGAGATAAACAATGGTACTGGTATTTTCTGCACTTTCGTAAGAGTAAAGTGTAAGGACATAATTTTAAAAACTGGTCCTTCTTAAGGATAGCTTTCTTCCATTAAGAGCCATCTGTGCATGGTGATGGTGCATATCAGGGGTCCTCAAACTAAGGCCTGGGGGCCGGATACGGCCCTCCAAGGTGATCTACCCGGCCCTCACTCAGGGTCAACCTAAGTCTGAAACGACTTGAAAGCACACAACAAAAACAACGACAACAACAATCCTATCTCATCAGCCAAAAGCAGACCCACGCTTCCTATTGAAATACTAATAGGTTTATATTTGTTAAAATTGTTGTTCATTTTAATTATTGTATTGTTTTAAAGGGTTTTCTGCACTACAAATAAGATATGTGCAGTGTGCATAGGAATTCATTCATTTTTTTTCAGATTGTAATCCAGCCCGCCAACAGTTTGAGAGACTGTCATCTGGCCCTCTGTTTAAAAAGTTTGGGGACCCCTGGTATATATGTTGTAACCATGGTTTGTTGTATTACATGGGCATTGTCATTCCATGAAGCCATTATTCTGGCAGGTTGATATACTCCCACTATATATTGTAAGCTGAGTTTCTCAGGAAAAAAGCTCAATTTTGGAGTAGAACTACCAGAACACCCTGCCCCCCCTCCCCAGTCTAATAATAATAATAATAATAATAATACTTTATTACTTGTGAGTCGCCCTCCACCAATGGTGCTCCGGGCGACTTACATCCTTTAAAAACACAGATACATCAATTAAAACAGCAGATATGAGCCGTAAAAGGCTCTGCCATCCATCCAGTTCAGTCCCCGAAAGCCTGGCGGAAGAGCCAGGTTTTCAGGCCAGCCAGAAATCTGGCCGGGGCCAGTGTGGCCCTGAGCGCAGGCGGGAGCGAGTTCCAGATCGTAGGGGCCGCCACCGAGAAGGCTCTTCTACGGGTCTCTGTCAGCCGGGCCTCTCTCACCCCAGGGACAGCTAACCGGACGCCGTTTATTACGCGTGCGGGTCTTTCGCAGCGTTGGTCCGTCAGCTGATCGCCCAGGTAGGCTGGTCCCATTTTTTGCCGAGCTTATTACTGTTGAGTGGAGTATTCTGGGAATTATAGTTCAATAAAATGACTTTCTGATGCTCTGCTCCTAACTCAGTCCTATCCATGCCATGATAGGTTCTTGACTTTGCCCATTGCTAGATCCTCTGCCAACAGATTGTGCAGACAGGAGGGTTACATCAATAAATATTATTCTGGCACAATCCTCATGCCGCTCAGAGCATGGACAAGTTATTTTTACAGACAACAGCTCCTGAATTCTTCTGCCATAACTTTGGGAGTTGTGGTTCAAAAAAGAAATTACTTCTGTCCCAGAGTAGATTTGTCTATTGAATAGCCCACCTTTTTCTTGACATGGAACTCAAGGAAGCATACAACAAAATAAAGCTAATATGTGGTAAGAACAAAGTTAAGATTAAAAAGAAAAAAACAAATTAAAAAACAATTCATTTTTGAAAGTGTAAAACCATTTAATAACATGTAAATAAGCTAAAAATACAGCATACACAGGAGCCCCTGGTGGCGCAGTGGGTTAAAGCGCTGAGCTGCTGAACCTGCTCACCTAAAGGTCACAGGTTCAAGTCCGGGGAGTGCAGTGAACTCCCGCTGTTAGTCCCAGCTTCTGCCGACCTAGCAGTTTGAAAACATACAAATGTGAGTATATCAATAGGTACCGCTCCTGTGGGATGGTAACAGTGCTTCATGAAGTCATGCTTGCCACATGACCTTAGAGGTGTCTACGGACAACGCTGGCTCTTCGTCTTAGAAATGGAGATGAGCACCAACCCCCAGAGTTGGTCACAACTAGACTTAATGTCAAAGGGAAACCTTTACCTTTACAGCATATACACTCCATAAAAAGACAATTAAATGTCAGCTTGACTACAAAGGTTTGTGCCTACTGACAAAAGAATAGCAGAGAGACTGCTTAGCATCCTATGGAAGGGAAGTCTACAGCTTAGAAGCAGCTATCAGGAACACTCACTACTCTGTCCTCACCAGATGGGTCTGTGATGATCATAGGACTGAGAAAAAGCCTTTCCTTGAGGATCCGAAGACTAGCAGGTTCATATCAGGAAATACAATCTTTGAGACACTCTGGTGCATATTCAAGCCTATAGCACGCAATTGTACTCTATTGTTAAAAGCTTTGAGTTAAGTAGGTTCCTTCCTTCCATTCTCCAGCTGATGCAACAGAACCCAGGATTGCATGACAGGCTAATGTCTCTGGAAGGTAAGTGAAAGCATGCATCTCACCATGCATCCAGCAAGCGGAGCCTTTTGAAGGAATGGAGAGTTGAGCCATTGTGTAATGCCTGCTTCAGATAGCTGCTGAAGATCCACAATGCATGTTGCAGAATGAATCCTCAAAGGCTTTTCTGATGTGAAATTCAGAGTGTGGCAGCTGTTTCTGTCCCTTTGAGATTCCACTGCTTCATCTGAGTTTCTGGAATGTCTTTTTAATCTACCCTTGCATAAGGGCATGGTTTGCATGATTGCTGATGGAGGAGTCAGATCTGCTTTTGTGGATAGCTACCTTTTAAACCCTGTGCTAACCTCGCCTGTGTAAGTAAATTTGCACAGCCCAACACAGCATAACAACATGAAGATGTTATGGACATAATTTAGGCTGTTCCCATTAGAGTATTGTTCTATTATAATCTATTTTTTGAAGCCAGGACTGGAATGTGATGTCTGAATTGAACCAATAACATAAAAAAGAGAGCTTCTTGTTAACCTGGGCCATAATACAACAGAGGGGGATATAAACCCATTGATTTCAGTAGATTCAAGCATAATTGTTAAACAGCAGTCAAAGTCAGGGGACTGCAAATTTTAGCCTCAATCACATCATTATGAAACTGATCCTGCCAGAGTTTCTGATTAAGAATGTATGGTTTGCAGGATTGGCGTTGTGTTCTGGGTGTGTACAGACCTTGATTTCTGTCTTGAAGCACAAAATAAAAACCTAGATCCCTCACTAATGGTTTTTATAAGAATTGGCAGAAAATAACATAGTAATCATCACTTCTATTCCCAGCTCCTAACCCCCAAGGAGCTTATTGTCCCTAAAGAGGCAAATGGAAAACTAAAGAGGAAGGAGAGTACGCAAGGAGGAATGGAAGCAGGAGTAAACAGAGGATAGGGATGTTATTATGTGTCATTATTTCAAAATCATGTTCTTTGCCTTGATTGCGGTAAGAGCAGATCTTGGGAAAGCTGCTCTTTGGACTAGGTAAAGGTAAAAGTTTCCCATTGACATTAAGTCTAGTTGTGTCCGACTC